>OY783228.1:54673191-55923191 GCA_963678685.1 Patella ulyssiponensis | reverse complement strand
AATCGCACAACTATTAAAGAAGTTGTCAAATTGGTAATAACTTCCGGTTCGAAATGACAGCGACGAATTTTCGAAATTCGAAAATCCGAAATTGCAGATTTGAAGTAAATGTTTGAAGATACTCAAAGAGAAAAGAATTAGTAAAATCGGTCAAAAAATAACAAAGTTACGACTATGCATTGTCAGTTTTTTCGTTCGTAAAATTCGGTGATTTCGGATTCGTAAAACGTTTTGAAAATATATTTAATCAAGGTTCGCACCCCATTTTTGGGGGGGTAGGTCAAAATTTCGGAAAGATCCTATGGATAGATTCTGAGAAATCCGATTTGCAGAAAACACACACAAAAAAAAAATAATAATAATAACTTTAACAGAAACAATAAGCTTTCATATGTAATACATATGAAAGCTTAATAACTTTAACAGAAACAATAAGCTTTCATATGTAATACATATGAAAGCTTAATAATAATTTTAGTAATCTCAATAGGCTTTCAGACGAAAGTCTGAAAGCCTAATAATAATAATTTTAGTAAAAACAATATGCCTTTTGTTTAATTTTTTTTCTTTGCTACGTCATAGCGCGTGACATATAGTAGCATACGTCGTCTGTCAGTCTGTCAAAAGCCGAAATTAATAGAAAGCATGAACATTAAAAATCGAAAACAAAATTGGGACAGCTGTAAGTTAAGAAGTTTAGTGAAACGCCATTTTTACGTAAGTTTACGTTACGATAAACTTACGCAAATTTTTCATCGTAAGTTGCTTTGTGAAACTGGCCCCAGATCTGTATCTGTTACAGACACTGAGAAATAGGCTCCCCCGAAAAATAAAATAATAACTAGACCTGCAAGCAGCACTGAACCGGCTTTCAGGAATCATACAGGAAGTTTATTATACCATTGAGCTACCAAACTATACTTTAGTTGTTTTGCTTCAGTGACACCCTCTATCATATGTAAAAGTAATATTTGCTGGCAAAAAGACCGGCCAAAATTGTAAATTATGGCAAAATTACGTCACTTCCGGTGCCGAAAGAAAATTTCATAGGTGAAAAATAAGTCGAAAATTCGCAACACACAAAATACAAACTTTGTTTTATACATATCGGGCAATAAATAATTAACCTATAACCCATAAACTGAAATTAAGAAGGTAACAAACTTAAAAGTGACCCTGGGAAAATTGGCTATTATTCGACAAGGGAACATGCTAGAAGCCTTTTCTTGATATTAATATGATGGTATTGATTCAATCTTACTGCCCATTAGAGTCAGACGTTATAAAGTTAAACGAATAATAAATATAAATCCCTTCAAAAAAATGGTTGTTTTGAAGGCTAAAAATACGTTTTTTGCAAAAATTACATTACTTCCGGTGATATTGAAAATGTTAACTTAGTTCATAGAAGTCATAAATGGCATAAGGCATCAAATGGTAAAAAAAATATAAAAATCGAATAATAATTGACACTTTTATAGACCAAAAACCTTGAAAGGTGACTTATAGAAGATCGCCTATTTCTCTGTAACCGTACAAGTCAGAAACCATTTTGTGGCATCTGTATGGTCGTATGGCTTCATTCTATTCGTTGATGGGAATCAAATATCATAATTCTAAAAATATTATAAGGCAGACTCATTTCAATAAAATATTTGTTTTTTGGGTTAAAAATACAGTTTTTGCCCAAATGACGTCATTTCCGGTCACAATGAAAATGTAAAATTGGCTTGACCTAGTCCAAATTGGCATTAGGCATCAAATGGAAAAAAATATTGCAAATCGAATAATAATTCACTCTTTTATAGGCAAAATAACGTGAAAAATGATGGATGCAAAATTGCATATTTCTCAGCAACTGCTCATATTACAAACTAATTTTCGCATACATTCCCTTCGTCTGGATTATTGCTACGAGTTTATGAAAATTACAAATAAATATTTCAAAATTTTGACAGTTCAGTACCACTTTTTGAAAGCAAATATTATTTTTTTCGAAACCTGATCTTGCAAAAAAGGATGCGCGCTGTAAAGGGGCACGAATCGTTAGCTCAGATTTTTTAATTTCAATTTCATTTTCGGGCAATTTCGAATAAATGTAAAAAAAGTGTAACAATCAGTTATTTACAACCTATTCAACGTCTTCAAATTTTGAACTATTTATTCATAACTTTCATAAAATCGTAGTAATAATCCAGACGAGGAGAATGTATGCAAAAAATAGTTCGTAATATGAGTAATTGCCGAGAAATATGCAATTTTGCATGCATCACTTTTCACGTTATTTTGTCTATAAAAGAGTAAATTATTATCCGATTTTCAATATTTTTTTTTCATTCGATGCCTAATGCCAATTTGGACTAGGTTAAGCCAATTTTACAGTTTCACTGTTACCGGAAATGACGTCATTTTGGAAAAAACTATATTTTTAACCTAAAAAACAAATATTTTATTCAAATGAGTCTTTTTTATAATATTTTTAAAATTATGATATTTGAATCCCATCAACGAATAGCGTGAACCCATACGATCATACAGATACCACAAAAAAGTTTCTAACTTGTACGGTTGCCGAGAAATAGACGATTTTCTACAAGTCACTTTTCAAGCTTTTTGGTCTATAAAAGTGTCAATTATTATTCAATTTTCATACAATTTTCACCATGTGATGCCTTATGCCATTTATGAATGAAATGATCTGATTTAACATTTCCATTATCACCGGAAGTAATGTCATATTTGCAAAAACCGTATTTTTAGACTTCAAAACAAATGTTTTTTTGAAGTGAGTTATATTTATTATTTCCTTAACGTTATAACGTTTGATTCTAATGGCCATTTAGATTGGTTCAATATAATCATACTGATATCAAAAAATTGCTTCTAGCATATTCCCTTGTTGAGAAATAACCAATTTTCTAAGGATCACTTTTTAAGTTTTTTACCTTTTTAATTTCAGTTTATGGGTTCTAAGTTTATTATTTATTGCCTGATATGTATAAAACAATTCTCAATTGCGAATTCTCAACTTATTTGTTACCGATAATGATTTCTTTTGGCACCGGAAGTGAAGTAATTTTGCCAGATTTTACAATTTTGACCGGTGTATTCGCAAGCAAATATTACTTACAAATCTGATAGAGGGTGTCACTGAATCATAACAACTACAGTATCGTTTGGTAGCTCAATGGATCGGCTATTGTATAACGCACTTCCTGTCTGATTCCTGAAAGCCGATTCAGCACTGCAGATCTGCAGGTCTAGTTATTATTATTTTTTTCCGCGGGAGCCTATTTCTCCATGATCGAAAACAGATATCGATCTGGAACAAACTTTTCTATCGGGAAAACATGTGGTGGCTAGTGCATAAACTATTTTTCAAACTTCTGCGCATACCGGAAGTGGCCGAACTTTGTAGGTTGTCCGGATATTGAAAATCGGCCATAATTTCGTCATTTCTTTACCCATTTTTAAACAAATGACATTTTCGAAAACCCTGAATCTTTTGCGAGATAATGGCTATCTCACATTTTTCAATTTCGAACATTCGTCTATGACTTTTATCGTTCGAAAATTGAAAAGACGTTGTTTATGAGACAATTTTTGTTATTTTTCAAAATTTGCAAATTTGACCTACATTTTTGGATTCCTGAAGTCTATGCGATTCCAGTAATATAAGTTTCATTCAGAGTTATCGCCCTTTATTTTTCGAATTTTTTCGAATTTTCAGCCCATTTTCTGACCCTTATATTTTTTGGAAAGGATAAAACGATATTTCTGAAACCCCTGAAACATAAAGCCATATTGCCAGACAGTTGCATAAAGCAATTTCAACAACGATCCGTAAACCGGAAGTAGTCGAAATAATGTCTGATATTTTGAAAAAACTCAAAAAATTGGGGCTTTTGGGAAAAACGTGATTTCTTCGTCCGATATCAACCGATCAAATGGATTAAGGTATCGTTGGTTTACATTGGAATTGGAGTATCGTATGATACCCAATTCATACAGATACGATGACCCGGTAGTAAAATATAGCGCGCTGAAAATCAAGTATTTTCTGATTTGGAGCGTTGGATAGTTCCATTAATAGACGACCGTATAACATCTAAATAACACGAATTTGATTCTTAGGAAATAAATTATGGTACGCCGAAAACTAATATTTTCCGTTTTGGAGCATTCTGAGACGCCTTTTTCTCGAAAACGACGCCAACGCCATTTTGTGCCCCTTATATTTTTTGGAAAGGATAAAACGATATTTCTGAAACCCCTGAAACATAAAGCCATATTGCCAGACAGTTGCATAAAGCAATTTCAACAACGATTCGTAAACCGGAAGTAGTCGAAATAATGTCTGATATTTGAAAAAAAAATTAAAAAATGGGGGCTTTGGGAAAAACGTGATTTCTTCGTCCCATATCAACCGATCAAATGGTTTAAGGTATCGTTGGTTTACATCGGAATTGGAGTATCGTATGATACCCAATTCATACAGATACGATGATCCGGAAGTAAAATATGACACGCTGAAAATCAAGCATTTTCTGATTTGGAGCGTTTTTGGACGCCTTTATCTCGAAAACTGCTCAAGCGATTTTTCTTAAACTTTATCTATCGATGGTCCTCCCGGTAGTCTTTAGCATAGATCCATCCATTAAGACCTTCAAATAATTGGAATATGACAAAAAAGGGACTGAAAATCGAAAAAAGTCGAAAAATCGTGAAATTTTGGAAAATGCTCTACTATTTTTTTATTTGACGAGATTTTCTAAAAAAAAGATATATATTTAAAAAGCTGACCTAATTACTATTCTAATGATGTATAATATGTATGCAGTTATTGAAATTTAATTTTCAATATTTTGACATTTTGACATTTTTAACACTTTTGAACATAGGATTTCTCAGAAGTATTTTATTTGATCGTATAGTGTCGTATATCATTAGAGAGCCCTGTTCCCATGCAAACTCCAAAACTGGATGTGAAAACTACTCGACAATGATTCGTATACTGGAAGTAGTTCAAAAAACGAAGAAAAATGTAAAAAAGATGAAAAAAAATAGGTTGCCAGGCAACGAAACATACGCCCACACAGCAGCCAAACCGTCCGGGCAGTCAACAAGAGTTGTTGCATTTTAAGTAATCATCAGAAAATCATAATTCAAACTCACCCATAACTACGGTGTAACTGTGATATAATCAAACGCTTTTTTAAATCAGATAATAATTGTGACTTCCAGAGGGACCACAAGCTAAAAAGGGTGATTTTTCGTACAATCAGGGGCCATGATTCAGGAAGTTACGATCCGATATGGGCAAATATGCAATGAAATCAAGATCATTAGGTTATAAACATGTATTTCAAGTTTCATCAAAATCAGTTCAAAATTGTGATCTCTATAGGGTCCACAACCTTGATATAACATATTTTTACACAATTCGCGTACAGACGGCGGCCATTTTATCCGTCAACTCTGGTCCGATTTTCACAAAATTCAAATTCTCTCTTCATTACCATGAAACCGTGATATAATCAAACGTTTTTTTAAATCGGATAATAATTTTGAACTCCAGAGGGACCACAAGCTAACAAAAGCGATTTTTCGGACAATCAGGGGACATAATTCAGGAAGTTATGATTCGATGGGCGTAAATATCGAAAGGAACCAAGATCTTTGGATTATAAACATGCATGTCACGTTTCATCAAAATCGGTTCAAAATTGTGACATCTATAAGGTCCACAACCTTGATATAACATATTTTCACGCCATTCGCGTACAAACGGCGGCCATTTTGTCCGTCAATTTTGGTCTGATTTCCACGAAATTTGAACTCAACCTTCATGACCATGGAACGGTGATATAATCAAACGTTTTTTTTTAAATCGGATAACAATTTTGACCTCCAGAGGAACCACAAGCTAAAAAGGGCGATTTTTTGGACAACCAGGGGCCATAATTCAGGAAGTTACGATCCGATGGGCGCAAATATCGAAAGGAACCAAGATCTTTGGGTTATAAACATACATGTCAATTTTAATCAAAATCGGTTCAAAATTGTGACCTCTATAAGGTCCACAACCTTGATATAACATATTTTCACACAATTCGCGTACAAACGGCGGCCATTTTGTCCGTCAATTTTGGTCCGATTTTCACGAAATTCGAACTCAACCTTCATAACTATGGAATGGTGAGGTGATCAAACGGTTTTTTGAATCGGATAACAATTTTGACCTCCAGAGGGACCACAAGCTAAAAAGGGCGATTTTTCGGACAATAAGGGGCCATAATTCGGGAAGTTGCGATCCGATGGGCGCAAATATCGAAAGGAACCAAGATCTTTGAGTTATAAACATACATGTCAAGTTTCATCAAATTCGGTTCAAGATTGTGACCTCTATAAGGTCCACAACCTTGATATAACATATTTTCACACCATTCGCGTACAAACGGCGGCCATTTTGTGTGTCAATTTTGGTCCGATTTTCACAAAATTCGAACTCAGCCTTCATAACCATGGAACGGTGATATAATCAAACGTTTTTTAAATCGGATAACAATATTGACCTCCAGAGGGACCACAAGCTAAAAAGGGCGATTTTTCGGACAATCAGGGGCCATAATTCAGGAAGTTACGATCCGATGCGCGCAAATATCGAAAGGAACCAAGATCTTTATGTTATAAACATACATGTCAAGTTTCATCATAATCGGTTCAAAATTGTGACCTCTATAAGGTCCACAACCTTGATATAACATATTTTCACACTATTCGCGTACAAACGGCGGCCATTTTGTCCGTCAATTTTGGTCCGATTTTCACGAAATTCGAACTCAACCTTCATAACCATGGGACGGTGATATAATCAAACGGTTTTTTAAATCGGATAACAATTTTGACCTCCAGAGGGACCACAAGCTAAAAAGTGCGATTTTTCGGACAATCAGGGGCCATAATTCAGGAAGTTACGATCCGATTGGCGCAAATATCGAAAGGAACCACGATCTTTGGGTTATAAACATGCATTTAAAGTTTCATCCAAATCGGTTCAAAATTGTGACCTCTACACTTTTCACAAGCTAAAAAAACGTGATTTTTCGTACAATCAGGGGCCATAACCCATGAAGTTGCGGTCCGATACATGCCAATATCGAAAGGAACCGAGATCTTAGGGTGATAAACCTATATTTTAAGTTTCATTGAAATCGGATAAAAATTGTGACCTGTAGACTGTTCACAAACAATTGTGGACGGACGGACGAACAGGGGCGACGACAATATACGTCCACATGAAAATGTGGGCGTATAAAAATTGGAGCTCTTGCCAAAAGTTCGAATTCTCCGTCATATATTAGCGGACCAAAACAATTAAAGTGTCGTTGGATAGTTCCATTAATAGACGATCGTATAACATCTAAATAACACGAATTTGATTCTTAGGAAATAAATTATGGTACGCCGAAAACTAAGTATTTTCCGTTTTGGAGCATTCTGAGACGCCTTTTTCTTGAAAACGACGCCTACGATTTTTCTTAAACATTTTTTACTCAGAGTCCTATCGGTGGCCTAGCGTGTGCATTGAATAATAAAAGCGTTGCAATATTATAGGTGGTCCAAAAATGACCTCAATCTTTGAAAAAAGTTGAAAAATCATTAAATTATTGAAAATGCTCTTTTATTTATCTTTTTTTCGAAAATTACTCAGTGAATGTTTCTGACATTTCTGGTACAGGAAGTTAGGTATCTAATCAACTTGTTAAAGCTATTCCGACAATGATCGAAAAACCGGAAGTAGTCGAAAAAATCTCCGATATTTTGATTTTTTTTTATTTATGAATATTTTTTGATGGTAGTTTACACAGAGTTAAAGTATCACCCTACTTGAGCAGAAGCGAGAAAGAATTTTGTCTCAGTAATTTTCTTTAGTCGCCATTGGCTAATTTAGTTTTTCGTACCTAGATTAATTATTTATTGTTCGATTTGTATAAAACAAAGTTCATATGCAACGTGGTCTCAATTGTAATTAGGGTTTCACACTGCGTAGCTTGTGTGAAACACTATTGTTTTTGTTAAAATTATTATTCTTATTATTCAGATTCCAATTTGAATAGATCTCAGCAACAACGTGTCGCATCGTTACGATTTCTTCGGTTTTACTGGGAAAGTGGGTGTGACTTAGAGGATAAAGCTATTTTGAACGTTCTGCGACAATGCGAAATGTCAGAAATCACCGAAGTTATTGTTTTTAAAAATATTGCAGTAATTTTAACAATAATCATTGGATTTTAACATTCGATACATTTTGGCATAGCCGGAGACAGGGCACATAGCTACGCTACTTTCGATTTTTGATTTTCGATAAATCTTCGAAGATATTAGGCGCCAAATTTCGAAAATTTAAAATTTTACAAAAAACTTTTTTATTTATGAATATTTTTAGTCGTGTTGTGCACAGAATTAAAGAGTCATCTGACTAGCGCAAAAATGTTTAAAAATTTTGTCTCAGTAATTTTCCTTGGCCGCCATTGGCTAATTCAGTTTTTCAGTCCTAGATTAATTTTTTATTGTTCGATTTGTATAAAACAAAGTTCATATGCTTCGTTGTCTCAATTGTCATTTTTTTTTATTACCGAAAGTGTTATCTGTCGGCACCGGAAGCGGCATAATTTTACCAAAAACTACAATTTTGACAGTTAGGTACCATTTTTCGAAAACAAATATTATTTTTTTGAAAAATTATATGACTCAAAGAGTGTGTCCTTTAAAGGCGCAAAAAATGTCGGAAGCAGTTTTTTTAATTTGGATTTCATTTTCTAGCAAATTTGATTGAGAGGTGAAAAAAGGCGTAAAATTGACCTATTTACAACCCATTCAGGCTTTTCAGATTTTAAAATATTTTTACATAACTTTTATAAACTTGTAGCTATAATCCATACGAAGAGAATGTATGTGAAAATTAGTTTGTAATATAAGCAGTTTTGCATAAGTCACTGTTTTCGTAATTTTTCCTGTAAAAAAGTCAATTATTATTGGATTTGTATAAAAGCGACATCATTTGATTCAAAAAGCATGTAGCGTCATATCAAGTTGATTACAATTTAAAATTGACATCGCAAGTGACGTCATTTTGTCAAAAACTGCATTTTTAACTTTTTAAATCAATGTTTTATTCAACCAAGAATTATTTAATATGTATTAATAATTTTAACTTTTGGTTTAAATTCACATATAAACACAACTCATATGGTCATATAGATATCATAAAATTGTTTGTAACTTGTTCGGTTGTCGAGAAATAGACGGTTTTCTACAGGTCACTTTTGAAGGTTTGGGAGCCATAAAAGTATCAATTATTATTCGATTTTCATAAACTTTACACCATGTTATACCTAATGCCATTTAGGATTTCATACAAGTAATTTAAGATTTTCATTATCACCGGAAGTAACGTCATTTTGGCAAAAACTGTATTTTTAGCCTTCAAAACAGATATTTTATTCAAATGAGTCTGTTTTGAAATCTTTTTCAAATTATGATATTTGATGCCAATCAACAAATAGAATGAACCCATATGATCATACAGATACCACAATACCACAAAATGGTTTGTAACTTGTACGGTTGCCGAGAAATAGCCGATTTTCTACAAGTCACTTTTCAAGTTTTTTGGTCTTTAAAAGTGGCAATTATTATTCGATTTACATAAAATTTTCACTATATGATATCTATGCCATTTCTGATTTCATAAAACTAATTGAACATTTTCATTAACACTGGAAGTATTGTAATTTTGTCAAGATCATTTACAAGTAACAAATGTATAAAATGAATTGATATTGCTGGATTTGGTTGATTCTGCGTTCATTTTATTTGATGCGAGCAATGTTTATTTGGAAACCTGTTTAGTGGTTTCGTTGGTACCGGAAGTGACATATGTTCAAGGGTAGCTTGGCACCGGAAGTGACATGTTCAAGGGCAACGTGGCACCAGTGAAACCCGTCATTCCTGCATGCAGGTCTAGTTTTTTTTGTTACCGTGAAATTTTTCTGCACGCAACGGAAGTGGCGTAATATTATCAAAATCTACAATTTTGACAGTTCAGTACCACTTTTTGAAAGCAAATATTATTTTTTTCGAAATCTGATATAGCAAAAAGGATGCGCGCTGTAAAGGGGCACAAATCGTTAGCTCAGGGGCACAAATCGTTAGGTCAATTTCATTTTCGCTCAATTTCATTTTCGGGCAATTTCGAATAAATGTAAAAAAAAGTGTAACAATCAGTTATTTACAACCCATTCAACGTCTTCATATTTTGAACTATTTATTTGTAACTTTCATAAACTCGTAGTAATAATCCAGACGAAGAGAATGTATGCAAAAAATAGTTCGTAATATGAGCAATTGCCGAGAAATATGCATGCATCACTTTTCACGTTATTTTGTCTATAAAAGAGTAAATTATTATCCGATTTTCAATATGTTTTTTTCATTCGATGCCTAATGCCAATTTGGAATAGGTTAAGCCAATATTACAGTTTCACTGTGACCGGAAATGACGTCATTTTGGCAAAAACTGTATTTTTAACCTAAAAATCAAATATATTATTCAAATGAGTCTTTTTTATAATATTTTTAAAATTATGATATTTGAATCCCATCACCGAATAGCATAATCCCATACGATCATACAGATACCACAAAAAAGTTTCTAACTTGTACGGTTGCCGAGAAATAGACGCTTTTCTACAAGTCACTTTTCAAGCTTTTTTGGTCTATAAAAGTGTCAATTATTATTCAATTTTCATACAATTTTCACCATGTGATGCCTTATGCGATTTATGATTGCAATGATCTGATTTATCATTTCCTTTATCACCGGAAGTAATGTCATATTTGCAAAAACCGTATTTTTAGACTTCAAAACAAATATTTTTTTGAAGTGAGTTATATTTAATATTCGTTTAACGTTATAACGTTTGATTCTAATGGCCATTTAGATTGGATCAATATTATCATACTGATATCAAAAAATTGCTTCTAGCATATTCCCTTGTCGAGAAATAACCAATTTTCTAAGGATCACTTTTTAAGTTTTTTACCTTTTTAATTTCAGTTGATGGGTTCTAAGTTTATTATTTATTGCCAGATATGTATAAAACAATTCTCAATTGCGAATTCTCAACTTATTTGTTACCGATAATGATTTCTTTTGGCACCGGAAGTGAAGTAATTTTGCCAGATTTTACAATTTTGACCGGTGTATTCGCAAGCAAATATTACTTACAAATCTGATAGAGGGTGTCACTGAATCATAACAACTACAGTATCGTTTGGTAGCTCAATGGATCGGCTTTTGTATGACGCACTTCCTGTCTGATTCCTGAAAGCCGATTCAGCACTGCAGGTCTAGTTATTATTATTTTTTTCCGCGGGAGCCTATTTCTCCATGATCGAAAACAGATATCGATCCGGAACAAACTTTTCTATCGGGAAAACATGTGGTGGCTAGTGCATAAACGATTTTTCAAACTTCTGCGCATACCGGAAGTGGCCGAACTTTGTAGGTTGTCCGGATATTGAAAATCGGCCATAATTTCTTTACCCATTTTTTAAACAAATGACATTTTCGGAAACCCGGAATCTTTTGCGAGATAATGGCTATCTCACATTTTTCAATTTCGAACATTCGTCTATGACTTCTATCGTTCGAAAATTGAAAAGACGTTGTTTATGAGACAATTTTTGTTATTTTTCAAAATTTGCAAATTTGACCTACATTTTTGGATTCCTGAAGTCTATGCGATTCCAGTAATATAAGTTTCATTCAGAGTTATCGCCCTTTATTTTTCGAATTTTTTCGAATTTTGTGCCCATTTTGTGCCCCTTATATTTTTTGGAAAGGATAAAACGATATTTCTGAAACCCCTGAAACATAAAGCCATATTGCCAGACAGTTGCATAAAGCAATTTCAACAACGATCCGTAAACCGGAAGTAGTCGAAATAATGTCTGATATTTTGAAAAAACTCAAAAAATGGGGGCTTTTGGGAAAAACGTGATTTCTTCGTCCGATATCAACCGATCAAATGGATTAAGGTATCGTTGTTTACATTGGAATTGGAGTATTGTATGATACCCAATTCATACAGATACGATGACCCGGTAGTAAAATATAGCGCGCTGAAAATCAAGTATTTTCTGATTTGGAGCGTTGGATAGTTCCATTAATAGACGATCGTATAACATCTAAATAACACGAATTTGATTCTTAGGAAATAAATTATGGTACGCCGAAAACTAATATTTTCCGTTTTGGAGCATTCTGAGACGCACTTTTCTCGAAAACGACGCCTACGATTTTTCTTAAACATTTTTTACTCAGAGTCCTATCGGTGGCCTAGCGTGTGCATCTAATAATAAAAGCGTTGCAATATTATAGGTGGTCCAAAAATGACCTCAATCTTTGAAAAAAGTTGAAAAATCATTAAATTATTGAAAATACTCTTTTATTTATCTTTTTTTCGAAAATTAAGTATCTAATCAACTTGTTAAAGCTATTCCGACAATGATCGTAAAACCGGAAGTAGTCGAAAAAATCTCCGATGTTTTGAATTTTTACATTTTTACAGAAAACTTTTTTATTTATGAATATTTTTTGATGGTAGTTTACACAGAGTTAAAGTATCACCCTACTTGAGCAGAAGTGAGAAAGAATTTTGTCTCAGTAATTTTCTTTAGTCGCCATTGGCTAATTTAGTTTTTTGTACCTAGATTAATTATTTATTGTTCGATTTGTGTAAAACAAAGTGCACATGCTCCGTGGTCTCAATTGTAATTTATTTTGTTACCGTGAAATTTTTCTGCACAGTTCAGTACCACTTTTTGAAAGCAAATATTATTTTTTTCGAAATCTGATATAGCAAAAAGGATGCGCGCTGTAAAGGGGCACAAATCGTAAGCTCCGATTTTTTAATTTCAATTTCATTTTCGGGCAATTTCGAATAAATGTAAAAAAAAGTGTAACAATCAGTTATTTACAACCTATTCAACGTCTTCATAGTTTGAACTATTTATTCATAACTTTCATAAACTCGTAGTAATAATCCAGACGAGGAGAATGTATGCAAAAAATAGTTCGTAATATGAGCAATTGCCGAGAAATATGCAATTTTGCATGCATCACTTTTTTTTGCCTATAAAAGTGTAAATTATTATCCGATTTTCAATATTTTTGGGGGGGAGTGGATATTCGCCATGCGCATGGCGAATAACCCAGACCCATCAGGATGGTTATTCGCCATTCGTTTTATATAATAAACTTAAAATCCTTGCAGATTGTTTGTGCTTTTATTCAAACTGCATGCCTAGAATCCATTTTTAATTGTTATTTGTTATTTGAAGCTTCACCGTGTAAATGAAAGCCTTCGTTCACAGCGAAGCGAAGACAGAGAAACCGACGTCGTGTGTACATGGAAGTAGAACACATGTGAAAAGTTCCGTACTCTGTAAAATTCTGTATCTTTACTAATCCAGGGCCCGGTTTGACGAAATTTTAACTAAAGATACAATCCAATTTTAGCAGATACTTCAATTTTGATTGGCTAAGAACTAAAATCAATCTTATATTGTCCAATCAAATAACTAAAATTCAGATCTTATCTTAGTTAGAATTTTGTGAAATAGGCCCCTGGAACATTGAAAACGCATTTCTTTGTACTTTTATTTATCACAAAGTATATAAAATACAAACTTAGTCTAATTCCATTCCAGTCGAGCGAAAGCAATAGAGGCTTATTAAAATTGTTCTCTTTGATCTACCCGCCCGCCTACCATACGGAGTAGTCAGTCTACCCTTATATTTCGTCGTTGCCAACCGCATGTTTTATCTGCGACCTGTAGTTTATATATTTTATTTTCCATTCCTATATTTCATTCCCTACCAATAGGGAGAGAGAGAGAGAGAGAGAGAGAGAGAGAGAGAGAGAGAGATTAACGTCCACTTGACACAATGTAGGTCATTTTGGGACTAACACATGGTCCAATTTCATATCAATAATACGCTTCCGCGCAGGGGGCCTTTAGCTGTGGCCAGATATCGGAGAGGGTGGGGGAATTCGGGACTAACATATGGTTCATGTTTTTTTTATTTGAATAATTCCCTTGCGCGTAGGGGTCTTTAGCAGTGGTAGGACCCAGAGAAAACCCACGTGGTTGGTTGGACTCCTGAACATGGCCCTACAAAAGGTATTTCTCCACGTATAAATATAAATGGTGAACAAATTAAGTAATTTAGAGAGAGAGAGAGAAATGGGGTTTAACGCCCACTCGACACAAACTAGGTCATAGCGGGACTAACATATGGTTTTAATTCTATTTCAATAATTCGCTTGCGCGTAGAGGTTTCTAGCAGTGTGAGGAAACCGAAGTGCACGGAGGAAAGCCACGAGGTCGAGAAGGCGCCCCCATCTCCATGCCACATACGCTCACACCAGAGATCGAATCCACAGCCGCAAGCCAGAGATGACCGGCCAGCGAGAGGTCAAAGAGCGGCACTCTAGACCACTAGGCCATCCCTACCCCCCTAGTAATTTAACCCTTTTATTCTACAGTATAGGCCCAGCATGAAATTCATATTGATGTATTCCGATCAGAACATTCTGATCTACTCGAACCTTTTATTTTCAAAAAATGTTTAATTCCAATTTATATACTTGAATAAGATTATTTTGTCTTATTTAAACTGGCAGGTGGTAAGGTATGGTACTCTTTCGGGTAGTCACCGCTAGGCTATAAATAGACCCCCAATGGCACTCTGCCAAAAGACGTTTGTTGTAGTATTTATTTTCGCATTTTTACTGCAACGAAAATGATATATGTTCATTTTGTAGGATGAGGTTAACCTAGTTTAAGTGCTTTGTAGCATTACCACTCGACCAGACATCGTGATAGGCCAGAGAATATCGATTTAAAAAAAAGAATGGCGAATAACAAAAACGAATGGCAAATAACGTAAACGAATGGCGAATAACTCTCTGCCATGCGCATGGCGAATATCCTCTGCCTTTTTTTACATTCGATGCCTAATGCCTATTTGGACTAGGTTAAGCCAATTTTACAGTTTCACTGTTACCGGAAATGACCTCATTTTGGCAAAAACTGTATTTTTAACCTAAAAAACAAATATTTTATTCAAATGAGTCTTTTTTAATAACATTTTTAAAATTATGATATTTGAATCCCATCAACGAATAGCATGAACCCATACGATCATACAGATACCACAAAAAAGTTTCTAACTTGTACGGTTGCCGAGAAATAGACGATTTTCTACAAGTCACTTTTAAGCTTTTTGGTCTATAAAAGTGTCAATTATTATTCAATTTTCATACAATTTTCACCATGTGATGCCTTATGCCAAGCACGGTCGGCATGCTTGTGAGCAGGGATAGTGGGATAAGCAGAATGACTCTGTGTATGAACGGGAAAACCATCGAATTCAAAGACCAAACCAAGTTCCTTGGCGTAATCTTTGATCGAAGGCTGACCTGGAAACCGCACATCGACTGGACTGTAGATAAATGCTCTAAAATTGTTACCTTAAGAGAAAAATAACGGGCAGCTCGTGGGGAGCCAACAGAGTAACACTAATGATGGTGTATCGTGCTCTTATACGCTCTGTATTAGACTACGGCTTTTTGGCCTTCATGAACTGCACGCCAACACTCTTAAGCAAGCTTGATACAATCCAATACAAAGCTCTGTGTATTGCGACTGGCGTAGGGCACTTGGGGCTAAGAGAGAAGCATTACTACAGGAAGCCGGAGAGTTGCCCCTATCTCTAAGAAGAAAAGAACTAGCGACGAGATACTGGGCTAAGATCTCGCAATTAGGCGATAGATCACCAACCTTCGTCAGCCTAAAGAAGACAAAATATGTAAAGGATCCTAGAAAGAAAAGCTTCGGACAGGATATCAGAGAAACAGTCAAGGAACTACGACTGGAGGAGCTCGTGATAAATGAACACGACCCACCAATTGTCGCCCCTTGGACACTCCCGATACCTCGAGTGAATGAATCTAGATCTACTACAGAAAACCGGTTAGAAAAAAAACTTCTGCACGGGCTCTATCCCTAACACACATGGAGGACAACTGGCCGTCTGATGACTGGGAACATGTTTACACGGACCGCTCACGCAATCCTGAAAGGGGCACCAGCTCGTTTGGAATATACCTGCCAAGCGGGGAACAGGGAATAAGCAGGAAACTGCCCAACAACTGTTCGGTGTACACTGCAGAGATCGTGGCCATCCGTGATGCTATATCATGGATCTCCCATTAAAAGACGGGCAAGTTCGTCATCCCAAGCGACTCTCTGAGCAGTCTGATTTCAATCCAGAATGACAACTCGGACTCAAGACCAGAAGTCATACTGGAAATCAGACAGCTGTACCAGAGGTTCCTAGATAAAGGAAGTAAACTAGAGCTCGTGTGGATTCCATCACATGTGAACATTAGAGGAAACGAAGAGGCAGATCGACTCGCCAACGAAGGTCTCAAGGACACAGCACCATTCCGCACCATAGACTACAGCACCTCGGAAATCTACAGTATGGTTAGAAGACAGGTCAATTCAAACTGGGAAATAAAGCTCGTTGAACTTAACACATACAGATTCCGGCTGGATGATAAGATCTACACGAAGACAGCGATCAATCACCCTAGAAGAGATATATGCAAACTTATATCGAAACTAAGGGTGAAAGAGCGGCTGCGAGACCACAAATACCAAGTCATCGTCTGTGAGTGCGGAGAAGAATGTACCACCAACCATGTCCTGGTAAACTGCGAAGTATACAAGAAGGAGAGAAGGGAATTAGTGGGATTGCTGGAGGCCAACAACATACCGCTCAACACTAAGAACCTACTCTTTCCGAGACAGGAACTCAAGCTACAAATCTTCGAACTAATCAACGATTTAATGAACACAGTTGGATTAAGTAGAATAGTGAAGTAAGAGGGAGTCACGGTTAGACGGGCTCGGCATCCAAACACTAAACTACATATGGGATATATATCAAACTAGCAGGATAGTGGAGTAAGTGAGGGTCACGATCAGACGGACTCGGCATCTAAACACTACTCCGCTAAAAAAAGAGACACAAAAACCTACATAGTGGGACTGTGGAGTAAGGGGAAGCCACGATAAGACGGGCTTGGCACCTAAACACAAAATTCCAAACAGAGTAGACACAATATTTTGTGAAGGAGTTGAAATTAACCGCCAAGTATCTCGTCACCTCGTCAGGTAGCGCCTTTGTGCGTAGAATATGTGGCGTTTGATTGGAATTCCTTAACAGACATATTATTCTCTTATCTTTACATTTTTATATGAAACTTTTTTATTTTATGTGTATGTTTTCTTTGGTTTGTGGGGAATTGGAATTAACCGCCAAGTAGCTCGTTACCTCGTCGGGTAGCGCACTAGTGCGTAGAATGCTTGACGGTTAATTGGAATTTCTTTTCAGACTAATCGTTTTTTGCAGAAAAGAGTCACCAAATACGAAGAACGGGTTAGTTGAGTAAGGGGAGACCATGATAAGACGGGTCTGGCACCTAAAGACTACTCCCACAAAGATGACATCTACCAATCCAGAAATGGGACGAAACAACCACCAAATAATATGTTTTTATTAGCAAATAAAGGGAAGACCTTCCCAATAAACTAAAATCCATGGCACCTAAAGACTACTCCCACAAAGATGACATCTACCAATCCAGAAATGGGACGAAACAACCACCAAATAATATGTTTTTATTAGCAAATAAAGGGAAGACCTTCCCAATAAACTAAAATCCATGGCTTATGGCCGGAAATGGAAAGATTGCAAAATCATATTCTAACAAAAGGTAGCAGCTTCGGCTCTCCTAATTCTAGTCTGCGATATCACATTAGTGGAAGCGGACGTTAAACGTACCATACTACTACTACTACTGTTGGCTATAGCATTCTACAATGGCGAACACACCAGGCTACACCTTACGTTTAGGACACCAGCGGCATTCCAGACGTTTTCATACGGAAAGTTTGTATGTCAACATTGATTTTCATCAGAATTGGGACCAGATTTCCCCAGCGGACGTTCCAGAAGTGTTGTACGATACATTTGATAACATATTAAATGATCTTGGAAACTTAGTTGGCTGTCAACCCAACGACTTTGTGCGATTTAGTGTATCGCACCCGGGACTCAAGACACCGGCGTGGATACCGTTTCATCCATGGCAAGATGTCAGGCCAAATCATATATTGGATCCATTGGCCAGAATATTACAATCCAACGAAGAATTTAAAATGGACGAACGCCTGAGACTACACGTGTGTCACGTAGCCCCGCCTAATAGATCCGGAAGGGGCCAACCGATCATCAAAAAGAAGAACATGAGTTCATTCGAAGACTATTTGAAACGAAAGAGAGCCATCGTGGTCATTAAAAATCGGGACAAGCTCTGTTTTCAGCGTGCTTTGTTGGTGGCCAAACACTATGCCAAAAAGAATGACACCCCAGAATGGGAAGCAGAAAGAAAAAGACTTGTCAGACAGTGTGGACCCAGCAGCTGGCAGACACGAAAGACCCGTCGTTTGATTGAGGAGGTAGGAGGTGCTTACAAAGCCTGTCGTGGCCCCGAGACCTGGGAACAATATCAACGTGTGCTGGGTCATCAGGGGTATCAGATCAATGTTTATTCGCGACAACTTTTTGGAAAACTCATGTTCAAATGCACCAAGTATATCGTAGGTGGCCAGCCTAAAGTATTGCATCTATACCATCACGCCAATCACTATGACGTCATCACGTCCATGCCTGCTTTTTTTGAACGAAACTATATTTTTGAGGCCTGTCAGAAAGGTTACGATCATAGGGATCAACACGATAGTCATGCCATGTGTCACAGTTGTCAGCAGTCAGGACACCCGTGTTTGGAAGACGTCACCCATCGAGACTGTGACACGTGTCATCGACGTTTTCCGAATCAGATGTGTTACGAACGGCACCTACAACCCCGGAAACCAGGAACACCAACGATGTTTCAACGATGGACGAAATGTCTACGGTGTGGTAAAGAATGGGATATTCTGAAAAGACACGGGACATTGATCGAACACGTGTGTGGGGAATACGAGTGCTCTATCTGTAAGAAATGGATTCAGCGCGGAGACTGTTGGTGATTTAATCAAAAACTCAAATCACCCATTGATCTGACCCAGCCGGACCGGCCACAACAGTTAGCGAAACTGCAAGGAAAAGACTTGACGCGTTTTGTGTTTTATGATTTTGAGTGCAGCCAAGATACGGGAGAACATTTAGTCAGCTTGTGTGTACTGCAGTGCTGTTGTCATTTCTGCATGGCATCATCGGACCCCTGTGATTATTGTGATCCTTTCTGGAATGGCCAACGCGAATGGGTATTTCGTACTGGGAAAATGGTTCATCCATTTATCGGCACACGGTACAGTTTCCGGAGGAAATAAATCTCGCAAGTCTACCCAAATCATAGCCGTTGCACATAATTTCAAGGGATACGATGGTTTACTAATGTTACAGGCGATACACGACCATGCGATAGCCGCTCCCCAAGTTGTTATGAGTGGTGGGAAAGTTATGACAGTGACCTTGGGGATCGTTAAATTTGTCGATTCGCTGAACTTTTTACCGATGCCCTTACGAGATGTACCCAAGACGTTTGGCCTCACGGAACTGAAGAAAGGTTATTTTCCACAGTTTTTCAACAAACCAGAACATTACGCGTACGTGGGTTCATATCCACCTGCCGACGAATACGATCCGGATGGAATGAGTGTGTCTGAACGTCAAGCTTTTTACGCCTGGTACCAACAACACAAACACGAACCGTTTGATTTTCAACAAGAGCTGATGACGTATTGTAAGAGCGACGTGGACGTCCTATAACGAGGCTGTGCTGCATTCAGAGACATCTTTTTAATGGACACGGGCCTCGATCCTTTTGTGGAAAGTCTCACGCTGGCTTCAGCCTGTAATAAAGTATTCCGCACGCATTATTTGGAACCTGACACTATGGCCATCATCCCTCGAGCTTTGATGCAGGAACCCGAAGCCGGAAAAGATTGGAAACAATTTCGACCGCGACAGCAATCTAACTAACATAGCCTTGAGATGGTTGGAATGGGAACAACACTGTCAGACTCTAAAAGCTTTGCGAGAGGGAAGACGCGTTCCACAGATTCGACATGCCCGTAACCAGGGTGAAGTGAGAATTGGCGAGTATCATTTAGACGGTTACGACGATAATACGGGCTATGAATTCATGGAGTGTGCCTATCACGGATGTCCTCGCTGCTACCCCGGACCCATACAAGACGTGAAACATCAACACACCCAAGATCGTCTTCCGAGATCAAAGTCATGTGGGAATGTGAACTGAACGAAGAACGTCGTCGTAATCCTGAGATGGAAGAATTCTTTGCCAGTTTAGAAGCTCAGGGATAGCCTTGTCCGGATCCACTGTCACCCAGAGCTGTTTTTTTTGGAGGAAGAACCAATGCCTGTCAATTGATGGCCAAGGCCGAACATCCCGACGAAGAGATCCGATACGTGGACGTGGTATCCCTTTATCCCTGGGTATGTAAATACGGCAAATTTCCTCTCAAAGAACCAAACATCATCATCACACGACCTAGTCAAGCATGGGAACAGTACGAAGGTCTGATTCAGTGTTCTGTGCTTCCACCTCGCCAACTCTATCACCCCGTACTCCCGTTTCGTTACAACGGGAAACTCACCTTTCCGCTGTGTCGGGGCTGTGTGGAACAACACATGCAGAAAAGTGAGATCACCCACTACGTCGACTGTACACATCAACAGAAGGAACGAGCCTGGGTAGGAACGTTTGTGTCACTGGAATTAAAAAAGGCCGTGGCGATGGGATCAAGTCCTCGTCGTGTACGAAGTGTGGCATTGGAGCGAATGGAGTCAGTACGACCGTCAATCCAAGTCTGGAGGATTATTAATTGCTGGATCATTGACCATTATTTGAAAAAGAAGGTGGAAGCTAGTGGATATCCAGACGATTGCTCCATGGACGACGATAAACGACGTTTCATTCAAGAGGTGTATGACAAGGAAGGCATTCAACTAGATCACGAAGCCATGATACCCATCACACTATAAACCTCAGAATGCCTCGTTCGGCATTTCTGTCCAAACGAGGTAAAGAAAATGCCTCGTCGTCTGCAGTTCCGAAACAAGGTTTTTTAAATTGCCCTTTTTTTGGGAACGAGGTATTTTGTTCAGAACGAGGCTTGGTAAAATGCCTCGTTTACTAAACGTGTTTTTTTCAAGATAGTTATTAGCGGTATATCGGCCAATTTGTAAAAATTAAAATTTATGTTATTTAATACGAAAATAAAACCAGTTCAAACTATATTATTATCAGAGAAATTGACAAGACAAGAATACACGTCATCAGTGGAGGTGTAAAACAATTGCAGACACACAGCTATACCTTGATTAATTGATTGCCCCCAATAAAATGTCACAACACCACAGTTGTTTCTTAACACCTATACTGATTGGGGCAATAAATCAATCAAGGTAGTTATGTGTCTGCAATAGTTTTACACCTCCACCGATGGCGTGTATTCTTGTCTTGTCAATTTCTCTGACAATAATATAGTTTAAACTGGTTTTATTTTCGTATTAAATAACATAAATTTTAATTTTTACAAATTGGCCGATATACCGCTAATAACTATCTTGAAAAAAACACGTTTAGTAAACGAGGCATTTTACCAAGCCTCGTTCTGAACAAAATACCTCGTTCCAAAAGAAGGGCAATTTAAAAAACCTCGTGTTGGAACTGCAGACAACGAGGCATTTTTTTTACCTCGTTTGGACAGAAATGCCGAACGAGGCATTCTGAGGTTTATAGTGTCAAAGATCTGAGAAGTTTTAGCAAGCTCCAATTGAACACATTGTGGGGCAAATTCGGACAACGCGACAATTTTACGCAAACCGTGTACATGACGGACCCTGCCGATTATTTTCCACTCATGATGGATGTCACCGAAACCATCAAAGATGTTCGAGTCGTGAACGACAACCTGATTATGGTGGAAAAATTAAAAAAAGAAGAGCACGTTAGACCATGTCCCATTACCAACGTCGTGGTGGCTGCTTTTGTGACAGCCCAAGCCCGGTTGAAACTGTATTCGGTATTGGAACCACTGGGAGAACGTGTGATACGGACAGTGTCATATTCAAATACGATCGGAATCTGTGGAACCCCCGGAAGGAAATTCGTTAGGCGAATGGAAGAACGAATTACCCGACACATTGTCGATACGTCAGTTTGTATCTGGTGGACCCAAAAATTACGCCTATCAACTGAGTAATGGCGAAACGGTGTGTAAAATCCGAGGATTTACGCTCAACTACCGCAACACTCAACAGATGGTCCTCGGTCTCGTCCAAGACAAAATCACAGTCACCAATCCACACAAGATTGAGCGATCACGTGATCGACGGCTATGGTCACGTGTGGAGGAGAAAGTTTATAAGATAGTATACAACAAACGGTTTGTATTATTGAACAAAGACGGGCAGCACAGCAACACCTTACCTTATGGATACCAGTACGGCTACTAATATGGATACCATCACGGAGAAATTGAGGCAATGATCTGATTTAACATTTCCATTATCACCGCAAGTAATGTCATATTTGCAAAAACCGTATTTTTAGACTTTAAAACAAATACTTTTTTGAAGTGAGTTATATTTATTATTTGTTTAACGTTATAACGTTTGATTCTAATGGCCATTTAGATTGGATCAATATAATCATACTGATATCAAAAAATTGCTTCTAGCATATTCCCTTGTCGAGAAATAACCAATTTTCTAAGGATCACTTTTTAAGTTTTTTACCTTTTTAATTTCAGTTGATGGGTTCTAAGTTTATTATTTATTGCCTGATATATATAAAACAATTCTCAATTGCCAATTCTCAACTTATTTGTTACCGATAATGATTTCTTTTGGCACCGGAAGTGAAGTAATTTTGCCAGATTTTACAATTTTGACCGGTGTATTTGCAAGCAAATATTACTTTTACAAATCTGATAGAGGGTGTTACTGAATCATAACAACTACAGTATCGTTTGGTAGCTCGATGGATCGGCTATTGTATGACGCACTTCCTGTCTGATTCCTGAAAGCCGATTCAGCACTGCAGGTCTGCAGGTCTAGTTGTTATTATTTTTCCGCCCGGGAGCCTATTTCTCAGTGCCTGAAACAGATACCGATCTTGGACCTAATTTTCTATCAGGAAACCATGTGGTGGCTACTTGATCGACTACCTTTGAAACTTCTGTGCAGACTGGAACTGGTTGAATTTGGTACGGTGCCAAAAAATCGGTAATCGGCCATAGTTTTGTCAATTATTTCCTTATTTTCAAACAAATGACATTAACGGAAATCCTGAGTCTTTTCCGGAACGATAGCAGTTGAATATTTCGAAACTTTGTCTTTGACTTCTAGCGTTCGAAAAATGTTGTTGAAGAGACAATTTTTGTCATTTTTACGCTAGTTTGCCTTTAAAAGAATCAATTATTATTGGATTTTCATAAAAGTGACATCATTTGATGCGTAATGTCAATTTAAACTAGGTCAAACCAATTTAACATTTTCAATGTCACCGGAAATGACGTAATTTTGACAAAAAATTGCATTTATAGCCTTCGAAACAAATAATTTATTCAAATGAGTCGTATTTGTTATTTATTTAAAATATTGATATTCGAGTCCAAACAACTAATAGAATAGACCCATACAATCATATAGATATCACAAAATGGTTTCTAACATGTTCAGTTGCGGAGAAATAGACGATTTTCAACGGGTAACTTTTCAATGTTTTTGGTCCATAAAAGTGTCAATTATTATTCGATTTTCATAGAATTTTCACTGAGTGATACCTGATACCATTAACGATTTCATACAAGTAATTCAGTATTTTCATTATCACTGGAAGTAACATCATTTTTTAAAAACTGTATTTTTAGCCTTCAAAACAGATATTTTATTCAAATGATTCTGATTTGTAATGTTTTTAAAACCATGATATTTGATTCCAGTCAACAAATAGATTTAACCCATATGATCATATAGATACCAAAAAATAGTTTTTTTTAACTTGTACGGTTGCCGAAAAACGGACGATTTTCTACAAGTCACTTTTATAGGTTTTTGGTCTATAAAAGTGGCAATTATTCTTCGATTTACATAAAATTTTTCGCCCTATGATGCCTTATGCCATATCTGATTTCATAAAACTAATTCAACAACATTATCAGGTGGAGTACTGTAATTTTGTCAGGATTACATGTAACACGTGTATAAAACAAGCCAACAGTGAGGCTGATGTCCCCCGCCGAAATCCCAAAATAAATAGATGACACATATTAATTAATCGCACATTTATTTTTTTCAAATGAATCGCACATTTATTTTTTTCAAACGTATCGAGCAATCAAACTGTACACGAAGTGTCATCCAAAAGTGTTTTATAAAGAAAAATGCTAAAACCGACGAGAAAAATGAAAATGTACCCTAGTTAGGGGGACCCTAAAGGCAGACAAAAGGGCCCCCACGCTTGACAAAAGAGCCCCTCTGGCCAAGGGAAAGGGGCCTCGTGTCCGAGTCAATCGTTTCTATACACTGTTACTATCGAATCCATTACTGAATGAGAATGCAGTCATTGTATCGGCATAAAAATCATCAATCAAGATGAACCTAAGTCTTGTCCCAAAGTATCAACCAATCAAATTGCTTATCTCTGCCTACCCCTAAGAAGAAAACGCTCATCTTCGAACTCCATCAATGCATTGACCTAATAAGCATATACACCAAGTTTGAACATTTTAACTCAATTAGAAGGAGAGTTATTGTGTTCCAAAGTCTCGACCAATCAAATTGCGTATCGCTCTGCTTACCCCGAGCAGAAAATGCTCATAATCAAACTTAGTCAAGGTATTACTGTAATGAAACTATACACCAAGTTTCATCAATCTCACTTAATTAGAACTAAAGTTATCGTATCCCAAAGCATCAACCAATCAAATTGTTTATCTCTGCTTACCCTAAGCGGAAAATGCTCATCTTCGAACTCCATCAAGGCATTGACCTAATAAGCATATACACCAAGTTTGAACATTTTAACTCAATTAGAAGGAGAGTTATTGTGTTCCAAAGTCTCGACCAATCAAATTGCGTATCGCTCGGCTTACCCTGAGCAGAAAATCCTCATTATCGAACTTAGTCACGGTATTACTGTAACGAAACTATACACCAAGTTTCATCAATCTCACTTAATTAGAACTAAAGTTATCGTGTCCCAAAGCATCAACCAATCAAATTGCTTATCTCTGCTTACCCTAAGCGGAAAATGCTCATCTTCGAACTCCATCAAGGCATTGACCTAATAAACACATACACCAAGTTTGAACATTCTAGCTCAATTAGGAAGAGAGTTATTGTGTCCCAAAAAGTGTGACGGACAGACGGACGGACAGACAGACAGACAGACGGACGAACCCATTTTAATAGTCCCCCAACTTTCTTCGAAAGGCGGGGAACAATGAATTGATATTGCTGGATTTGGTTGATTCTGCTACTATTTTATTTGATGTGTTTAATGTTTATGTGGAAATCTGTTTAACGGGTCCATTTGTACTAAAAGTGATATGTCTTCAATGGTAACGTGGCACTGAAAGTGACATAAGTTCAAAGGTAACGTGGCAACAGTGAAACCCGTCATTCTTGCTACGCAGGTCTAGTCTCTTTTTTTCTGTTCCAATGGTTGGTACACTTAATTACTATGTGTTGATATGGTCTAGCAACTAGGTTAACAACATCGTAGGAGACGAGCATATATTGATTCTATTACGGAAGTCTTTAAATTGAATTTATTACAGAAGTCTTTGGAGTCAATTCATAAAGGTATTGGGTGGATACGATATCATACATGCCAAGATCTTTCGTAGATAAACCTATAGACGGACGGACGACAGACAGGGGCGGCAATATATGCCTACTGTCAAACCAGAACTAGAAGCAGATATTTTTACAAAGAAACCGTAAGATCCGTTTTACAATAAATAATTGCTTACATTTCTTTGACCGGCTCACACTTTCTGGCTACATAGCAGATCTTTGTTAGTAGCAATTCCAAGAGATATCCTCTACTTGTATCACCGACCATATGCAATTCATCCACCACAATAGCACCTGAAAAAATTTTCATTATAAAATATGTAGTTGTAGTAGGTGAAATCGAAAGCACTTTTAAAACAGTGTTGTAGTAATTATTTCAGAGAGCCATTTTACAGTGGTGCTACTTCTTATAATTACAAAGGCTTCTGCGGTATTATATTGCTAGCTTTAGTTGACGCAGATTACAAATTCATTTACGTTGATATTGGGGCTAATGGCACGGTAGGGTATGCAAGTTTATTATTTCCCGTAAAGCTTGGATGAGGGGTAATTTGCCAATTCACCCATTTCATCAGCTTTAGAAGAGGACTCTTTAACCGTCTCTCCTCTCAAGTTTTAACAGGTAGAGAAACACCAGTACCATGTGTGATTGTTGGAGATGATGCTTTTCCTCTGAAAATCAATTTATTGAAACATTATAGATTGAGCAGGGCACGTAGGATTTCAGAGAATGCTTTTGGTATAATCACGCAGAGGCTTGGGGTTCTGCAGAAACCAATGTCACTGCAACCTGGTATTGCAGAGTTGGTTGTTCAAGCAATTGTTTCACTCCACAAATTTTTGAGGGTAAAAGAAGATACAAGCTACAACTTTAATAGTGATTTTGTCAACCAAGATGTACCCCCTGAATCACAACTTCTTTCCTTCGCACAGCAGGGGGGACAACAGAAATCAAAAAGATGCCAAGGCAGTTAGGGTAGAGTACTGCCAGTACTTTAACACAACAGGACAGGTTGAGTGGCAATGGTGTATGGCATAAAAGTTTGTACGGTTACAACCAAAGTTATAGTAATTGAATAAATTTAATTGCGTATGTACATAAATAATTTAAAATAATTTATAAATAAATACAATCAAGTGGACCTTAAATTGGTAAGTTGTTCATCATCAGTTCTTCATTTTCATATTAGTTTATTAAAGCTGAACTCCGATTATAAAACTACCGAAATAATTAAATAAAAAAAAGTAACGCCCAAAGCAACCGCCATACTTGTTTTCAATTTCTTGGACTAACATGCCGATCGCTTTGAGCACAAACACACAGGCAGGCCACGCCCAATTCCACTTTATACCTTGTCAAGCGAATTGTGCACTTCCGGGTAGGTGGTCACAGCCAATAAGTATGGCGGTTGCTTTGGGCGTAACCTTTTTTTTTTTAATTATTTCGGTAGTTTTATAATCGGAGTTCAGCTTTAAAGCAGTGTTAATCAGCGTATGGATTTCTAATTCCAGTTTAGCATATTCTCTGGGATTTGTAACAAGTGTCAAATTCTCACAAATATAACTGCTAAAAGCTGAGTTTTCTTGTTTGTTTTCTTTTTTCTCTGTCAATGTCTTTAAAAACATAGCAGATGATGTCAGGTCATCTGTATTTCTTTTTTTTTTGGAACACAGTGATGACTTTTATGTTGTAGATGTTAGGCGCAATCTTCGCCCCTCGCGCAGATTACCCCGCGCATGCGCGAATCTCCGTCTAATTTCCCATGTGTAATACGCGCGCGCGAAGTGCACTTTGTCCGGGCAATTTAATAGATTACTGCGATGATATTCCGCTTAATTAGGGTTTCACACTGCGAAGCTTGTGTGAAACACTATTGTTTTGTTAAAATTATTAGGGTTTCACACTGCGTAGCTTGTGTGAAACACTATTGTTTTTGTTAAAATTATCATTAGCGTTTCACACTGCGAAGCTTGTGTGAAACACTATTGTTTTTGTTAAAATTATTATTCTTGTTAAGCTTTCATATTTCATATGAAAGCTTATTGTTTCTGTTAAGATTATTATTATTAAGCTTTCATATTACATATGAAAGCTTATTGTTTCTGTTAAGATTATTAAGCTTTCATATTACATATGAAAGCTTATTGTTTCTGTTAAAGTTATTATATTTTTTTTGTGTATTTTCTGCAAATTGGATTTCTCAGAATCTAACGATAGGATCTTTCTGAAACTTTGACCTACCCCCCCCCCCATAAATGGGGTGCGAACCTTGATTAAATATATTTTCAAAACGTTTTACGAATCCGAAATGACCGAATTTTACGAACGAATGCATTTGACCTACAATGCTGTAACTTTGTGACTATTTGACCTATTTAATTAATTCTTTTTTCTATGAGTACCTTGAGACATTTACTTCAAATCTGCAATTTCGGATTTTCGAATTTCGAAAATTCGTCGCTGTGATATCGAACCGGAAGTTTAGACCAACTCGACAACTTCTTTAGTAGTTGTACGATTTTCATGAAATTTAAGATGTAAGTAAACCTTAATGATGCGACTTGAAAAATGACTTTAGAAATTTTCTAAATCATCTCCCCTTGAAGAAACTGAGGATCGAAATTTTCAAAAAAATCGTCGAAATAAAGGTCAGAATGACATAATTTTCTTTTTTCGATAATAGACAAGTAATTACTGATTCGTACACAAAACGTGGAGTTTGTCGATCGAACCGGAAGTGCCACCATCTTGAAACGTAAAAAAAAAATAGAACTTTTGCGATATTGCACTTACATACATGGGAGTTACATTTTCTGAATCCTTGAAGGAAAACCTAAAAAACGTTCAGAGCAGAATTTTGATTTAGGTCAGCTGATGGTCGCCATTTTGAAGTGAATATGAAACATAGTGAAAAATCGACATTTACGGAGAGAGAGAGAAATGGGGTTTAATGTCCACTCGACACAACTAGGTCATTTCCGGACTAACACATGGTTTTTAATCTTATTTCAATAATTCGCCTGCGCGTAGGGGTCTTTAGCAGTGGGAGGAAATCGGAGTGCCCGGAGGAAACCCACGAGGTTGAGAAGGCACCCCTATCTCCATGCCACATACGCTCACACCAGGGCTCGAAACCACAGCCGCAAGCCAGAGGTGACCGGCCAGCTAGAGGTCGAAGCGCGACACTCTAGACCACTAGGCCATCCCAACCCCACCGACATTTACGGACTTGTAAACAAACACAATAGGGCATAGTATGTTCAATGCGTCTCCTATGTCTAAAATTTAATACATTTCAGGATAGCCGGGATACGGGTCGAATTTTTGGTATTTGAATATTTCAAAAATTCGAATTTCGCCTTTGATGTTTTTCGTGCCGACAAAGTTGTTTACGGGTAAAAAATCACATTAATTTCGCTAGATTGTGACCGATTTTAATGATTTATTTTTTCTTGTTCGGATTATTTATGACCCATGACATGTGACAGGAAGTGACTGTGAATATGAAAGCTTTCATATCTGCATGGGACAGTAGCAGATCTAGTTATTATTTTTTTTGTGTGTTTCTCCTGCAAATCGGATTTCACAAAATCTAACCATAGGATGTTTCTGAAACTTTGACCTACCCCCCCAAAAATGGGTGGTGGCTGTTGATTAAATATATTTTCAAAACGTTTGCGAAGTCGAAATCACCGAATTTTACGAACGGAAAAATTAACAATGCATAGTCGTAACTTTGTTATTGATAGACTTATTTTATTAAAAAAAATTTCTTTGAAAACCTTGACGAAAACCAATTTCACCTGCAATTTCAAATTTTCGAATTTCGAAAATTCGTCCCGGTGATTTCGTTCCGGAAGTCATGACCAATTTGACAACTTCTGTAATAGATACACGATTTTTATGAAATTTGGAATGTAAGTAGATCTTACCGATGCAACTTTAAAAATGACTTTAAAAATTTTCTAAATTATCTCCCCTTGGAGAAATTGAGGATCGAAATTTTCAAAAATATCGACGAAATATAGGTCAGATCATCTTGAATTTATTTTTAGGTACTAGCTACGAGACCACTGATTCGTACACAAAAAATGGAGTTTGTAGCTCAATCCGGAAGTGCCACCATCTTGAAATGTAAAAACCTCAAACGCCATTTTGCTATTTTACATACAGACACGGGGGTTATATTTTCTGAATCCTTGAAGGGATGGCTATAAAATGTTGGCAGTAGAATTTTGATTTAAGTCAATGGATAGTCAGCATATTGAATTGAATATCAGAAATAGTGAAGAATGGACATTAACGGGCATGTAAATTATCAGAATAGACCGTAGTTTGTTAAATTCGTTTCCTATCTTTGAAATTAATACATTTTGGGATAGCCTGACTCATTGTCGAATTTTCGGTATTTGCAAATTTCTATATTTCAAATTTCGCCTTTGATGTTTTCCGTGCCGACAAAGTTGTTTGCGCGTGAATAACTCCGATTAACAGCTTGAAAAAAATCAAATAGATCGCAGTTTCGCGATTTCGTCTCAAATCTGGGAAATCAATACATTTCTGGTTAGCCTCCTTTCAAAAATGGGTGGTGGCCTTGGAATCAATATATTTTCAAAACTTTTTGCGAATCCAAAATCACCGAAAATAAATGATAAAAAAATGAGCTTGGATGGAAACTATATAGAAAAATAAAAGGAAACATCAACATTATATAGGTCTTGCACACATAGGCTTAGAACTTTGCAGCCAGTCCTCATATTAATTGAAATTGAATAGGTTTGATTTGATATAATTATTTGTTCTCTATTTTAAAACTATCTAAAAAAAATTTGTAATCATTTATGTTATTGATTTAGATTAATACTGTGTATATTTTGTACATTTTAACACATTCAGCAATTAATAATGGTTTGCATAGTCATCGTATAGAGCTTATTCAACAGTATCAAATTCCAACAGCTTAGGGATATTTTACGTGCACTCCAATGTGTACACGGGACCTTGGTTTTTCGTCCCATCCGAACGACTAGACAGCTGTCCTTGTCAGGCCCTCCGTTCTGCCTCACTGACAAGGGGGAACCACGCCGGGAACTTTCAGTTCAGGCCAAACGTTTATTGCATACGATTAAGCTGTTGAGTTGGAGCTTATTTTCAAAAGTTTTGTAATAATCGGTTGGTAATTAAAGTACCGTGCAAATCAAACTGTTAAAACAGAAAATTTCGCCCGGTTGAAATGTTTCTTGCTATAAGTCAGCAATTTCCCGATTTTAGGGAGGGTGAATTGTTAGCATGTGCGCGCTGTATCGTAACGTCTGTCATTGAGTCAACCGGCGTCGTTTCGATTTCAAGGTTGAACGTGACATGGAGTATGGTGTCCAACCGCGTGGGTTTTCTCCGTGTCCTTCGGTTTCCTCCCAACAGCTAAAGACCAGTACGCGCAAGGGAAGTTTTTAATTAAAATTAAAAAACATATGTTAGTCCCGAAATGACCTAGTTTTTGTCGAATGGACGTTAAGCCGCATTTCTCTCTTTCTCTTTTATTTTTAAAATTTGCCGATTTTAAGGGGCAAACGTTTATTGCGAACGATTAAGCTGGTCAGGGCGAGCTTATTTTTAAAAGTTTTGTAATATTCGGTTGATAACTAAAGGTACCATGCAAATTAAACTGTTAAAATAGAAGATTTCGCCCGGTTGAAATGTTTCTCGCTGTAGTTCAGCAATTGGCCGATTTTAGGAAGGTTGCGTGGCTGAATGGTTAGCACGTGCGCTCTGTATCATAACGTCTGTCATTGAGTCAACTGGCGTTGTTTCGATTTCTTGGTTGCACGTGGCAAGGACTATGGTCGCCTGTCCAACCTCGTAGGCCGTAACGTCGCTGCCCGGGTTAAATTTCCCTCATTGCACACTTTATGGCGTATGCCCGTCTTCATTAGCCCATTTTAGGAGCAGAACAGTAGGACGTTAAAACATGCTTAAGAAGTTGTCACGATTTCCTACTTATAACCAAACATATTGGAAACCATAATTATATAACATATCTCTAATTTTGGAAGCCCGATTACAGCTATACAAGTTTCAGTTATTTCCCTTTAGTTTAAGGATTATTTTTTTGCCCGGGTGCAATGTTTCTTACTACATTTAAATTTGTAAGTTTGTGAGTTTTTGACCGATTTTGATAATTATGTCTTTATAATTTTCCAAATTTACATATTTAACGTAAATATTTAAACAGTAGAGTTCAACCTGATTCAAAAAGTTTTAGTTTTGTTCATTTTAATTTTTCGATGTTTTCTTACAATTTTCATTTCATTTTTCTGAAACTTTTGAAGTGGGAAGTCATCCCGATTACAGCAACACAAGTATCAGTTATTTCCCTTTAGTTTTCAGATTATGCAATGTTTCATACTATATTTAGACTTGTAACTTCGCGAGTTTTTGACCAATTTTGATAGTTTGTTATTCTTATCCTTTTATTTGAGATACTTGATATAATCGATGACACGTGACGATGAATATGAAAGCTTTCATATCTGCATGGGACAGTAGCAGATCTAGTTATTAAGCTTTCATATTACATATGAAAGCTTATTGTTTCTGTTAAAGTTATTATTATTCTTTTTGTGTGTTTTCTGCAAATCGGATTTCTCGGAATCTTTCCATGGGATCTTTCTGAAATTTTGACCTACCCCCCCAAAAATGGGGTGCGAACCTTGATTAAATATATTTTCAAAACTTTTTACGAATCCGAAATCACCGAATTTTACGAACGAATGCATTTGACCTACAATGCTGTAACTTTGTGACTATTTGACTTATTTTACTAATTCTTTTTTCTTTGAGTATCTTGAAACATTTACTTCAAATCTGCAATTTCGGATTTTCGAATTTCGAAAATTCGTCGCTGTCATTTCGAACCGGAAGTTATTACCAATTTGACAACTTCTTTATTAGTTGTGCGATTTTCGTGAAATTTAGAATGATAGTAGATCTTGGCAAAGCAACTTCAATGATGTCCTTGGAAATTTTCTAAATTATCTCCCCTTGGTGAAATTAAGGATCAAAGTTTTCAAAAAAATCGTCGAAATATAGGTCAGAATGACCTAAAAAAAATTTTTGATACTAGACAAGGAATTACTGATTCGTACACAAAATATGGAGTTTGTCGATCGAACCGGAAGTGCCACCATCTTTAAACGTGAAAAATCAATAAGGCTTTTTTGCTATTTTCCTTTCCAGACTCGGGAGTCATATTTTCGGAATCCTTGAAGGAATGCCTAAAAATCTATCGGATCAGAATTTTGATTTCGGTCACGTGAAAATGAAAAATAGAAGCAATTTGAAGGGCCGGGACTTTGGAACACAATAACTCTCCTTCTAATTAAGCTAGAATGTTCAAACTTGGTGTAGACGTTCACTAGGTCAATGTTATGATTGAGTTCAAATATGAGCATTTTCTGCTTAGGGTAAGCAGAGATAAGCATGCTGATTTGTTGATTCTTTAGGGCGCGATAACTTCGGTTATAATGAAGGGAGGGCGGTGAAACTTTTGTCAATAGAGAGTCTAATAGCTAGCCTGTTGTGTGAAATAATTGTACCATTTTTTTTAAATATCAGGGATAGCCGAAAAAAAGAGATTGAAAAGCAAAAAAGTCGTATTTTTACAATTTGGAGCATGTTTAGAGGTCTTTCTCGTAAAGTCAACATAATATTGTTTGGGAACTTCTACAGAGAGTCTTATTGGTAGTCTTTTATATGAAACCATCGATCAACAGTCCAACATATCAGGAGTAGAAGAACAAAAGGATCGAAAATTGAAAACGTCACCCTTTCATTGTTAAGCGAAACATGCAGTGTGGGTGACTACAATCTACACATTTAGTCATCGTATAGAGCTTATTCATCAGTATCGAATTCCAACTGCTTCGGGATATTTTACGTGCACTCCAATGTGTACACGGGACCTTGGTTTTTCGTCCCGTCCGAACGACTAGACAGCTGTGCTTGTCAGGCCCTCCGTTCTGCCTCACTGGCAAGGGGAACCACGCCAGGAAATCGAGATGAACTTTCTCCGTGCAGAACTTTCAATTCAGGCAAAACGTTTATTGCATACGATTAAGCTGGTCAGTTGGAGCTTATTTTCAAAAGTTTTGTAATAATCGGTTGGTAATTAAAGTACCATGCACATTAAACTGTTAAAACAGAAAATTTCGCCCGGGTGAAATGTTTTTTGCTATAAGTCAGCAATTTTCCGAATTCAGGGAGGCTGAATGGCTGAATGGTTAGCATGTGCGCGCTGTATCGTAACGTCTGTCATTGAGTCAACGGGCGTCGTTTCGATCTCCAGGTTGCACGTGACATGGTGTATGATGTCCAACCTCGTGGGTTTTCTCCGTGTTCTTGGGTTTCCTCCCAACGGCTAAAGACCAGTACGCGCAAGGGGAGTTTTTAAATAAAATTAAAAAACATATGTTAGTCCCGAAATGACCTAGTTTGTGTCGAATGGACGTTAGGCCGCATTTCTCTCTTTCTCTTTTATTTTTAAAGTTTTGTAATAATCGGTTGGTAATCAAAGGTACTGTAAAAGTGATAAAACAGAAAATTTCGCCCGGTTGTAATGTTTCTCACTTTACAGTCAGCAATTTGCCGATTTTAAGGGGCAAACGTTTATTGCGAACGATTAAGCTGGTCAGGGGGAGCTTATTTTTAAAAGTTTTGTAATATTCGGTTGATAACTAAAGGTACCGTGTAAATTAAACTGTTAAAATAGAAAATTTGGCCCGGTTGAAATGTTTCTCGCTGTAGGTCAGCAATTTGCCGATTTTAGGGAGGTTGCGTGGCTGAATGGTTAGCACGTGCGCTCTGTATCATAACGTCTGTCATTGAGTCAACTGGCCTTGTTTCGATTTCTTGGTTGTACGTGACAAGGAGTATGGTCGCCTGTCCAACCTCGTAGGCCGTAAAGCCGCTGCCCGGGTAAAATTTCCCTCATTGCACACTTTATGGCGTATGCCCGTCTTCATTAGCCCATTTTAGGAGCAGAACAGTAGGACGTTAAACCCCATTCAATTTCATTTCATTTTCACTATGTTGCTTATTTATTATAGTGGATAAATATTTTTCTGGTTCTAGCAATTATTTAATTTCTGCATAGAAATCTTGCTTTGGCCAGTTTTTTTATTGCAGAGTGCCATTCTTGTATATTGCAGTCTATGATCCTTTGTTTAAAACATGCTTAAGAAGTCGTCACGATTTCCTACTTATAACCAAACATATTGGAAACCATAATTATATAACATATCTCTAATTTTGGAAGCCCGATTACAGCTATACAAGTTTCAGTTATTTCCCTTTAGTTTAAAGATTATTTTTTTGCCCGGGTGCAATGATTCTCACTACATTTAAATTTGTAACTTTGTGAGTTTTTGACCGATTTTGATAATTATGTCTTTATAATTTTCCAAATCTACATATTTAACGTACATATTCAAAGAGTTGAGTTCAACCTGATTCAAAAAGTTTTAGTTTTGTTCAAAGTTATCTCATTCAATTTTTATACGTCCACATTCATAATGTGAACGTATTATGCCGTCACCCCTGTCTGTCTGTGTGTGTGTATGTGTGTGTGTGTGTCTGTGGTTCGCCTACAGGGCGCAATTCTTCATGGATTTTCTTCAAACATTGTATACTTATTCCCTAAGGAAGATCCCTATTGTTTTTGGTGCATGCCCGACCCCCAGGGGCAGAGCCACGCCCATTTCTAGTATTTGTTTGTTTGTCGTCTACAGGAAACATTTCTTAACTTATAACCTTGAAACTTTGCATACATATTCTTTGTACCCAAAGGACCATCCCTATCGTTTGGGGTGCATGCCCAACCCCCGGGGGCAGAGCCACGCCCATTTCTAGTAGTATTTGATTGTTTGTCGTCTACAGGCCACATTTCTTAACTTATAACCTTGAAACTTTGCATACATATTCTTTGTTCCCAAAGGACCATCCCTATCGTTTGGGGTGCATGCCCAACCCCCAGGGCAGAGCCACGCCCATTTTCTTTTCGCGTGTCTTTGTGTCGCCTACAGGGCGCAATTCTTACTGAATTTTCTTCAAACTTTGTATATTTACTCTTTACACCCTAAGGATGATCCCTATTGTTTGGGGTGCATGCCCGACCTTCAGGGGCAGAGCCACGCCCATTTTTAGTATTTGATTGTTTGTCGTCTACAGGCCACATTTCTTAACTTATAACCTTGAAATTTTGCATACATATTCTTTGTACCCAAAGGACCATCCCAATCGTTTGGGGTGCATGCCCAACCCCCAGGGGCAGAGCCACGTCCATTTTATTTCAGTGTCTCTTTTTGTCGCCCACAGGGCGCAATTCTTACTGAATTTTCTCCAAACTTTGTTTATTTACTCTTTACACCCTAAGGATGATCCCTATCGTTTGGGGTACATGCCCATCTCCCAGGGGCAGAGCCACGCCCATTTTATTTTTGTGTATTGCCTACAGGCCACAATTCTTAATCGATCATATTGAAACTTAAAATACTTATTCCTTATACCCTAATGATGATCCCTTTTGTTTTGGGTGCATGCACGACCCCCAGGGACAGTGCCACGCCCATTTTCTTTTTGTGTGTCTGTGTGTCACCTACAGGCCACAATTCTTAATCGATCGTCTTGAAAACTTTTTTATACTTATTCCTTATACCCTAAGGCTGACCACTATTATTTTTGGTGCATGCCTGACCGCCTGGGACTGAGCCACGTCCAATGTTTGTGTTCGCCTACAGGATGCAATTCTTAAGAGATCCTTTTAAAACTTTGCATACCTATTCCTTATACCCTAAGGATGACCCCAATTGTGTTTGGTGATTTCTTATCCACCAGGGGCAGAGCCATGTCTATTTTTACTTGGTGTCTGTGTGTGTTGTCTACAGGCCATGATTCTAAATGGATCGTCTTTAAACTTGGGATATGTATTCCTTATAGCCTAAGGACGACAACTGCATGTCCCGACTCCCAGAGGCAAGCCACGCCCAATTTTTGTGTTTGTGGTTTACAGGCCGTAATTCTGAATGAATCAGCTTGGTACTTGGCATATGTATTCCTTATAGCCTGAGGGCGTCCACTATTGATTTTGGTGAATGTTCCGATCCCCAGGGGCAGAGCCACGCCCACTTTTTGCCTTTAGCGTCTGAAAGCCACAATTCTGAATGGATTATCTTGATGTTGAAGCACGACCCTCAACGCTAAACAAAACAAACGCCTAGCCTTCTTGACAAAGTACCATATCAATCAAAGCAGGAATGTGGACGTATATTGTAGCGTTAGCGTTATGTTTCGATGTTTTCTTACCATTTTCATTTCATTTTTCTAAAAGTTTTGAAGTCGGAAGTCATCCCGATTACAGCAACACAAGTATCAGTTATTTCACTTTAGTTTTCAGATTATGCAATTTTTCATACTATATTTAGACTTGTAACTTCGCGAGTTTTTGACCAATTTTGATAGTTTGTTATTTTTATCCTTTTATTTGAGATACTTGATATAATCGATGACACGTGACGATGAATATGAAAGCTTTCATATCTGCATGGGACAGTAGCAGATCTAGTTATTATTTTTTTTTGTGTATTTTCTGCAAATCGGATTTCTGAGAATCTAACGATAGGACCTTTCTGAAACTTTGACCTACCTACCCCCCCCCCCATAAATGGGATGCGAACCTTGATTAAATATATTTTCAAAACGTTTTACGAATCCGAAATCACCGAATTTTACGAACGAATGCATTTGACCTACAATGCTGTAACCTTGTGACTATTTGACCTATTTAATCAATTCTTTTTTCTATGAGTACCTTGAGACATTTACTTCAAATCTGCAATTTCGGATTTTCGAATTCCGAAAATTCGTCGCTGTGATATCGAACCGGAAGCTTAGACCAACCCGACAACTTCTTTAGTAGTTGTACGATTTTCATGAAATTTAATATGTAAGTAAACCTTAATGATGCGACTTGAAAAATGACTTTAGAAATTTTCTAAATTATCTCCCCTTGGAGAAATTGAGGATCGAAATTTTCAAAAAAATCGACGAAATATAGGTCAAATCATCTTGAATTTTATTTTGGTTACTAGCTACGAGGCCACTGATTCGTACACAATAAATGGAGTTTGTAGCTCAACCCGGAAGTGCCACCATCTTGAAATGTAAAACGCCATTTTGCTATTTTACATACAGACACGGGGGTTATATTTTCTGAATCCTTGAAGGGGTGGCTATAAAATGTTGCCAGTAGAATTTTGATTTAAGTCAAAGGATAGTCACCATATTGAATTGAATATTAGAAATAGTGAAAAATGGACATTAACGGGCATGTAAATTATCAGAGTAGACCGTAGTTTGTTGAATTCGTTTCCTATCTTTGAAATTAATACATTTGGGGATAGCCTGGCTCATTGTCGAATTTTTGGTATTAGCAAATTTCAAATTTCGCCTTTGATGTTTTCCGTGCCGACAAAGTTGTTTTCGCGTGAATAACTCCGATTAACAGCTTTAAAATAATCAAATAGATCGCAAATTCGAGATTTCGTCTTAAATCTGGGAAATCAATATATTTCTGGTTAGCCTCCTTTCAAAAATGGGTGGTGGCCTTGGAATCAATATATTTTCAAAACGTTTTGGGAATCCAAAATCACGAAAAACAACTGATGAAAAAATTGACCTTGACAGCTGTGTTAGTTCGTGATTTTGTGATCTATTTTACTTTTCTGGTTAGCCTCCTTTCAAAAATGGGTGGTGGCCTTAGTATCAATATATTTTCAAAACATTTTGCGAATCCAAAATCACCGAAAATAACTGATGAAAAAATTGAGATTGGATGGAAACTATATAGAAAAATAAAAGGAAACATCAACATTATATAGGTCTTGCACACATAGGCTTAGAACTTTGCAGCCAGTCCTCATATTAATTGAAATTGGATAGGTTTGATTTGATATAATTATTTGTTTTCTATTTTAAAACTATCTAAAAAAAATTTGTAATCATTTATGTTATTGATTTAGATTAATACTGTTTATATTTTGTACATTTTAACACATTCATCGATTAATAATGGTTTGCATAGTCATCGTACAGAGCTTATTCAACAGTATCGAATTCCAACTGCTTAGGGATGTTTTACGTGCACTCCAATGTGAACACGGGACCTTGGTTTTTCGTCCCATCCATATTTTAGTCCCGAAATGACCTAGTTTGTGTCTCATGGACGTTAAGCCGCATTTCTCTCTTTCTCTTTGATTTTTAAAGTTTTGTAATAATCGGTTGTACTGTACTGTACTGTACTGTAAAAGTGATAAAACAGAAAATTTCGCCCGGTTGTAATGTTTCTCACTTTAAGGTCAGCAATTTGCCCATTTTAGGGGGCAAACGTTTATTGTGAACGATTAAGCTGGTCAGGGGGGGGGCTTATTTTTAAAAGTTGATAATTAAAGGTACCGTGCAAATTAAACTGTTAAAATAGAAAATTTCGCCCGGTTGAAATGTTTCTCGCTGTAGGTCAGCAATTTGCCAAATTTAGGGAGGTTGCGTGGCTGAATGGTTAGCACATGCGCTCTGTATCGTAACGTCTGTCATTGAGTCAACTGGCGTTGTTTCGATTGAAATGCCCGGTTGAAATGTTTCTTGCTATAAGTCAGCAATTTCCCGATTTTAGGGAGCCTGAATGGCTGAATGGTTAGCATGTGCGCGCTGTATCGTAACGTCTGTCATTGAGTCAACCGGCGTCGTTTCGATTTCCAGGTTGCACGTGACATGGAGTATGGTGTCCAACCTCGTGGGTTTTCTCCGTGTCCCCCGGTTTCCTCCCACGGCTAAAGACCCGTACGCGCAAGGGACGTTTTTCAATAAAATTGAAAGACATATGTTAGTCCCGAAATGACCTCGTTTGTGTCGAATGGACGTTAAGTCGCATTTCTCTCTTTCTCTTTTATTTTTAAAGTTTTGTAATAATCGGTTGGTAATCAATGGTACTGTAAAAGTGATAAAATAGAAAATCTCGCCCGGTTGTAATGTTTCTCACTTTAAAGTCAGCAATTTGCCGATTTTAAGGGGCAAACGTTTATTGAGTCAACCGGCGTCGTTTCGATTTCCAGGTTGCACGTGACATGGAGTATGGTGTCCAACCTCGTGGGTTTTCTCCGTGTCCCCCGGTTTCCTCCCACGGCTAAAGACCCGTACGCGCAAGGGACGTTTTTCAATAAAATTGAAAGACATATGTTAGTCCCGAAATGACCTCGTTTGTGTCGAATGGACGTTAAGTCGCATTTCTCTCTTTCTCTTTTATTTTTAAAGTTTTGTAATAATCGGTTGGTAATCAATGGTACTGTAAAAGTGATAAAATAGAAAATCTCGCCCGGTTGTAATGTTTCTCACTTTAAAGTCAGCAATTTGCCGATTTTAAGGGGCAAACGTTTATTGCGAACGATTAAGCTGGTCAGGGGGAGCTTATTTTTAAAAGTTTTGTAATATTCTAAAATTCGGCGCTGTGATTTCGAACCGGAAGTTGAGACCAACTTGACAACTTCTTTAATAGTTGTACGATTTTCATGAAATTTAGTATGTAACTAGACATTACTGATGCGACTTGAAAAATGACTTTTAAAATTTTCTAAATTATCTCCCCTTGGTGAAATTAAGAATCAAAATTTTCAAAAAAATCGTCGAAATAAAGGTCAGAATGATCGATACTAGACAAGTAATTACTGATTCGTACACAAAATATGGAGTTTGTCGATCGAACCGGAAGTGCCACCATCTTGAAACGTGAAAAAAACAATAGAACTTTTGCGATATTGCACTTACAGACATGGGAGTTACATTTTCTGAATCCTTGAAGGAAGGCCTATAGTGAAAAATCGACATTTACGGACTTGTAAACAAACACAATAGGGCATAGTATGTTCAATGCGTCTCCTATGTCTAAAATTTAATACATTTCAAAAATTCGAATTTCGCCTTTGATGTTTTTCGTGCCGACAAAGTTGTTTACGAGTGAAAAATCACATTAATTTCGCTAGATTGTGACCGATTTTAATGATTTATATTTTCTTGTTCGGATTATTTATGTGACCCATGACATGTGACAGGAAGTGACAGTGAATATGAAAGCTTTCATATCTGCATGGGACAGTAGCAGATCTCATTTTTTTGTTTTTATGCGCAAATAGACACATCGCAATTACACAATGACGTCTTCTTTATTATTTATCTATTCATACATACAGGAGGGCTGTTAATTTTATGAAGGGATTGGTGATACATACTAACAAAAACAAAAGGGAATTCCTTTGACCTGATTTCGTGTTGGATTTGTAATTAATAACACTGTAAAATGGCCAATTTAATTACATCAGAAGGTGTATAATGATCAAATAAACAGTAATAAACACTCGTTGACAATAAAAACACTGGGAAGTGTTAGAACTGTTGAGTATTATGAGATGATAGCAGACGAAATGTCGTCAACATGGCCACTGATACTTAAATATATAGTCAATCAATTAGCAGGAGTACGATTTATTTTAATCCTTCAAGTGCCTGGGCATTTACCCAATCTTTACAAGGCATTAGTATTTTACACATGTTCATTTCTAAGTCCACACTCACCAAGTTCTTTTATTCTGTCTTCTATCAGTAATCTATTTATCAGACTGTTACCTTTCTCTATAGTACACACAGCTACATCAACATTACTAAAACCACCTGATGCATTGAAACTTCCCATAAATCCACTCACTCTTACACCCACATCTTGATACAATTCCTATAAAATAATTATCTCTAATACACCATGAAACTTCTTGCATTACAGATGATACAATGAAACTCAGAAAGGCTCATTCAGGAATTTTATTGCTTGTCTGTTCAAAACAAGCTATATTGCACCAAACATATGGTGTGTTGTTTTTACAGGAGCCAAACCAAAAACAAATAATGACAAAATATATCAATTAAAAATTAAGAAACAACAAGGCAACAGTAAGGCTGATGTCCCAGGCGAAATCCAAAAATAAACAATCCAGCAGTGAGGCTGATGTCCCTTGCCGAAATCACAAAATAAATTGATGACACATATTAATTAATCGCACTTATATTTTTTCAAAAGTAAGAAGCAATCAAACTATAGACTAAGTTTCATCACTCTCTATCAGAGTCCCAAAGTATCCACCAATAAAATTGATAAGCTCTGCTTAGCTTCATCGCGTAATGTTAATTATTGAACTCAGTCAAGACATTCACATGTACATCTACATTCTACTTCAATTAAAAGGAGAGTTGTTATGTTCCAAAGTCTTGACCAATCAAATTGTAAATCGCTTCTTATCCTAAACAGAAAATTCTGACTATCCAACTTACTCAAGGTAATGATATAATGAATCTATATATTCTGAGTTTCATCGCTCTCACTTCATTATAACCAAAGTTATCGTACCCCAAAGTCTCAACCAATCAGATTGCTTATCTCTGCTTGTTGTAAGCAGGAAATGTTCATCATAGAACTCCACCAAGGCATTCACCTAGGAAACGCCTACAACAAGTTCGAACATTCTAGCTCAGAAGTAGAGTTATTGTGTTCAAAATTCTTGGCCAATGAAATTGCTTATCTCTGCTTACCCTAAGCATAAAATGCTCATCTTCTAACTCCATCAAGACATTGACATAATCAGGCATGATTCTGGGGACTAAAAAAAAACTGAAATGTTTGGCCGTTTTATTTCTTCGAAATCAGAAGGCGTAAAAAAAATGGCTGGGGCTATTTGCCACATGTGGTAAGACAATTCGGGGGCTATTTGCCACTTGTACGTCTACGCACAGCAATTATCAACCAATATCCACGAAACTCACAGAATATGATAACATTAATAATATCTCGGAGTAGCCAAAATTTCGTCCACTTACGGTTAGCACTTTTTGAGATATCAGGTTACCACTCAATTCATGTGGCACGCCTACAGACAACAATTATCAACCGATATCCACGAAACTTATAGGATATAATAAATAGCAATAGTAATATCTCGTAGTAGCCAAACTTTCGGCCACTTCCGGTTACCACACATTTCATGTGGCACGCCTACAGACCACAATTATCAACGGATATCCACGAAACTTACAGGATATAATAATAATGATACCATCACGGAGGAGCCAAAATTCCAGACACTTCCGTTTAGCGGTTTCCGAGATATCAGGTTACCACACATTTCATGTGGCACGCCTACAGACCACAATTATCAACTGATATCCATGAAACTTACAGGATATAATAACAATAATAATATCTCTCAGTAGCCAAAATTTCGACCACTTCCGGCCAGCAGTTTCCGAGATATCAGGTTACCACACATTTCATGTGGCACGCCTACAGACCACAATTATCAACCGATATCCACGAAACTTACAGAATATAATAACAATGATACTATCTCGGAGTAGCCGAGATATCAGTTTACCACACATTTCATGTGGCACGCCTACAGACCACAATTATCAACCGATATCCACGAAACTTACAGGATGTAATAACAATAGTAATATCTCGGAGTAGCAAAACTTTCGGCCACTTCCGGTTAGCGGTTTCCGAGATATCAGGTTACCACACATTTCATGTGGCACGCCTACAGACCACATCAACCGATATCCACGACACTTACAGGATATAATAACAATGATAATATCTCGGAGTAGCCAAAATTTCGACCACTTCCGGAGAGCAGCTACAGACCACATCAACCGATATCCACGACACTTACAGGATATAATAACAATGATAATATCTCGGAGTAGCCAAAATTTCGACCACTTCCGAGGAGCAGTTTCCGAGATATCAGCTTACCACACATTTCATGTGGCACGCCTAAAATATGGTTTTTAATGCTAAAAATTAAGTTTTGAGCAAATGACGTCACTATGGCATTAGGCATTCAATGGTGGAAGAAAATTGAAAATCACATAATAATTGATTCTTTTACAGCCAAAATAACGTGAAAAGTGACTCATGCAAAATTGACTTTTTCTCGGCAACTGCACATATTACAAATTAATTTTCACATACATTCTCTTCGTATGGGTTATTGCTACGAGATTATGGATGTTACGCAGATATATTTTTTAATATGAAGACGCTGGATGGGTTGTAAATAGCTTATTTTGACACCTTTTTGCACCCTTTAATCCAAATTGCCCGAAAACGAAATCGAAATTAAAAAAACTGAGCCCGATGTTTTGTGCGCCTTTATAAGGCACATCTTTTCAGTCATATTAGATTTGAAAAAAACAATTTTTGCTTTCAAAAAGTGGTACCGAACTGTTAAAATTGTAGTTTTTTCAAAATTTACGTCACTTACGGTGCCGACAGGAAACTTTGCCGGTAACAAAAAAAATGACAATTTGGACCATGGAGCATATAAACTTTGTTTTATTAAAATCGGACAATAAATAATTTATATAGAACCGACATTTTTGCACAAATCAGACGAACCTTTAACCCTTGGTAAAAGGTCATTAAAAAATATTCATTAATAAAAAAGTTTTTTGTCAAAATTTAACTTTTCAAAATTTGGCGCCTTATTTTTCCGAAGATTCGGCGAAATTTAAAAATATAAAGACCCGTAGCTATGTGCCATGTCTCTGGCTATGTCAAAAACTATCAAACGGTAAAATCCAACAATTGTTGTTAATATCACGGCAATATTTCAAAAAACGACAACTTCGGTGATTTCGGACATTTCGCATTGACGCAGAATGCCGGAAATAGCTTTAATCTCTAAGTCACACCCACTTTCGCAGTAAAACTCAAGACATTGCATCGATCCGACAAGTAGTTCCTGAGATATAAGCAAATTAGAAAAAAAAATAATAATAAGAATAACTAGACCTGCAAGCAGCACTGAACTGGCTTTCAGGAATCAGAGAGGAAGTACATGTATGTCATAAAATAGCCCAGCAGCACTGAACAGGACGTGTGTCATACGAAAGTCCGTTCACTGGACTATGCGATTGACTTTAAATTTATACGCAGTGTTTAAGGTCATAAGACGAAGAATCCTAATGATTTTCAGTGAATTCCGCTAATTACTGCCAGAGTTATGGCACTTGATCATTTTAAAATATCTTGTGGATGCTCTAGAGGCTAAAGTTACCAACTGATTGATACAGAGTTTAAGGTCTTAAGACGAGCAAGTATATTCATTTTCAAGGAATCTTGATAACATGAACAGCTACATGTAAATCCATGATATGAAATGTTTCGTATAGTAAACGTTGGCATGGGGCAAAGCGTTATGAAAACCAAACCAATTCTAATGATTTTCTGATAATTGCTTAATGACTTGTTAATCATATTTTAGTGAATTATAAATGTTTCATTACCGAAAAAGTAAAAATATGTGACAACTCTTGTTGACTGCCCCGACGATTTAGCTGCTCGCGATTTTTGCAAGAGTACCATTATTAATATTATTAGAATATGAAATGTAACTCTTTCATAGATTTGGGGGCCCTTAAAAAGCGTCTACACCATAGTTCTTATCTGCACTCTCAACTCTTAAACCATTTCAGCCTTCAATCGAGCGTATTCATAATAGGCATCGCGTAGTCCTACCATAACTCGTATCCTTATATTTATGTTGTATCTAAACGAGTGTTGGTTGTTTCGTCTAGCACGTTGTTGCCGAACTCCATTTTTACCATTTAGATGTCATAAGATCGTCCATTGATCAGGATATACAATAATACTTTAGTTGTTTTGATTCGGTGAAATCTGGCATAGTAATCACTTTTTTTTCGCAAGATCACCATTTTTTTTACTTTTTACGGTTTTATTTAAAAAACATAGGATATTTTTTCGACTACTTCCGGTTTTTGGATCATTGTCGGGATAGTTTTAACAAGTTGTTCAGATACTTAACTTTCTGTCACAGAAGTGTCAGAAACATCTATTCAGTTGTGTTTTGTAAAAAAGATAAATAAAAGAACATTTTCAATAATTTAACTATTTTTAAACTTTTTTCGAAGATTGAGGCCATTTTTGGCCCCATTATATTATTTCAAACCTTTTCCTTTTGGATTCACGCCACAGACCACCGATAGAACTCTGCATTAAAAAAGTTTCAGAAAAATCGTAGATGTCGTTTTAGAGAAAAAGGCGTATAAAAAGGCTCCAAATACGGAAAATACTAGATTTTCGGCGTACCATAATTTATTTTCTAACCATCGAAATCGTACCATTGAGATGCCTTATGATAGTCCATTAATGGGGCTATCCAAAGACACTTTATTTTTTTTGGTCAGGTAATATCTTACAGAGAAATACAGCTTTTCGCAAGAGCGCACATTTTTTTAACCTGTTCTTTCATTTTTTGAATACTCCCGGTATGGTGATTATTGTCGAGATAGTTTTAATAACCGGTTTGGGCAATTAAATAGCCGCAGGGCTCTGTAATGATGTATTACATTATCTAATCAGATAAAATACACATGAGAAATCCTACGTTCAAAAGTGCCAAAAATGCAAAAATATCAAAATATCGAAAATTAAATTTCAGTATTTCAATACATATTATACATCGTTAGAATCGGATTTAGGTCAGCTATCCGAATTTCTAACCATTTTTTGAAAATATTTTAAAATAAAAAAAAATAGAGCATTTTCAAAAAAATTACGATTTTTCGACTTTTTTCGATTTTCAGTCCCTTTTATATCCTATTCCAGACATTTCAAAGTCTTATTTGATGGCTTCATGCAAAATACCTCCGAAAGGACTCTCGATAGAAAAAATTAAAAAAAAATTGTAGGTTAAGTTTTCGAGATACAGGCATCCAAAAACGCTCCAAATCAGAAAATACTTGATTTTCAGCGTGCCATATTTTGCTTCCTGCTCATCGTATCCGTACGAAATGGGTATCATACGATACTGCAATTCTCATGCAACCCAACGATACCTTGATCATTTTAATCCGTTGATATCGGACGGAGACATCACGTTTTCCCCGAAAACATCCATTTTTTGCATTTTTTTCAAAATATTGCACACTATTTCGACCACTTCCGGTTGAAAGATCCGTGTCGAATTTGCTTTATCAGTTGGTATCGGACTATAACTTCATGTTCCATAAGTTTCAGAAACATCATTTTGGCTGTAAAACGACACCACAGCTCACAAAATGTGAAGAAAATTCGAAAAAAAAACGAAAAATAAAGGGCGATAACTCTGAATGAAACTTATATTACTGGAATCGGATTGACGTCAGGTATCCAAAAATCTAGGTCAAATTTGCAAATTTTGAAAAATAACAAAAATTGTCTCGTAGGCGACGTGTTTTGAATTTTCAAACGATAGAAGTCAGCGACGAAGTTTCGAAATGTGAGATTGCTATTGTCTCGGAAAAGTCTCAGGCTTTCCAAAATGTGATTTGTTTGAATATAGGTACAGAATTGACGAAACCACGGCCGATTTTTTCATTTTTTACCAACGTTTAAAATTCGGCCACTTCCGGTCTGCTCAGAAGTTCCAAAATTGCTTCATTGAGTAGCCATCACATGGTTTCCGGGTAGAAAGATGAACCGCAGATCGGTATCTCTTTTCGATCATAGAGAAATAGGCTCCAGCGGTAAATAATAATAATAACTAGACCTGCAAGCAGCACTGAACCGGCTTTCAGGAATCATACAGGAAGTTTATTATACCATAGCCGATCCATTGAGCTACCAAACTATACTTTAGTTGTTTTGCTTCAGTGACACCCTCTATCATATGTAAAAGTAATATTTGCTGGCGAAAAGACCGGTCAAAATTGTAAATTATGGCAAAATTACGTCACTTCCGGTGCCGAAAGAAATTTTCATAGGTGAAAAATAAGTCGAAAATTCGCAACATACAAAATACAAACTTTGTTTTATACATATCGGACAAGGGAACATGCTAGAAGCCTTTTCTTGATATCAATATGATGGTATTGATTCAATCTTACTGCCCATTTGAGTCAGACGTTATAAAGTTAAACGAATAATAAATATAAATCACTTCAAAAAAATGGTTGTTTTGAAGGCTAAAAATACGTTTCTTGCAAAAATTACATTACTTCCGGTGATATTGAAAATGTTAACTTGATTCATAGAAGTCATAAATGGCATAAGGCATCAAATGGTAAAAAAATTATAAAAATCGAATAATAATTGACACTTTTATAGACCAAAAACCTTGAAAAGTGACTTATAGAAGATCGCCTATTTCTCTGTAACCGTACAAGTTAGAAACCATTTTGTGGTATCTGTATGGTCGTATGGCTTCATTCTATTCGTTGATGGGAATCAAATATCATAATTTTAAAAATATTATAAGGCAGACTCATTTGAATAAAATATGTGTTTTTTAGGTTAAAAATACAGTTTTTGCCCAAATGCCGTCATTTCCGGCCACAGTGAAAATGTAAAATTGGCTTGACCTAGTCCAAATTGGCATTAGGCATCAAATGGAAAAAAAATATTGCAAATCGAATAATAATTCACTCTTTTATAGGCAAAATAACGTGAAAAGTGATGCATGCAAAATTGCATATTTCTCGGCAACTGCTCATATTACAAACAAATTTTCGCATACATTCTCTTCGTCTGGATTATTGCTACGAGTTTATGAAAATTACAAATAAATATTTCAAAATATGAAGACGCTGAATGAATTGTAAATAACTGAATTTTACACTTCATTTTACATTTTATTCAAAATTGCCCGAAAATGAAATTGAAATTAAAAAATATGAGCTAAGGATTTTGTGCACCTTTGCAGGGTGCATCCTTTTAGTTATATCAGTTTTGAAAAAAAAATAATATTTGCTTTCAAAAAGTGGTACCGAACTGTCAAAATTGTAGTTTTTGTTAATATTACGTCACTTCCGTTGCCGACAGAAAAATTTCACCGTAACAAAAAAAAATACAATTGGGACTACGGAGCATATGAACTTTGTTTTATACAAATCGGACAAACGCAAATTACCGAGACAATTTTTTTTCTCATTTCTGCTCACGTACGATGATATTTTAACCTTGTGTAAAATATCATCAAAAAATATTCATAAATAAAAAAGGCTTTCGTAAAAAAAATAATTTTTTTCAAAATATTAGACATTTTTTCGACTACTTCCGATTTTACGATCGTTGTTGTGATAGCTTTATGAAGTTCTTTGGATACTTAACTTTCTGTACCAGAAGTGTCAGAAACATCCATTGAGTAGTTTTGGAAAAAAAGATAAATTAAAGAGCGTTTCCAAAAATTTAACGATTTTTCAATTTTTTTCAAAGTTCGAGGCCATTTTTGGACCACTTATATTATTTCAATGCTTTTCATTTTGGATTCACTATATAGAAAACCGATAGGACTTTGAATAAGAAAAGTTTAAGAAAAATCGTAGGCGTCGTTTTCGAGAAAAGGGCGTCTCAGAATGTTAAAAAAATCGGAAAATACTAGATTTTTGGCATACAATAATTTATTTCCTTACCATCAAAATCGTATTATTTAGATATCACATGATGGTCCATTAATAGGGCTATCCAGCGACACTTTAGTTCTTTTGGTCCGCTATTACTCTTTTATTTCATTTTTTGAATACTTCCGGTATGGTTATTATTGTCGGAATAGTTTTAATAGCCGGTTTGGGCACTAATAAGCCACAGGGCTCTGTAATGATATATTACATTATCTGATCAGATAAAATGCCCCTGAGAAATCCTATGTTCAAAAGTGCCAAAAATGCAAAAAATTTAAAATATCGAAAATTAAATTTTTCCTTGTAATAGAAAAAAGAAACAAAATAAACACGGTAATTCAAAGACTAACGAATAAAAATAACGAAATTATTTCAGACTCTAACAAAATTCAGTCTGAAATTTATAAATTTTATGAAAAATTGTATACACAAACGAATAAATCTATACAAACACAAAATATTTTTATAATAAATGATAATAAACATCCAGTAATTGAAGATAATTTGGCCCACATATTTGAACACAAGGTTAGTGATTATGAATGTCAAACTGCCCTCAAATCATTCAAAAATAACAAAACACCTGGTAACGACGGACTTACTGTTGAATTCTACAGAAAACACTGGCAACTTGTAAGGATCCATGTACTTAATTCATTCAATTGTGCCTTCGAAAATGGAACCTTATCTAATTCGCAGAGACAGTCAGTAATAAAATTAATTCCAAAATCCGGAAAAGATAAAACTCAACTAACTAAATGGAGACCAATTATTTTAATTAATGTAGATGTAAAAATCTTAAGCAAATCCTTATCTATAAGACTAAAACCGTTTCTAAACGACCTTATTCATCCAAATCAAACAGGTTTTGTGCCTGGTGGACACATACAGGAGAAAAATACTAGGATAATAAGCGACTGTTTTACTCTAGCCTCTCAGAAAAAAATCACTGGGATATTATTAGCACTAGACTTTCAGAAAGCCTATGACAGTGTTAACCATAATTATCTGTTTTCAGTGCTTAGATATTTTGGCTTTCAAAAAAACTTTGTGAGGTGGATTAAGACCCTTTATTATAATATTACCTGCACTGTTATGAACAATGGCTTTTCAACGAAACATTTCCTAGTAAGTAAAGGAGTTAGACAGGGGGATCCAAGCAGCTCAAACCTTTTTAACCTCGTCTTAGAAACATTATGTCAGAATATTAGAAACTGTCAATATATTGAAGGCATAGAATTTGGACAAAAATCATTAAAACTGACCGCCTTTGCTGATGACATCACTTGTTTACTGAAAAACTTCAAATCAGCAAGGCACCTTTTCGAAATATTAAAGAAATTTAGTAAAGTATCCGGTCTTGAAATCAATGCAACCAAAACCGAGATAGCAGACCTAAATAGTAAAACTGAAATTATACAATCCATTGCTGATGAATTCGGAATAATTTTACAGAAAGAAATAAGTAAGATTTTGGGAATCTATTTCACAAATGATAAATGTTTAAGCAATAAATATAATTATGAAGAAAGGATTTCGGATATCAAAACAATACTGAATAGGTGGAAAAAAAGAAATTTAACATTAATAGGAAAAATTCAGGTTATAAAAACGTTCTGTATCTCTAAAATACTATACCCAACATTAACGATAAATATTCCAGATTATATCATTTCAAAGTTTAATACGATTATATATAAATACCTGTGGTCAGGCCCAGATAAAATAAAACGAAATGTTATTTCCCAACAATTAGAAATGGGGGGGGGGGAAATATGATCAACATTAATGAATTGTTGAAAAGCCAAAGTATCTTTTGGATAAAGAAAATATACTCCGTACAAGAACAACCATGGAAATTATTTACGAACATATCCTACAAAATCAGAATGGATATTTAATACCGTTATCTAATTTCAATATGAGAGAAATTGTCTCGACACCTTTTTATACAAACTTATTTCAAAACTGGTATTACATATACACGTGCTATATTGATGGATTGGTTCCCTTCAAAAACCAATTGATTTGGAATAATCATAATTTAAGAATTACCATTAAACATACAACCAAAAATATATTAGTTAACGATAACATTTTATTTGTTAAGGATATCGCAGACATCAATCTTTCCAAATATGGTAATGATCTTATCAAGTTAATGGAGATCAATCAAATTTTGGTTAAAATTAATAAGGTAAAGGAGACCATATCGGAAACGGAATACAGTTGGAATACTAAAATTTTTGAAAATAGATTAAACGCAAATTTGGATAACTTTTTAGAAATATTATATAACAAAAACATATCAAATATAACCTCAAAAGACATTTATAAAAAAACTTGTACAAAATAACTACACAAAACCGCCAGCTATTGCCAAATGGGAAAAAAATTATAGCATTACCTTAGAAGAGGACCAAGTTAAACACATTTTTACACAGATACGAAGAATAACTAGAGATTCAAAAATGGTGACATTTCATTTTAGATATATACACCATGTAATCTACCTTAACAATCGATTATATAAAATGAAATTATCTAACTCATTACTATGTGATTTTTGTAATTCTACAATTGAAAATATAGATCATCTATTCATTCAATGCGAGTATGCTCAAATAGTATGGCAGAAACTACATGAAATATTAATCTATAATAATATATATATTAATCTCACTAGTATAATTAAACACTTAGGTATACTTATTCATGAGAATTTCAAAAATCAAAAAAGAATTAAATACTGTTAATTTACTTATACTGTTATCAAAATACTATACATTGTCCGTTTTTTCGTTCGTAAAATTCTGTGATTTCGGATTCGTAAAACGTTTTGAAAATATATTTAATCAACAGCCACCACCCATTTTTGGGGGGATAGGTAAAAGTTTCAGAACGATCCTATGGTTAGATTCTGAGAAATCCGATTTGTGGATAAAACACACAAAAAAAATAACAACTAGATCTGCTACTGTCCCATGCAGATATGAAAGCTTTCATAGTCATCGTCACGTGTCATTAATTGTATCAAGTATTCTAAATAAAAGGATAAGAAGAAAAAACTATCAAAATTGGTCAAAAACTCGCGAAGTTACAAGTCTAAATATAATATGAAATATTGCACCCAGCCATAACAATAATCTGAAAACTAAAGGGAAATAACTGACACCTGTATTACTGTAATGAGACGGTTGAGAAAATGAAATGAAAATGTCGGGAAAGAACTAAAAATGGCAGGTTGGACAGGCGACCTTACTCCTTGTCACGTACAACCGGGCATTCGAAAACACGCTAGTTAACTCAATGACAGGCGCGCGTGCTAACCATTCACCCCCCCCCCCCTTTGAAATCTCACACATGCAATATGTCATGTAGGAAGAATAACAAGTCGCTCATAACAAAATGGTAAATTAATGAGTTTAGGTCAAAAGGTTGAGCTACTGTTTTAGAGTATTTAATTGTTTTAAAGAGAGACGTTAAGGGTTGTTCATAGTTAAATGAAAGTTTAATTTTAAATAAGACGAGCGTCTATCAATAAAATTAGGATTTAATAATATTAAAATAAAGTTTTAAATTAAGAATAATTAATTATTGGTCTGATGGCAATGCAATGTTTTGATTTGACGGATGAAATGTACGATGGGTGTCGACAGTGGCTAAGGCGTTGGCCTGCTAGCCAAGAGGTCGGGTGTTCGATCCCTGCATTGGCCAAGAAAGTTCATCTCGATTTTCTGGCGTGCCCCCACCCCCGTCTACACATTGGAGTGCACGTAAAAGATCCCTTAGCAGTTGGAATTCGATACTGTTGAATAAGCTCTATACGATGACTAAATGTGCAGATTGTAGCCACCCACACTGAATGTTTTGCTTAACAATGAAAGGGCGCCGTTTTCAATTTTCGATCCTTTTATTCTTCTACTCCTGATATTTTGAACTGTTGTTATATGGTTTCATATAAAAGACTATCGATAAGAGTCTTTGTAGAAGTTCCCAAAAAATATTATGTTGACTTTAAGCGAAAGGGACCTTTTAAAATGCTCCAAATCGTAAAAATACGACTTTTTTGATTTTCAATCTCTTTTTTTCTGCTATCCCTGATATTTAAAAAAATGATACAATGATTTCACACAACAGGCTAGCTATTAGACTCTCATTTGACAAGAGTTTCACCGCCCTCCCTTCATTATAACCGAAGTTATCATGCCCTAAAGAATCAACAAATCAGCATGCTTATCTCCGCTTACCCTTGGCAGAAAATGCTCATCTTTGCACTCAATCATGACATTGACATAGTGAACGTCTACACCAAGTTTGAACATTCTAGATTAATTAGGAGAGTTATTGTGTTCCAAATTCCCGGCCCTTCAAATTGCTTCTATTTTTCATTTTCAATTCAAAATGGTGACCATCACGTGACCGAAATCAAAATTCTGATCAGATAGATTTTTAGGCCATCCTACAAGGATTCCGAAAATATAACTCCCGAGTCTGTAAGTAAAATAGCAAAAAAGATGGTGGAACTTCCGGTTCGATCGACAAACACCATATTTTGTGTACGAATCAGTAATTCCTTGTCTAGTATCGAAAAAAAAAATTAGGTCATTCTGACCTATATTTCGACGATTTTTTTGAAAACTTTGATCCTTAATTTCACCAAGGGGAGATAATTTAGAAAATTTCTAATTATATTTTTGAAGTCACATCGGTAAGATCTACTTATATACTAAATTTCATGAAAATCGTACAACTATTAAAGAAGTTGTCAAATTGGTCTAAACTTCCGGTTCGAAATCACAGCGACGAATTTTCGAAATTCGAAAATGTGAAACTGCAGATGAAAATGATTTTTTTCAAGGTATTCAAAGAAAAAAGAATTAGTAAAATCGGTCAAAAAATAACAAAGTTACGACTATGCATTGTCAGTTTTTTCGTTCGTAAAATTCGGTGATTTCGGATTCGTAAAACGTTTTGAAAATATATTTAAACAACGTTCGCACCCCATTTTTTTTGGGGGGGGGGGGGGTAGGTCAAAGTTTCAGAAAGATCCCATGGTTAGATTCTGAGAAATCCGATTTGCAGAAAATACACAAAAAAAAAATAATAACTAGATCTGCTACTGTCCCATGCAGATATGAAAGATTTCATATTCATCGTCACGTGTCATCGATTATATCAAGTATCTCAAATAAAAGGATAAGAATAACAAACTATTAAAATTGGTCTAAAACTCGCGAAGTTACAAGTCTAAATATAGTATGAAACATTGAGTAATCTGAAAACTAAAGGGAAATAACTGATACTTGTGTTGCTGTAATCGGGATGACTTCCCACTTCAAAACTTTCAGAAAAATGAAATGAAAATGGTAAGAAAACATCGAAAAATTAAATGAGATAACTTTGAACAAAACTAAAACAGGTTGAACTCAACTGTTTGAATATGTACGTTAAATATGTAGATTTGGAAAATTATAAAGACATAATATCAAAATCGGTGAAAAACTCACAAAGTTACAAATTTAAATGTAGTTAGAAACATTGCACCCGGGCAAAAAAATAATCTTTAAACTAAAGGGAAATAACTGAAACTTGTATAGCTGTAATCGGGTTTCCAAGATATGTTATATAATTATGGTTTCCAATATGTTCGGTTATAAGTAGGAAATCGTGACGACTTCTTAAGCATGTTTTAAACAAAGGGTCATAGACTGCAATATACAAGAATGGCACTCTGAAATAAAAAAACTGGCCAAAGCAAGATTTCTATGCAGAAATTAAATAATTGCTAGAACCAGAAAAATATTTATCCACTATAATAAATAAGCAACATAGAGAAAATGAAATGAAATTGAATGGGGTTTAACGTCCTACTGTTCTGCTCCTACAATGGGCTAATGAAGACGGGCATACGCCATAAAGTGTGCAATGAGGGAAATTTTACCCGGGCAGCGGCGTTACGGCCTACGAGGTTGGACAGGCGACCATACTCCTTGTCACGTACAACCAAGAAATCGAAACAACGCCAGTTGACTCAATGACAGACGTTATGATACAGAGCGCACGTGCTAACCATTCAGCTACGCAACCTCCATAAAATCGGCAAATTGCTGATCTACAGCGAGAAACATTTCAACCGGGCCAAATTTTCTATTTTAACAGTATAATTTGCACGGTACCTTTAGTTATCAACCGAATATTACAAAACTTTTAAAAATAAGCTCCCCCTGACCAGCTTAATCGTTCGCAATAAACGTTTGCCCCTTAAAATCGACAAATTGCTGAGAAAATGCGACATAACGTCCATTCGACACAAACTAGGTCATTTCGGGACTAACATATGTTTTTTAATTTTATTTAAAAACTCCCCTTGCACGTACTGGTCTTTAGCCGTTGGGAGGAAACCGAAGAACACGGAGAAAACCCACGAGGTTGGACATCATACACCATGTCACGTGCAACCTGGAGATCGAAACGACGCCCGTTGACTCAATGACAAACGTTACGATACAGCGAGCACATGCTAACCATTCAGCCATCCAGCCTCCCTGAATTCGGAAAATTGCTGACTTATAGCAAGAAACATTTCAACCGGGCGAAATTTTCTGTTTTAACAGTTTAACGTGCACGGTACTTTAATTACCAACCGATTATTACAAAACTTTTGAAAATAAGCTCCAACTGACCAGCTTAATCGTATGCAATAAACGTTTTGCCTGAATTGAAAGTTCTGCACGGAAAAAGTTCATCTCGATTTCCCGGCGTGGTTCCTGGGAGGCAGAACGGAGGGCCTGACAAGCACAGCTGTCTAGTCCTTCGGATGGCACGAAAAACAAAGGTCCCGTGTACACATTGGAGTGCACGTAAAATATCCCTAAGCAGTTGGAATTCGATACTGTTGAATAAACTCTATACGATGACTAAATGCGTAGATTGTAGTCACCCACACTGCATGTTTCGCTTAACAATGAAAGGGTGCCGTTTTCAATGTTCGATCCTTTTGTTCTTCTACTCCTGATATGTTGGACTGTTGATCGATGGTTTCATATAAAAGACTACCAATAAGACTCTTTGTAGAAGAAGTTCCCAAAAAATAGTATGTTGACCTTACGAGAAAGACCTCTAAACATGCTCCAAATTGTAAAAATACGGCTTTTTGGATTTTCAATCTCTTTTTTTCGGCTATCCCTGATATTTAAAAAAAATGATACAATGATTTCACACAACAGGCTAGCTATTAGACTCTCTATTGACAAAAGTTTCACCGCCCTCGCTTCATTATAACCGAAGTTATCGTGCCCTAAAGAATCAACAAATCAGCATGCTTATCTCTGCTTACCTTAAGCAGAAAATGCTCATCTTTGAACTCAATCATAACATTGACCTAGTGAACGTCTACAACATTCTAGCTTAATTAGAATGAGAGTTATCGTGCTCCAAAGTCTCGGCCCTTCAAATTGCTTCTATTTTTCATTTTCAATTCAAAATGGTGACTCCCGATTGACCTAAATCAGAATTCTATTCGCGACAATTTTTAGGCCTTCCTACAAGGATTCAGAAAATTTAACTCCCGAGTCTGTAAGTAAAATAGCAAAAAAGCCTTATTGATTTTTCACTTTTAAATATGGCGGCACTTCCGGTTCGATCGACAAACTCCATATTTTGTGTACGAATCAGTAATTCCTTGTCTAGTATCGAAAAAAAACTAGGTCATTCTGACCTATATTTCGACGATGTTTTTGAAAACTTTGATCCTTAATTTCACCAAGGGGAGATAAGTTAGAAAATTTCTAAAGTCATTTTTCAAGTCGCATCATTAAGGTCTACTTACATATTAAATTTCATGAAAATCGTACAACTACTAAAGAAGTTGTCGAGTTGATGTAAACTTCCGGTTCGAAATCACAGCGACGAATTTTCGAAATTCGAAATTGCAGATTTGAAGTAAATGTCTTAGGATACTCAAAGAAAAAAGAATTAGTAAAATAGATGAAATAGTCACAAAGTTACAGCATTGTAGGTCAAATGCATTCGTTCGTAAAATTCGGTGATTTCGGATTCGTAAAACGTTTTGAAAATACATTTAATCAAGGTTCGCACCCCATTTTGGGGGGGGGGGGGTAGGTCAAAATTTCAGAAAGATCCTATGGATAGATTCTGAGAAATCCGATTTGCAGAAAACACACACACAAAAAAAAATAATAACTTTAACAGAAACAATAAGCTTTCATATGTAATACATATGAAAGCTTAATAACTAGATCTGCTACTGTCCCATGCATATATGAAAGCTTTCGTATTCATCGTCACGTGTCATCGATTATATCAAGTATCTCAAATAAAAGGATAGAATAACAAACTATCAAAATTGGTCAAAAACTCGCGAAGTTACAAGTCTAAATATAGTATGAAACATTGAGTAATCTGAAAACTAAAGGGAAATAACTGATACTTGTGTTGCTGTAATCGGGATGACTACCGACTTCAAAACTTTCAGAAAAATGAAATGAAAATGGTAAGAAAACATCGAAAAATTAAATGAGATAACTTTGAACAAAACTAAAACTTTTTGAATCAGGTTGAACTCAACTGTTTGAATATGTACGTTAAATATGTAGATTTGGAAAATTATAAAGACATAATTATCAAAATCGGTCAAAAACTCACAAAGTTACAAATTTAAATGTAGTGAGAAACATTGCACCCGGGCAAAAAAATAATCTTTAAACTAAAGAGAAATAACTGAAACTTGTATATACTATTCAAAAAAAGTAGGGGATATTTGATTTTTAAGTGTTATTAAAGTCACCTAATGAAACTGACGAAGAAACAAATGACAAAATGAAATGAAGTTCACATTCATCGATTTATTCCAAATGATCGTTAGACTAAGTAAGGCACAGACTGACCATTATAAGGGTAAAATGATACCCGGGGTCAAACAGCAAAGTTACCACAGCATCACAACAAAGTCAGTAACGGGTAAATCCTCCTCTGTTTGCCAAACAAGCATTGATCCGACGTGGCATACTCCTAATGAGACGTCTAAGGTCATTTTGGTCCAGATTGTCCCATTCCTGTTGCAACGCGGGGGTTAGGGTCCTTGATTGCTTGGTGAATAAGGCACTTCATATAGGGTGCCCCGAGCTGTCCAATATAGCCTCTAAGAAAGTTAGTCTTACCTCGAGAGGTGTTTACTGTGCCAAGACGAATTTCTGAATGATGACAATACAGGCTCGGGCACAATTGGAGCACGTGCACGGACCAAATATTCACCGTATACAGCCATGCACGTGGTATTGTCACAACATAAAATTGTAAATAAAGACACGTTAAAAATATTTTCATCACGCGTTTGTTATTCAATATTATTGGATCGCTAACTACGTTAAAAATTCTAAAAATTATTGTCGTTTTTATTTTTCAATTCGCTATTTATTTACAGATTGCTGGCGTTTAGTTTCTGCGATTTAACATCTCCTAATAACTCGTTTTGGGCAAGATAAGAGTACAACCGGTATTTTTCTTTTAATTTTGAAAGGTTCGTGAAATAGTCGTTGTATTGCCCCAGACGAGTTTTACCAAATTAGAAAATATAACGACTGTTTCGCATTTTTAAATTTGCTACCGGAAATTTATCGAAGCGAAATGTAGTCTCGGTTGACCAGATTTACTGTTCGAGACAACTGGCTTTTAGGGTTAAGGGGAAACAAATCTTTTTATTTTGTAAAGGAATTGACCGACGAACTTTTTAAAATTGTTGTCAATCGATTCAATTAGCAGGCATGACGTCCTACGATGAATTACTATCCAGCAGTGGTTTGGGCGATAGCTATGATCTCGGCACAATAATAAAATTTGCCTTTGCAAGAATTACAGGCTAGTACCTAGGTATCATCAATAAATTTCCGACCAATACAGAGCGCCAGTCTATAATTACAGCTTTACATGACGACAGTGTAACGTTTGATGACAACGGTATTCGAAGGAGGATGATTAGACTGAGACAAAGGCGAGAAAGCTGGGTAAACATATACAAACTTCTAATAAATCTTTAAAATTATATAACGATTATCTCGACAACCCCTTTTCCCCGGGATAGTGGACAATACATCATCGAAAGATACCAGCAAGACACATTTAATTAATAGAGAGAGACATATATCTGTCGATTCGACTTTGACCAAATTAACTAGGGAAAATAGGAATTTAGTAAGTAGGATCAATAGGTATAAAAAAACAATTTTCAGTTTAACAAATCGACTAAGGAAGACCTTAAAAGAATTGATTCACACGAAGGCTAATAATAATAAAGTTTGGTTGCAAGTGTCAACCTCGTGTGGAAGAAGTAATTTTGTATGATGTCGAAAATCAAATATACGCTTCAGAATGCCATAATTTGGCCATGCAACTAAAAAACCTCAACGTTCCCGATAGGAACGTCGACGTGGTTATAACCGCATTTTTTGCTGTCGTGGGACACAAATCTAATTACACTCCAACAAATACTACAGTCCAAAGAATATCATGTGAGCGCGTCGGTGTATCTTTAAAACATGTTTCGGAAACCCCAAAGTCGGCAAAAAACACCACTTTATATACGGACGAAACACCAAAATATGGCTCCAAATTCGGCACACATATGCAATAACCGCTGACTCGACTCATACGCCAATGATTATTGGACTTCGAAATATGGCTGATAAATCTGCGCAAATTATTTTGGCAGATCTTGATGATATGGCTGGGCCCATTAGTAAATCCGTAATTTTGAAATTAGAAATACAATGCCGCAATTTGTGAATTATATGGCCAAGCATATAACAAATTTTCTTGGTGATTTTAAAACAGAAAATAGATTGACATACCGTTACGAAAGAAGATCTAACATACTGGTCACGAAGACATGTGTTTTTGTTAATGTAATCGATCGCTTTCAGTCCCAATAAAGTTATAGGAATTAGCCAGTTCAGAGCAGAACAGTAGGACGTTAAACCCCATTTCGTTTCATTTATAGGAAATACATAATAATATATTCAGCATATTTATTCTTGTGTAAATGCTATCATACAGTAAGGCACGGAATCCCGAATTTGAATTTGTTCTTAATTATGTATCTTCTAGTTTGTATTCACTTATTCAAACGCAACTTCAAAATGTCAAGGTACATCTCAAATCTGTATATAACTTGATCAGCTATTGCATATTTTTCATTCAGATTGATTAAAATAGTCTGTCATTATAGATTTAATACTCTTAATTATTCCATAAAACTTTCCTGAAATAAACATACTTCCTAACAATATACAAGGGTTTTTTCGGGTCCCCAGGACCCTATCATTAACGTTTGTGAGAAATTGGTTCATAATTGTCTAGTGAGAATGTTATACATTGTCAGGTACTTAATGTCGAGTATAATGCTGCAAATAGAATGGACGTTAGACATGGCAACATTCATCATTTGACAAGAAACTTCGAGTATTACATAATCGGACACCAGGGGTCTTGTGGACCCCCCCTTCCTTTCAATATTTTGCTTTTTACAGGTGTCTGATCTGTTCTGTAATCGGTGCTAGCTTTGTATTAGGAATCTTTCTTACTGATGATATTGTTTTGGTTAGTAATCCAGATCTGAAAGCAAATCAAGGTACCCTACCAACCCCACCAATAGACGATTCTACATGGAACATGACAATTACGATATTTTTAGATTTGTATGGTTTCAAAAAAAATCTCCAATTCGTAATAAAATATTTAACTACCATGAAACTATAGCAAACCTTAACGTTCAAGAATTTATTAACAGTTACGACAATACCACATGTCAATGTCATAACTCTCCTTTTAAAGATAAGTTTCACGACCATGTACTGACTGGAAACTTCGATATTGTTGAAGACAATAATCTTAAAAAACTATTTCGCTTTGGACCACAATTTCGAGAACAACCTAATAAAACTAACTTCAAAAAATTACATAATAATCTAAAATCAGAAATCCGGAAATGCATAGTAGCTTGGTCAGATAAATTTCAAAGAGAATCAAACATATTAAAAACAATTTGTTCTAACACCTGTCGATAAGGCCAGCAATAACATTGCCTTTATCTATAAAAAGTACTATATTAAAAATATCCTTACCGAAGTTGGACTTTGGCCTAACACCAATAATAACACTTATAAATGTATTACGGAATTATCTAAACTAGATATTTTACAAAATCAATATTCGTTTAACAGGAGTAATGATATAAAAGACAATGTAAAAGTAGATGCCCTTCCATATATTTATTCTATACCGAAATTTCGTAAAAATCCAGTAAAATTCAGATACATAATTTCCTCCAGCATCTGCCAGACAAAACCTCTAGCAGTGACTATAACGAAAGGACTTAAATTATGCCAGGCCCAACATGCCATTTGGTGCAAAACACTTCGCAATTATACTGGAATTAATAGCTTTTTCATAATTGATAAAAATAAACCAATAGTAGACACTTTAGATAAAATCAATCAAAAAGACAATGCAAAATCAATAGAAACTTTCGACTTTTCTACTTTATATACTATGCTACAACATGCAGACCTTAAAAAGAATTTGGATTGGTTCGTGGATAAGGCCTTTAATGGTGCTTTTGGAAAAGGCAGAAATCTGATGGCCATCTACTCACAAGATGCAAGATGGATCATAAAACGGCGCAATGCCAATACTGTAGTTTTCGATAAAGAAAAATTTCAAAATATTATACATTTTCTCATTGACAATGCCATATTTGAGGTTGGGGATCAGATAATACAACAAACTATTGGTTTACCAATGGGAACTGACCCCGCCCCATTTATGGCAAATGCACATTTATATAAATACGAATTCGACTTTCAAGACCATAAAAGAAAAATAGGTTGCCAGGCAACGAAACATACGCCCACACAGCAGCCAAATCGTCCGGGCAGTCAACAAGAGTTGTTGCATTTTAAGTAATCATCAGAAAATCATAATTAAAACTCACCAATAACTACGGTGTAACTGTGATATAATCAAACATTATTTTAAATCAGATAATAATTGTGACCTCCAGAGGGACCACAAGCTAAAAAGGGTGATTTATCGTACAATCAAGGGCCATGATTCAGGAAGTTACGATCCGATATGGGCAAATTAAATCAGATAATAATTTTGACCTCCAGAGGGACCACAAGCTAACAAAAGCGATTTTTCGGACAATCAGGGGACATAATTCAGGAAGTTATGATTCGATGGGCGCAAATATCGAAAGGAACCAAGATCTTTGAGTTATAAACATGCATGTCACGTTTCATCAAAATCGGTTCAAAATTGTGACCTCTATAAGGTCCACAACCTTGATATAACATATTTTCACACCAAAGGCGTAAACGGCGGCCATTTTGTCTGTCAATTTTGGTCCGATTTTCACGAAATTCGAACTCAACCTTCATAACCATGGAACGGTGATATAATCATTTAACGTTTTTTTAAATCGGATAACAATTTTGACCTCCAGAGGGACCACAAGCTAAAAAGGGCGATTTTTCGGACAATCAGGGGCCATAATTCAGGAAGTTACGATCCGATGGGCACAAATATCAAAGGAACCAAGATCTTTGGGTAAAAAACATACATGTCAATTTTAATCAAAATCGGGTCAAAATTGTGACCTCTATAAGGTCCACAACCTTGATATAACATATTTTCACACAATTCGCGTACAAACGGCGGCCATTTTGTCTGTCAATTTTGGTCCGATTTTCACGAAATTCGAACTCAACCTTCATAACCATGGAATGCCGATATAATCAAACGGTTTTTTAAATCGGATAACAATTTTGACCTCCAGAGGGACCACAAGCTAAAAAGGGCGATTTTTCGGACAATCAGGGGCCATAATTCAGGAAGTTACGATCCGATGGGCGCAAATATCGAAAGGAACCAAGATCTTTGGGTTATAAACATACATGTCAAGTTTCATCAAAATCGGTTCAAAATTGTGACCTCTATAAGGTCCACAACCTTGATATAACATATTTTCACACCATTCGCGTACAAACGGCGGCCATTTTGTCTGTCAATTTTGGTCCGATTTTCACGAAATTCGAACTCAACCTTCATAACCATGGAACGATGATATAATCAAACGTTTTTTTAAATCGGATAACAATTTTGACCTCCAGAGGGACCACAAGCTAAAAAGGGCGATTTTTTGGACAATCAGGGGCCATAATTCAGGAAGTTACGATCCGATGCGCGCAAATATCGAAAGGAACCAAGATCTTTGGGTTATAAACATACATGTCAAGTTTCATCAAAATCGGTTCAAAATTGTGACCTCTATAAGGTCCACAACCTTGATATAACATATTTTCACACTATTCGCGTACAAACCGGCGGCCATTTTGTCCGTCAATTTTGGTCCGATTTTCACGAAATTCGAACTCAACCTTCATAACCATGGGACGGTGATATAATCAAACGGTTTTTTAAATCGGATAACAATTTTGACCTCCAGAGGGACCACAAGCTAAAAAGGGCGATTTTTCGGAGAATCAGGGGCCATAATTCAGGAAGTTACGATCCGATTGGCGCAAATATCGAAAGGAACCAAGATCTTCGGGTTATAAACATGCATTTCAAGTTTCATCCAAATCGGTTCAAAATTGTGACCTCTACACTGTTCACAAGCTAAAAAACGTGATTTTTCGTACAATCAGGGGCCATAACTCATGAAGTTATGGTCCGATACATGCCAATATCGAAAGGAACCGAGATCTTAGGGTGATAAACCTATATTTTAAGTTTCATTGAAATCGGATAAAAATTGTGACCTGTAGACTATTCACAAACAATTGTGGACGGACGGACGGACGTCCGGACGGACGGACGTCCGGACGGACGGACGGACGGACGAACAGGGGCGACGACAATATACGTCCACATGAAAATGTGGGCGTATAAAAACGGATTACAAGGTAGCAAAAAGTCTAAATTATACCTTCCGTTACATTGATGACATAACACCAATCAATGATAATGGTAATTTCAATAAATACAAAGATGAAATATATCCTCCTCAACTTATATTAAATAAAGAAAATTCGGGCACTATAAATGCATCTGTCCTTGACTTGGACATCAATATAATTAATAACAAATTTAATGTCGGTATATTCGATAAAACGGACAAATTTGGTTTTGAAGTAGTAAAATACCCGTCAGCTCATAGTAACATACCAGATACGACACTATACAATGTTTTCTATTCACAGGCATTACGATTTTTAAAAATATGCAACAATAAAGAACTATTTCTTTCCCGAATAAAAACTCTTAATTTTAAGTGCACGGCCAAAGGTGGTACAAAATTACGCATTTTGAAAGAAATTTCAAAACTTCCATTTCTTCAACATAAGTTTTACATTTCTTATAACGATATTACTGACTACATATTGGATAATGATTCTATATAAATTGCTTCTAGATGTCTAGTCCTATCTGGATTATCGCCCTTATTTTTAGGCCTTTATGAATACACTAATAACTTACGATTTCTTCAGCATTCCTGTTTTGCATTTCTTACGTGGGACATTATATAATAATTATACTATGGTTTGTACAATTGCATGGTCTTTAAAACTAATAGTTTTTTTTATATTTTAACGTTATTTTATCTAGATTATCGCCCTTTTATCGGGAAATTGCACCTTCTAAACCACGACGTCATAACAACTATTACGGCAGATTCACGTCACACCACTCAGTCAGCAGACGGCTGTCTCCCTAGATAGTCTATTCCTTTGCTTCTTTGTATTCAGTTTTTTTTTTGTTTCTGTGACGGTTGCAATGTATGTCCTAAATGCATTTAATATACTTCAATCCTTTTATTGATTTAGTTTTGAACTAGACCTACTTCTGATACATTTAACTATGTGGTTACTTTTGTAGCGGAATTTATACAACAATATGCTGACACTATATAATTATTTCTTTGGGTTGCATTCCCAGTTGTTTTCAAATATGAGTGAAGTCTGTGTCACCACAGGCCCGGGACTGTATAGCGCAGTGGACGCTTACGGCTAGCCCCCGGATCCATTCTCTCTCTTTGATTTGTTTATGTTTGTGGTCTTTGAGTATGATGTCTTGTCCATATATTTGTTTTTGTGTAGAATTGTGTGTGGTGCAGCCCTCCTGCACTTACTATTATAATTCCTATCGTCAGTGACAATACCTGAAATAATTTGTTTTAGTCTGATTGATTATTGTTCAGTCTTGATGTGAAGCTGTAGTTTGATCGTATTTGAATACAATTATTCATCCAAAACCTATTTATGTTTGGGGTCTTAGGTTACCCCTTGCTGCCGACATTTTTCGCGCGACTTGTACGCACAAGGGTTAAATGGGACATCAAATATAAATTTACAAAGGCACGTTCACATCTATGGGTATAGCAACTATACATAGATCGGTCCATTGTATCAACAAAAACTTAAACAAATGTAAATAGGGCTGCACACATATAAATTACACAGGAATGACCGATCCAAACACTGAGCCGTATTGCGCATGCTTGGAGATCTGAAATCCAATCGATACATGAAGCAGATTTTGTTAGATAGCAAATTACGATTTAAACGAATAGTCCCGAATGGTAGTAGTGGTTAATTCTTATCGGAAAAGAAATTCATAATTTTCAATTTCCAAGAAAACATAAATCTGTCAACATTGAAATCCCAAAATGGACACAGATCACTAAATATTCATGGGCCGTCACCCACGAATGTAGGGCAAAAGTTATTTTTAGTCTTTCTCTCCCTTTCCCGTTTTCCCCCTTTTGCATGGCGATTTTTGTTGACTTTTTGGTGTAGAATCGAAGAAAAGGGTTTAAAAATACATTTTCTGCCAGGATTTGGCGAATATTCATGATTTTGAGGCGGAAGGATACAAGGGTTGTGAGGTTGGTTACGTTGAAAGGGAGGGCCGAAAATTGCTTCTTTAGTTGTCTCTACTTCCAGCCTGTGTATCTCAAGTTTTTCATGGTGAACCTCATACATGCTTTTGGGCCAGAGTTTGCCACATGTTGCTCCATCTGTGGCAGAAAGCGTTCGACCCAACGAATATTTGGGAAAAAGTTACAGCCGGTCTAAGAGACGAGAATTAACATTAAAGTCAATGGGGAAATAATTAGTGATCTGTGGCCTGTCTGTGTATGACATGGCTGTGACTGATATGCCTTAGTTTTGAAAACATGATGACTAAATAGTCAGAAAATATGTATAAAATATTTTGAGGCGCGAAAAACTCAAAAAATGTTAAATTTAAAAAAAAAATATCAAAGTTTGGAGAAAAATTGTGATTTTACTGCAAATTTCTCAATTTTCAGGTTTTATTTAATTTCTAACAGTAAGAAAAATATTTCAATGTCCAATTTTGGTGTATTCAGCCTCAGAAAGCACAGATAAAGTGAACAACATTAATTGTAATTTCACCTAATTTTGTCTAAAAATCAGGAATATTCACAAAAAATCTACAGATTCCCCTATTTCGATGTAGAAATTAATGCCTTCATGCCTACTCAAAAGAGTCAAAATTTCTAAAACTGCCCTTATTTCCATTGCTAATGTAACTTAAATGGGATCTATAAGTTTGTCAGGTTTTGAAATAGCTCCAGTTTTAATACAGAAAATTGAAAATTGGCAACACTGAGTTAATAATATTCAGCAGATGGGTTTGTACAAAATGTTCAAAACAGGGGTTGGCTCAATTTTGCCACCAATTTAGACAGAAAAAGCATTTTTTTCCTCTTTGAAACGTTAAATTCTCACATTTCCTTCATGAAGGAAGCAATATCCCAGTCTTTATAGACATTTTTCATCCCACCATTCTGTTTAGAGAGGCTATAAATGCCCCACCCCACCCTTTTTTATTTATGTGTTTTGAGAGATTTAATTGCACCTGTGTTGACAATTAAATTATAGTAATTGGAATTTGTTGTTGAATTACAGCTAGGAATGTTATTTTTCACCAATAAATGGTTATTTTGTACATTTCCAGGATTTCTAACCTTTTTTGTTTAAAGTCAAACTTAGATCCCTGAGACATGTCAGGCCAATAAGACCACACCCTGATACAAAACTGGTGCAGATGTGTAAATGTCAGCTTAATGGTCAATATTGTTCTTATCAAGATCTAGGATTGGTGGTGTTTGTTGCATTTATGTTACTTATAGAGCAGTAAAATGTTAATTTTGCCCCGTTTCAGGCCTCTTTTATGTTGTCAACTCTGTCATAACTGCCTTTTTGACTTCATTTTTCCAGGCAATTGATGTAATGGTCCAGACGTCTTGATTCAGCACAAGAATTGCAATAAAGATTTGTATGATGCCTCTAAGTTTTGAGATGTTGAAAACATTGAACTATTTCCAAATTCGTGAAAATTGTGTATTCTGTGACCCTTTTGTTAGAGAGGGGTGGTCATAGACCAAAAATGGCATTTTTTTCTTTTATCAAGGCCTATTTTTAACCATAATTCATATTTATTGCACCTATTTTAGTTTTTATGTACATATATTAGCCAGGGATGGTAAAACATAGCTCTTAGACAGATTCCTTTGGTAATGTTAGCTCTGCAACCAAAGATAGGATTGATTCAGTCATTGACATATTTAGGGGGTGGGGTTACATGTTTCAGTACAGACCTCTATAATTACAACCAATGCATCTGATTTGTGATTTTTCTGTTTGCATATTGTCCAGGGTTTCCAAAAATATATTACTTGCCAGTCTGACTATGTAACAAAGTGCAAAATTATTGGTTTTTTGAAAGATGCTACATGTAAATTTTGTACATTTTTCATGACATGGCAGTAAAAAAATATATTTTTGAAAAAAAATCCAGATTATGAGTGTTTTCTGTGTAATTTGTTTGTAACTTGTCTTATTTTTTCACAAAACTCAAATATTGCCTTTAATAAGAAAGATTTTTAAATTTTAGCACAAAAGGCCCAGGGACCTGGGATGCACCGTTGTACATAAAGCAGCATGTATACTTAAAGGGCCATCATTTTTGGAGTTATTCTTTGATTTTGATTTTTCTTTCACCTGTGTGTTGCCAGAACATATGGGAAGCATATAAGAAAGGCCTTTTGGTGATACCTAAAGTTTCACTCCTATATAGGACACAGATCACTAAATATTCATGGGCCGTCACCCACGAATGTAGGGCGAAAGTTATTTTTAGTCTTTCTTTCCCTTTCCCGTTTTCCCCCTTTTGCATGGCGATTTTTGTTGACTTTTTGGTGTTGAATCGAAGAAAAGGGTTTAACAATACATTTTCTGCCAGGTTTTGGCGAATATTCATGATTTTGAGGCGGAAGGATACAAGGGTTGTGAGGTTGGTTACGTTGAAAGGGAGGGCCGAAAATTGCTTCTTTAGTTGTCTCTACTTCCAGCCTGTGTATCTCAAGTTTTTCATAGTGAACCTCATACATGCTTTTGGGCCAGAGTTTGCCACGTGTTGCTCCATCTGTGGCAGAAAGCGTTCGACCCAACGAATATTTGGGAAAAAGTTACAGCCGGTCTAAGAGACGAGAATTAACATTAAAGTCAATGGGGAAATAATTAGTGATCTGTGGCCAAATACAAATGTCCGCCGCTAGTACACAAAAGCAGTGTATTTTACCGTACAGTCGAATGAATATATCTTGTGAAACAAAGCACGCAGGTACTAACCCGGGAGCCCAGTGAGGTTTAATCAAAATATTGAGTCCAAAAGGTGTGAGGTTTGCAACACATATTTTACCCCTAGATCATTATGGAAAGGCAAGTCTTAAGTTTTGTAACCTGTGCGTATACCTGGGAGCACCCCCCCCCTAACCCCCTTAAATTTAATGGGAGTTAAAATTCAATGTCCATCCACAATTTTCTTGCAAGGATTTCATACTTAGCACTTTGAAACAGAATGTATGACTTAAGATTATAAAATGTTGTGCTAATGCTACTTAAGAGCTTAATTAATTAGCATTAATTAGTGGCCATAATTAAAATTTAGAGTCCATGACTGAAACAAAGCCCAAAAGCTAGCTAACCAAGTCATGAAACCAAAAATAACACTTAAGAGCGACAAAAGTTGAACAAACCTTGCTTAAGACTGGTTCAAAGGTGACAAAGGTCAAAGGTCACTACTTAATAACTGTAATTAAAATTTAGAGTCCATAACTGAAACAAAGCCTAAAATCTGGCTTACCAAGCCAGTAAACCAAAATTATAACTTAAGAGCAACAAAAATTGAACAAACCTTGCTTAAGACTGATTCAAAGGTGAAAAAGGTCAAAGGTCAATTTTTGGGTCTCGTAATAGGGATTGGGTGGATTTGATTAAATTTTCTTGTCCCAGTTTATTTTGGTTTGGAAAACATATTTCTATGAGTTTCACTGCACCAAATTCATGACTTAAGAGCATAAAATGTTGTATTAATGTTACTTAAGACTTAATTAATTAGCACTAATTAGTGACTGTAATTACAATTTAGAGTCCATAACTGAAACAAAGCTTAAAAGCTAGCTGACCAAGTCAGGAGGCCAAAAATATCACTTAAGAGCAACAAAAGTTGAACAAACCTTGCTTAAGACTGCTTTAACGGGGGCGGATCCGGGGGCGGGGGGTCCAAACCCCACCCTGCTCAGCTACATAAAACAAAATAAATGCCTTGCATCAATGAAATTAAATCACAGTAAGATCCTACGTCATTACAAAAATGATTTCTCTCCTTAAAAAGCGCAATTTGTATGTATGCCTATGTAATTTAGAGACGATGACTGACAGATTTCCTTAACAGGAACCTATCAAAACCCCTCCTGCAAAAATTCCTGGATCTGCCCCTGTTCAAAGGTGACAAAGGTCATATTTTGGGCCACATTATGACCAATCAAACATTCAAATTGCTTGCTTATCTCTGCTCGCCTAAAGAGACAACGAAAAACTATGCGACGAATCATTCCTTATAGGAAATGAATGGAATTATTGAACTGGATAACTATCTGGTTTTGAAAAATGCAGACAATTCGATAATATTAATAAAGATATATATTTATATGATTCAAAACATTTATGTGTTCTCCCTAACATCGATATTTACCTTGGTGAAAAAAGGGTTGATTTCCGAAAGTTATTTTCAGTATAATGCTATCAAGAGGGGCTTATACTGTTTACTTAATAGATGTTCCTGCTAGATAAGATGTTCATTGCACCAGAACATCCATCCAGGACGACATGTATACATTATATATTTAGACATAGTCGCATTCTAGAATTAAAGCTGTCTATGTCATTAATTAGAGAAGTCCATCTATATATTCCACCGATGCTACTTTCTATATGCAAAGTGGAAATTTTTAATATGTTAATTATAATTCCAAATTTATATCAATTTTACAAATAATATATATATATAAACTAAAAAAGAAATAATAAAATTGAGGTAGGTGTTTCATTCGACTCTCAGTTTTTCTATGTAATAGAATTATATGCAGATACATACGTTTTTTACAGCCTCAACAATTCCTTTTCGATGCAAAATAATACTTGTATTTCATATATCCAAGTCAGATTTTTTTGCTAAAAATTGTACCAATATCTTTTTCATAGATAGCTTTTTATAAGGAACCAACTTTTGAAAATGTTATGCCTAAAATTTTAATAGCAACGTTGTTATTATTGAGTCACAGTTTAGCAGTGCCAGATCTAAGGGGGCAAAGTGGGACAAATGTCCCGGGTCGCCCCACATTTAGGGGCCCCCACAATTCTATGTCATACTAATATTTTATCCTGGACTGAGCCAACCAGTTCCTGGGCTGAATGGGCGAGTATTGGGGCCCTTGGCAGTAAGGGATATTAGAGGCCCTGGGACTGGCGGAAAAACCGCAGGCACTCAAGGGGGTGGAGTACATACTAGTATGATCCGCGGTTATTACGAACAATTTGAACAAACAAAAATTGGGCCCTGCACAATTGGTTTGTCCCGGGCCCGCACAAGGTTAATCCGACACTGCAGTTGAAGAAGGATTAAATAAGACAACAGAACATGGGTACATGATCTGTAAGAGGTATTATCAATCGGAAAAAAACATGTACATAACACAGTTTTTTTTATATGGGAAACAATCACTGGGTTTATCCGAAAAACCCATTGTTTCAAAAATATACACTTTGCATAAATAAATTGATGTAGAATTGGTGGAATACACATATTGACTTTTGTAATTAATCACATAGACAGCTCTGAACTACTTTTGATAACTTCAAATTGTTCTGGGTCGGCCGCAATGAAATCCCCCAAAACAGCATTACATTCAGAACTCCGTGCCATATTCCACAGTAAATCTAATTTACAATTGGAAATATTTAGGAACGATAAACCATGTAGTAGAATGAAAATTGATAAAGACTAACAGCTAACAAAAGTACCGTATATCTGTATGAATGTATTCCTGGTGTGTACATACATGTTTTCTATACTACATGTATTATTTGTAGTATACAACTATGTCTCAATATGTATGTATTCATGGTGTCCCAAATGAACGTTTTGATGCAATTAACATCTTATCTAGTACAATATCCTCTAAGTAAACCGTATAAGTCTTGATAGCATTATACTGCAAATAACTTTCGGATTTCAACCCCTTTTTTCACCAAGGTCGCATTAGTCTTAACTCAGAAAAATTTTCGACCGATTTTGGAAGACATTCCCGTAAATATCCATGTTAAGGAGAACACATAAATGTTTTGAATCATACATTATTATATCTTCATATGGACTAATTTATTATCTAATTGTCTGCATTCCAGAGAGTCATCCAGTTTTATACTTCCATTTTCAATATTTAGAATAATTGGAAAAACTTAACAGTTTTTTTTCTTTTCATTTCCAATAAGGAATGATTCATCGCAAGGTTTTTCGTCGTCTCTTCAAGCCAAGCAGAGATAAGCAATTTGAGTGGTTGATTGGTCATAGTGTGAAACAAAATATGACCCTCGTCACCAGTTTGTCACCTTTGAACCAGTCTTAAGCCAAGTTTGTTCCATTTTTGGCACTTTTTAAGTGATATTTGTGACTTTCTGGCCTGGTTAGCTAGTTTTTAGACTTTGTTTCAGCTATAGACTCAATTCCATTACGAGACCCAAAAATTGACCTTTGTCAATTTTGAAATAGTCTTAAACAAGGTTTGTTCAACCTTTGTCGCTCTTAAGTTATATCTTTGGTTTCCTGACTCGGTTAGCTAGTTTTCAGGATTTGTTTCAGCTGTAGACTCTAAATTCTAATTACAGTCAAAAATTAGTGTTAATTAATTAGCTCTTAAGCAACATTGGTACAACATTTTATGCTCTTAAGTCGTGAATTTTGTGAAGTGAAACTCATAGAAATGTTTTCCAAACCAAAATAATCTTGGACAAGACAATTTAATCAAAATCCACTCAAACCCTATTACGAGACCCAAAAATTGACCTTTGACCTTTATCACCTTTGAAGCATTCTTAAGCAAGGTTTGTTCAACTTTTGTTGCTCTTAAGTTATATTTTTGGTTTCCTGGCTTGGTAAGCCAGATTTTAGGCTTTGTTTCAGTTATGGACTCTAAATTTTAATTACAGTTACTAATTAGTGACCTTTGACCTTTGTCACCTTTGAACCAGTCTTAAGCAAGGTTTGTTCAACTTTTGTCGCTCTTAAGTGTTATTTTTGGTTTCATGACTTGGTTAGCTAGCTTTTAGGCTTTGTTTCAGTCATGGACTCTAAATTTTAATTACGGCCACTAATTAATGCTAATTAATTAAGCTCTTAAGTAGCATTAGCACAACATTTTATTATCTTAAGTCATACATTCTGTTTCAAAGTGCTAAGTATGAAATCCTTGCAAGAAAATTGTGGATGGACATTGAATTTTAACTCCCATTAAATTTAAGGGGGTTAGGGGGGGTGCTCCCAGGTATACGCCCAGGTATACGCACAGGTTACAAAACTTAAGACTTGCCTTTCCATAATGATCTAGGGGTAAAATATGTGTTGCAAACCTCAAACCTTTTGGACTCAATATTTTGATTAAACCTCGCTGGGCTCCCGGACTATACAGTTTCTTGACAGTTTATAATAAAGAATTATCTGGGGTTGTTGTTTGTATAGATATAGTGCAATAACTGTAAATAGTTTTCGAGATTTTTTTTTAGCTCGGGGCACCCTACTTCATACTTCGAGAAACTTTGTCAAAACGACTAAAAAATAAACACGCATGTTTGTTGACATCACTGTCCGTAATGACGATTTTCCTGTTTGCTGATTGGCTGAAATCCCGGTTCTAGAACTTTCAGTCGCAAATTCTCCAAACCTTTTCACTGGCGCATTAATATGGCAGTGAAAACGACCAAGTCCGTGAAAACAAAATAATTAAAGTTATAAAAAATATTTTGAAGCAGTCGGTTTTGGACAAAGAGAAGTGATGGAATGTAATTATTCATTTTATGTATTTTAAAATCATTCTGTGCAGAAAAAATACCGAACTTAAGCTATTCCACGAGAGTAAACAATAACTCGCTTCAGTCCACGGCCTATTACGTCAAATACAGCGACATTATATATAAATTACCGAAATGAAGAATCACTATCATCATAATACTGTGTTCATAATGTGTGATTGTAGAGAAAGTAGAACTACAGCAAATGTTATCATTTTTTAAGTTTTGGGTATTTGAAGGTGCATTATAATAATATTTCCGGTAATCAAAGGTACAAATATATTTCCGGTATTGGGACAATTGTATCGATCCCGCACGGTGTTAGAATTGACAGAGTTCACTGTAGTTAAAAGGGTTTTTTTATACTAAGACTGGAGTTTAATACTAAGTACAGAAGCAACAGAAGAACTAAATTTGTTAGTACAAATATCAACACCCAATGTACTTTTTCCTTTTATTTCGTTCATAAATGTTTAATATAAATACCTGAAGTGACAACATCTTTTCTCTTGCTACTGACACAAATGGTAATATAAATAGTGCTTTACGCTTCAATTCCATAACTTGCTTTAAGATCAGCAGTTCAGCAACCATTGTTTTGCCAGCACTTGTAGGTGCAGAATATACTAAATTACCTCCACCTGAAACATCATTGTAAGCCAGAATTTCCAACATAGTGTGTTCCAGGGAAGAGGGAACTTTTAAAATCTTGAGCATACACAAACTTCGTATATCTAGAGGATCCACAACTTAACAACATAGTGTGCTATGAGGGAAATTTTGCCAAATTCCAACTGTCGAAGGATGCCAATGTGTACACAGGACGTACATGCCAATGTGTACACGGGAGACAGTTTTTCGTAACATCAGAACTACTAGACAGCTGTCCTTGTCAGGCCCTCCATCCTGCATTACTGACAAGGGGGTACCACACTGGAAAATCTGGATGCACTTTCTCCGACAATGCAGGAATTAGTTATTTTTCTTCACTTGCTGTGAGACGATCAGGTGATCCCCTTGCTTGTTACATTATTTGGCATCGTTGTGAAGTGTTACACCTGTAGCTTATAGATATGACCGTAATACTACCAATGATATCATTTTCATTGAATGCAAACTAGTTTAACCAGCAGCTGCCAGGCAGGATACGCCCACATTTTGCAAGAGATGGATAGAGAATAAGCTAGAAAAAACGCGATTTTTCGTGCTATCAAAGGCAAAAATTCAGGAAGTTAGGATCCAATATGTGGGAATACTGACAGGAACCAAGATAAGGATATAAAATATATTTCAACTTTCATCAAAATTGTGACTTCTAGAGGGTCCACAACCATGATATACCATATTTGAAACATAGATATGACGTCACCCTTTGATGTTTTCAACCAGTATATAGGAGAATATACGTTTTTCTTAAAGATATATTATGGGAGATAAGATAAAGAGACGGCAGTTCTCACTATAATGGTTAAAAACTAGATAGTGTAAAGGTAATTTGCTGAAAATTTCAGTCAAATTGATCCACTATTAGCCGAGAACGAAGCGAGTGAAATATTCACATAGACTCAGTCATCATTACTAAAATCATTAATATAAACAACATAGTCTCGATTATCCACTTGATTGATTTAATTATCAGTGGCCGTTAAGCGGCATACAGGAATTTAATCCGCCAACATCGAAGGCTAGCCTTGACATCAAGAGTTTATTATGGTCTGGATAAGTTAATTAATGTCTCATTGATTATTTAGATAACATTTCAGGCCTAAAGAAAGACCTGTAATAAGCAGATTTTGCTCTTGCATAATGCTATTTTAAACAATCGTCTATTATTCATTATTAATAAAATGAACATTTATTTTGGGATAACTTATTCTCTGATCAAATTAAATAACAGCACATGAAATTACTTAAAACCTTCATAGTTACCCAAATTAATGTCACATGACCAAATATTGATTTCACGTGTTTGTCTACATAAAGGATTCCACTTAAATCCGTTTGTTGTATGTTTAATAGTATGTTACGCATGATACGTTTTTATACACCGATCTTCTTTGTGGATACTCTGCAGGTCTTAATTTGAAATATAGGTATATATCCCAAAGATCCCGGTTCCTTTGGGATCACGGTGGCTAAGTAGTTAAGATGCTGGCTCACTAGTCTGGAGGTTGGATGTTCGATCCCTGCATTGACCGAGAAACTTCATCCAGATAATCTGTCGTATAAGGACAGCTGTTTATTCTTTCGGATGGGACGAACAACCGAGGTGAGGTCCCGTGTACGCTTTGGCGTAAATGTAAAAGATCCCTTGGCAGTTGGAATTCGATATAAGAGTATATAGGCCGTAGCACAACTGCCCGGGCCAAATTTCCTTCATAGCACACTGTATGGCGCATGCCCGTCTTCATTAGCCCAGTGTAGTAGCTGAACAGTAGGACGTCAATCTCCATTTCATTTCATTCCTCGGTTCCTTTCGATATTGGCTTGTGTGGGACCGTAACTTCACGAACAAGCCAACAGTGAGGCTGATGTCCCTCGCCGAAATCCCAAAATAAATAGACGACACATATTAATTAATCGCACATTTATTTTTTTCAAACGTATCGAGTTATCGTGTCTCAAAGCATCAACCAATCAAATTGCTTATCTCTGCTTACCCAAAGCGGAAAATGCTCATCTTCGAACTCCATCAAGGCATTGACCTAATAAGCATATACGCCAAGTTTGAACATTTTAACTCAATTAGAAGGAGAGTTATTGTGTTCCAAAGTCTCGACCACTCAAATTGCGTATCGCTCTGCTTACCCGGAGCAGAAAATGCTCATTATCGAACTTTGTCAAGGTAATTAGAACTAAAGCTATCGTGTCCCAAAGCATCAACCAGTCAAATTGCTTATCTCTGCTTACCCTAAGCGGAAAATGCTCATCTTCGAACTCCATCAAGGCATTGACCTAATAAGCATATACACCAAGTTTGAACATTTTAACTCAATTAGAAGGGGAGTTATTGTGTTCCAAAGTCTCGACCAATCAAATTGTGTATCGCCCTGCTTACCCTAAGCAGAAAATGCTCATTATCGAACTTATTCAAGGTATTACTGTAATGAAACTATACACAAAGTTTCACCACTCTCACTTAATTAGAACTAAAGTTATCGTGTCCCAAAGCATCAACCAATCAAATTGCTTATCTCTGCTTACCCAAAGCGGAAAATGCTCATCTTCGAACTCCATCAAGGCATTGACCTAATAAGCATATACACCAAGTTTGAACATTTTTACTCCATTAGAAGGAGAGTTATTGTGTTCCAAAGTCTCGACCAATCAAATTGTGTATCGCTCTGCTTACCCTAAGCAGAAAATGCTCATTATCGAACTTATTCAAGGTATTACTGTAATGAAACTATACACAAAGTTTCACCACTCTCACTTAATTAGAACTAAAGTTGTCGTGTCCCAAAGCATCAACCAATCAAATTGCTTATCTCTGCTTACCCTAAGCGGAAAATGCTCATCTTAGAACTCCATCAAGGCATTGACCTAATAAGCATATACACCAAGTTTGAAAATATTAACTCAATTAGAAGGAGAGTTATTGTGTTCCAAAGTCTCGACCAATCAAATTGCGTATCGCTCTGCTTACCCTGAGCAGAAAATGCTCATTATCGAACTTAGTCGAGGTATTAATGTAATGAAGCTATACACCAAGTTTCATCACACTCACTTTATTAGAACTAAAGTTATCGTGTCCCAAAGCATCAACCAATCAAATTGCTTATCTCTGCTTACCCTAAGCGGAAAATGCTCATCTTCGAACTCCATCAAGGCATTGACCTAATAAACACATACACCAAGTTTGAAGATTCTAGCTCAATTAGGAAGAGAGTTATTGTGTCCCAAAAAGTGTGACGGACAGACAGACGGACGGACGAACCCATTTTAATAGTCCCCCAACTTTCTTCGAAAGGCGGGGGACAATTATGACCCCTGATTGTATAATCTAGAGGTCACAATTTTTAGCTCATTTTGATGAAACTGTATGTGTGTATTTATAACCCAAAGATCTCGATTCCTTGCGATATTGGCGCATATCGGACAGTAACTTCCTGGATTATTGCCCATGATTGAACAAAATAGGTGATTTGAGCCTGTGGAACCTCTACAGGTCATAATTTTTATTCGATTTTCAAAACCGTTCAAATATATCACCAATACACAAAAACACATACTTATGGAATAACAGCTACTTAATTTATTTAGGCGACGTTTCGAAGAATATTCTCTCAACGTTATCAAGCTAATACATTAAAACAAGAATTATGAGATGAATATATACAGAAAGATAGACTGGCACTGCCAGGCAGGATACGCCTACATTTTCGAGAGATGGATAGAGAACAAGCAATACCGAAAGTGATTTTTCCTACATCATTAAGTTAGAATTTGATATGTGCAAATATCGAAATGAATTAAGATCTTTGGGTTATAAAGGTTCATTTCAGTAGGTTTCAAATTCGACTGGGGATCATGTTGCTAAGTGGGTAAGATCCTGGCTCGGTAGCCTTGAGGTTAAGTGTTTGATCCCTGCATTGGGTGACAAAGTTCATCTTGCTTGATTTTCTGGCGTGGTTTCCCCTTGTTAGTGATGAAGGATGGATGGCCTGACAAGAACAGCTGTCAATTTTGGTCCGATTTTCACGAAATTCGACCTCAACCTTCATTACGATGTAACGGTGATATAATCAAACGTTTTTTTAAATGGGATAATAATTCTGACCCCAGAGGGACCACAAGCTAAAAATAAAGGTCATTTTCCGTACAATCAGGGGCCATAATTCAGGAAGCTACAATCGGATATGCACAAATATTGAAAGGAACTAAGATTGTTAAGTTGTTAACATGTGTTTCAAGTTTCATCAAAATTGAATGAAGATTGTGACCTCTGCAGGGTTCACAACCTTGATATACCATATTTTTACACTCTTCGCGTACAAGCGGCAGCCATTTTTTCAGTCAATTTTGGTCCGATTTTCACGAAATTCGACCTCAACCTTCATTACGATGTAACGGTTATATAATCAAACGGTTTTTTAAATGGGATAATAGTTCTGACCTCCAGAGGGACCACAAGCTAAGAAAGGTCATTTTTCGGACAATCAGGGGCCATAATTCAGGAAATTACAATCAAATGGGCGCAAATATCGAAAGGAACCAAGATCTTTGGGTTATAAACATGCATGTCAAGTTTCATTAAAATCGGTTCAAAATTGTGACCTTTATAGGGTCCACAACCTTGATTTAACATATTTTCACACTAATCGCGTACAAACGGCGTCCATTTTGTCCGTCAATTTTGGTTCGATTTTCACGAAATTCAAACTCAGCCTTCATTACCATGTCACGGTGATATAATCAAGCGGTTTTTTAAATCGGATAATTTTGACCTCCAGAGGGACCACAAGCTAAAAAGGGTTATTTTTCGTACAATCAGGGGCCATAATTCAGGAAGTTACGAATCAATGAGCGCAAATATCGAAAGGAACCAAGATCTTCGGGTTATAAACATGCATGTCAAGTTCCATCAAAATCGGTTCAAAATTGTGACCTCTATAGGGCCCACAACCTTGATATAACATATTTTCACACTATTCGTGTACAAACGGCAGCCATTTTGTTTGTCAATTTTGGTCCGATTTTCACGAAATTTGAACTCAACCTTCATTACCATGTAACGGTGATATAATCAAACGGTTTGTTAAATCGGATAATAATTTTGACCTCCAGTGGGACCACAAGCTAAAAAGGGCAATTTTTCGGACAATCAGGGGCCATAATTCAGGAAGTTACCATCCGATGGGTGCAAATATCGAAAGGAACCAAGATCTTTGGGTTATAAACATACATGTCAAGTTTCATCAAAATGGGTTCAAAATTGTGACCTCTATAGGGTCCACAACCTTGATATAACATATTTTCACAATATTCGCGTACAAACGGCGGCCATTTTGTTTGTCAATTTTGGTCCGATTTTCACAAAATTTGAACTCAACCTTCATTACCATGTAACGGTGATATAATCAAACGGTTTTTTAAATCGGATAATAATGTTGACCTCCAGAGGGACCACAAGCTAAAAAGGGCGATTTTTCGGACAATCAGGGGCCATAATTCAGGAAGTTACGATCCGATGGGCGCAAATATCGAAAGGAACCAAGATTTTGGGGTTATAAACATGCATGTCAAGTTTCATCAAAATCGGTTCAAAATTGTGACCTCTATAGGGTCCACAAGCTAAAAACATGATATTTCGTACAATCAGGGGCCATAATCCATGAAGTTCCGATCCGATACATGCCAATATCGAAAGGAACCGAGATCTTATGGGGATAAACCTATATTTCAAGTTTCGTCAAAATCGGATAAGAATTGTGACCTGTAGAGAGTCCACAAACAAATTGTGGACGGACGGACGTCCGGACGGACAGGGGCGACGACATAATACGTCCACATGAAAATGTGGGCGTATAAAAACTATAACAACAATTCATGAAACCATGCAGGACAACAATAAGATCAAAGGAGTTATTCAATGAGGCGTAGACCTTTGGGGATGATGCTGTTGTGTCTGCATCTCATCAGGAAAGTGAGTTTACACTTCGTCTTAACATATTTACCCTCTAATATGTTGACTGTATTGATAGAGGATACTGCCACATCTCCATATTGATGACGATAATAATCTTTTAGAGGCCTAAATAAATTAAGTATGTGTTGTGTATTGCTCTATCCAGTTACTAATGATTTTCACGAATTACGAACTCAGCCATCATTAGGGTGTAATGGTGGGTACAGGGCTCACACTGTTGGTCGCCAAAGTCGCAATTTGCGATAAAAATATGAAAGTGGCGATTAACGATTAAAATTTGATGTTGGGGATAACTTTGGTGGAACTTTTGGTGGTAATGGCGATTCTTTTTGAGAACTGGGGGGAAAAAAATCTTAAAATTCTAATCATATTTATCCTGGTTTAACCATTATTGAAAGTCAATCACGTGGCCTAACACTATAATAAATTAATCAACTGGCTGATAATCCGGATCGTGTCTATAGTAATACTATTCAATTGTCTTGGATTAATGATTAGTTGATTGATAATTGCCAAGGACATTTATTAAACCTAATCTCAAGACATTATTTACTCCTAATGATTATTTTAAGTTTGGCCTCTAGACTGTTACAAAAGATTTTTTAACTGATCAAGGGAGATAACTCTGGCAGTAATTATCGGATTTCGCTGAAAATTAATAGGCGTCTTCGTCTCATGACCTTAATCGGATATTAACTTTGGCCTCTAGAGCGTCAACAAGATTTTTTGAAGTGATCAAGGGCCATAACTCTGGCAGTAATTATCAGAAATTGCTGAAAATCAATAGGATTCTTCGTCTCATGACCTTAAACACTTTGTATACATTTAAAGTCAATCGGATATGAACTATAGCCTGTGTAACAGGGATATAGTAAAACGTTTTTTTAATTCCGAATAAAATTATGACCTCCATAGGGTCCAGAAGGTAAAAAAGATAATTTTTCGTACAATCAGGGGCCGATAAAAATTGCAGTGCTTGGTTCGTCGTACATCAAGCGTTTAATTCCAATTGTGCATGGTGATTACTCCAATCTACGTTTACCATCCAATGTCAAATATCTTGTTCGGGGTATGGTGACCTATGTGTTGTGAACGATCGTTTTCAACGGCTTTATAAAATTTTGATCGTTTTTTAAATGTTGATATTGTCTTCATTCATGTGGGATCGAATGATTTGTGTGATGTGACGGTTTTACCGGAGGTCCTGGCCAATTCCATTGTGGAATTTGCGTTAGACATTTTGGCAACATACGCTCCGAAATGTGTTATTATATCCCAACTTCTAAAACGCCAATTGGTTATTGATGACCAATACAATCAAAGAGTGTATGACACGAATCGCCACTTGAAGAATCTGCGAATTGTTCCCAAACATTTCATTTTGGAGGCATCGGTCTGGCATTTGCAATGTTTATGCCCCAAATGAAATTCATCTATCTGACGACCGAGGTGCTGTGTTATTCATGAAAAGTATTCGTGATGTGTCAACTGCTGTTACCCGCAATTTAAATTTTGTTGTCGGTAGTTACGGGATGTGATTGCTATCAGTGCATGTATCAGAATTTAATTCATTTTGTAAAGAACCACAGATTCACCACTGACGAGAAGGATTTGCCCAGAAAAGCTGACTATTCGCCGTAGACTTGGATCATTAACAACTGACTAACTGCTTAATTGCCCCACGGTACTAACAACTTATTGTTTAATTTTCAAGTAATCTAATTTTAACCTTACATCTATGCTTTTTCCGAACGGACTTTTTGGCTATGTTTTTCCGAAAGGATCTTTTTGCTATGCTTTTCAGGAAGGATCTTTGCTTGCTTTCCGAAAGGATTTTGCTATGCTGCTTTTCCGAAAGGACTCTTACTATGCTGCTTTTCCGAAAGGACTTTTGCTATGCTGCTTTTCCGAAAGGGCTTTTGCTATGGTTTTCCGAAAGGATCTTTGCTATGCTTTTTCGAAAGGATCTTTGCTATGGTTTTCCGAAAGGACCTTTGCTATGCTTTTTCGAAAGGATCTTTGCTATGCTTTTTCGAAAGGACTTTTACTATGCTGTTTTGCTCTGCCAAAATGACTTTTGCTATGATGCCTTTCCTAAAAAACTTTTGCTATTATATTATGCCTTCCATAATCAGAATAATGATTGTATTGCCGCTTTTTATACTGTGCCTTCCAAATAGCATTGGCCTCGCTTGTCGCAAGTAGTTCACAAAGGGACTTTTGTTGCTTGTCTATCCAAAGGGAGCTTTGCTGTCTCAAGGGGACTCTTGCTCGGGAGTTCCGAAAATGAACCTTTTGCTTGAAATTGTGCCTTTTGTAAGGACTCTACCACATTATTGTTGAGGCTTTCCCATTAGGTCTTAGCTTTGCTCCTTGCAAATAATTCCGAAATAGCATTGGCTTGTGCTGGACTATGGCCTGTGCATGCTGGCTATGTTGCTTGTTGGAGCAAGATAAAATAATTATGTCGTTATATATACGGTATCAGCATTAGTTTCATTTTTCAGACCCATGCCGAAACAGAAATCCAGTCCATGTCCCTCCAGTGACGCTGAACATGACACAACTGAGTCCCCTCCATCCATGACCACAGCAGAGGATCGGCTGACGGACATCCTGATGAGGAAACTGGTACAACATGGTTTGGTGGCGAAAGGCCAAGGGGTTCCAGCAACACCCAGCAGCACCCCTGCTCCTGACGCAACCTCTGTTCCTGAACCAACAGAACCGCCGCAACTACAAACAGGTTTAGACCCATCACCACCGACAGACCAGGAACCACAGCAACCTCATGTAGCAGCAGGGCCGTCTGTATTTTCGATACAGGCCAATGATATATTCCCGCCGGGGCAAGGTATTTCGATTAACGCCCATATCTCCGAAGAATTTACCACCGTCTCCTACGATACAATTGATGACATCATCTCCATTGTTAAGCAAATGGGTCAGGGAGCATTAATGGCAAAGGCTGATATTCAGCCTGACGATTACGAAGTATTGGGGTTCACCTAATGTCATAATGAAAAGTTGTTCTATTTTGCCGATATGTGTTTTCCTATGGGTTTGAACATTAGTTGCCAGACATTTGAAAAATTTAGTACATCTCTCCATTGGATCATGACTAATAAATATGGGGCTGCAATGAGTCACATGATCGACGACTTTTTCTTTGCGGGCCCCACGAATTCGTCCAAATGTCTCAATTCCCTCAACGCATTTCTCGAGTTAGCAAAATTTTTAAATATCCCTATAAAGAGTTCCAAAACGGTGTTACCGGTCACAACTTTGACTATCTACGGGATTGAAGTTGATTCTGAGTTAATGTTGGTACGGTTACCTGTCGATAAATTAGAAACAACCCGACTGGCGGTTAGTGCCTTAAAGTCTGGTCGGAAAGTCACATTGCGTCACTTACAATCAGCGTTGGGGTTGCTTAATTTTGCTACTTAAGTAGTGGTGCCTGGTTGTACTTTTTTGCGACGTTTGTATGATTTGACCCTCAATGTTTTGAAGCCTCATTATAAAATTCGTATAACCAATGCAGCCAGACTAGATCTGCTAGTGTGGTCTCAATTCTTGGATAATTTTAATGGTCATTGCTTATTTTTAAATGATAGGTGACTTGCTTCAGATACCTTGAAACTTTTTACCGATACGGCATCGTCCATTGGTTTTGCTGCCGTCTTCGGATCAAAATGGTTTTCCCACCCCTGGCCGGATAGTTGTAAAGAATTATCAATCAATGTGCTGGAGTTAATTCCTATTGCGCTGGTCATTGAAACTTGGGGTCCATTATTGCGTAATCATAAATTGTTAATTCTGTCAGATAACCAATTTGTGACCTGTGTCATTAATAAAGCGACTGCAAATTGTCCCGTTTTCAATTTCAGACAGTCAGGAATTGGGCTCCATGGTTAGATCCGGACCCTCAAGTGGTGTGCACCACCAATTTAACCTTTTGAGTTCTTCGGCCCGCTGTTTGCTTGCACATGCGTTGGCCACTACATCCCGCGCAGCTTACAACCGAGCTTTGAATAAATTTTTAAATTTTTGCTCAGAAAAAGGGATCAATCCAAACTTTGCTATAGCGCCCATGATAATTGTAAACTTTTTGGCCGATTTATTTGAAAAGGGCTTTGCAGTAAGTACCATTTCTTCACACGTTTCCGTCTTGGCATATACATAAATCCTTGGGTTTTCCTGACGTGTGCACTAATTTTCTAGTGCACTCCCTATTAAAAGGAGCAAAGCGACTATCCTCATCAACACCTACTTTAGTTCGTGTCTCCCTATAATAATATAATAATAATAATAATTTAATACATTTATAAAGCGCACACGTTCCAGCTAGTATAGCTGCTCAGTGGCGCTGGTTTTACATCAAGATAAATACTATAAAAATACATTTTAAATTTAAAATATATCAAATCTATAAATATTTTTTTAAACAAGGCTTAAAATTACTTAAAATTTAAAATATATATAAATTGAAAAGTTAATGAGCAAATGCTAATAAAATAAAATCATTACATGAATAAAACAATTTAAACACGATTTACACATTACTTAAAAGCATGATAAAAGAGTTCAGTTTTAAGGTTTTTCTTAAATACTGCATAGTTTGGGCTGGATTTGGTTTGTTGGGAAAGTTTGTTCCACAGCATCGGGGAAGAAAATGAGAAGGCTCTTTGTCCAAATTGAGTGGTGACTTTTGGAATTTTCAAAAGATTTTGATCACTTGATCTTAAAGATCTTGATGGCCTGTACAGTTGAATTAGGTCTTTAAGATATTTTGGAGCATTGTCACAGTTTAAACAAAGGTATGTTAATGATAATATTTTAAACTCAATACGGAATGGGATCGGAAGCCAATGTAAGACTTTCAGCACTGGTGTTATGTGTGTACTCCTGTTAGATCGGGACACTATTCGGGCAGCTTTATTTTGAATTAGCTGTAACGGTTGAATATAAGAATAAGGAAGGCCAGAAAGCAACGAATTACAGTAGTCTAATTTTGAGGTGATAAAGGCATTTACAAGTAGTTTAGTTGTGTCATAATCAATGAAGCACCTAATCTTGCCAATATTATACAAATGAAAATTGCAGGATTTGCACATTGCAGTTATTTGGGCTTTCATTGACATCTGTGAGTCGAATATAACACCCAAGTTCTTTACAGTATCAACACATGCAATTGAACTATTACCAACATGTACTGCATTGGTTTTTAAATTATATTTATTAAAACGGTTTGAAAATTTTATAACTTCGGTTTTGTCGTCATTCAGTTTTAAAAGATTGGTTTTCATCCAGGCTTTAATATCTAAAATACATTGTTCTAGAATAGTTATTTTCACAGTTTCAGAATGTTCATTTACAGCAACATAGAGTTGGGTGTCATCGGCGTACAACTGGTAGGCTAATCCATGATTTCGAATGACATCACCAAGAGGAGCTGTGTAGGCCGTGAAAAGCAGCGGGCCCAATACGGAGCCTTGCGGTACTCCATATTTTAATTCTTTTGGTTGAGACGAAACGCCGTGTATTGATACTTTTTGACATCTTAATTTTAAATATGATTTGAACCACGCATGAGCACATCCATTAATTCCGAATCTGGCTTTAAGACGTGATAGTAGAATCTCCTGGTCGATTGTGTCAAAAGCGGCACTTAAATCTAGTAGAATCAGGAAGACACAATTTTTTCCAGCTAATGAAGACACTACATCGTTGTGAACCCTTAAAAGAGCTGTTTCGGTGCTGTGCTTCGTTTTGTAAGCTGATTGAAAAGGTTCCTCCAGTTTGAATTGTTGCAGATGGCTACGAAAACGGATGGCTACAGTTTTTTCAATTACTTTCGACAGAAATGATAAGTTGGAGACAGGCCTATAGTTTTTTAAGATTTCAGGGTCCAGAGTAGGTTTTTTTAGTAAAGGGTTTACAATAGCTTGTTTCAATATGGGAGATACATGACCAGTTTGTAAGGAAGTATTTACAATATGTTTGATAACCCACAGCAGATCTGGTAAAGATAATTTTAATAGCCATGTTGGAACTGGATCAAGACTGCAAGATTTACTGGGTGATGTCATGATGGTCTGTTTAAGTTCATCCTCAGTTACCAATGTAAATGTGTTAAGATCGGTATCACTAGCCACAGAGTTATTGATATGTGTATGATTCAACAGAATGTCACTTTCTAATTCACTTCGTATTTCGACTACTTTGTTGGTGAAGAAAGACGAAAATCTTTCTGAAAGTTGAACATTGTCAGGAATTGATGGTAGCTGACTTTGATTACTTTGTTTAAGCAGACTATTCACAATACGATACACTTGTTTAGAATTCGTTTTGTTTTCTTCAATTTGTTTTTGAATGTGGTTCCGTTTAGTTGATCTTATCAATTTATTTTCTTCAGTACGGAGATTGTTGTATATTTGTCTGTTTACTTCAATTTTACATTTTCTCCATATTTTTTCCGCTGATTTCTTTTTATTTTTTATAACTAATATGTCCTTCGTAAACCATTGCTTATGTGGTCGTTTTGTCACCAGTTTTGTTTGTTTTGGAGCATGTTTGTCAAATATTGTAGCCAATTGTTTGTCATATTCTGAAATTTGATCGTCCAGATTACTAAGTTTGCTAAAATGCAAGAAAACCTCTTTAATGTCACCTCTAAAGCTGTCTATATTTATGTTCTTTGTATTTCTAAAAGTCAATCTTTCTTTTACACTGCGAGGTTTGTTGAGGTTAAGGGAGGCAAAAACACTGTGATGATCGGAGATACAGTGATCAAGAACATTTGTACCGGCTATTATGTCATCAATATCTCTGGTAATAACTAGATCCAGAGTGTGACCCTTTCCGTGAGTAGGAACTTGCACATGTTGTGTAAGGTTATATGAAGATAAAACATTAAGAAACTGAACAGATTTGCTATCACTGACATTGTCAATATGAAAATTGAAATCACCAACTATTAATAAATGACCTGTTGATGTCACTAAGTTTTGCAGCAATTCAGAAAACTCAGCTATAAATTGATCAAATGTAACTTTGTTTTTAGGAGATTGTGGAGGACGATATATAGATACAAGTCTAATATGTTCACTTTTGGTCGACAGTAATGTGTGTAATATTTCAAAAGTTTTGAAATCAGGATTGTTAATTTCAATTGATTTAATAGAATGTTTGTATATTATTGCAATACCCCCGCCAGTTCGCCCTTTCCGATTTGCAGTTGTACAGGAATAATTTGGAGGAACTAGTTGATTGATAGGAACACTGTCATTGCCTTTAAGCCAGGTTTCAGTCAGAGTTAGAATATCGATGTCGTTATCGGTAATATATTCGTGAATTTCGTCTGTTTTATTTTTTACAGATCGGACATTAAGTAAACAGAAACTGAATGTGTCTTTCGGTTCAAGATGTTTTTCTATGTAAATGTTATTAGTATGGCCAGTATTAATTAGCCTCAAACTGCTGACGCATTTTTGAACCTTTTCCTTTATTGGTCTGGAATGTATTGCTGTTTCAATATTATATATAGTTTCAGGTGGATTTAACTGTACATGATTATTTGAATTTACACATCTCTTATAATTATAAACATCAACTAAATTAGTAAAATCTACTTCTCTTTTTCCCCTTTTCCTGGGCTTGTTGGATATTTTAACAGGGATATGATTGTTAACACCACAGTTAGAGTTAAGTGGGTTTTTGTCTGCTGATATAAGTTCAGGAAACTGTTCACTAACAACACATAGAATAGGAGAGATATATTGTGTTGGGTCACAATTTAGAGATTTCAGTTCACTAACACTGTAGGTGATCATACTGATGATTACTGTTCACTACTGTAGACTATCAACTATATGCTATTTTCATCCAAAATACACATTTAAAATAAGAAAATCTTTAAAATAATTTTTAACAGGTATCCTTATACTGTAAACCAAGTCCATGCAAAAACTAGCAAGTAATAGTGACAGTTAAAACATATAAAATTACAAAAAACTAGCAGACAAGACACAGTGCAACCTCTTGGCAGCCATCTTGTACCATTACGCTGCCGATTCAGTATAAACTCATCAAAACAATACCAATTGTATTTAGCGGTCGTTATCAACAAATTTTACTACAATCCTTGTTTTCCCTAACTTTTGCTGGATTCTTTCGCATCAGCGGATTAGTGGTAAAATCCCAGTCTAATTTAGGTCTGGTTGTGCAGATACCTCACGTCCGCTTTAATTTTAACCCACCTAGTATCGCTTGAACTCTCATTACGTCATTTCAAACACAAACCGACCATAGGTCCTGTAGTATTATATCTTAAATCAAAACTCCGTAGATTTTTTATTGACGAACCGTCAATTTTTGTCCAAGAATTGATCGTGTGTGGGCGTCATCAATAATATTGACGCAATATTTCGTTTTCACGAAGCTCTTGAAGTGAATATGTGGGCCCACACTTCTCCCCCTGGGTGCACCACCGTCAATTTTTGTCCAAGAATTGATAGTGTGTGGGCGTCATCAATAAAATTGACGCAATATTTCCTTTTCACGAAGCTCTTGAAGTGAGTGTGTTGGCCCACACTTCTCCCCCTGGGTGCACCACCGTCAATTTTTGTCCAAGAATTGATAGTGTGTGGGCGTCATCAATAAAATTGACGCAATATTTCCTTTTCACGAAGCTCTTGAAGTGAGTGTTTGGGCCCACACTTCTCCCCCTGGTTGCACCACCGTTATGACCATTGTCCATGTATTTTCCTTTTCTCGGGACTTGGAACCGCCCTAGCTAATGCTAAAGAAATGGTTCCATCAAACCGACATTTGCTTCAATAAAATTGACATCAATAATATTGACAATACTCAACCATCATTAATATGTAATGGGGATATAGTCAAACGTTTTTTTTAATTCAGAATAAAATTGCGACGTCCATAGGGTCCACAAGGTAAAAGATAGGCTGGCACTGCCAGGCAGGATACGCCCACATTTTCGAGAGATGGATAGAGAACAAGCAATACCGAAAGTGATTTTTCCTACATCATTAAGTTATAATTTGATATGTGCAAATATCGAAATGAATTAAGATCTTTGGGTTATAAAGGTGCATTTCAGTAGGCTTCAAATTCGACTGGGGATCATGTTGCTAAGTGGGTAAGATGCTGGCCTCTATAGGGTCCACAACCTTGATATAACATATTTTCACACTATTCGCGTACAAACGGCGGCCATTTTGTCTGTCAATTTTGATCCGATTTTCACAAAATTTGAACTCAATCTTCATTACCATGTAACGGTGATATAATCAAACGTTGTTTTAAATCGGATAATAATTTTGACCTCCCGTGGGACCACAAGCTAAAAAGGATGATTTTTCGTACAATCAGGGGCCATAATTCAGGAAGTTACGAATCAATGGGCGCAAATATCGAAAGGAACCAAGATCTTTAGGTTATAAACATGCATGTCAAGTTTCATCAAAATCGGTTCAAAATTGTGACCTCTATAGGGTCCACAACCTTGATATAACATATTTTCACACTAATCGCGTACAAACGGCGGCCATTTTGTCTGTCAATTTGGGTCCGATTTTCACAAAATTTGAACTCAACCTTCATTACCATGTAACGGTGATATAGTCAAACGTTTTTTTAAATCAGATGATAATTTTGACCTCCAGAGGGACCACAAGCTGAAAAGGGCGATTTTTCGGACAATCAGGGGCCATAATTCAAGAAGTTAGAATCTGATGGCCGCAAATATAGAAAGGAACCAAGATCTTTGGCTTATAAACATACACGTCAAGTTTCATCACAATCGGTTCAAAATTGTGACCTCTATAGGGTCCACAACCTTGAAATAACATATTTTCACACTATTCGCGTATAAACGGCGGCCATTTTGTATGTCAATTTTGGTCCGATTTTCAGGAAATTCGATCTCAACCTTCATTACCATATAACAGTGATATAATCAAACGGTTTTTTAAATCGGATAATAAATTTGACCTCCAGAGGGACCACAAGCTAAAAAGGGCGATTTTTCGTACAATCAGGGGCCATAATTCAGGAAGTTAGAATCCGATGGGCGCAAATATCGAAAGGGACCAAGATCTTGGGGTTATAAACATGCATGTCAAGTTTCATCACAATTGGTTCAAAATTGTGACCTCTATAGGGTCCACAACCTTGAAATAACATATTTTCACACTATTCGCGTACAAACGGCGGCCATTTTGTATGTCAATTTTGGTCCGATTTTCACGAAATTCGAACTCAACCTTCATTACCATGTAACGGTGATATAATCAAACGGTTTTTTAAATCGGATAATAATTTTGACCTCCAGACGGACCACAAGCTAAAAAGGGCGATTTTTCGGACAATCAGGGGCCATAATTCAGGAAGTTACGATCCGATGGGCGCAAATATCGAAAGGAACCAAGATCTTGGGGTTATAAACATGCATGTCAAGTTTCATCACAATCGGTTCAAAATTGTGACCTCTATAGGGTCCACAAGCTAAAAACATGATATTTCGTACAATCAGGGGCCATAATCCATGAAGTTTCCATCCGATACATGCCAATATCGAAAGCAGCCGAGATCTTATGGGGATAAACCTATATTTCAAGTTTCGTCAAAATCGGATAAGAATTGTGACCTGTAGAGAGTCCACAAACAAATTGTGGACGGACGGACGGACGGACGGACGGACGTCCAGACGGACGGACGGACGGACGGACGTCCGGACGGACAGGGGCGACGACATAATACGTCCACATGAAAATGTGGGCGTATAAAAAACATGATTTTTCGTACAATCAGGGGCCATAATTCAGGAAGTTATGGTCCAATGTGCGCGAATATCGAAAGGAATCGCAATCTTTGGGTTATAAACTTACATTTGAAATTTCATTAAAATCGGATTAAAAATGTGACCTCTACAGGGTCCACAACCATCATATATCAAATTTTTACACTATTCGCGTATTAGCGGCAGCCAATTTGTCCGGCAGTTTTGGTCTGATTTTTACGAAATTCGACCTCAGCCTTAATTACAGTGTAACGGTGATATAATGAAACGTTTTTCAAAATCGGATAATAATTGAGACCTCTAGAGGAACCACAAGCTAAGAAAGTCGATTTTGCGTACAATCAGGGGCTATAATTCAGGAAGTTACAATCCAATATGCACAAATCAAAAGGAACCATGATCTTTGGATTATAAACATGCATGTCAAGTTTCATCAAAATCGGATTAAAATTGTGACCTCCACAGGGTCCACAACCTTGATGTACCATATTTTTTACACTATTTGCGTACAAGCGGCGGCCATTTTGTCTGGAAATTTTGATCCGATTCTCGCGAAATTTGAACTCAACCTTCATTACAGTGTAACGGTGATATAATCAGACGGTTTTATAAATTGAAAGATAATTATGACCTCTAGAGAGACCACAAGCTAAAAGATAGGTTGCCAGGCAACAAAACATACGCCAACAGGAGCTAAATCGTCCGGGCAGTCAACAAGGGTTGTCGCATATTTTTACTTTTTTTGGTAATGAAACATTTGTAATACACTAAAATATAATTAAGAGTAACAACTCATTATGTAATAATCTGAAAATCATTAAAATTTGTTTGCTTTTTATAACGTTTTGCCCCCCGCTAACAATTAGTATAGGAAACATTTAACATCATGGATTTAGCTGTTCAGTTATCAAAATTCATTGAAAATCAAAATATTTGTTCGTTTCAACACCTTAAACTCTGTGTATCAATCTTAAGGCAATCGGATGATAAGTTTGGCATCTATAGCGTCACAAGGTTTTTTGAAGTGATCAAGGGAAATAACTCTGGAAGTAATTATTTGAAATCTAGAGCGTCCACAGGATTTTTTGATGTGATCAAGGGCCATAACTCTGGCAATCAGTAGGCTTCTTCGTCTCATGACCTTAAACAGTGTGTGTAAATTTAAAGTCAATCGGATATTAACTTTGGCTTTTAGAGCATCCACAAGATTTTTTGAAGTGATCAAGGGCCATAACTATGGCCCTATTTATCGGAAATCGCTGAAAATCAATAGGCTTCTTCGTCTTTAAACACAGTCTATAAATTTAAAGTCAATCGGATATTAACTTTGGCTTTTACAGTGTCCACAAGATTTTTTGAAGTAATCAAGGGCCATAACTCTGGCACTAATTATCGGAAATCGCAGAAAATCAATAGGCTTCTTCGTCTTATGACCTTAAACACTGTGTATAAATTTAAAGTCAATCGGATATTAACTTTGGCTTTAAGAGCGTCCACAAAACTTTTTTAAGAGATCAAGGGCCACAACTCTGGCACTAATTATCGGATATCGCTGAAAATCAATAGGCTTCTTATGACCTTAAACACTGTGTATAAATTTAAAGTCAATCGGATATTAACTTTGGCTTTTAGAGCATCCACAAGATTTTTTGAAGTGATCAAGGGCCATAACTCTGGCACTAATTATCGGAAATCGCTGAAAATCAATAGGCTTCTTCGTCTTATGACCTTAAACACTGTGTATAAATTTAAAGCCAATCGGATATTAACTTTGGCCTCTAGAGCATCCACCAGCAATTGTGGACGCCGGACGGACGGACCGACGGGGGCGACGACAATATACGACCACATTTCAATGTGGGCGTATATAAAGGCAATTTTTCGTACAATAAGGGGCCACAATTCAGGAAGTTACAATTCGATATGTGCAAATATCAAAAGGAACCAAGATCTTTGGGTTTTAAACATGCATTTCAAGTTTCATCAAAACCAGATTAAAAATGGTACCGCTACAGGGTCCACAACCTTGTTATACCATATTTTTAAACTTTTCTCGTACATGTGGCGGCCATTTTGTCTGGCAATTTTGGTCCGATTTTCACGAAATTCCAACTCAACCTTCATTATGGTGTATCGGTGACATAATCAGGCGGTTTTTAAAATCTGATAATAATTTTGACCTCCAGAGGGACCACACGCTAAAATAAGTGATTTTTCGTACAATCAAGGGCCATAATTCAGGAAGTTAAGATCCGATATGTGCAAATATCGAAAGGAACCAAGATATTTGGGTTATAAACATGCATTTCAAGTTTCATCAAAATCGGTTAAAAATTGTGATCTCTATGGTGTTCACAAGCTAAAAAGATAGGCTGGCACTGCCAGGCAGGATACGCCAAACATTTTCGAGAGATGGATAGAGAACAAGCAATACCGAAAGTGATTTTTCCTACATCATTAAGTCTGTATTTCATACTTAACTGTATTGGGAGCAGCCATTTTGTTGGTCAGTTCCAGTCTGATATTCATGAAATTCGAAGCCGACAATGATTATTGTGTGACGGTACGCAACCTAGAAATGTGACTTTTCGTCAAAATCGGATAAGAATTGTGGCCTGTAGGGAGTCCACAACCATGATATACCATATTTTTACACTATGGTCCGATTTTCTCGAAATTCGAACTCAACCTTCCGTAGGGTGTACCGGTGATAGAGTCAAACGTTTTTTTTAAATCGGATAATAATTGTGACTTCCAGAGGGAGCATAGGCGATTTTTCGGACAGACAGGGGCCATAATTCAGGAAGTTACGATCCGATATGCGCAAATAACGAAAGGAACCAAGATCTTTGGGTTATAACCATGCATTTCAAGTTTCATCAAAATCGAATTAAAACTGTGACCTATACAGGGTCCACAACCATGATATACCATTTTTTAACAGTATTCGCGTACAAACGGTGGCCATTTTGTCTGTCAATTTTGGTCCGATTTTTCCCGAAATTCGAACTCAACCTTCCTTAGGGTGTAACGGTGATATAATCAAACGGTTTTTTAAATCGGATAATAATTGTGACCTCCAGAGGGACCACAATCTAAAAAAGGTGATTTTTCGGACAATCAGGGGCCATAATTCAGGAAATTACGTTCCGATATGCGCAAATATCGAACACTTTATGATGCATCTATATATCCGGATTGCTGGAAAAGGGCCAATATTGTCCCTATCTACAAAAAAGGTGATATTCATGACTGTTCCAACTACAGACCTATCTCGTTGCTAAGTTCTCTGGGTAAGGTCTTTGAATCACTTCTACGGAAACATATCCATAACTTCATTTTAAAAGAAGGAATTATTACCCCCTTTCAATCAGGTTTTCAACCTCAAAATTCATCTGTATATGAACGACTACATATGTAAGTCTCTTGATAAGGGACTAGAAGTGAAAGCAATCTTTTTCGACATAAGTAAAGCCTTCGGCAGAGTTTGGCACCAAGGCCTACTGCATAAAATCTTATCAATAGGTATTAGAGGGAAAACTTACAAACTCATTGTTAGTTACTTACAAAATCGCTCTCAGAAAGTCGTCTTAGGAGGTAAATGTTCATTATCAAAAATTGTTACCTCTGGAGTTCCCCAAGGCTCTATCTTAGGCCCTCTCCTTTTCCTTGTTTACATAAACGATATTGTGGATGATATCAGCTCCAACATACGCATCTTCGCTGACGATACCTCTCTTTTCCTCGTAATCGATAATCCTCTTCTTACCCAGCAAATTCTTAATGGTGATATAAAACGAATCTGTAATTGGTCAATCAAATGGAAAGTAGATTTCAACCCTTCGAAAACTAAAAGCCTGACCTTTTCAAGGAAGCTGTCCGCATCAACATTCAATCTTTCATATAATAACTATGATATAACAGACGATTCTAGTCAAACATCTGGGCGTTTTCTTAAATAACCGAGCTACTTGGAATACACATATCGACTATTTAACAAGCAAAATAAGTACCATGGTAAATTGTTTCCGGTCTCTCAAATACAGATTAAAACGTAAAACTCTCGAGATATTATATAAATCTTATATACTTCCAATATTTGACTACGCGGATGTTGTCTGGAACAACTGCACAAATGAAAAGTCTGAACAATTAGAAAAACTCCATATGGATGCAATTCGAACAATCACCGGATTGCCAAGACTAAGAGGCACCTCTCACCAGGTATTACTTAAAGAATCTGGCTTCACTTCCCTTTCTTCGAGGCATTTTCAACATAAATTAGTAATTTTCTATAAGATAATGAATAATCAAGTTCCGATTTCCCTCTCAAATCTTGTACCAACTCAAATTTCATCACATCAATCATATCAATTGAGAAACTCTGACAATATTAAACAAATAAATTGTAGAACCTCACATTATCAAAACTCTTTTTTCCCGTCAGTTATCAAAGATTGGAATAATCTTGCAAGCGAAATACGAAATTCACGAACACTATCACAATTTAAATCAAAGCTAAGGCAAATTAATTCGGTACAGCCAGCACCCGAACTCTATTGTATAGGAAATAGACAAAATCAAATTATTCACTGTAAATTAAGAAATCTCAAAAGTGATCTAAAATTTCACAAAACGTTAATGCATATACCAGATGACCCTCTTTGCCATTGTGGAAATGCTATAGCATATGCTATAGAGGATTGTGAACACTTTTTCTTTCATTGCCCATTATTTCTAAAAGCTAGAAAAGAAACAATTGATAAACTTCCGACGAAAAACCAAAACAGTCAATCCTTACTTTTCGGGCAAACAAGTAATACATATGATGAAAACGCTAAAATTTTCAAAACTGTCCATACGTACTTGGATATTACAAAACGTTTCTGTTCGTAATCATACAAAATTTTACATTTAAATGACGCCAGTACCGTGCAAATGCCATTGAGTATCGTTCTTTTTCTTTTTTTTATCTGTATTAAATGAAGCTAAAAATGTCAAAATTAGTAAATAGTTACCCTTCTTTCCGACTGACATTAGCCTAACAACGGTTTATGTATATGCGGTTCATTTTCAATTAAATTTAATACGATGGAGACGACAAACAAATAAAAATAGTAAAACAAAACAAAAACCGTTTGTCGGTGTGGTGTTGATAGCCCCCCCCCCTTATTATTTTTTTTTCTTATTGTGTGTGCCACTAAAGGGACATTAGTACGTATCTGATCTGAAAATAACTTTACTGAACCAAAGCATATATTGAACATATCGGAACAGAATATCTAAATAAAAGTAAAAAGCACAACATATGAAAACAAAACAACTCGACGTTAACAAAATATCAAGATGTAATCATTAAATAAAATATAATTTTTAGTATTCCTCTCGTGAGAATGTCCCTTTAAGAAACCCCAAATTATCATCCAAATAGTACATAATATATGTTTTATACTAATATCTGTGTTAATATTATGACTGCCAGTTGTAAATCTGTTAAAGATCCGTTTTAGGAAGCGATTTTATATAAGCTGATAAAGTTTGTTATCGTATCCTATATTCATTATATAAATTTTGTAGATTTAAATGAATAAAATATTGTTTAAATAAACATACACACACACACACACCCACACACACACAGACAGGGGCGACGGCATATAGGTCCACATTATGAATGTGGACGTATAAAAAATTAGGAAGACAGAGGGGACGGCGAACACTCCCTTAAAACTGTATTAAAGCTGGACAGGCTTCGACATCTGTGAGGATACTGGATCAAAAAATGATACCGGCGGGGCGGTGAGAGTAGTAAAATAAAATTTAAAAATCCCCGTGCAACAGCAACAGATTGTAGGTAGTATAGAAGATTTAATGACACAACGTTTCGGGTAGATATACCTTTTATCAAGTGATGATTTTAATAATCCTGTTACGATACCTAACCACCATCACCTATGATAGTCGTCGTTATATATTTATTTGTTATATTGTTTTATTCAAAGAATTTAAAAAGTCAACCTGATGATCAAAGAAAAGAACCACCAATCTAACAGATATTTTCAACACCCAAACAACTAAATTATTTCTTAAAAAATTAATTTTATTTTTAATTATTAATTGTCATTTTTTACCTAAATTAAAACTAATTTAATCATCAAAAATAGATAATTCCTTCTAATTAAGCTTTCATATTACATATGAAAACTTATTATTAGGGTTTCACACTGCGTAGCTCGTGTGAAACACTATTGTTTTTGTTAAAATTATTAGGGTTTCACACTGCGTAGCTTGTGTGAAACACTATTGTTTTTGTTAAAATTATTATTCTTATTATTAAGCTTTCATATGTATTACATATGAAAGCTTATTGTTTCTGTTAAAGTTATTATTATTATTTTTTTTTTTTGTGTGTTTTCTGCAAATCGGATTTCTCAGAATCTATCCATAGGATCTTTCTGAAATTTTGACCTACCCCCCCAAAAATGGGGTGCGAACCTTGATTAAATGTATTTTCAAAACGTTTTACGAATCCGAAATCACCGAATTTTACGAACGAATGCATTTGACCTACAATGCTGTAACTTTGTGACTATTTGATCTATTTTACTAATTCTTTTTTCTTTGAGTATCCTAAGACATTTACTTCAAATCTGCAATTTCGGATTTTCGAATTTCGAAAATTCGTCGCTGTGATTTCGAACCGGAAGTTTACACAAACTCGACGACTTCTTTAGTAGTTGTACGATTTTCATGAAATTTAATATGTAAGTAGACCTTAATGATGCGACAAGAAAAATGACTTTAGAAATTTTCTAACTTATCTCCCCTTGGTGAAATTAAGGATCAAAGTTTTCAAAAAAATCGTCGAAATATAGGTCAGAATGACCTAGTTTTTTTTTTTGATACTAGACAAGGAATTACTGATTCGTACACAAAATATGGAGTTTGTCGATCGAACCGGAAGTGCCACCATCTTTAAACGTGAAAAATCAATAAGGCTTTTTTGCTATTTTACTTACAGACTCGGGAGTTATATTTTCTGAATCCTTGCAGGAAGGCCTAAAAAATGTCGCGAATAGAATTCTGATTTAGGTCAACCGGGTGTCACCATTTTGAATTGAAAATGAAAAATAGAAGCAATTTGAAGGGCCGAGACTTTGGAGCACAATAACTCTCATTCTAATTAAGCTAGAATGTTCAAACTTGTTGTAAGCGTTCAATAGGTCAATGTTATGATTGAGGTCAAAGATGAGCATTTTCTGCTTGGGGTAAGCAGAGATAAGCATGCTGATTTGTTGATTCTTTAGGGCACGATAACTTCGGTTATAATGAAGGGAGGGCGGTGAAACTTTTGTCAATAGAGAGTCTAATAGCTAGCCTGTTGAGTGAAATCATTGTATCATTTTTTTTAAATATCAGGGATAGCCGAAAAAAAGAGATTGAAAATCCAAAAAGTCGTATTTTTACAATTTGGAGCATGTTTAGAGGTCTTTCTCGTAAAGTCAACATACTATTTTTTGGGAACTTCTTCTACAAAGAGTCTTATTGGTAGTCTTTTATATGAAACCATCGATCAACAGTCCAACATATCAGGAGTAGAAGAACAAAAGGATCGAACATTGAAAACGGCACCCTTTCATTGTTAAGCGAAACATGCAGTGTGGGTGACTACAATCTACGCATTTAGTCATCGTATAGAGTTTATTCAACAGTATCGAATTCCAACTGCTTAGGGATATTTTACGTGCATTCCAATGTGTACACGGGACCTTGGTTTTTCGTCCCATCCGAATGACTAGACAGCTGTGCTTGTCAGGCCCTCCGTTCTGCCTCACTGACAAGGGGAACCACGCCGGGAAATCGAGATGAACTTTTTCCGTGCAGAACTTTCAATTCAGGCAAAACGTTTATTGCATACGATTAAGCTGGTCAGTTGGAGCTTATTTTCAAAAGTTTTGTAATAATCGGTTGGTAATTAAAGTACCGTGCACATTAAACTGTTAAAACAGAAAATTTCTCCCGGTTGAAATGTTTCTTGCTATAAGTCAGCAATTTTCCGAATTCAGGGAGGCTGGATGGCTCAATGGTTAGCATGTGCTCGCTGTATCGTAACGTTTGTCATTGAGTCAACGGGCGTCGTTTCGATCTCCCGGTTGCACGTGACATGGTGTATGATGTCCAACCTCGTGGGTTTTCTCCGTGTTCTTCGGTTTCCTCCCAACGGCTAAAGACCAGTACGTGCAAGGGGAGTTTTTAAATAAAATTAAAAAACATATGTTAGTCCCGAAATGACCTAGTTTGTGTCGAATGGACGTTAGGCCGCATTTCTCTCTTTCTCTTTTTAAAGTTTTGTAATAATCGGTTGGTAATCAAAGGTACTGTTAAAGTGATAAAACAGAAAATGTGGCCCGGTTGTAATGTTTCTCACTTTAAAGTCAGCAATTTGTCGATTTTAAGGGGCAAACGTTTATTGCGAACGATTAAGCTGGTCAGTTGGAGCTTATTTTCAAAAGTTTTGTAATAATCGGTTGGTAATTAAAGTACCGTGCACATTAAACTGTTAAAACAGAAATTTTCGCCCGGTTGAAATGTTTCTTGCTATAAGTCAGCAATTTTCCGAATTCAGGGAGGCTGGATGGCTGAATGGTTAGCATGTGCTCGCTGTATCGTAACGTTTGTCATTGAGTCAACGGGCGTCGTTTCGATCTCCCGGTTGCACGTGACATTGTGTATGATGTCCAACCTCGTGGGTTTTCTCCGTGTTCTTCGGTTTCCTCCCAACGGCTAAAGACCAGTACGTGCAAGGGGAGTTTTTCAATAAAATTAAAAAACATATGTTAGTCCCGAAATGACCTAGTTTGTGTCGAATGGACGTTAGGCCGCATTTCTCTCTTTCTCTTTTTAAAGTTTTGTAATAATCGGTTGGTAATCAAAGGAACTGTTAAAGTGATAAAACAGAAAATTTGGCCCGGTTGTAATGTTTCTCACTTTAAAGTCAGCAATTTGTCGATTTTAAGGGGCAAACGTTTATTGCGAACGATTAAGCTGGTCAGGGGGAGCTTATTTTAAAAAGTTTTGTAATATTCGGTTGATAACTAAAGGTACCGTGCAAATTAAACTGTTAAAATAGAAAATTTGGCCCGGTTGAAATGTTTCTCGCTGTAGGTCAGCAATTTGCCGAATTTAGGGAGGTTGCGTGGCTGAATGGTTAGCACGTGCGCTCTGTATCATAACGTCTGTCATTGAGTCAACTGGCCTTGTTTCGATTTCTTGGTTGTACGTGAAAAGGAGTATGGTCGCCTTACCAACCTCGTAGGCCGTAACGCCGCTGCCCGGGTAAAATTTCCCTCATTGCACACTTTATGGCGTATGCCCGTCTTCATTAGCCCATTGTAGGAGCAGAACAGTAGGACGTTAAACCCCATTCAATTTCATTTCATTTTCTCTATGTTGCTTATTTATTATAGTGGATAAATATTTTTCTGGTTCTAGCAATTATTTAATTTCTGCATAGAAATCTCTGGCCAGTTTTTTTTTTATTGCAGAGTGCCATTCTTGTATATTGCAGTCTATGACCCTTTGTTTAAAACATGCTTAAGAAGTCGTCACGATTTCCTACTTATAACCAAACATATTGGAAACCATAATTATATAACATATCTTGGAAGCCCGATTACAGCTATACAAGTTTCAGTTATTTCCCTTTAGTTTAAAGATTATTTTTTTGCCCGGGTGCAATGTTTCTCACTACATTTAAATTTGTAACTTTGTGAGTTTTTGACCGATTTTGATATTATGTCTTTATAATTTTCCAAATCTACATATTTAACGTACATATTCAAACAGTTGAGTTCAACCTGATCCAAAAAGTTTTAGTTTTGTTCAAAGTTATCTCATTTAATTTTTCGATGTTTTCTTACCATTTTCATTTCATTTTTCTGAAAGTTTTGAAATCGGAAGTCATCCCGATTACAGCAACACAAGTATCAGTTATTTCCCTTTAGTTTTCAGATTACTCAATGTTTCATACTATATTTAGACTTGTAACTTCGCGAGTTTTTGACCAATTTTGATAGTTTGTTATTCTTATCCTTTTATTTGAGATACTTGATATAATCGATGACACGTGACGATGAATATGAAAGCTTTCATATCTGCATGGGACAGTAGCAGATCTAGTTATTATTATTATTATTATTATTCAGATTCCAATTTGAATAGATCTCAGCAACTACGTGTCGCATCGTTACGATTTCTTCGGTTTTACTGGGAAAGTGGGTGTGACTTAGAGGATAAAGCTATTTTGAACGTTCTGCGACAATGCGAAATGTCCGAAATCACCGAAGTTATCGTTTTTGAAAATATTGCTGTAATTTGAACAATAATCATTGGATTTTAACTTTCGATATTAGGCGCTAAATTTCGAAAATTTAAAATTTTACAAAAAACTTTTTTATTTATAAATATTTTTTAGTCGTGTTGTGCACAGAATTAAAGAGTCACCTGACTAGCGCAAAAATGTTAAAATATTTTGTCTCAGTAATTTTCCTTGGCCGCCATTGGCTAATTCAGTTTTTCAGTCCTAGATTAATTTTTTATTGTTCGATTTGTATAAAACAAAGTTCATATGCTTCGTTGTATAAATTGTCATTTTTTTGATTACCAAAAGTGTTATCTATCGGCACCGGAAGTGGCCTAATTTTACTAAAAACTACAATTTTGACAGTTATTTTCCTTCTTCGAAAACAAATATTATTTTTCGGAAAAATTATTTGACTCAAAGAGTGTGCCCTTTCAAGGCGCAAAAAATGTAGGAAGCAGTTTTTTTAATTTCGATTTCATTTTCGAGCAAATTCGATTAAGAGGCTAAAAATGGTGTAAAATTGACCTATTTACAACCTATTCAGGCTTTTCAGATTTTAAAATATTTCTTCGTAACTTTTATAAACTTGTAGCTATAATCCATACGAAGAGAATGTATGTTAAAATTAGTTTCTAATATAAGCAGTTGCCGAGAAATGGGCAGTTTTGCATAAGTCACTTTTTTCTTTTTTTTGCCTGTAAAATAGTCAATTATTAATGGATATTCGCAAAAGTGACATCATTTGATTCAAAAAGCAAGTATGCGTCATATCAAGTTGATTATAATTTAAAATTGACACCGGAAGTGACGTCATTTTGTCAAAAACTCAATTTTTAACTTTTAAAATCGATATTTTTTTCATCCAAGAATTATGTCACATGTAATAATAAAATTAACTTTTGGTTTAAATTCACATATTAACGAAACTCACACGGTCAAATAGATATCATAAAATTATTTCTAACTTGTTCGGTTGCCGAGATATAGGCGATTTTCTAAAAGTCACTTTTGAAGGTTTTTGGCCCATAAAAGTGTCAATTATTATTCGATGTTCATAAAATTTTCACCCTTTGAAGCCTAATGTCATAGACGATGTTATAAAACTAATTTAACGTTTTCATTATCACCGGAAGTAACTTCATTTTGGCAAAAACTGTATTTTTAGCCTTCAAAACAGATATTTTATTCAAATGAGTCTGATTTGTAATGTTTATACAATTATGATATTTGATTCCAATCAACAAATAGATTGAACCCATACGGTCATATAAATACCCAAAAATGGTTTCTAACTTGTACGGTTGCCGAGAAATAGACGATTTTCTACACGTCACTTTTCAAGGTTTTTGGTCTATAAAAGTGGCAATTATTATTCGATTCACATAAGATTTTCACCATGTGATGCCTTATGCCATTTCCGATTTCATAAAACTAATAGAACATTTACATTATCACCGGAAGTACTGTAATTTCGTCAGGATCAATTACATGTAACAAATGTATAAAATGAAATTATATTGCTGGATTTGTTTGATTCTGTTTCCATTTTATTTGATGTGTGCAATGCTTATGTGGAAACCTGTATATTGGTTTCATTGGTACCGGAAGTGATATATGTTCAAGGGTAACGTGGCACCGAAAGTGACACAAGTTCAAGTTCAAAGGTAACATGGCACCAGTGAAACCCGTCATTCCTGCATGCAGGTCTAGTTATTAGGGTTTCACACTGCGAAGCTTGTGTGAAACACTATTGTTTTTGTTAAAATTATTATTAGGCTTTCAGACTTTCGTCTGAAAGACTATTGTTTTTACTAAAATTATTATTATTTATTATTATTATTTTATTTTTCGGGGGAGCCTATTTCTCAGCGCCTGTAACAGATACCGATCTGGGACCTAATTCTCTATAGGGAAACCATGTGTTGGCTACTTGATAAACTATTTTTGAAACTTCTGCGCAGACCGGAAGTGGTCGAATTTCGTGCTGTGTCAAAAAATTAAAAAACGGCCGTAGATTCGTCAATGCTGTACCTATTTTCATACAAATGACATTTTCGGAATCCTTGAGTCTTTTCTCGGACGATAGCAGTTGAAAATTTCGATATTTCGAAACTTCACCGCTGACTTCTTGCGATCGAAAAATGAAGAATTTTATTTGAGAGACAATTTTTGTTATTTTTCAAAATTTTCAAATTTGACCTACATTTTTGGATACCTGAAGGCAATCCGGTTCCAGTAATATAAGTTTCATTCCGAGTTATCGCCCTTTATTTTTCGATTTTTTTCGAATTTTCTTCACATTTTGTGAGCTTAAGTTTCGTTTTACGGCCGGATCAACGTTTCTCAAATTCCTGATACATGAAGCAATATTGTCAAACCACCGTTTAAAGCAATTTCAACAACAATCCGTAAACCGGAAGTAGTCGAAATAATATGCGATATTTTGAAAAAAACGTGAAAAATTGGTGTCTTGGGTAAAAACACGATTTCTCCGTCCGATATCAACGGATTAAACAAATTAAGGTATCATTTGGCCTAGCGGTGATTGGACCACTGAATGATACCCAATTCGTACGGATACATTGAGCTGGAAGCAAAATATGGCACGCTGAAAATCAAGTATTTTCTGATTTGGAGCGTTTTTGGACGCCTGTATTTCGAAAACTGCTCCAGCGATTTTTCTTAAAATTTATCCATCGATGGTCCTTCCGGTAGTCTTTAGCATGGATCCATCCATTAAGACTATTATATAATTGGAATAAGACAAAAAAGGGACTGAAAATCGAAAAAAGTCGAAAAATCGTGAAATTTGGGAAAATGCTCTACTATTTTTTTATTTTAAGAGATTTTCAAAAAAAAGATATATATTTAAAAAGCTGACCTAATTACGATTCTAATGATCTATAATATGTATGCAGTTATTGAAATTTAATTTTCAATATTTTGACATTTTGACATTTTTAACACTTTTGAACATAGGATTTCTCAGAAGTATTTTATTTGATCGTATAGTGTCGTATATCATTAGAGAGCCCTGTTCCCATGCAAACTCAAAAACTGGATGTGAAAACTACTCGACAATGATTCGTATACCGGAAGTAGTTAAAAAAACAAAGAAAAATGTAAAAAAGATGAAAAAAAAGTGGAGCTCTTGCCAAAAGTTCGAATTCTCCGTCACATATTAGCGGACCAAAACAATTAAAGTGTCTTTGGATAGTTCCATTAATAGACGATCGTATAACATCTAAATAACACGAATTTGATTCTTAGGAAATAAATTATGGTACGCCGAAAACTAAGTATTTTCCGTTTTGGAGCATTCTGAGACGCCTTTTTCTCGAAAACGACGCCTACGATTTTTCTTAAACATTTTTTACTCAGAGTCCTATCGGTGGCCTAGCGTGTGCATTTAATAATAAAAGCGTTGCAATATTATAGGCGGTCCAAAAATGACCTCAATCTTTGAAAAAAGTTGAAAAATCATTAAATTATTGAAAATGCTCTTTTATTTATCTTTTTTTCAAAAATTACTTAATGAATGTTTCTGATATTTCTGCTACAGGAAGTTAAGTATCTAATCAACTTGTTAAAGCAATTCCGACAATGATCGAAAAACCGGAAGTAGTCGAAAAAATCTCCGATATTTTGAATTTTTTTTACATTTTTACAGAAAACTTTTTTATTTATGAATATTTTTTGATGGTAGTTCACACAGAGTTAAAGTATCACCCTACTTGAGCAGAAGTGAGAAAGAATTTTGTCTCAGTAATTTTCTTTAGTCGCCATTAGCTAATTTAGTTTTTCGTACCTAGATTAATTATTTATTGTTCGATTTGTATAAAACAAAGTGCATATGCTCCGTGGTCTCAATTGTACTTTTTCTTGTTACAGTGAAATTTTTCTGCACGCAACGGAAGTGGCGTAATATTAACAAAAACTACAATTTTGACAGTTCAGTACCACTTTTTGAAAGCAAATATTATTTTTTTCGAAATCTGATATAGCAAAAAGGATGCGCGCTGTAAAGGGGCACAAATCGTTAGCTCAGATCTTTTAATTTCAATTTCGCTTTCGGGCAATTTCGAATAAATGTAAAAAAAAGTGTAACAATCAGTTATTTATAACCCATTCAACGTCTCCATATTTTGAACTATTTATTCGTAACTTTCATAAACTCGTAGTAATAATCCAGACGAGGAGAATGTATGCAAATATAGGTCGTAATATGAGCAATTGCCGAGAAATATGCAATTTTGCATGCATCACTTTTCACGTTATTTTGCCTATAAAATAGTAAATTATTATCTGATTTTCAATAAATCTTTTTCATTCGATGCCTTATGCCAATTTGGACTAGGTTAAGCCAATTTTACAGTTTCACTGTGACCGAAAATGACGTCATTTTGGCAAAAACTGTATTTTTAACCTAAAAAACAAATATTTTATTAAAATGAGTTTTGTTTATAATATTTTTAAAATTATGATATTTGAATCCCATCACCGAATAGCATGAACCCATACCATCATACAGATACCACAAAAAAGTTTCTAACTTGTACGATTGCCGAGAAATAGACGATTTTCTACAAGTCACTTTTCAAGCTTTTTGGTCTATAAAAGTGTCAATTATTATTCAATTTTCATACAATTTTCACCATGTGATGCCTTATGCCATTTATGATTACAATGATCTGATTTAACATTTCCATTATCACCGGAAGTAATGTCATATTTGCAAAAAACGTATTTTTAGACTTCAAAACAAAATTTTACTCCAAAATTAGATTTTGCGCGATCCGACTCAAGATGGCGTGTTCAATGACAAATTTTACCGGACGCTGAAGATCTAGTATTTTCCTTTTTGGACTTTTATATGATATCAGAATGATACGAATTCGATGGTTAGGCAATAGATTATGAGATGCCGAAAATGTAGTATTTCCTCTTTTTTGGAGCCTTTTCAGACTCGTTTATCTCGAAAACTACTTCTATTTCACTTCTTAAACTTCTGTTACCCCGACTCCTATCGGTCGTTTAGAGTATAAAGGTAAATTTAAAAGCATGGCAATGATATAAAGGACCCTGAAAGCCGATTCAGCACTGCTATGCAGGTCTAGTTCTTATTATTATTATTCTTCTTTTGTTTTGAGTAGATCTCAGCAACTGCTTGTCGCATCGTTACGATTTCTTCAGTTTTACTGGGAAAGTGGGTGTGACTTAGAGGATAAAGCTATTTTGAACGTTCTGCGACAATGCGAAATGTCCGAAATCACCAAAGTTATCGTTTTTTAAAATTTTGCAGTAATTTTAACAATAATCATGGGATTTTAACTTTCGATACATTTTGGCATAGCCGGAGACATGGCACATAGCTACGCTACTTTCGATTTTTGATTTTCGGCAAATCTTCGAAGATATTAGGCGCCAAATTTTGAAAATTTAAAATTTTACAAAAAACTTTTTTATTTATGAATATTTTTTAGTCGTGTTGTACACAGAATTAGAGAGTCATCTGACTTGCGCAAAAATGTTAAAATTTTTTATCTCAGTAATTTTTCTTGGCCGCCATTGGCTAATTCAGTTTTTCAGTCCTAGATTATTTTTTTATTGTCCGATTTGTATAAAACAAAGTTGATAAGCTTCGTTGTCTCAATTGCCATTTTTTTTGTTACCAATAGTGTTATCGGTCGGCACCGGAAGTGGCATAATTTTACCAAAAACTACAATTTTGACAGTTATTTTCCTTCTTCGAAAACAAATATTATTTTTTGGAAAAATTATTTGACTCAAAGAGTGTGCCCTTTCAAGGCGCAAAAAATGTAGGAAGCAGTTTTTTTAATTTCGATTTCATTTTCGAGCAAATTCGATTAAGAGGCTAAAAATGGTGTAAAATTGGCCTATTTACAACCTATTCAGGCTTTTCAGATTTTAAAATATTTCTTCGTAACTTTTATAAACTTGTAGCTATAATCCATACGAAGAAAATGTATGTTAAAATTCGTTTGAAATATAAGCAGTTACCAAGAAATGGGCAGTTCTGTACATGTCACTGTTTTCGTTATTTTGCCTGTAAAATAGTCAATTATGATTAGATTTTTATAAAAGTGACATCATTTGATTTAAAAAGCACGTAGCGTCATATCAAGTTGATTACAATTTAAAATTGACACCGGAAGTGACATCATTTGGTCAAAAAATGCATTTTAAACTTTTTTAAATCAATGTTTTATTCAACCAAGAATAACTTAATATGTATTAATAATTTTAACTTTTGGTTTAAATTCACATATAAACAAAACTCATATGGTCATATAGATATCATAAAATGGTTTCTAACTTATTCGGTTGCCGAGAAATGGACGGTTTTCTACAGGTCACTTTTGAAGGTTTCGGGGCCATAAAAGTGTCAATTATTATTCGATTTTCATAAACGTCACACCATGTTATACCTAATGCCATTTGGGATTTCATACAAGTAATTTAAGATTTTCATTATCACCGGAAGTAACGTCATTTTGGCAAAAACTGTATTTTTAGCCTCCAAAACAGATTTTTTTTTCAAATGAGTCTGTTTTGAAATCTTTTTCAAATTATGGTATTTGATGCCAATCAACAAATAGAATGAACCCATACGATCATACAGATACCACAAAATCGTTTCTAACTTGTTCGGTTGCCGAGAAATAGCCGATTTTCTACAAGTCACTTTTCAAGTTTTTTGGTCTTTAAAAGTGGCAATTATTATTCGATTTACATAAAATTTTCACTATATGATATCGTATGCCATTTCTGATTTCATAAGACTAATTGAACATTTGCATTAACACCGGGAGTAATTTAATTTTGTCAAGATCATTTACAAGTAACAAATGTATAAAATGAATTGATATTGCTGGATTTTGTTGATTCTGCGTCCATTTTATTTGTGTGCAATGTTAATTTGGAAACCTGTTTAGTGGTTTCGCTGGTACCAGAAGTGACATATGTTCAAGGGTAACTTGGCACCGGAAGTGACATGCTTAAGAGTAACTTGGCAACAGTGAAACCCGTCATTCCTGCATGCAGGTCTAGTTCTTCTTATTATTATTATTATTCAGATTCCAATTTGAATAGATCTCAGCAACTAATTGTCGCATCGTTACGATTTCTTCGGTTTTACTGGGAAAGTGGGTGTGACTTAGAGGATAAAGCTATTTTGAACGTTCTGCGACAATGCGAAATGTCCGAAATCACCGAAGTTAGCGTTTTTAAAAATATTGCAATAATTTTAACAATAATCATGGGATTTTAACTTTCGATACATCTTGGCATAGCCGGAGACAGGGCACATAGCTACATTGCTTTCGATTTTTGATTTTTGGCAAATCTTCGAAGATATTAGGCGCCAAATTTCGAAAATTTAAATTTTACAAAAAACTTTTTTATTAATAAATATTTTTTAGTCGTGTTGTGCACAGAATTAAAGAATCATCTGACTAGCGCAAAAATGTTAAAAAAAATTGTCGCAGTAATTTTCCTTGGCCGCCATTGGCTAATTCAGTTTTTCAGTCCTAGATTAATTTTTTATTGTTCGATTTGTATAAAACAAAGTTCATATGCTTCGTTGTCTCAATTGTTATTTTTTTTATTACCAAAAGTGTTATCTGTCGGCACCGGAAGTGGCATAATTTTACCAAAAACTACAATTTTGACAGTTAGGTACCATTTTTTGAAAACAAATATTATTTTTTTGAAAAATTATATGACTAAAAGAGTGTGTCCTTTAAAGGCGCAAAAAATGTCGGAAGCAGTTTTTTTAATTTCTATTTCATTTTCTAGGAAATTGGATTAAGAGGTGAAAAAAGGCGTAAAATTGATCTATTTACAACCCATTCAGGCTTTTCAGATTTTAAAATATTTTTACTTAACTTTTATAAACCTGTAACTATAATCCATACGAAGAGAATGTATGTTAAAATTAGTTTCTAATATAAGCAGTTGCCGAGAAATGGGCAGTTTTGCATAAGTCACTGTTTTCGTAATTTTGCCTGTAAAATAGTCAATTATTAATGGATATTCACAAAAGTGACATCATTTGATTCAAAAAGCAAGTGTGCGTCATATCATGTTCATAACTATTTAAAATTGACACCGGAAGTGACGTCATTTTGTCAAAAACTCAATTTTTAACTTTTAAAATCGATATTTTTTTCAACCAAGAATTATGTCACATATGATAATAAAATGAACTTTTGGTTTAAATTCGCATATTAACAAAACTCATACGGTCAAATAGATATCATAAAATTGTTTCTAACTTGTTCGGTTGTCGAGATATAGGCGATTTTCTGAAAGTCACTTTTGAGGTTTTTGGCCCATAAAAGTGTCAATTATTATTTTATTTTCATAAAATTTTCACCCTTTGAAGCCTAATGTCATAGACGATGTTATAAAACTAACTTAACGTTTTCATTATCACCGGAAGTAACGCCATTTTGGCAAAAACTGTATTTTAAGCCTTAAAACCCGATATTTTATTCAAATGAGTCTGATTTGTAATGTTTATACAATTATGATATTTGATTCCAATCAACAAATAGATTAAACCCACACGGTCATATAAATACCGAAAAATGGTTTCTAACTTGTACGGTTGCCGAGAAATAGACGATTTTCTACACGTCACTTTTCAAGGTTTTTGGTCTATAAAAGTGGCAATTATTATTCGATTTACATAAAATTTTCACCATGTGATGCCTTATGCCATTTCTGATTTCATAAAACTAATGGAACATTTACATTATCACCGGAAGTACTGTAATTTTGTCAGGATCAATTCCATGTAACAGTTGTATAAAATGAAATGATATTGCTGGATTTGTTTGATTCTGTTTCCATTTTATTTGATGTGTGCAATGCTTATGTGGAAACCTTTATATTGGTTTCATTGGTACCGGAAGTGACATATGTTCAAGGGTAACGTGGGACCGAAAGTGACACAAGTTTCTGTTAAGATTATTATTGTTATTTTTTTTGTGTGTTTTATCCACAAATCGGATTTCTCAGAATCTAACCACAGTATCTTTATGAAACTTTCTTAAAAAATTAATTTTATTTTTAATTATTAATTGTCATTTTTTACCTATTACATATGAAAGCTTATTATTTCTGTTAAGATTATTATTGTTATTTTTTTTTGTGTTTTATCCACAAATCGGATTTCTCAGAATCTAACCACAGTATCTTTATGAAAGCTTATTATTTCTGTTAAGATTATTATTGTTATTTTTTTTTTGTGTTTTATCCACAAATCGGATTTCTCAGAATCTAACCACAGTATCTTTATGAAACTTTCTTAAAAAATTAATTTTATTTTTAATTATTAATTGTCATTTTTTACCTATTACATATGAAAGCTTATTATTTATGTTAAGATTATTATTGTTATTTTTTTTTTTGTGTTTTATCCACAAATCGGATTTCTCAGAATCTAACCACAGTATCTTTATGAAACTTTTACCTATCCCCCCAAAAATGGGTGGTAGCTGTTGATTAAATATCGCAGTAATTAAACTAATGTTTTGCTATTTGACAACATAAGGTTGTTATTTGATGATAGTGGGTAGTATGTGATAAGTATTGGATAGTATTTGGTTAGTTTTAGCTTGTTTTATGTGATATAGGGACTCAAAAGGAACAGCCAGACCTCTGTAATCGCATTTGAAGTACAATTCCCACGGTATAACTAATTATTTTTGAAAAAATTCAATTGATATGCACATTTTGCAGTATTATGTTGTAGTATTTGGTAGTATGTGGTGATTTTGAGGTAGTACTGGGGTGGTATTGGGTAGTATTGGGTAGAATTGGGTAGTATTGGGTAAATCGTCCCGCCGGTCAGGGAATATAATTATTGTGATTCTTATTATGTGCATTTTTATATAATTATTGTGTTTCTTATTATGTGTATTGTTATTTAATTATTGTGATTTTTATGTGTATTTTATATAATTAATATTTTAGTCACAATGTTTTCTAGTCATTTATTTTGCTCTCAGTAATAAATGACATTTTACACTTGATCAAGCGTTGAGTTTAGTTATTGGGTGAGGGACACAAATAAAGAATAGTCAACAGGGACAGGGGGATCTGAAAATTTTCAAAAATCGAGGGGCTATAGATGCACCCTAATTACTGTCGTCCTCATGAAAATGTGGGCGTATAAAAATGTTAATACATGTAATGGCCGGTCGACAATTCTTTTTGAAGAGAATTACATATTTTGATTAAATAGATAGAAATGGGCGATCTTCCAGTTATCCCAAGTTTTTTAAGTTGTTAGTTACGTTTGTACTGAACTCTTCAGACTGGTTAGACTCGACGAGCGAACTATCTATTCTATTCCGGCACCCCAGTAAAATAGTTTACCGGGGTTAACATTTGTGGGGTTGCCGGGGTTATTTTACCACGGTTTGGTATATTTTGGCAGGGTTGTTTTACCAGGGTTTAGTATTATGGAGGGCTTCATGAGTATGCCAAATACCGGGGTTCAGAAATAAATGAAGAATGAGCATAGTCTGATTGAGTAAGCTGGCAAGCAAGTGATCAGGGGTCTCGTGTGACAAAGTGATCAGGGGTCTCGTGTGACAAAGTGATCTATACCTTTCATAAATTGAACACCTGTCGATAAGGCCAGCAATAATATTGCCTTTATCTGTAAAAGATAGGTTGCCAGGCAACGAAACATTCGCGCACAGGTGCTAAATCGTCCTGGCTGTCAACAAGAGTTGTCGCCTATTCTACCTTGTACGGCGAAAATCGAGAGATCTTCTGGAGGAATTTTAATTGTGATGAAAAATAACAAAACTTTATTTCTTTATTACCATCTTGTCCGAGTAGTCTTTTGCTGCACATTAAACACAATATTAAGCATATCTAAAGGATATATGCGAGCTGTTGATCAGCCACCAAGAAGATATATATCCCGCTCAGATATATATCCCGCTAATATCTAAACATGTGTTTTATGTACATTTCCAGATCTCTCGAAAAGTACCATTATAATTTAATATTTTGAATGACAATATTGCGGGCCCGTAGCCAGCTCATAAAATTGGGAGAGGGGGCTAATTCGATTGGAGGGGGGGGGGGGGGCTATGCCCGTGATATTGGTACTGAACGAAATGATTTCTGTCCACAAAAACTCATGCCCCCAACCCCCCAGACACAGAGGCACCCACTCGGGCGTCCACCCCCACACAATGGGAAAATGGGAATCTTATTATAAACATAATCAGAAAAGTCTCGTCAAGCTCTTAGACAATCATCATTTAAATCCAATGAACTCATTTCAGGCCAATTTTATCCCCACTCCACCCCACCCTCCACACACGCACACCTGCTACCCCCACCCCACCTCCCCACAAATCAAACCAGTTGTCCAGGGGCATCATAAAAACTTATTTATAGATGGGCAGTCCTAGAAATTTGTTTTATTAATATATTATGTCAACATAATAAAATTCACCACCCCACCCGCCAACACACACTGCCATTGTAGACTTTGGAAACCCTATATCTCAAAAAAGCCCCCTCAAATACCTGATCACCACCCAGATTCGGAATCTACACAAAAAACTGGTATAGAAAAACTCACAGCTCGGGTGGCGATTCCCCCCTTCAGCCACCAGACTAATAGCACACTGTATGGCGTATGCCGCCTTCATTACCCCAGTTGGGAGCAGAACAGTGGGCGTGTAAAACGGTCCAATAGCTCCACCTCAGCATGCAACTGATATAGTGTAAAAGTTCTGCTTTGGAAACAAAAGAGAATCAAAGAATGGCCATATCCCTCTGCATAATTTTTCCTGGAGCAAAATGAAAGACAGCTTGCTCTTGAAATAATGAAACTAATTTTAGCTGAATATTGTTAAACTTCCTACAAAATTAACCCGATTATTTTTTCAATATTCCGTAACCTTACCTAATACATTTCCAGTACATAAACATTCAGCCTGCCAGTGAAACAATCTGGTTATTCCAATTTTTCTGTAATATTTTAAAACTGGCTGTGGAAGACCCCATGAGGACAAACTTAATCTTGAATCATCATATTTACTACCTGCAATTAATCAAGAAATTTCAATATGTACCTGACATACTGAACTTGAATTATCAAAATATACTTTGTAGCATTCAGTAAAGCTGAATAAGCACTGCTTGGGTAACATGCATGCTTTTATTTGATTTAAATACATCTGCATAGCAAAATATGAATACAGCTACAACGATTCATCGATGAATCCATGAATCATGATGTTTTAAAAATCCTCGATGCACGATACAATCAATATCTGTATTGCGATTTGTTATCAAGGGATGTGCCTACTATTACAAATACCGGGCGGCACCGCCCAGCACCAATATTGTCCGCCCGGCAAAAATATCTTGAAGCAGATTTCCGCCCACCCGCATTTTCTAAATTGGTAAAAGCGTACTTTATTTGTTGCTTTTAACCTCATAAATTGAATAAATTATTTTGACTTGCGTCAAACTGACCTCGTATCATAGACATCTAAGTATACGTTTTTGACGAAATACAGTAGACTTCGCACATAACAGACACCTCGGGACCGGAAGAAATCGTCGATTATAAACGATGTCTGTTATTATAAAAAAAATCTGCTATCCATGTGAAAAAATAATTGCTACACTGAGAAGAACAAGAGGTCGCAAGCACCAGCTGTATGCCTATTCACAGCGTGGCACGCTTCAGTGTGCTGTAGGGTTTCCACACGTTAATTTCTGGAACTCGTCGTCTACCATAATTATTAGACATGGCTTACTACGAAATGTGTCAAATGGTTGATTTTGGCGCGAAATAGGTGAAAATGGTCATGTACGCCCATAACAGACATGCTGAAAGCATGCCGCACATGATGCTTTTCTACAAGTTACTAAACTACCAATGTAATATTAATAATATACCATTTTATAATAAAGAAGAAAACAATGTACTTTATTATTTAATTCACAATCAGAATGTGACGTTACTGTGTACCTGACACTACAAGTCAGGAGGCTCTTCTATTCACCCCCCACCGTTGGGATATTTTGCCGTACTTTTAGAAGACACGTGATTTTTTTCTTATCTGTATCGTCTTGTGTCGCGTCTGTTGTTTTTTGTCGATACGATTACCGATATCCATGTTAAAATATTACGTACTGATGTACGGGCGATATTGAACTAGTAATTTGTAATCTATTGCCAGTATTGGATTTTTGATCAGCAGTTAAAAATCAGTATGTATGTTTTCTGAGAAAAGTATAATATGACATATTTTCCCAACCTAATTATTTGATTTGGTCATATTTTCCAGTATATTATTCACAGCTGTTATTTCTGAAAATTGTTTTGAACTTTTTAAATGATTAAATAAACCAGACAACGAGGAGTGTGCATCTCCATTCCAGCCACCAACATGTGACGTTACGGTAGAATTAGGTCAGATGACTTGGGGGATACGTGTTTTATTTATTTCGATATAAATACTTCATAATGCTATAAACTAGTGACAAACAGATGAAAACATGGGAAGATGGTTGTGAAATTCATTGTTATAAAATTGGCGGCTAGTGCTACTTGACTTCCAACCATCTGAGTAACCGTACGTCAATGGACCGTATGTATACGTTCCATGCTAGCTACGACTGAACGAATGCCGACTTATGTTTTCGACAGAAAAATGCAGTCACGAGAACAATAAATTCCTATTTTTGATTATGCCGTTGCTTACGCAGGTGTACAACGTCGTCCTATTCTTCAATAAATTACCACGTCTGAAGATGCCGTAGTTCTTATTTATTTTCTACAGCAATTTCGCTAAATACTGCGGGGACGTTGTGAATTGTGACCTCTGTGAGTCACTCACGATACTGCGCATTTTCGATCTGAAGAAAAACCGATAATTTTCTGCCGAAGATTACAGCCTGTCATGAAGATTTTTCTGGGCATATCCGTGGTTATCAAAAACATTATTTCACAAAAATAGACTAATATTCCTTTAATGCGTAAATAAGTCCATGAGAAAAATAACTTTTTTACTTTCAGTGAGTTTAAGGTGTTTTCGACACTTGAAGTGGCTTATCTATATTTATTAGTTGACCGAGAAAACACCATAATTTAATAAATCATAAAAATTGGCCATCAAATTTTTCACAGTGAAAGACAGCATTTTAACCAGCGGCTGACAGACAGGATACACCCACATTTTCGAGAGATGGATAGAGAACAAGCTATAAAGAAAGTGATTTTTCTTACAATCAAGGGCTATAATTCTTGAAGTTACAATTCGATAAGCGCAAATATCCAAAGGAACCAAGATCTTTGAGTTATGAACATGCATTTCAAGTTTTATCAAATCAGATTAAAATTGTGATCTATACAGGGTCCACAACCTTAATATACCATATTTTTACATCATTCACGTACAAGCGGCGGCCATTTTGTTCGACAGTTTTGGGACCACAAGCTAAAAAAGTTGATTTTGCGTACAATCAGGGGCTATAATTCAGGAAGTTATAATCCGATATGCGCAAATATCAAAAGGAACCAAGATCTTTGGGTTATAGGTATGCATTTCAAGTTTCATCAAAATCAGATAAAGACAGGTTGCCAGGCAACGAAACATACGTCCACAGCAGCTAAATCGTCCGGGCAGTCAACAAGGGTTGTCACATATTTTTACTTTTTTCGGTAATGAAACATTTGTAATACACTAAAATCTGATTAATAGTAACAACTCATTATTTAATTATCGGAAAATCATTAGAATTTGTTTGCTTTTTTTTAAGTTTTGCCCAACGCTAACAATTATTATGCGAAAAATTTAATATGGATTTAGCTGTTCAGTCATCAAAATTCATTAAAAATCAAAATTCTTGTTCGTTTCAACACCATAAACTTTGTGTATCAATCTGAAGTCAATCGGATGATAAGTTTGGCCTCTATAGCGTCACAAGATTTTTTGAAGTGATCAAGGCAGATAACTCTGGCAGTAATTATTTGAAATCGCTGAAAATCAATAGGTTTCATTGTCTCATGATCGTACACACTGTGTGTAAATTTAAAGTCAATCGGCCTCTAAGGTGTCCACAGGATTTTTTGAAGTGATCAAGGCAGATAACTCTGGCAGTAATTATTTGAAATCGCTGAAAATCAATAGGTTTCATTGTCTCATGATCGTATACACTGTGTGTAAATTTAAAGTCAATCGGCCTCTAAGGTGTCCACAGGATTTTTTGAAGTGATCAAGGGCCATAACTCTGACAGTAATTATTGGAAAACGCTGAAAATCAATCGACGTCTTCGTCTCATGACTGTAAACACTGTGTATAAATTTAAAGTCAATCTGATATTAAGTTTGGCCTCTAGAGCATCCACAAGATTTTTTGAAGTGATCAAGGGCCATAACTCTTGCAGTAATTATCAGGAATCGCTGAAAATCAATAGGCTTCTTTGTCTCATGACCTTAAACACTGTGTATAAATTTAAAGTCAATCGGATATTAACTTTGGCCTCTAGAGCGTTCACAGGAATTTTTGGAAGTGATCAAGGGCCATAACTCTGGCAGTAATTATTGGAAAACGCTGAAAATCAATAGACATCTTCGCCTCATGACTGTGAACACTGTGTATAAATTTACAGTCAATCGGATATTGACTTTGGCCTCTAGAGCATCCACAAGATTTTTTGAAGTGATCAAGGGCCATAACTCTTGCAGTAATTATCAGAAATCGCTGAAAATCAATAGGATTCTTCGTCTCATGATCTTAAACACTGTGTATGAATTTAAAGTCAATCGGATATTAACTTTGGCCTCTAGCGCATCCATATCAACAAGATATTTTGAAGTGATCAAGGGCCATAACTCTGGAAGTTTTAATCAGAAATCGCTGAAAATCAATAGGATTCTTCGTCTCATGACCTTAAACATTGTGTAAAAATTTAAAGTCAATCGAATATTAACTTTGGCCTCTAAAAGCGTCCACAAGATTTTTTGAAGTGATCAAGGGCCATAACTCTGGCATCAATTATCGGAAATTGCTGAAAATCAATCGGCTTCTTTGTCTTATGACGATAAACACTGTGTATGAATTTAAAGTCAATCGGATATTAACTTTAGCCTCTAGAGCGTCCACAAGGACCGACGGACGGGGGCGATGACAATATACGACCACATTTCAATGTGGGCATATAAAAATAGGTAACCAGGCAACGAAACATACGCCCCCACAGCAGCTAAATCGTCCGGGCAGTCAACAAGAGTTGTCGCATATTAAGTAATTATCAGAAAATCATTAAAATTTGTTTGGTTCTGCCCAACGCTAACGTAAAGTATACGAAACATTTAATATTATGGATTTAGCTGTTCAATTATCCATTTTCAAGAAATTCACACTCAACCATCATTAATGTGTAACGGGGATATAGTCAAAGGTTTTTTTAATTCGGAATAAAATTGTGACCCCCATAGGGTCCACAAGGTAAAAAACATGATTTTTTGTACAATCAGGGGCCATAATTCAGGAAGTTATGGTGCAATATGCCCGAATATCGAAAGGAACTGCGATCTTTGGGTTATAAACTTATATTTCAAATTTCATCAAAATCGGATTAAATTTGTCACCTCTACAGGGTCAACAACCTTGATATATCATATTTTTACGCTATTCGCGGCAGCCATTTTTTCCGGCAGTTTTGGTCTGATTTTCACGAAATTCGACCTCAACCTTCATTACAGTGAAACGGTGATATAATCAAACGTTTTTTAAAATCGGATAATAGTTGTGACCTCTACAGGGACCACGAGCTAACAAGGCGATTTTTAGTACAATCAGGGGCCATAATTCAGGAAGTTACAATTCGATATGCACAAATATCGAAAGGAACCAAGATCTTTGGATTATAAACATGAATGTAAAGTTTCATCAAAATCAGATTAAAATTGTGACCTCTACAGAGTCTACAACCTTGATATACCATATTCTTATAGTATTCGCGTACAAGCGGTGGCCATTTTGTCCATCAGTTTTGGTCCGATTTTCACGAAATTCAAGCTCACCCTTCATTACGGTGAAATAGTGATATAATCAAACGTTATTTTAAATCCGTTAATAATTGTGTCCTCCAAATGAACCACAAGCTAAAAAATGGTGATTTTTCGTACAATCAGGGGCCAGAATTCAGGAAGTTACGATCAGATATGTGCAAATATGCAATGGAACCAAGATCTTTAGGTTATAAACATGTATTTCAAGTTTCATCAAAATCGGTTCAAAATTGTGACCTCTATAGGGTCCACAACCTTGATATAACATATTTTCACACTATTCGCGTACAAACGGCGGGCATTTTGGTCCGATTTTCACGAAATTCAAACTTATTCTTCATTATAACCATGTAATTTTTAAACCGGATAATAATTTTGACCTGAGGGACCACAAGCTAAAAAAAAGCGATTTTTCGGGCAATCAGGGGACATAATTCAGGAAGTTACGATCTGATGGGCGCTAATATCGAAAGGAACCGATATAAACATACATGTCAAATTTCATCAAAATCAGTTCAAAATTGTGACCTCTATAGGGTCCACTTACACTTTTCGGTGGCCATTTTGTCAGTCAATTTTGGTCCGATTTTCACGAAATTCATACTCTGCGTTCATTACGCTGTAACGGTGATATAATCAGTTTTTTAAATCGGATAATAATTGCAACCTCCAGAGGGACCACAAGCTAAAAGATAGGTTGCCAGGCAGCGAAACATACGCCCACAGCAGCTAAATCGTCCGGGCAGTCAACAAGTGTTGTCACATATTCTTATTTTTTTCGGTAATGAAACATTTAAAATACTCTGAAATCTGATTAAGATTAACAACTCATAAAATAATTATCAGAAAATCATTAGAATTTGATTGTTTTTTATAAAGTTTTGCCCCATGCTAACGTTTAGTATACGAAACATTTGAAATCATGGATTTAGCTGTTGAGTTATCAAAATTCACTGAAAATCAATATACTTGTTTGTCTCATGACCTTAAACACTGTGTGTAAATTTAAGGTCAATCGGATATTAACTTTGGCCTCTAGAGCGTCCACAAGATTTTTTGAAGTGATCAAGGGCCATAACTCTGGCAGTTATCTGAAATCGCTGAAAATCAATAGGCTTCGTCGTCTCATGACCTCAAACACTGTGTATAAATTTAAAGTCAATCAGATAGATATTAACTTTAGCTTGTAGAGCGTCCACAAGGTAGATTTTTCGTACAATCAGGGGCCATAATTCAGAAAGTTACGATCCGATACGCGCAAATTTCGAATGAAACCAAGATCTTTTGGTTATAAACATTTATTTCAAATTTCATCAAAATCGGTTCAAAATCGTGATCTCTATAGGGTCCACAAGCTAAAAATAAGGGGCCATAATCCATGAAGTTTCGATCCAATACATGTAAACATCGAAAGCAGTCAAGATCTTTTGGAGATAAACCTATATTTCAAGTTTCGTCAAAATCGGATCAGAATTGTGGACGTCCAGGCGGACAGGGGCGACAACATTATACGTCCACATGAAAATGTGGGCGTATAAAAATAGTAGTTTGAGGTAAATACAATATGTAGCAAACATTCAGCCATTGTTTTAACGTTACCTCTTTGTTGAATGTGACCGAGAAAACAATGATTATGTCGAATCAGAGAATAATTAATGAACCTCAAAATAAAATCGTACAAAAAAGCAAGAATATCAATCCATTCAGATCAGTTATTCAAATGTTCATTTGATCGAGGATTCCAGCTTCTCACACGATTTTCTATAAGTATGAGTCAAGTGTGTGTGGTTGTGTGTATGTGTTTTAATGGTTTTCAGAAAAAAAGAATTTATAGAAATAGAATTAAACTAGACCTGCATGCAGGAATGACGGGTTTCACTGGTGCCACGTTACCCTTGAACATGTCACTTCCGGTGCCAAGTTACCCTTGAACATATGTCACTTCCGGTACCAACGAAACCACTGAACAGGTTTCCAAATAAACATTGCTCACATCAAATAAAATGGACGCAGAATCAACCAAATCCAGCAATATCAATTCATTTTATACATTTGTTACTTGTAAATGATCTTGACAAAATTACAATACTTCCGGTGTTAATGAAAATGTTCAATTAGTTTTATGAAATCCGAAATGGCATAGATATCATATAGTGAAAATTTTATGTAAATCGAATAATAATTGCCACTTTTAAAGACCAAAAAACTTGAAAAGTGACTTGTAGAAAATAGGCTATTTCTCGGCAACCGTACAAGTTAGAAACCATTTTGTGGTATCTGTATGATTATATGGGTTCATTCTATTTGTTGATTGGCATCAAATATCATAATTTGAAAAAGATTTCAAAACAGACTCATTTGAATAAAATATCTGTTTGAAGGCTAAAAATACAGTTTTTGCCAAAATGACGTTACTTCCGGTGATAATGAAAATCTTAAATTACTTGTATGAAATCCTACATGGCATTAGGTATAACATGGTGTAACGTTTATGAAAATCGAATAATAATTGACACTTTTATGGCCCCAAAACCTTCAAAAGTGACCTGTAGAAAACCGTCTATTTCTCGGCAACCGAACAAGTTAGAAACAATTTTATGATATCTATATGACCATATGAGTTGTGTTTATATGTGAATTTAAACCAAAAGTTAAAATTATTAATACATATTAAGTAATTCTTGGTTGAATAAAACATTGATTTAAAAAGTTTAAAATGCAGTTTTTGACAAAATGACGTCACTTCCGATGTCAATTTTAAATTGTAATCAACTTGATATGACGCTACATGCTTTTTGAATCAAATGATGTCACTTTTATAAAAATCCAATAATAATTTACTATTTTACAGGAAAAATAACGAAAACAGTGACTTATGCAGAACTGCCCATTTCTTGGCAACTGCTTATATTACAAACTAATTTTAACATACATTTTCTTCGTATGGATTATAGCTACATGTTTATAAAAGTTACGAAGAAATATTTTAAAATCTGAAAAGCCTGAATGGGTTGTAAATAGGTCAATTTTACACCATTTTTAGCCTCTTAATCCAATTTGCTCGAAAATGAAATCGAAATTAAAAAAACTGCTTCCGACATTTTTTGCGCCTTTAAAGGACACACTCTTTGAGTCATATAATTTTTCAAAAAAATCATATTTGTTTTCGAAAAATGGTACCTAACTGTCAAAATTGTAGTTTTTGGTAAAATTATGCCACTTCCGGTGCCGACAGATAACACTTTTGGTAATAAAAAAAATGACAATTGAGGCAACGAAGCATATGAACTTTGTTTTATACAAATCGAACAATAAAAAATTAATCTAGGACTGATAAACTGAATTAGCCAATGGGGGCCAAGGAAAATTACTGAGACAAAATTTTTTAACATTTTTGCGCTGGTCAGATGACTCTTTATTTCTGTGCACAACACGACTAAAAAATATTAATAATTAAAAAAGTTTTTTGTAAAATTTTAAATTTTCGAAATTTGGCGCTTAATATCTTCGAAGATTTGACGAAAATCAAAAATCGAAAGTAGCGTAGCTATGTGCCCTGTCTCCGGCATGCCAAAATGTATCGACAGTTAAAATCCAATGATTTTGTTAAAATTACTGCAATATTTTTAAAAACGATAACTTCGGTGATTTCGGACATTTCGCATTGTCGCGGAACGTTCAAAATAGCTTTATCCTCTAAGTCACACCCACTTTCCCAGTAAAACCGAAGAAATCGTAACGATGCGACAAATAGTTGCTGAGATCTACTCAAAACAAAAGAAGAATAATAATAATAATAACTAGACCTGCATGCAGGAATGACGGGTTTCACTGGTGCCATGTTACCTTTGAACTTGAACTTGTGTCAATTTCGGTGCCACGTTACTCTTGAACATATGTCACTTCCAGTACCAATGAAACCAATATACAGGTTTCCACATAAGCATTGCACACATCAAATAAAATGGAAACAGAATCAAACAAATCCAGCAATATCATTTCATTTTATACATTTGTTACATGTAATTGATCCTGACAAAATTACAGTACTTCCGGTGATAATGTAAATGTTCCATTAGTTTTATGAAATCAGAAATGGCATAAGGCATCACATGGTGAAAATTTTATGTAAATCGAATAATAATTGCCACTTTTATAGACCAAAAACCTTGAAAAGTGACGTGTAGAAAATCGTCTATTTCTCGGCAACCGTACAAGTTAGAAACCATTTTTTGGTATTTATATGACCGTATGGGTTTAATCTATTTGTTGATTGGAATCAAATATCATAATTGTATAAACATTACAAATCAGACTCATTTGAATAAAATATCGGCTTTGAAGGCTTAAAATACAGTTTTTGCCAAAATGACGTTACTTCCGGTGATAATGAAAACTTTAAATTAGTTTTTTAACATCGTCTATGACATTAGGCTTCAAAGGGTGAAAATTTTATGAAAATCGAATAATAATTGACACTTTTATGGGCCAAAAACCTTCAAAAGTGACTTTTAGAAAATCGCCTATATCTCGGCAACCGAACAAGTTAGAAACAATTTTATGACATCTTTTTGACCGTATGAGTTTTGTTAATATGTGAATTTAAACCAAAAATTAATTTTATTATTATATGTGACATAATTCTTGGTTGAAAAAAATATCGATTTTAAAAGTTAAAAATTGAGTTTTTTACTAAATGACGTCACTTCCGGTGTAAATTTTAAATAGTAATCAGCATGATATGACGCAGACTTGCTTTTTGAATCAAATGATGTCACTTTTGTGAATATCCATTAATAATTGATTTTAAATTTTCGAAATTTGGCGCCTAATATCTTCGAAGATTTGCCGAAAATCAAAAATCGAAAGTAGCGTAGCTATGTGCCCTGTCTCCGGCTATGCCAAAATGTATCGAAAGTTAAAATCCAATGATTATTGTTAAAATTACTGCAATATTTTCAAAAACGATAACTTCGGTGATTTCGGACATTTCGCATTGTCGCAGAACGTTCAAAATAGCTTTATCCTCTAAGTCACACCCACTTTCCCAGTAAAACCGAAGAAATCGTAACGATGCAACACGTAGTTGCTGAGATCTATTCAAATTGGAATCTGAATAATAATAATAATAATAATAAGAATAATAATTTTAACAAAAACAATAGTGTTTCACACAAGCTACGCAGTGTGAAACCCTAACTAGACTTGCTTGCAAGGCTGAAGGCTTTCACCTTACCCAAGGCAGCACAAAATGCCCACCACTCACCCCTTAAAACACACACACACACACCCACTCACACACACACCCACACACACTTAAACAACTCAGACATTGACACTTTCTGTGCATGCGTATTACGATAGAAGGAAAGTGAAAAATATAGTTGAACAATTTACAACATTATGAACTTGGATCGGTAGAATCCTACAGACGCCAGAAATCTAAATACGCAATCAAAAACGCAAAAATTCTAAAAAAAAAAATTACCCTTTTAGTACATTTTCAAATTTTCAGGAAAAAAAGAGAACTGCGTGGTATTGCAATTCGACCTATATCGCATCCGCAATATCCCCGGCTCTACAAAAATATAACTTTTTCGAAAATAGGTTGGGAATTGAGATTATTAGGACCTATTTTCATTGATGCACGTTAAAGATTTACTTCACTTCAGGTCTGTTCAGAACTTTCGCAATACTTCTAAGTACTTACTGCTTAAAACATAGGAAAAATCATTATTCAGAACTCTATCTGCTTTAGTTTCAGAGATCTACACGAGAATGAAAAAAAAAGTTTTTCGAATGGGACAAAAAAAAAAGATCGTGTCAGATCATAACCAAAATCAAGAATCATACCTTTCAACATTTGTCCAGAGGGGTGCCTTCCTTATAAATAGTTTCGGTAAATAGCGTCATTTTCGCTGGTATCATATGATGGCGTCATGTAGACAAAAAACCTGGGATAATAATTTCAGGAGTAACTGTTATTGACTAAAATGAATTATTTTTACTCTAGAAGCAGCATTACCAGATATTGGTTACCAGTAAAACACCTTTAGTTCAAATATTGCCTCTTTCAAAAAAGCTCTCTATATAATGCTTTATACGTAGGCAAAACGTTGCGATTATGACCAACTCGGACTGTTGTCAATGTCACACCAAGGTGTACACGGGACTTTGGAATCACGTCCATATCAACTACTCAAATATGCAACTGGTTCAAAAATTGATTAAATATTCAATGAAATATCTACAATTTTCTGATTTCGTGCACGTTAAAGATTTGACGTCACTACATGTAACATATAAAAATTTAATATTTATTACAGATAGAGTCCATGCTCAAACTGGTTATCTGATCTGAGAACGACATGGTTATCTCAATTCTACCTTTATCCCATCCGCAATATCCCCGGCTGTACAAAAATATAATTTTTTCGAAAATCGGTTGGGAATTGACATAATTAGAACCGATTTTCATTCGTGCACGTTAAAGATTTACATCACTTCCGGTCTGGTTCACAACTTTCGCAATAGTTCTAAGTACTAAATGTTTAAAACATAGGAAAAATCAATATTCAAAACTCTATCTGTTTTAGTTTCAGAGATCTACACGAGAATAAAAAAAACGAGTTTTCCGATTGGGACAAAAATGTATCGTAAGTGTCAAATAATAACCAAAACCCAGAATCATACATTCAACATTAATATTTCAGTATTTATATAGAGGAGTGCCTTCCTTATAAATAGCTTCAGCAGAGAGGTTTATTTTCACTGGTATCAAATGATGACGTCATGGAGACAAAAATCCTGCGATATTAATTTCAGGGGTAACTATTATTTACTAAAACGAATTATTTTCACTCTAGAAGCACCAGTAACATATATTGGTTACTATTAAAACACCCTTAGTTCAAATATTGCCACTTTTAAAAAAATCTCTCTATGTATGCTTTATACGTATGCAAAACTTTCCAATTATGAACAATTCGGACTTTTGTCGATGTCACACCAATGTGTACACGGGACTTCGGAATCGCGTTTTCATGTCAGCTACTCAAATATGTAACTGGTTCAAAAATTGATTTTATATTCAATGACATATCGCCAATTTTCGGATTTCGTGCACGTTAAAGATTTGACGTCACCAACAGATAAAATTTCGATATTTATTAGAAACAGAGTCCATGCTCTAACTACATTAAACTTTCTATGATCGGTGCAATATTCGTACTTCTGCACGATACTAGTGCAAGATACAACTGCAACCTCTCAAAAATTGGATTTGCTTATAAACAGCGCGAGCCGTCGATTTGTGTCGAGATGATTACCGCTATGAGGTAATTTTGGCCAAGGAGAAACAATATTAATTCAAAGACTAATTATTACACACATAAATCAAATATTTCTGCTACAGGGTCACTATACCCTTATTTTGAATAGAAGTAAATATCGTCACTGTGAGAGAAAAAGTGACTTTTGAATATGCTCTAAACGTTGCTTATACGTACAGGTTGTATCAACTCTTACTGTATGTTTCGCTTAACAATGAAAGGTGACGTTTTCAATTTTCGATCCCTTTGTTCTCATACTCCTGATATTTCTAACATTTGCGCAATGGTTTTATACCTAAGACTACCGATAAAACTCTCTGTAGAAGAAGTTCAAAAAAAAAATTACGTTGACTTTTCGAGAAAAAGGCGTCTAAAAATGCTCCAAATGATAAAAATACGACGCTTTGGATTTTCAATCTCGTTTTTCGACTACTCATGACATTTAGAAAAATTGTACAATGGTACCACACAATACACTACCAATTAGACTCTCGATTGAGAAAGTTAGAAAAAAATCGTTGGCGGCGTTTCCGAGAAACGGGCGTTTAAACTTGATCGAAATCGTAAATAACCCAACTTTTGAAAGTGCCATAACCTTTTTATTTTGCAATAGAAACATATCGCTATAGTACCATCCGGTGGAGAATTCAAGTGGCTATCAAACGACTTAGTACTTTAACTACTCGTTAAACAACCAATTGATACATCGCATTTTGCACATCAGCACCCATTTTTCAGAATTTTGTCAAAGTTGGGATACTTTTCTTGACTACTTCCGGTGATTAGAGGATTTTCATCCATAGTCTAAGGACTGGAGACGTCTCTTGACTTCATATTCCTGAAGTTTCAGAAAAATCGTAGGCGCCGTTTTAAAAAAATAAGAACTCTACGATTTGACCAAAATGCGTAAAAAAGTTAAAAATCAAAGTTAACATTTCAGAACAAAACTTTTATTGTTGGAATCGGATTGATGTCAGCTATCCAAAAATATAAGTCATATTTTTACATTCCCAAAAATAACAATTTTAGAAAATTTTGAAAATTTTCCATTTTTCACCCAAAAAATGAAAGCGACAAAGTTTCCAAATTCTACGTATTTGAAGTGCTGTCTTCTCCGAAATGTCTCCAGCTAACCAAAAATGTAAATTTAAAAAAAATCGGTTGAGAATTAGCAGAATTATGGCAGATTTTCAATTTGCATGCACGCTAAAGATTTGACGCATTTCCGCTATGCGCACAAATTTCGTTTTACATTTAAGCACAAACCACTACCCAGTTTCCCGAGAGAAAATCAAATTTCAGACCTCTATCTCTTATAGTTTCTGAGATCTAGCTTCCCCCAATAAAAAAAAATAATAACTAGATCTGCTACTGTCCCATGCAGATATGAAAGCTTTCATATTCATCGTCACGTGTCATTGATTGTATCAAGTATTCTAAATAAAAGGATAAGAAGAAAAAATTATCAAAATTGGTCAAAAACTCGCAAAATTACAAGTCTAAATATAGTATGAAACATTGCACCCAGGCATAACAATAATCTGAAAACTAAAGGGAAATAACCGAAATTTGTATTGCTGTAATGAGACGGATGAGAAAATGAAATGAAAATTGCCGGAAAAAAATTAAAAATGGCAGGTTGGAGAGACGACCTTACTCCTTGTCACGTACAACCGGGCATTCGAAAACACGCTAGTTAACTCAATGACAGGCGCGCGTGCTAACCATTCAGCCGCCCAACCCCCCTTTGAAATCAGAAACGTGCAATATGTCATATTGGAAGAATAACAAGCCGCTCACAACAAAATGGTAAATTAATGAGTTTAGGGCAAAATGGCGTCCACAGCACCCGGTGTTCCCAGGCGGTCACCCATCCAAGTACTAACCGGGCCCGACGTTGCTTAACTTCAGTGATCGGACGAGAACTGGTGTTTTCAACATGGTATGGCCGTAGACGAGAGAAGGTGGACAGAACCCGTAGTTATACTTACTTGAATTGACCCGCTTATTGATTTTTTGGGGGGTTTTGTCGGTTTTAAAAAGGCGTCTACAGCACCCGGTGTTCCCAGGCGGTCATCCATCCAAGTACTGATCGGGCCCGACGTTGCTTAACTTCAGTGATCGGACGAGAACTGGTGTTTTCAATGTGGTGTGGCCGTAGACGAGAGAAGGAGGACAGAACCCATACTTGTGCTTACTCAAATTCTTTTTGTGTCTTTTCCCTGGGGAGACGGGCCGGGCGGAGAGCTGGAGTGGTACAAAAGAGTGCGCGCTGTGGCCTGATTGCGGAAAATTGATTTTTTCAAGAAGAATCAGGGCAAAAAGGCGTCTTCAGCACCCGCTGTTCCCAGGCGGTCACCCAGAGAAGTGGTGTTTTCAACATGATGTGGCCGTAGACGAGAGAAGGTGGACAGAACCCGCAGTTATAATTACCTGAATTGACCCGCTTATTGATATTTTTTTTGTTTTTTGTCGGTTTTAAAAAGGCGTCTACAGCACCCAGTGTTCCCAGGCGGTCGCCCATTCAAGTACTGACCGGGCCCGACGTTGCTTAACTTCAGTGATCGGACGAGAACTGGTATTTTCAACGTGGTGTGGCCGTAGATGAGAGAAGGTGGACAGAACCCATACTTGTGCTTACTCAAATTCTTTTTGTGTCTTTTTCCCTGGGGAGACGGGCCGAGCGGAGAGCTGGAGTGGTGCAAAAGAGTGCGCGCTGTGGTCTGATTGGCGGAAAATTGACTTTTTCACGAAGAATCAGGGCTAAAAAGGCGTCTACAGCATCCGGTGTTCCCAGGCGGTCACCCATCCAAGTACTAACCGGGCCCGACGTTGCTTAACTTCAGTGATCGGACGAGAACTGGTGTTTTCAATGTGGTATGGCCGTAGACGAGAGAAGTTGGACAGAACCCGTAGTTATACTTACCTGAATTGATCCGCTTATTGATTTTTTTTTTGTTTTTTGTATTTAATTGTTTTAAAGAGATTTAATAATGCCAGACTAATATTAAAATAAAGTTTTAAATTAAGAATAATTAATTATTGGTCTAATGCAATGAAATAATTTGATTTAACGGATGAAATGTACGATGGGTGTCCACACTGTGTGGCTAAGGCGTTGGCCTGCTAGCCAGGAGGTCGGGTGTTCGATCCCTGCATTGGCCGAGAAAGTTCATCTCGATTTTCTGGCGTGTCCCCCCACCCACCGTGTGCACATTGGAGTGCACGTAAAAGATCCCTTAGCAGTTGGAATTCGATATTGTTGAATAAGCTCTATACGATGACTAAATGTGCAGATTGTAGCCACCCACACTGGATGTTTTGCTTAACAATGAAAGGGTGCCGTTTTCAATTTTCGATCCTTTTATTCTTCTACTCCTGATATTTTGGACTGTTGATCGATGGTTTCATATAAAAAAACTACCGATAAGACTCTTTGTAGAAGAAGTTCCCAAAAAATATTATGTTGACTTTACGAGAAAGACCTCTAAACATGCTCCAAATTGTAAAAATACGACTTTTTGGATTTTCAATCTCTTTTTTTCGGCTATCCCTGATATTTAAAAAAAATGATACAATGATTTCACACAACAGGCTAGCTATTACACTCTCGATTGACAAGAGTTTCACCACCCTCCCTTCATTATAACCGAATGCTTATCTTATCTCTGCTTACCCTAGGCAGAAAATGCTCATCTTTGCACTCAATCATGACATTGACCCAGTGAACGTCTACACCAAGATTGAACATTCTAGCTCAATTAGAAGGAGAGTTATTTTGTTTCAAAGTCTCGGCCCTTCAAATGGCTACTACTTTTCATATTCACTTCAAAATGGCAACCATCAGTTTACCTTAAACCAAATTCTGCTCCCTACGATTTTTGGGCCATCCTTCAAGGATTCAGAAAATATAACTCCCGTGTCTGTAAGTAAAATAGCAAAAAAGCCTTAGGGATTTTTCATGTTTCAAGATGGTGGCACTTCCGGTTCGATCGACAAACTCCATATTTTGTGTAGGAATCAGTAATTATTTGTCGAGTACCGAAAAATTTTTTTTAGGTCATTCTGACCTATATTTCGACGATTTTTTTTAAAACTTTGATCCTTAATTTCACCAAAGGGAGATAATTTAGAAAATTTCTCATTATATTTTCGAAGTCACATCGGTAAGATCTACTTATATACTAAATTTCATGAAAATCGTACAACTATTAAAGAAGTTGTCAAATTGGTCTAAATCACAGCGACGAATTTTCGAAATTCGAAAATGTGAAATTGCAGATGAAAATGATATTTTTCAAGGTATTCAAAGAAAAAAGAATTAATAAAATTGGTCAAAAAATAGCAAAGTTACGACTATGCATTGTCAGTTTTTTCGTTCGTAAAATTCGGTGATTTCGAATTCGAAAAACGTTTTGAAAATATATTTAATCAACAGCCACCACCCATTTTTGAGGGGGTAGGTCAAAGTTTCAGAAACATCCTATGGTTAGATTCTGTGAAATCCGATTTGCAGGAGAAACACACAAAAAAAAAATAATAATAATCTTAACAGAAACAATAAGCTTTCATATGAAATATGAAAGCTTAACTAGACTTGCTTGCAAGGCTGAAGGCTTTCACCTTACCCAAGGCAGCACAAAATGCCCACCACTCATCCCTTAAAACACACACAGACACACACACACTTAAACAACTCAGATATTGACACTATCTGTGCATGCGCATTACGATAGAAGGAAAGTGAAAAGTATAGTTGAACAATTTACAACATTATGAACTTGGATCGGTAGAATCCTACAGACGCCAGAAATCTAAATACTCAATCAAAAACTCAAAAATTCTAAAAAAAATTACAAGTTCAGTACATTTTCAAATTTTTAGGAAAAAAAGGAGAACGGCGTGGTATTGCAATTCGACCTTTATCGCATCCGCAATATCACCGGCTCTACAAAAATATAGCTTTTTCGAAAAATCGGTTGGGAATTGACATTATTAGGACCTATTCTCATTTATGCACGTTCAAGATTTACTTCACTTCCGGTCTGTTCAGAATTTTCGCAATAGTTCTAAGTGCTTACTGCTTAAAACATAGGAAAAAATCATTATTCTGAACTCTATCTGTTTTAGTTTCAGAGATCTACACGAGAATAAAAAAAAAACAGTTTTCCAAATGGGACAAAAAAAAAAAGATCGTGTCAGATAATAACCAAAAATCATACATTTCAACATCAACTTTTCAACATTTGTACAGAGGGGTTCCTTCCTTATAAATAGCTTCAGTAAATAGCGTCATTTTCGCTGGTATCATATGACGACGTCATGTAGACAAAAACCTGGGATAATAATTTCAGGAGTAACTGTTATTGACTAAAATAAATTATTTTCACTCTAGAAGCAGCATTACCAGATATTGGTTACCAGTAAAACACCTTTAGTTCAAATATTGCCTCTTTCAAAAAAAAGCTCTCTATATAATGCTTTATACGTAGGCAAAACGTTCCGATTATGACCAACTCAGACTGTTGTTAATGTCACACCAATGTGTACATGGGACTTTGGAAATCACGTCCATATCAACTACTCAAATATGCAACTGATTCAAGAATTGAATTAATATTCGATGAAATATCAACAATTTTCGGAGTTCGTGCACGTTAAAGATTTGACGTCAATAATAGAGTTATTACAAATAGATTCCATTCTCATACTACATCATGCCTTCTATCACAGGTACAATATTCGTACTTCTGCACGATACTACTGCAAGATACATGTACAACTGCAACCCCTTATAAATTGGACATCTTTATAAACAGCACGAGTCGTCGATTTGTGTCGAGATGATTACGGTTATGAGGTAATTTTGACCAAAGAGAAACAATATTAATTCAAAGACTAATTATTACACACATAAATCAAATATTTCTGTTTCAGGGTCACCATACCCTTATTTTGAATAGAAGTAAACACTCAAAGTTGAAATACTTTTTGCCCAAATATCATCACTATGAGAGAAAAGATATGTTGCCAGGCAACGAAACATACGCCCACAGCAGCTAAATCGTCCGGGCAGTCAACAAGGGTTGTCGCATATTTTTACTTTTTTCGGTAATGAAACATTTGTAATACACTAAAAATTGATTAAGAGTAACAACTCATTATGTAATTATCAGAAAATCATTAGAATTTGATTGCTTTTTATAAAGTTTTACCCCAATTAGTATATACATGAAACATTTAATATCATGGATTTAGCTGTTCAGTTATCTAAATTCATTATATTTCAATGTGGGCGTATAAAAACAATAGTCTTTCAGTCTGAAAGCCTAATAATTTTAGTAATCTCAATAGGCTTTCAGATGAAAGTCTGAAAGCCTGATAATAATCTTTTTAAAAACAATAGTCTTTCAGACGAAAGTCTGAAAGCCTAACTAGGTAAAGTGGTAATTTGGCGTAAAATCTGAACGCCTTGTTATCAATATCAAACACTTGGTTCATTTCTGGACAACTTCCGGGAAAATAAATGCCGTGTCTAAAAACTAAACCCCTTTTAAATCTAAATGGTAGTGTTCATTTCTAAAAACATCCCAAGAAACTGAACGGTCGTAAAGTAGACGATCTAGGTCAAAACTAAACGGCGTTTCTAAATCTACACGGTAGCACAAACTGTCGGTTTTGATGAATCTTGACGGCATTTAACACATGACGGCAATCTATTGACTGGATACGTGTATTAGATTCTAGACGGTAAGTGTAGTTTCTTTCCTTTTTTCGTAAAATCTGGACGATACCCGGTCCCTAGTGACAGTGTTCCCAAGCTAAAAACCGTGATTTTTCATGAATTTACAGTCCGATACATGCCAATATCGAAAGGAACCGAGATCTTTGGGTGATAAGCCTATATTTCAAGTTTCGTTGAAATCGGATAATAATAGGTTGCCAGGCAACGAAACATACGCCCACACAGCAGCCAAATCGTCCGGGCAGTCAACAAGAGTTGTTGCATTTTAAGTAATCATCAGAAAATCATAATTCAAACTCACCCATAACTACGGTGTAACTGTGATATAATGAAATGTTTTTTTAAATCAGATAATAATTGTGACCTCCAGAGGGACCACAAGCTAAAAAGGGTGATTTTTCGTACAATCAGGGGCCATAATTCAGGAAGTTACGATCCGATATGGGCAGATATGCAATGGAACCAAGATCATTAGGTTATAAACATGTACCGGGTATTTCAACCTTGATATAACATATTTTCACACAATTCGCGTACAGACAGCGGCCATTTTATCCGTCAACTCTGGTCCGATTTTCACGAAATTCAAATTCTCTCTTCATTACCATGAAACCGTGATATAATCAAACGTTTTTTTTTAAATCGGATAATAATTTTGACCTCCAGAGGGACCACAAGCTAACAAAAGCGATTTTTCGGGCAATCAGGGGACATAATTCAGGAAGTTATGATCCGATGGGCGCAAATATCGAAAGGAACCAAGATCTTTGGGTTATAAACATACATGTCAAGTTTCATCAAAATCGGTTCAAAATTGTGACCTCTATAAGGTCCACAACCTTGATATAACATATTTTCACACTATTCGCGTACAAACGGCGGCCATTTTGTCCGTCAATTTTGGTCCGATTTTCACGAAATTCGAACTCAACCTTCATAACCATGGAACGGTGATATAATCAAACGGTTTTTTAAATCGGATAACAATTTTGACCTCCAGAGGGACCACAACTAAAAAGGGCGATTTTTCGGACAATGAGGGGCCATAATTCAGGAAGTTACGATCCGATGGGAGCAAATATCGAAAGGAACCAAGATCTTTGGGTTATAAACATACATGTCAAGTTTCATCAAAATCGGTTCAAAATTGTGACCTCTATAAGGTCCACAACCTTGATATAACATATTTTCACACTATTCGCGTACAAACGGCGGCCATTTTGTCAGTCAATTTTGGTCTGATTTTCACGAAATTCGAACTCAACCTTCATAACAATAGAACGGTGATATAAGCAAACGGTTTTTTAAATCGGATAACAATTTTGACCTCCAGAGGGACCACAAGCTAAAAAGGGCGATTTTTCGGACAATCAGGGGCCATAATTCAGGAAGTTACGATCCGATTGGCGCAAATATCGAAAGGAACCAAGATCTATGGGTTATAAACATGCATGTTAAGTTTCATCAAAATCGGTTCAAAATTGTGACCTCTATAAGGTCCACAACCTTGATATAACATATTTTCACACTATTCGCGTACAAACGGCGGCCATTTTGTCAGTCAATTTTGGTCTGATTTTCACGAAATTCGAACTCAACCTTCATAACCATGGAACGGTGATATAATCAAACGGTTTTTTAAATCGGATAACAATTTTCACCTCCAGAGGGACCACAAGCTAAAAAGGGCGATTTTTCGGACAATCAGGGGCCATAATCCATAATTCAGGAAGTTACGATCCGATTGGCGCAAATATCGAAAGGAACCAAGATCTATGGGTTATAAACATGCATTTCAAGTTTCATCCAAATCGGTTCAAAATTGTAACCTCTACACTGTTCACAAGCTAAAAAACGTACAATCAGGGGCCATAACCTATGAAGTTAGTCCGATACATGCCAATATCGAAAGGAACCGAGATCTTAGGGTGATAAACCTATATTTTAAGTTTCATTGAAATCGGATAAGAATTGTGACCTGTAGACTGTTCACAAACAATTGTGGAGGGACGGACGGACGGACGGACGGACAGGGGCGACGACAATATACGTCCACATGAAAATGTGGGCGGATAAACATTGTGACCTGTAGACTGCTCACAAACAATTGTGAACGGGCGGACGGACAGGGCGACGACAATATACGTCCACATGAAAATGTGGGCGAATATATTCGGGTGATTTTTCATACAATCAGGGGCCATAATTCAGGAAGTTACGTTCCGATATGAGCAAATATCAAAAGGAACCAAGATCTTTGAGTTATAAACATGCATTTTAAGTCTCATCAAAATCGGTTTAAAATTGTGACCTCCACATGAAAATGTGGGCGTATAAAAATATAAGCCAATAAAATTGAACAATAATTACATGAAGATGTCACAAGCCTTCCCTGGCTTTCTTGTTTGTCAGTTGTTGGAATTAGTATATTCACATTTTCCATACTGAAGACAATGTCCTTTTACTCTGGAAAAAAAAATAAACTAAGTAATGTTGAATGAAGATAAACAGATGGAAACAGTTGAGGACAAAATATTACACATATCTTGGGGGTATTGATAGGCAATGAAACATATATCCACGGCATCTAAATCATCCGACCACTTTTAGAGCCGGTCTGATATTTTGTTTCCAAATGATTATCTCTGATTGTATATTGATGTTTGTCTTTGTTCCATATTTTGTGTATATCTTCATTTGTACTCTATAGATGTTTTTCTTTGCTTGATAAAGACAGGAAAAAACTCGGTGAGTACGGCTAGTAGGAGCTTTAGGCCCCCCCCCCCCAAAAAAATAATTTGACTTCAAGTGCTTTTTTCTCACAGTTATTGCATGCACATAACTATTCAAATAAAAAACAAGAGGCTTGATTTTAACATGGAAGCAGGGTTTCAGCCAGTGAAGGGGACCACGTACCCCCTTTGCTTGAAGAAAGGGGGTGCATACCCCCGTTCGGTCAGCTGAGTAATGTTTTCAAAAAGTGTGTTTTGTGTAAGAAAACGAGTGATTAAATGAACTGTAACTAACGAAATATCATATTACATCTTATTACATCGTTTATTCAAGTTATTTAATTCACAGCATCCCAATCCCCAACAACATTTGTTGACTATAAGGAGTGTAAGAAAACAAGTGTTTAAATGATCTGTAACTAACGAAATATGTTTATTCCTTAATTACCTATATACAACCGGTGTGTGTATTCATTAACGCCTGACTGATTCCTTAATCCCCTTAATTAAATAAAACAATTGACTACGGAATAACTTGTTTGATAATTCATTTTAATTCAAGATCCAATTTAAAATTTGTTTCATAATGTACGGTCGTTCTATTTTATCATGGCAGCGATTTAATAGCCTCTACCATGTGCGCAGAGATACATTTTCGTCAAAAGAAGTGTATTGTGGTTCGAATTTCCCGGAGTAAAAGAGTACAGGAGTAAAAAGAGGCAGAGGATATTCGGCCACAGATCACTAATTATTTCCCCATTGACTTTAATGTTAATTCTCGTCTCTTAGACCGGCTGTAACTTTTTCCCAAATATTCGTTGGGTAGAACGCTTTCCGCCACAGATGGAGCAACATGTGGCAAACTCTGGCCCAAAAGCATGTATGAGGTTCACCATGAAAAACTTGAGATACACAGGCTGGAAGTAGAGACAACTAAAGAAGCAATTTTCGGCCCTCCCTTTCAACGTAACCAACCTCACAACCCTTGTATCCTTCCGCCTCAAAATCATGAATATTCGCCAAAACCTGGCAGAAAATGTATTTTTAAACCCTTTTCTTCGATTCTACACCAAAAAGTCAACAAAAATCGCCATGGAAAAGGGGGAAAACGGGAAAGGGAGAGAAAGACTCAAAATAACTTTCGCCCTACATTCGTGGGTGACGGCCCAAGAATATTTAGTGATCTGTGTCCATTCGCCATTCGAATGGCAAATAGTTATTCGCCATTCCTTTATGTTATTTGCCATTCGTTTTCGTTATTTGCCATTCGTTTTTTTTAAATCGATATTTTCTGTACTATCACGATGTCTGGTCGAGGGGTAATGGTACCAAACACTTAAACTAGTTTTACTTCGTCGAACAAAATGAACATATATCATTTTCGTTGCAGTAAAAATGCGAAAATTACTACTGCAAGAAACGTTGTTTGGCAGAGTGTGTGTGTGAAATAGCTTTATTTAACGTCCGCTTCCACCGAGGTGATATCGCAGACCATATGGGAGGTCTATTTATAGCCGAGCGGTGACTACCCGAAAAAGTACCATACTATATGACCTGTCTTTGAAAGGTTTAAATAAGACAAAATAGTTTTATTCAAGTATATGGATTGGAAATGATGAAAAATTTGAGAGAGAGAGGGGGGGGAGAGAGAGAGAGATAAGAGAGGGAGGAGAGGGAGAGAGAGAGATAAGAATAGGAGAGATAAGAGGAGAGGGGAGAGAGAGAAGGGGAGAGAGAGAAGAGAACGAGCGAGAGAGAGGAGAGAGAGAGAAAGAGGGAAGGAGAGAGGAGAAGGGGAGAGAGGGAGAGAGACGGTTCGCCATAGATCCATTCGAAACAAACAAGGTAATTTCTGGACTAACATATGGTTCAATTTTATTTTAATAATTTCATTTTCGCATATAGAACTTTAGCAGTCGGAGGACCCGGAATCAAATCCACACTCGCTACTTGACTATATAACACCCTCTGGAACTAATTATTTGAAATCGATGAAAATCAGTAGGCTTCTTTGTCTCAGGACCTTAAACAGTGTGTGTAAATTTAAAGTCAATCGGATATTAACTTTGGCCTCTAGAGTCTAGAGCATCCACAGGATTTTTTGATGTGATCAAGGAACATAACTCTGGCACTAATTATCGGAAATTGATGCAAATCAATAGGCATCTTCGTCTTATGCCCTTAAACACTGTGTATAAATTTAAAGTCAAACGGATATTAACTTTGGCTTTTAGCGCGTCCACAAGATTTTTTGAAGTGATCAAGGGCCATAACTCTGGCACTAATTATCGGAAATCGCTGAAAATCAATAGGTTTCTTCGTCTTATGACCTTAAACACTGTGTATAAATTTAAAGTCAATCGGATATTAACTTTGGCTTTTAGAGCGTCCACAAGATTTTTTGAAGTGATCAAGGGCCATAACTCTGGCACTAATTATCGGAAATTACTGAAAATCAATAAGCTTCTTCGTCTTATGACCTTAAACACTGTGTATAAATTTAAAGTCAATCGGATATTAACTTTGGCTTTTAGGGCGTTCACAAGATTTTTTGAAGTGATCAAGGGCGATAACTCTGGCACTAATTATCGGAAATCGCTGAAAATCAATAGGCTTCTTCGTCTTATGACCTTAAACACTGTGTATAAATTTAAAGTCAATCGGATATTAACTTTGGCTTTTAGAGCGTCCACAAGATTTTTTGAAGTGATCAAGGGCCATAACTCTGGCACTAATTATCGGAAATTGCTGAAAATCAATAAGCTTCTTCGTCTTATGACCTTAAACACTGTGTATAAATTTAAAGTCAATCGGATATTAACTTTGTCTTTTAGGGCGTTCACAAGATTTTTTGAAGTGATCAAGGGCCATAACTCTGGCACTAATTATCGGAAATCGCTGAAAATCAATAGTCTTTTTCGTCTTATGACCTTAAACACTGTGTATAAATTTAAAGCCAATCGGATATTAACTTTGGCCTCTAGAGCGTCCACAAGATTTTTTGAAGTCATCAAGGGCCATTACTCTGGTAATTATTATCGGAAATCGCTGAAAAACAATAGGCTTCTTCGTCTCATGACCTTAAACACTGTGTATAAATTTAAAGTCAATCGGATATTAACTTTAGCCTATAGAGCGTCCACAAGCAATTGTGGACGCCGGACCGACGGACGGACGGGGGCGACGACAATATACGACCACATTTCAATGTGGGCATATAAAAATAAAACATCTAATGGGAACCTATGTGTTGATAATATTATTAATTAATAAAGGATGATCTTTATTATGAGTTTTTATTTGTCGACACAATAACCAAGCATAACAATATAAATGACTAAATCATTTCTGAATTTATATCGGCATCTAGAAGACGGAATGTATTAGACAGTGATTACGTGACATCAAAGGAATATCCCCCTTTTCATCCTTTATTCCACCACGCGCAAACCACGTGATATTTCACACCTTTTCCAAAACTTCTACTCGTATATTGACAGACGATATAGTGAACTAGATAGAACGAAGTAAAAAAAAAAATACGTAGCAATTTAGATAAAGGATACTCGTAAGGATTTTGTACTGTTTATTATTTCCTTTCTACGGCTGCTATGAGTCTTGTATTACCGGTACGTTTAAAAAGCAACAAGCACGTAGTTTCATTTTTAATTAACAAACATATGAAAGATAGGTTGCCAGGCAACGAAACATACGCCCACAGCAGCTAAATCGTCCGGGCAGTCAACAAGGGTTGTCGCATATTTTTACTTTTTTTTGGTAATGAAACATTTGTAATACACTAAAATCTGAGTAACAACTCATTATGTAATTATCTAAAAATCATTAGAATTTGTTTGCTTTTTATAAAGTTTTGCCCCAAGCTAACAATTAGTATAGAAAACATTTAATATCATGGATTTAGCTGTTCAGTTATCAAAATTCATTGAAAATCAAAATAATTGTTCGTTTCAACACCTTAAACTCTGTGTATCAATCTGAAGTCAATCGGAGGATAAGTTTGGCATCTACAGCGCCACAAGGTTTTTTGAAGTGATCAAGGAATATAACTCTGGAAGTAATGATTTGAAATCGATGAAAATCAGTAGGCTTCTTCCTCTCAGGACCTTAAACAGTGTGTGTAAATTTAAAGTCAATCGGATATTAACTTTGGCCTCTAGAGCGTCCACAGGATTTTTTGATGTGACCAAGGGCCATAACTCTGGCACTAACTATCGGAAATCGCTGAAAATCAATAGGCTTCTTGGTCTTATGACCTTAAACACTGGGTATAAATTTAAAATCAATCGGATATTAACTTTGGCTTTTAGAGCGTCCACAAGATTTTTTGAAGTGATCAAGGGCCATAACTCTGGCACTAATTATCGGAAATCGCTGAAAATCTATAGGCTTCTTGGTCTTATGACCTTAAACACTGTGTATAAATTTAAAGTCAATCGGATATTAACTTTGGCTTTTAGAGCGTCCACAAGATTTTTTGTAGTGATTAAGGGCCATAACTCTGTCACTAATTATCGGAAATTGCTGAAAATCAATAAGCTTCTTCGTCTTATGACCCTAAACACTGTGTATAAATTTAAAGTCAATCGGATATTAACTTTGACTTTTAGAGCGTCCACAAGATTTTTTGAAGTGATCAAGGGCCATAACTCTGGCACTAATTATCGGAAATCGCTGAAAATCAATAGGCTTCTTCGTCTTATGACTTTAAACACTGTGTATAAATTTAAAGTCAATCGGATAATAACTTTGGCCTCTAGGGCGTCCACAAGATTTTTTGAAGTCGTCAAGGGCCATAACTCTGGTAGTTATTATCGGAAATCGCTGAAAAACAATAGGCTTCTTCGTCTCATGACCTTAAACACTGTGTATAAATTTAAAGTCAATCGGATATTAACTTTGACCTCTAGAGCGTCCACAGGATTTTTTGATGTGACCAAGGGCCATAACTCTGGCACTAATAATCGGAAATCGCTGAAAATCAATAGGCTTCTTCGTCTTATGACCTTAAACACTGTTTATAAATTTAAAGTCAATCGGATATTAACTTTGGCTTTTAGAGCGTCCACAAGATTTTTTGAAGTGATCAAGGGCCATAACTCTGGCACTAATTATCGGAAATCGCTGAAAATCTATAGGCTTCTTCGTCTTATGACCTTAAACACTGTGTATAAATTTAAAGTCAATCGGATATTAACTTTGGCTTTTAGAGCGTCCACAAGATTTTTTGAAGTGATCAAGGGCCATAACTCTGTCACTAATTATCGGAAATTGCTGAAAATCGATAAGCTTCTTCGTCTTATGACCTTAAACACTGTGTATAAATTTAAAGTCAATCGGATATTAACTTTGACTTTTAGAGCGTCCACAAGATTTTTTGAAGTGATCAAGGGCCATAACTCTGGCACTAATTATCGGAAATCGCTGAAAATCAATAGGCTTCTTCGTCTTATGACCTTAAACACTGTGTATAAATTTAAAGTCAATCGGATATTAACTTTGGCCTCTAGAGCGTCCACAAGATTTTTTGAAGTCGTCAAGGGCCATAACTCTGGTAGTTATTATCGGAAATCGCTGAAAAACAATAGGCTTCTTCGTCTCATGACCTTAAACACTGTGTATAAATTTAAAGTCAATCGGATATTAACTTTAGCCTCTAGAGCGTCCACAAGCAATTGTGGACGCCGGACCGACGGACGGACGGACGGACGGACGGACCGACGGACCGACGGACGGACGGACGGACGGGGGCGACGACAATATACGACCACATTTCAATGTGGGCGTATAATAAAAATGATATAAAATATTTGGCTAAAACTTTCTGAATTGGCTAATAAAATTTTGATTTGGCTAAAAATTTGGCTAATGGTTTTAAGGGTCTAGGGCGGTCACTGAATGATGTGTGCGGGGGTAAGGCTAAAATATTTATTTCATTTTTTTTTTGGCGAGTTCTAGTAGTTCTAAAACTTCATGGGAGCCATGTGAATCTAATATAAGCAACTGTGGTCGCTCCGGTCCACAGTGCTTTAAAATCACATTTTGGAACCACTGTTCCCCTAATACATCACACATCCCGGCACGCTCCTGATATGTCCACACCGTTTCTTGTGGAGCATTATAGGTTGCAAAACCATGTAAGGATTTATGGGTTTTCCCCTTTACAACACGGGGGGGGGGGACTAGTGGTCCAGAGCGCCAGTTTGTTGTTCGGTATTCGCGAATAATGAACAACGAACTGGATTGTTGTTCCGTATTCGCGAATAACGAACAACGAGCTGGTTTGTTGTTCGTTATTCACCAGATATGGAATTAGTAATATAATAAAGGGAGTGGGTTTTTAAGCCCAATTGGGTTTTAAAACTTCAAAGTCTTTGGAAAAAGAATTTAATTAATTCTCTTTCTATCCGAAGAAAGAGCTGCTTCATATTGGCGAATTACGAACAACGAGCCAGTTTCTTGTTCTGTATTCGCGAATAACGAACAACGAGCTGGTTTGTTGTTCGGTATTCACCAGATATGGAATTAGTTATATCATAAAGGAATTTTTGGTGGGGAATACGCCACAGGTGGTTTTTATGAGCCTAAATGGATTATAACACTTCAAACACTTGGGAATAGATTCTAACAACTTCTCTTTCTATCCGAAGAAAGAGCACTTTCATATTGGCGAATAACGAACGAGCCAGTTTGTTGTTCGGTATTCACGAATAACTAACAACGAGCTGGTTTGTTGTTCGTTATTCACCAGCTATTGAATTAGTAATATAATAAAGAAACGTTTGTAGGGAATACGCCGGGAGTGGGTTTTTCAGCCCAATTAGGTTATAAAACTTCAAAGTCTTGGGAAAAAGAATTTAACTAACTCTCTTTCTATCCCAAGAAAGAGCTGTTTCATATTGGCGAATAACGAACAACGAGCCAGTTTGTTGTTCGGTATTCGCTAATAATGAACAACGACCTGGTTTGTTGTTCGGTATTCACCAAATATGGAATTAGTAATATAATAAAGTTTTTTTTTGTTTTTTGTGGAGTATACGCAACAGGTGGCTTTTTATGAGCCTAACTGGATTAGAAAACTTCAAACTCTTGAGAAAGAGATTCTAAAAACTTCTCTTTCTATCCGAAGAAAGAGCTGTTTCATATTGTCGAATAACGAACAACGAGCCAGTTTGTTGTTCGGTATTCGCGAATAACGAACACCGAGCTGGTTTGTTGTTCGGAATTCACCAGATATGGCATTAGTAATATAATAAAGTATTTTTTGTAGAGTATAAGCCACAGGTGGCATTTTATGAGCCTGACTGGATTAGAAAACTTCAAACTCTTGAGAAAGAGATTCTAAAAACTTCTCTTTCTATCCGAAGAAAGAGCTGTTTCATATTGTCGAATAACGAACTACGAGCCAGTTTGTTGTTCGGTATTCGCGAATAACGGACACCGAGTTGGTTTGTTGTTCGGTATTCACCAGATATGGCATTAGTAATATAATAAAGTATTTTTTGTAGAGTATAAGCCACAGGTGGCATTTTATGAGCCTAACTGGATTAGAAAACTTCAAACTCTTGAGAAAGAGATTCTAAAAACTTCTCTTTCTATCCGAAGAAAGAGCTGTTTCATATTGGCGAATAACGAACGAGCTGGTTTGTCGTTCGTTATTCGCCAGATATGGAATTAGTAATATAATAAAGGTACTTTTGTAGGGAATACGCCACGGGTGAGTTTTTTGAGCCCAATTGGGTTATAAAACCTCAAAGTCTTGGGGAAAAGATTTTAACTAACTCTCTTTCTATCCGAAGAAAGAGCTGTTTCATATGGACGAATACCGAACAACGAGCCAGTTTGTTGTTCGGTATTCAGCAGATATGGATCAATTAGTAATATAATAAAAGAACCTTTGTAGGGAATACGCCGCAGGTGGGTTTTTATGAGCCTAATTGGATTATAAAACTTCAAACTTCTGGGAAATAGATTCTAACAACTTCTCATTCTATCCGAAGAAAATGCTGTTACATGTTGGCGAATAATGAACGAGCCAGTTTGTTGTTCGGCATTGGCGAATAACGAACAACGAGCTGGTTGGTTGTTCGGTATTCACCATATATGAAATTAGTAATATAATAAAGGTACTTTTGTAGGGAATACACCGCAGGTGGGTTTTTATGAGCCTCAATGGAGTAAAACACTTCAAGCTCTTGGGAAATAGATTCTAACAACCTCTCTTTCTATCTGAAGAAAGAGTTGTTTCATATTGGCGAATAACGAACAACGAGCTGGTTTGTTGTTCGGTATTCACGAATACCAAACAACGAGCTAGTTTGTTGTTCGGTATTCACCAGATATGGAATTGGTAATCTAATAAAATAACATTTGTAGGGAACACGAGGCAGGCGGGTTTTTATGAGCCTAACTGGATAATAAAACTTCAAACTTCTGGGAAATACATTCTAACAACTTCTCTTTCTATCTGAAGAAAGAGCTGTTACATATTGGCGAATAACAAACAACGAGCCAGTTTGTTGTTCGGTATTGGCGAATAACGAACAACGAGCTGGTTTGTTGTTCGGTATTCACCGTATATGGAATTAGTAATATAATAAAGGTACTTTTGTAGGGAACACGCCACAGGTGGGTTTTTATGAGCCTAAATGGATAATAAAACTTCAAAATTCTGGGAAATAGATTCTAACAACTTCTCTTTCTATCCAAAGAGCTGTTAAATATTGGCGAATAACGAACAACGAGCCAGTTTGTTGTTCGGTATTCACCAGATTTTGAATTAGTAATACAATAAAGAAACGTTTGTAGGGAATACGCCGGGAGCGAGGTTTTAAGCCAAATTAGGTTATAAGACTTCAAAGTCTTAGGGAAAAGAATTTAACAAACTCACTTTCAATCCAAAGAAAGAGCTGTTTCATATGGGCAAATAACGAACAACAAGGCAGTTTGTTGTTCGGTATTCGCGAATACCGAACAACGAGCTGGTTTGTTGTTCGTTATTCACCAGATATGGAATTAGTGATATAATGAAAGAACTTTTGTAGTGAATACGCGGCAGGTGGGTTTTTATGAGCCTAACTGTATTATAAAACTTCAAACTTCTGGGAAATAGATTCTAACAACTTCTCTTTCTATCTGAACAAAGAGCTGTTACATTTTGGCGAATAACGAACAACGAGCTGGTTTGTTGTTCAGTATTCGCGAATAACGAACAACGAGCTGGTTTGTTGTTCGGTATTCACCGTATATGGAATTATAGTTATATAATAAAGGTACTTTTGTAGGGAATACGTCACAGGTGGGTTTTTATGACCCTCAATGGATTATAACACTTCAAACTCTTGGGAAATAGATTCCAACAACTTCTCTTTCTATCCGAAGAAAGAGCTGTTACATGTTGGCGAATAACGAACAACGAGCCAGTTTGTTGTTCGGTATTGGCGAATAACGAACAACGAGCTGGTTTATTGTTCGGTATTCACCGTATATGGAATTAGTAATATAATAAAGGTATTTTTGTAGGGGAATACGCCACAGGTGAGTTTTTATGATCCTAAATGGATTATAACACTTCAAACTCTTGGGAAATAGATTCTAACAACTTCTCTTTCTATCCGAAGAAAGATCAGTTTCATATTGGCGAATAACGAACAACGAGCCAGTTAGAATCTCTTTCTCAAGAGTTTGAAGTTTTATAATCCAGTTAGGCTCATAAAAACCCACCTGTGGCGTATTCCTCACCAAAAAATCCTTTATTATATTACTAATTCCATATCTGGTGAATACCGAACAACAAACCAGCTCGTTGTTCGTTATTCGCCAATACCGAACAACAAACTGGCTCGTTGTTCGTTATTCGCCAACATGTAACAGCTCTTTCTTCGGATAGAAAGAGAAGTTGTTAGAAGCTATTTTCCAGAAGTTTGAAGTTTTATTATCCAGTTAGGCTCATAAAAACCCACCTGCGGCGTGTTCCATACAAAAATTCTTTTATTAGATTACTAATTCCATATCTGGTGAATACCGAACAACAAACTGGCTCGTTGTTCGTTATTGGCCAAGTACGTTTATTATATTACTAATTCCATATACGGTGAATACCGAACAACAAACCAGCTCGTTGCTTGGTATTCGTGAATACCGAACAACAAACCAGCTCGTTGTTCGTTATTCGCCAATACCGAACAACAAACTGGCTCGTTATTCGTTATTCGCAAAAATGTAACAGCGAATACCGAACAACAAACTGGCTCGTTGTTCGTTTTTCGCCAATATGAAACAGCTCTTTCTTCGGATAGAAAGAGAGTAAGCTAAATTCTTTTTCCAAAGACTTTGAAGTCGTAAAACCCAATTGGACTTAAAAACCTACTCCCGGCGTATTCCCTACAAATGTTTCTTTATTATATTACTAATTCCATATCTGGTGAATACCGAACAACAAACCGACTCGTTGTTCGTTAATCGCCAATACCGAACAACAAACTGGCTTGTTGTTCATTATTCGCCAATATGTAACAGTGAATACCGAACAACAAACTGGCTCGTTGTTCGTTATTCGCCAATATGAAACAACTCTTTCTTCGGATAGAAAGAGAGTTAGTTAAATTCTTTTTCCAAAGACTTGGAAGTCTTTAAACCCAATTGGGCTTAAAAACCTACTCTCGGCGTATTCCCTACAAATGTTTCTTTATTATATTGCTAATTCCATATCTGGTGAATACCGAACAACAAACCAGTTCTTTGTTCGTTATTCGCGAATACCGAACAACAAACTGGCTCGTTGTTCGTTATTCGCCAATATGAAACAGCTCTTTCTTCGGATAGAAAGAGAAGTTGTTAGAATCTATTTCCCAAGAGTTTGAAGTTTTATAATCCAGTTAGGCTCATAAAAACCCACCTGCGGCGTATTCCCTACAAAAGTTCCTTTATTATATTACTAATTCTATATCTGGTGAATACCGAACAACAAACCAGCTCGTTATTCGCGAATACCGAACAACAAACCAGCTCGTTGTTCGTTATTTGCAAATACCGAACAACAAACTGGCTCGTTGTTCGTTATTCGCGAATATCGAACAACGAACAACAAACTAACTTCACGTCGCCGCCTTCTCAACCTCGTGGGTTTCCTCCGGGCACTCCGGTTTCCTCCAACTGCTAAAGACCCCTACACTCAAGCGAATTATCGAAATAAAATTAAACCATATGTTAGTCCTGAAATGACCTAGTTTGTGTTGAGTGGACGTTAAACCCCATTTCTCTCTATCCTTCCCCCTTAACAACACACATAGGGGGCATGCAAAACCCTACCGCGTTTATGCAGCCATGAACTGTGATGTTTTGGCAGTTATTGGAAACTCGCCCAGGGAGGGACTTGACTCCTTTTCGGGAATAACTCTAACAGGGTCATGCTGAAAAGATATGCCTGTTTCGTCACAATTCCATATCTTTTCAGGATGCCCACTCAGGTTCAACGTTGAGATGATGTTTCCCAGATCAGCGTAATATTTTCTGACCACGACTCTGTTCAACATCCTTGACCTAGTTGTACAGAGTTTTTCGGGCTTTCTTGTTGTTAATTCTGGATAGTGGACTTTTAAGCCCCGCCTCCTGAAATTCCATTTTTAAATGGTGTGTACGTCCGTTACCACAATAATTTCTAATTTACTGGATTACAAGAATCCAAATGTGGCCATACAGTAGACATATAGTATTAGTGTCCTTTTGCACAAGAAGAAAAACTTTTTAATTCCCCGGGACAATTCAGAGTTTTGCAACTATATGTTCATGCAGGCAATTCATGGTGCTCATTTCTGTACGTCTATTACCTATACTTTGAGGAGCCAATATTTATTTCCTGTGTTCATGAACAAATAAAATCATATGTCAATTGATATTTTAATCCCATGTTTTTAATACTAAATAAAAGCAAAACGGTTAATTATTCATGGTTAGATAATATTGGAAGTAATAAAAATATGACGAGTTCAAAATGTACGTTTATTACGGTGGAATTGCCCTTTAGCAGATTTAACTGTGGAAACTACATCAAAGAGAAATTTGAAAGATATTAACAAAGGCGTTTTATAGCTGAGGCGCTGGAGGCGCCAGCCTCCTCTCGAAAAAAATCATAGAAATTGGAAAAATAAAACGGGAGAAAAATGCTAAAACCGATGAGAAAAATGAAAATGTACCCTAGTTAGGGGGCCCTAAAGGCAGACAAAAGGGTCCCACTTCTGACAAAAGGGCCCCTCTGGCCAAGGGAAAGGGCCCCGAGTCCGAGTCAATCGTTTTCTATACACTGTTACTGTCGAATCCATTGCTTAATGAGAATGCAGTCATTGCATTGGCATAAAAATCATCAATAAAGACCCCCCCCTCCCCGCGAAAGAGGGCCCTCAAAATTGTATAGCCTCCACCATGATAAACCTTAAAACGCCCCTGGATATTAAGACAACCTCTTCCTCATTTGGAAAACTACATGTAATCTTGGCCATATAGCAGACTTGCACAAACGTTTAAATGATATTAAATTCATGTTGAAACAGATCCAGGTGTGAGTAACCCCATATGGATACCATATTGGAATTAGATATATATTATATGTGGTAAATGCCATATAGATATATTGGCCCCTGATACACGTGTGGGTAATCCCATATGGATACCATATTGAACCCACATACATAATACACACGAATGTGGTCATACCATATCCATACCACGCAGATTCCAGGTGAACATGTTGGTAATCACATCTGCACATATCGGTTCAAGGTACACACAACTAAAAGTGTGGGTTCAATAATGAGCTAACATATGCAAATAAGTAATCCCATATGGATACCATGTTGGCCCCAGATATACAAAATTTATTATGTAATCCCATACAGATACCATATTATCCCCAGATACATACATGGGTAATCCCATATGGACACCATATTGGCCCCATGTTTACAAAACAGCGTTTTAATGTGGGTAATACCATATAAATCCCATATTGGCCCCAGATGTGATATACACACTATGAGGTCAGATTATCAATGTAAGAAAGAAGTTCATGTAACCATTATATCCTTTGGCGTATCTCTGTGATATTAATATATATGAAAATAAAGCGTATTTGCCTACATTTGTATGTGCGAAGATAATATGGTTTCAGTATTGTAATCATGTGGAATGATCTGGACCCACAGCCCATTTTCTCCCCATATGGTCCCCATATTGCAATGTTTATGGGGCCCATATGGATACCATATTGGACCCAGACCTATATAATTATTTTATGTGGTAAATAAACCATATATATATATTATTTTGGATCCAGAAACACATGTAGGTAACTCCATATGGATACCATATTGGAATTATATATATTATATGTGAAATGCCATATAGATATATTGACCACAGATACACATGTGGGTATTCCCATATGGATACCATATTGGGCCCATGTACATAATATACAGGAATGTGGTTATATGGCCACAGATCACTAATTATTGCCCCATTGACTTTAATGTTAATTCTCGTCTCTTAGACCGGTTGTAACTTTTTCCCAAATATTCGTTGGGTAAAACGCTTTCTGCCACAGATGGAGCAACATGTGGCAAACTCTTGCCCAAAAGCATGTATGAGGTTCTTCATGAAAAACTTGAGATAGACAAGCTGGAAGTAGAGACAGCTAACCTTGCAATTTTCGGCCCTCCCTTTCAACGTAACCAACCTCACAACTCTTGTATCCTTCCACCTCAAAATCATGAATATTCACCAAAACCTGGCAGAAAATGTATTTTCAAACCCTTTTCTTCGATTCTACACCAAAAATTCAACAAAAATCGCCATGCAAAAGGGGGAAAAAGGGAAAGGGAGAGAAGGACTAAAAATAACTTTCGCCCTTGTTTCGTGGGTGACGGCCCATGAATATTTGGTGATCTGTGTCCTATATAGGGGTGAAACTTCGGATATCACCAAAAGGCCTTTTGTATTTGCTTCCCATATGTTCTGGCAACATGCTGGTGAAAGGAAAGCAAAATCAAAGAATAACTGCAAAAATGATGGCCCTTTAAGTATACATGCTGCTTTAAGTACAGTGGTGCATCTCAGGTCCCTGGGCCTTTTGTGCTAAAATTTAAAAAATCTTTTTTAATAGAGGCGGTATTTGAGCTCTGTGAAAAAATTAGACAAGTTGCAAACAAACTACATAGAAAACACTCATAATTTGAAATTTTTATCAAAAATATATTTTTTTACTGCCATGTCATGAAAAATGTACAAAATTTACATGTAGCATCTTTCAAAAAACCAATAATTTCCCACTTTTTTAGATAGCCAGACTGGCAAGTAATATATTTTTGGAAACCCTGGACAATATGTAAACAGAAAAATCACAAATCAATTGCATTCATTGTAATTATAGAGGTCTGTACAGAAACATGTAACCCCACCCCCTAAAAATGTCAATGACTGAATCAATCTTATCTTTGGTTGCAGAGCTAACATTACCAAAGGAATTTGTCAAACAGATATGTTTTACCATCCCTGGCTAATATATGTACATAGAAGCTAAAATAGGTGCAATAAATATGAATTATGGTTAAAATAGGCCTTGCTGAAAGAATAAAAAAGGTATATTCGGCCTTTGTCCACCCCTCTCTAACAAAAGGGTCACAGAATACACAATTTTCACAAATTTGGAAATAGTTTAATGTTTTCAACATCTCAAACCTCAGAGGCATCATACAAATCTTTATTGCAATTATTGTACTGAAGCAAGATGTTTGGGCCTTTACATCAATTGCCTTAAAAAATGAAGTAAAAAAGGTAGTTATGACATAGTTGACAACATAAAAGAGGCCTGAAAAGGAGCAAAATTAACATTTTACTGTTCTATAAGTGACATAAATGCAACAAACACCACAAATCCTAGATTTTGATAAGAAAATATTGACCATTAAGCTGACATTTACACATCTACACCAGTTCTGTATCAGGGTGTGGTCTTACTGGCCTGACATGTCTCAAGGTTCTAAGTTTGACTATGAACAAAAAAGGTCAGAAATCCTTGAAATGTACAAAATGACCATTTATTGGTGAAAAATAACATTCCCATCTGTAATTCAACAACAAATTCCAATTATTATCATTTAATTGTCAACACAGGTGCAATTAAATCTCTCAAAACACATTAATAAAAACGGGTGGGGTGGGGCATTTATAGCCCCTCTAAACAGAAAGATGGGGTGAAAAATGTCTATAAAGACTGGGATATTGCTTCCTACATGAAGAAAATGCAAGAATTTAATGCTTCAAAGAAGAAAAAAATGCTTGTTCTGGGTAAAATAGTGGCCAAATTGAGCCTACCCCTGTTTTGAACATTTTGTACAAACCCATCTGCTGTATATTATTAACTCAGTGTTGCCAATTTTCCATTTTCTGTAGGAAAGCTGGAGCTATTTCTAAACTTGACAAACTTATAGATCCCATCTAAGTTAAATTAGCAATGAAAATAAGGGCATTTTTAGAAATTTTGAGTCATTTGAGTAGGTATGAAAGCATTAATTTTTACATCGAAATGGGAGAATCTGGAGATTTTCTGTGAATATTTCTGATTTTTAGACAAAATTAGGTGAAATTACAATGTTGTTCACTTTATCTGTGCTTTCTGAGGCTGAATACACCAAAATTGGACACTGAAATATTTTTATTACTGTTAGAAATTAAATAAAAACTGAAAATTGGAAAATTTGCAGTAAAATCACAATTTTTCCCAAAACTTTGATAAATTTTTTTTTGAATTTATTTTTTTTTAGTTTTTCTGTAGTCAAGTTATTTTATACATATTTTCTGACAAATTAGTCATCACATTTTCAAAACTAAGGCATATCAGTCACAGCCTTGTCATACACAGACAGGCCACAGATCACTAATTATTGCCCCATTGACTTTAATGTTAATTCTCGTCTCTTAGACCGGTTGTAACTTTTTCCCAAATATTCGTTGGGTAAAACGCTTTCTGCCACAGATGGAGCAACATGTGGCAAACTCTTGCCCAAAAGCATGTATGAGGTTCTTCATGAAAAACTTGAGATAGACAAGCTGGAAGTAGAGACAGCTAACCTTGCAATTTTCGGCCCTCCCTTTCAACGTAACCAACCTCACAACTCTTGTATCCTTCCGCCTCAAAATCATGAATATTCACCAAAAACTGGCAGAAAATGTATTTTCAAACCCTTTTCTTCGATTCTACACCAAAAATTCAACAAAAATCGCCATGCAAAAGGGGGAAAAAGGGAAAGGGAGAGAAGGACTAAAAATAACTTTCGCCCTTGTTTCGTGGGTGACGGCCCATGAATATTTGGTGATCTGTGTCCATATCATATCCCATGTTCCTGAAGCAACGGTATACTAGTTTTATAACTATTATCCGTTACTTTCACAGCCCACTATTCTCGTCACTAATTTTGATTGGTAGAAGGGATATTCCAGTAGCCATTGAGATTCCTTGAAACAAAATTTTCCGCGAAATATTCGAATAACCAGACGCTTGATCTCCAGTAGAAACCCCTATTTATGTTAATCGAGTCATAAAGGTCAAAGGTGACAAAGGCTGTCAACATTTCATCATGGCCGATCGTATCACGTTTTGTCAAGACATATGTAGTGGAATTATTGGAGTAAAAAAACGACGATTGTTATTTTCCCCGGCTTTTCTTGTTAACAGTGAACTTAATGAGATTCTGGGTTATCAGGCACACATAAATGACGGCTTGTCAAGCTATATTTGTTTAGCTTGCTTCAGTAAGCTGACGAAAATGCAGCCAATAACAAAGTCAATCCAGGTAAGTTTAATAATTATTAATGTCTTATCTTGTTGTTCTTCTTCACGATTACGAGTCGGACTCTATCTGCAGACAGGCATTTTTGCCATTGAGGGTGAATTTGTACATGGCCTACTCTTACAACCGATTTTTAACTGCCGACATTGACATGCAGTGACATTTGACATGCTCTGCCTCTAATAGAACTTCAATTCTGTCTGACGGGGGTGGGGGGGACCCAGGGAAAGACGAAAGTGAAAATACTAAATAGAGTAGACCGAAATTTGCTACCTTGGAGAAAATTGTTTGTATTAGTGTATTTAACATCCGCTGCCAACTTAATTTAGATACAATATTATACTCATATAGTCATATCACGATGTGATGAGTTTGTTTCGTTCTATTTCCAAAGAATAATAATTGGGTGTAATTAGATGATTTGTCAGACACATTTGTTTGTACAAAAGCGAGGAGATTTGTGTTATATGGGCCAGATGTGGCCAGTTGGTTATATAGCGCACTTGCTAGAATAACTAAATGAGGGCTAACATTTCAGAGTCCCATTTTCATCAAGCCGAGTATTGTAAAAGTAGGCCATATGTCACTGCCTTAGCAAAATTAACCCTCATTGCACTTACTTTGCAAATGTCCCTGGTTAACCTGATCAGTGCAATGGACGTTAAGCTCTATTCATTTTTTCAGTGTTATGATTAATTTCGTTATACTTTTAGGAGAGAAGAAATATAGTTTTACAACTTAAATCGAAAATAGCACCATACCCATTACTATTACTAGAACTGCCCGCCGTTGGCCTAGTACCAGCAGAAGAAAACACAGAACTACCTGTATTATGTAAGAACTAAATTTGATTTTAAAATCTGTACAAGCAGGATATCTAAATATTTATTTGAATGAAAAGCGATGACAGCTCCAGTATAGTAATGCTAAGTTTCTGGAAAGGACTAGCAGAAGACCTTCTGGATCAAGACCTCAGCAATACTTGGGAAGCGGGGGCAGAAACAGTAGATATAATCGGCAGAAAACATCCCACTCAACCGAAATCAGATGAACTCCATAATATGGTTTATGAGATTAATGTTAAATATTTTGGATGTAGGTGTCCTTTATCAGTAATGACTATTTATTTCTGCACCATCATTATGAATATTGAAATGCATATTCTGTCACTTGTTTAACATGTAGTATTATTTTCAGCCAGGAAAGTAACACCAGTTAAGCAAGAAACAAAATTGACAAGTACACCAAAGAGAGTAAAAATCGAGCAACCAATTGTTTGTAAGTTATTAATTATCTATATACCTAGAAATTTGGCGTGACCGAGTGGTTAGGGTGCTTGCCGCTTATGGTGGTTGTCCATGATTTGCATCCGAACAAGGGAACATCGAATGACATTCTAGTCAATAGAAGGGGAGGAGGAGAAACGGAGTCCTGTGTATATTCAACAGAGCACCTTAAAGACACCTCAGCAGTTTAAAATTGGTTGTAAGAGTAGTTCATGTGCCGCTACGTTGGAAAAATGCACCCTCATCGCAAAGAAACATGGCAAATGCCTGTCTCTAGTTAGCCTTACAGTGCATAAAAATGAGACATTAAACAACATTTCCTTTCATTCTTATATACCAAATTCTTGAAAGAATGAATTGTACCAAATGAAAGTCATTCAATTATTTCTTTTGGATGATGATTTTAATTTAAACTGGCACTTTATTAATTAAATGAACTAAGGTTTATCTAAAGACTGAATACTTATTCATTCAAAAATATTCACAATTTCAGTTAAAAGTCCTACAACAGTACACGGCAAACGTGGGTTTGTAAAGTCTTCACCAACTCCACGAAAAGTTAAAAAGAGCAAAGTTAGTGTTACATTATTTACAGAAAAGGAGGTGGGTACACTATAGTTTTCTATTACAGTAATGTATTAGCAACTCAATATCTAAACAAAATTGGAGAAGTGAAGTTATTCAACATAATCTTTCTTAGAATTTGAATTTAATGAAAAGACCTTAATGTATGAAATGGTGTACTCTGCAGGCATCGGTCAGAAGATTCGAATAGTGGCGTATAAAAATATTCTGTATTCTGAAACTAATAACTCCCTCCAACCAACAGCCAGTCTCACATTATACTTTTTTTTAATTAGGGACCTACAGAATTCACACGTTCAACTGTATTAGATGGTTCTGAAAATACTTCAAGTTCTATTGACAAGAAAGTAAGCAAAAGGCTGTTTAGCCCAGGACATATGAGGGTAAGTATGCTATATATACATTTGTTTAGGTGATATATACTTTGATGGGCTTGCTCTGTGTAAAAAGATAGTGACTAGCATGGTGAATAGATAAACATAGTGGTTAATTATGAATAATAGATGTGCATAGGAATGAAGTGAATCTGGTCTTTTCGAGAAGATTGCTGAAGAAGCAGTGATACATAATGCACTTTGTTACAAACCCTGACTCATAAAGCTATTATAAATATACTAATAACTATTTTTTTCTTGTTGATTTGGTCATACATGACTCTTATCTATCCGAAAAATTGTTATATTATATTTTTTCTTATAGCATAATTGAATAAATTAGCTACATATATTAGCTTCTTTATGATAACCTCATCGCAGGTAGTATGACATATTTTATTACACAAAACAGTCAACTCATTTAAAAACTGTTTCTCATTGCAGGTAATAGAAACTGGAGAAGCTGATGTGACGAAAACAACCAGTCGAGCTGTGAGAGACAAGGAGACAAAGAAAATAATAAAGTCAATGGCTAGAGGAGAAAATTCAAAATGTATTGCAAAACAGTTGTTCTCTTCAAATCTGAGAGATAGTTTAATCAAACAGTTCTCAATTGATTTGACTTTGGAGTGTAAAAAAATTTGTTCAGGAGCACAAAATTCTGTGTTAGTTTCTATCGATTCAGATAAATGTTCGATCAAAGGCATTTTTTCATCAAGAGTCTCAGTCTGGACTTTTGCAAAAATGTTTTGCAAGAATCCATATTCTTGGAGGATTTTAAGATGGATGAATTTTCCTTGAAAGGCAAAGTATAACTATTATTTTTTCCTGGAAATAATAAAGTTTATTCCTAGAAACTTTCTTTTTAGACAAAGCAGAGCTCTGTTGACGAAGAAGTTATTACATGTCCTGTGCTAGCAGTTTTTTGTGTACATAATTTATTAAGTTTTAATTTACTGTGCTGCTAAATAGAAATTTAACTTTCAACTTAACTTCTCAAAAGGCTGTAATGGGTAAAACTCAATTTATATTCTGTTTCAGGCAATAGGTGTAATGAATAAACTTGGGATCTCTGTATCAACTGTTTCTGTTCACCGTCAGAAGCAAATTATTAAAGAGTTCCATGAGAATCATATCAAAGAAATGTTCAATCAGAAAGGTTTGAGAAAAGGTGATATTGAAGTTATTGGAGATAACATCGACATTACGAGAAACCCCTCACAAATGAGCAAAGATCGTCGTCGACTAAGCTGGCATTGGTTTGTCCTCTTGGGTGTTAAAAAAAGACTTGTGTTTCCAGATTTACCAGATGAACATCCACAAGCAGACATACTAACAGTCAGCAATGATACATTTTTGCCAAGTTTGACAGATTGTGAAAGTCTTGAAAATGACTTTATATTTCATATCATGCAAGTTCTTGTCAAATACATACCTGAACTCAAAAACTTTCAGTACTGTTTACCAAAAAACATTCCACACCCATTTCAAACAGAAACCTCAAAGAAGTCAGAGTTTGAGATACTTGATCTTTTGGATAAGTCTGAGAACAAATCTTCAGAAATGATACACATATTGGAACACATCCATGAAAATTTTATAGCTCAAAATGAAGATTCTCCCAATGTAGCCAACAGAATTGTCTTTGGTGGTGATTGTCTGACTAATGAGAGGGCGTATGCTGCCCAAATGGCAATGCTTAATCATGATACTCAGAAAGACAGATTAACAGGAGTAATTCACAGACCAGAGGGTCTTCATCGTATGATGAACCTTTGCTTGGTATTTTTATTCCTATTTAGAGTTCAACAGTTCATAGTTTTGGTTTATGTTTACCATGTTCAAGGTTTGCATTTTCAAGTTTAATTTTCATGTTCGGGGCCATTCAAAAATTACATAATACTGTTCTACAAATAGGACAATGATGAAGAGGTTTACAAGTGCCTAGTGGTGAGATTAGAATGATGTAGACACTGTTGGTTTTGGGCTTCCTCAGTTTGGTACACCAGTGATTGTAGTACCCGAACGCAATCTCATGTTGAAGTTGGATAGTGCCAGGGTTTTGAAATACTGATAATTTGTCAAATTAAATTATGTTGATAGTTCTTACTAAAATTATATTCAGAACCATAATTAAGATGCTGGAACCTTGTTTCAAGTTCGAAATATTATTGGTCGTGTAGATGTGCATGGACCAGAGGAAGTCGTTTCTAAATACAGGTAGTTATTTGTGAAATCTTACTATATCATTCATTGTTCACATCTTTAAAGTAATGCAGAGTATTTATTAGTTTTAACAATATTAATCATTTTGTAATAGTTGAATACAAAAAGACACTAATATACAAGAGGTTGGATACAGTGACAAGCATGTGATATGCTTATATAAGACCGCTTCCAATTTATTGGGTATTGTTCGATAACTTACATCAGTATCAACTAGTTTGATCGATTGCAGTGTCACACGATGTACCTTATAATATTGCTGACAAGCCCCAGTCACATTATTCCTTTGAATTCAGGTCATAATTTGAGTAGACATTTCTTGAATTAAAGTTGTGCTTGAAGTGGTCTTTTATTTACATATTGTTTCAGGGCTCACTTTTCCTTTGTACAAGATGTGTTAGATGGATACATTGTCGCAGCAGCTATGGAGATATTTGGTGTTGGCGAGTGTAGTGATGAAACAAAAATTAAGTTGCCACCATTGGTTAATATGAATGAGGAGACCAAATACAAATATCTTCATAACCTTGCAAAGCAAATACATGATTATTTTGTAAAAGTGACTGAGCGTAAGTAATTATTCTATTATCAGTAACTGATATTCTACAAAATCAAATTGTATTTTATGATGTTGAGATTTTGATGATTTATCAAAAAATATTTGTTATGGCATCAATAGAATAGTTAAGAGGGTAAAACTATCTTTTATATGTATCGGTGATAGATTATAATGTTTATTTCATTGAATTGATCCGAATTGTTTCAAGCAAAATTTAAATATCCAGCAGTCCCATTTATTGACTTCAATACTTATGTCTATTCCAAATATGCTGTACATACATGTATAGATACATTTTAATAACTTTTTGTTTTTTAATTATTCGTTTCAGATGTTAAAACTTTGAGTACAAAAGTTAATGTCGCAGAAAAAGTAAGAGAGATCGTTGTTAAAGAGTGTGTTGAGTGTGGACAGAAATATAAAAGCCAGTACTGGTTAACGAGACATATGAAAGAGAAGCATGGTGAGATTGATAGCGAAACAGATACAATAGACATTGATGTTGTGTCTGAAGTAAGAACTGCATTCATGATGGCGGCATTACTGTTGAGAGACACCAATGATGCATACAAATTTGCTGATGGAAATCGAATAACCAGAAATGCAAAGTTCGAATTTTTGCTCGCTGATGTCGGTCACCATTGGAAGTATAAACAGATTTCTTTCATATATATCGGCAACACTGACAGAAAGAGAATCGAAAGAATATATTTGGAATTGTACTTGTAATACTGCTGGTGGTCAAGGCCGAAACATTCCAAATGATAATTTGGTAGAATTGAATGTACATGTACAAGCTGTCAAAAAAAGGTACAATTGCAGGGTGCAAATGCGACGTTTACCAGTGCAAGAAAAGCAGCTATGTCTATTAAGACACAAAATAATATTCGGGAAAACTTGCTTAACCAATCTGGGTGTAAACCTAGTGGTAAAAGAAAGCCAGAAGTAGTAAAATTAAGTGACGTTAGGGCAATAGCAAACGCATGCTTAAAAGGAAATCTGTTTGTGGTTGAACCAAGAAGGCAGCTGGACAGTTTCACAAATTTTAAGAATTTTTTTGAAAGAATTGATGCCACAAAATTGTATAAATGGCTTAATGAGCAAAAAAAGAAAATCAAAACTGAAACAATATGTTAACCACTGCACTTTTTATACGCCCACATTTTCATGTGGACGTATATTGTCCGTCCGTCCACAATTTGTTTGTGGACTCTCTACAGGTCACAATTCTTATCTGATTTTGACGAAACTTGAAATATAGGTTTATCCCCATAAGATCTCGGCTGCTTTCGATATTGGCATGTATCGGATCAAAACTTCATGGATTATGGCCCCTGATAGTACGAAAAATCACGTTTTTAGCTTGTGGACCCTATAGAGGTCATAATTTTGAACCGATTTTGATGAAACTTGACATGCATGTTTATAACCCAAAGATCTTGGTTCCTTTCGATATTTGCACCTATCGGAACGTAATTTCCTGAATTATGGCCCCTGATTGTCCGAAAAATCACCTTTTTTAGCTTATGGTCCCTCTGGAGGTCACAATTATTATCCGATTTAAAAAAACGTTTGATTATATCACCGTTACACCCTAAGGAAGGTTGAGTTCGAATTTCGGGAAAATCGGACCAAAATTGCCATACAAAATGGCCGCCGTTTGTACGCGAATACTGTTAAAAAATGGTATATCAAGGTTGTGGACCCTGTAGAGGTCACAATTTTAATTCGATTTTGATGAAACCTGAAATGCATGTTTATAACCTAAAGATCTTTATTCTTTTTGATATTTGTGCATATCAAATTGTAACTTAATGAATTATGGCCTTTGATTGTAGGAAAAATCACTTTCGGTATTGCTTGTTCTCTATCTATCTCTCGAACAATTATTATCCGATTTAAAAAAAAACCTCTGATTATATTACTGTTGCACCGTAAGGAAGGTTGAGTGAAAATCGTACCAAAATTGCCGGACGAATTGGTCGCCGTTTGTACAGGTCACAATTCTTATCTGATTTTGACGAAACTTGAAATATAGGTTTATCCCCATAAGATCTCGGCTGCTTTCGATATTGGCATGTATCGGATCAAAACTTCATGGATTATGGCCCCTGATAGTACGAAAAATCATGTTTTTAGCTTGTGGACCCTATAGAGGTCACAATTTTGAACCGATTTTGATGAAACTTGACATGCATGTTTATAACCCAAAGATCTTGGTTCCTTTCGATATTTGTACCTATCGGAACGTAATTTCCTGAATTATGGCCCCTGATTGTCCGAAATATCACCTTTTTTAGCTTATGGTCCCTCTGGAGGTCACAATTATTATCCGATTTAAAAAAACGTTTGATTATATCACCGTTACACCCTAAGGCAGGTTGAGTTCGAATTTCGGGAAAATCGGACCAAAATTGACATACAAAATGGCCGCCGTTTGTACGAGAATACTGTTAAAAAATGGTATATCAAGGTTGTGGACCCTGTAGAGGTCACAATTTTAATTCGATTTTGATGAAACCTGAAATGCATGTTTATAACCTAAAGATCTTTATTCTTTTTGATATTTGTGCATATCAAATTGTAACTTAATGAATTATGGCCTTTGATTGTAGGAAAAATCACTTTCGGTATTGCTTGTTCTCTATCTATCTCTCGAACAATTATTATCCGATTCAAAAAAAAACTCTGATTATATTACTGTTGCACCGTAAGGAAGGTTGAGTGAAAATCGTACCAAAATTGCCGGACGAATTGGTCGCCGTTTGTACAGGTCACAATTCTTATCTGATTTTGACGAAACTTGAAATATAGGTTTATCCCCATAAGATCTCGGCTGCTTTCGATATTGGCATGTATCGGATCAAAACTTCATGGATTATGGCCCCTGATAGTACGAAAAATCACGTTTTTAGCTTGTGGACCCTATAGAGGTCACAATTTTGAACCGATTTTGATGAAACTTGACATGCATGTTTATAACCCAAAGATCTTGGTTCCTTTCGATATTTGCACCTACATGTATAGGAACGTAATTTCCTGAATTATGGCCCCTGATTGTCCGAAAAATCACCTTTTTTAGCTTATGGTCCCTCTGGAGGTCACAATTATTATCCGATTTAAAAAAACGTTTGATTATATCACCGTTACACCCTAAGGAAGGTTGAGTTCGAATTTCGGGAAAATCGGACCAAAATTGCCATACAAAATGGCCGCCGTTTGTACGCGAATACTGTTAAAAAATGGTATATCAAGGTTGTGGACCCTGTAGAGGTCACAATTTTAATTCGATTTTGATGAAACCTGAAATGCATGTTTATAACCTAAAGATCTTTATTCTTTTTGATATTTGTGCATATCAAATTGTAACTTAATGAATTATGGCCTTTGATTGTAGGAAAAATCACTTTCGGTATTGCTTGTTCTCTATCTATCTCTCGAACAATTATTATCCGATTTAAAAAAAAACTCTGATTATATTACTGTTGCACCGTAAGGAAGGTTGAGTGAAAATCGTACCAAAATTGCCGGACGAATTGGTCGCCGTTTGTACAGGTCACAATTCTTATCTGATTTTGATGAAAAGTCACATTTCTAGGTTGTATACCGTCACACCATAATCATTGTCGGCTTCGAATTTCATGAATATCAGACTGGAATTGACCAACAAAATGGCTGTTCCCAATACAGTATGAAATACAGGACTTAATGATGTAGGAAAAATCACTTTCAGTATTGCTTGTTCTCTATCCATCTCTTGAAAATGTGGGCGTATCCTGCCTGGCAGTGCCAGTCTATCTTTAGCTTATGGTCCCTCTGGAGGTCACAATTATTATCCGTTTGATTATATCACCGTTACACCCTAAGGAAGGTTGAGTTCGAATTTCGGGAAAATCGGACCAAAATTGCCATACAAAATGGCCGCCGTTTGTACGCGAATACTGTTAAAAAATGGTATATCAACGTTGTGGCCCCTGATTGTACGCAAAATTGCCTATGGTCCCTCTGGAGGTCACAATTATTATCTGATTTAAAGACGTTTGACTTTATCACCGTTACACCCTATGGAAGGTTGAGTTCGAATTTCGAGAAAATTGGACCATAATTGCCACACAAAATGGCCGCCGTTTGTACGTGGAAGTGTAAAAATATGGTATATCAAAGTTGTGGACACTGTAGAGGTCACAATTTTAATTCGATTTTGATGAAACCTGAAATGCATGTTTATAACCTAAAGATCTTTATTCTTTTTGATATTTGTGCATATCAAATTGTAACTTAATGAATTATGGCCTTTGATTGTAGGAAAAATCACTTTCGGTATTGCTTGTTCTCTATCTATCTCTCGAACAATTATTATCCGATTTAAAAAAAAACTCTGATTATATTACTGTTGCACCGTAAGGAAGGTTGAGTGAAAATCGTACCAAAATTGCCGGACGAATTGGTCGCCGTTTGTACAGGTCACAATTCTTATCTGATTTTGATGAAAAGTCACATTTCTAGGTTGTATACCGTCACACCATAATCATTGTCGGCTTCGAATTTCATGAATATCAGACTGGAATTGACCAACAAAATGGCTGTTCCCAATACAGTATGAAATACAGGACTTAATGATGTAGGAAAAATCACTTTCAGTATTGCTTGTTCTCTATCCATCTCTTGAAAATGTGGGCGTATCCTGCCTGGCAGTGGCAGCCTATCTTTAGCTTATGGTCCCTCTGGAGGTCACAATTATTATCCGATTTAAAAAACCGTTCGATTATATCACCGTTACACCCTGAGGAAGGTTGAGTTCGAATTTCGGGAAAATCGGACCAAAATTGCCATACAAAATGGCCGCCGTTTTTACGCGAATAGTTAAAAAATGGTATATCAACGTTGTGGACCCTGATTGTACGCAAAATTGCCTATGGTCCCTCTGGAGGTCACAATTATTATCTGATTTAAAGACGTTTGACTTTATCACCGTTACACCCTATGGAAGGTTGAGTTCGAATTTCGAGAAAATTGGACCATAATTGCCACACAAAATGGCCGCCGTTTGTACGTGAAAGTGTAAAAATATGGTATATCAAAGTTGTGGACACTGTAGAGGTCACAATTTTAATTCGATTTTGATGAAACCTGAAATGCATGTTTATAACCTAAAGATCTTTATTCTTTTTGATATTTGTGCATATCAAATTGTAACTTAATGAATTATGGCCTTTGATTGTAGGAAAAATCACTTTCGGTATTGCTTGTTCTCTATCTCTCGAACAATTATTATCCGATTTAAAAAAAAACTCTGATTATATTACTGTTGCACCGTAAGGAAGGTTGAGTGAAAATCGTACCAAAATTGCCGTACGAATTGGTCGCCGTTTGTACAGGTCACAATTCTTATCTGATTTTGACGAAAAGTCACATTTCTAGGTTGCATACTGCCACACCATAATCATTGTCGGCTTCGAATTTCATGAAGATCAGACTGGAATTGACCAACAAAATGGCTGTTCCCAATACAGTATGAAATACAGGACTTAATGATGTAGGAAAAGTCACTTTCGGTATTGCTTGTTCTCTATCCATCTCTCGAAAATGTGGGCGTATCCTGCCTGGCAGTGCCAGCCTATCTTTCTCATATGCCCTCCCCCCAACCACCTTTCAAACTCCCACACTCATCACTGATAAGGGAGAACGCTGGGTCCTTTCTCAGCTTAAATGAAAGTATATTCCAATCCATTCAATAAAATAAAGACAACAACAATGATTATGTAAAAATATATATCTCGTATTCTAAAATTAGGCATTATTCATTTTGGCCCATTGCTTTGGAAAAGTGAGTATGATATTACTGTTTGATATTTTTTGTTTAAAGTGTTACCCTAAAATTGGCAAATATTTCCAAATGTAAAGTCATGTCAACAAAAACAAGTTTTACCTTATTGTTATGGCTGTTGGTATAAGATTTCATAGATTGAAAGTTTCTAATTTCACTAAAACAACCCAGCTCCATTAACTTGCAGAACAGTTTTTTTTAAATATTGAAATTAGGAAATTAAATTAGAATCATCTCGGTTTTGTTGACATGACTTACTTTTAGAGATATTTGACAATTTTGGAGTGACACTTTAAAGTGAATCAAATTCTATAAAATTAATGATAATAATAAATGGACAATAGTACAATTACTGTAGTATGTTTTGCAAAATGTAAAATGAAAAAGTACTTTAGTAGCTTTGATGAAAAGTACATGTATTACTGCAATTGTTTGTTCAATGTTGATAAGATGGGAATATAATTTTAACCTTTGCAAACAACCTTTTTTTCCATACAATTACTTTTTCTGTATGTCAATTACTTGAAAATAAAATATTATTGTTGATCATTGCAATTATGAATCACTCCATAGTACAATCACTGTATTATATTTTCAAAAATGTAAAATGAAAAAGTACTTTAGTAGCTTTGATGAATAGTATTACTGCAATTGTTTGTTCAATGTTGATGAGATTGGAAGATAATTTTAACCTTTGCAAACAACCTTTTTTTATACGCCCACATTTTCATGTGGACGTATATTGTCGTCGCCCCTGTCCGTCGTCGCCCCTGATTGTACGAAAAATCAGGTTTTTTTGCTTGTGAACAGTGTAGAGGTCACAATTTTGAACCGATTTTGATGAAACTTGAAATGCATGTTAATAACCCAAAGATCTTGGTTCCTTTCGATATTTGCGCCAATCGGATCGTAACTTCCTGAATTATGGCCCCTGATTGTCCGAAAAATCGCCCTTTTTAGTTTGTGGTCCCTCTGGAGGTCAAAATTGTTATCCGATTCAAAAAACCGTTTGATTTTATCACCATTCCATGGTTATGAAGGTTGAGTCCGAATTTCGTGAAAATCGGACCAAAATTGACGGACAAAATGGCCGCCGTTTGTACGCGAATTGTGTGAAAATATGTTATATCAAGGTTGTGGACCTTATAGAGGTCACAATTTTGAACCGATTTTGATTAAAATTGACATGTATGTTTATAACCCAAAGATCTTGGTTCCTTTCGATATTTGGGCCCATCGGATCGTAACTTCCTGAATTATGGCCCCTGATTGTCCAAAAAATCGCCCTTTTTAGCTTGTGGTTCCTCTGGAGGTCAAAATTGTTATCCGATTTAAAAAAATGTTTGATTATATCACCGTTCCATGGTTATGAAGGTTGAGTTCGAATTTCGTGAAAATCAGACCAAAATTGACGGACAAATAATTGTGACCTCCAGAGGGACCACAAGCTAAAAAGGGTGATTTTTCGTACAATCAGGGGCCATGATTCAGGAAGTTACGATCTGATATGGGCAAATATGCAATGGAATCAAGATCATTAGGTTATAAACATGTATTTCAAGTTTCATCAAAATCAGTTCAAAATTGTGACCTCTATAGGGTCCACAACCTTGATATAACATATTTTTACACAATTCGCGTACAGACGGCGGCCATTTTATCCGTCAACTATGGTCCGATTTTCACAAAATTCAAATTCTCTCTTCATTACCATGAAACCGTGATATAATCAAACGTTTTTTTAAATCGGATAATAATTTTGAACTCCAGAGGGACCACAAGCTAACAAAAGCGATTTTTCGGACAATCAGGGGACATAATTCAGGAAGTTATGATTCGATGGGCGTAAATATCGAAAGGAACCAAGATCTTTGGGTTATAAACATGCATGTCAATTTTAATCAAAATCGGTTCAAAATTGTGACCTCTACACTGTTCACAAGCTAAAAAACGTGATTTTTCGTACAATCAGGGGCCATAACCCATGAAGTTACAGTCCGATACATGCCAATATCGAAAGGAACCGAGATCTTAGGGTGATAAATCTATATTTTAAGTTTCATTGAAATCGGATAAAAATTGTGACCTGTAGACTGTTCACAAACAATTGTGGACGGACGGACGTCCTGACGAACAGGGGCGACGACAATATACGTCCACATGAAAATGTGGGCGTATAAAAAAATAGAGTTTATTATGAATGAAATTGTGATACATGTTTTCACTTTAAGAAATACTCCACCCCGCCTTTCGAATCAAATGCCCATCTTTGTGGAGCTTTAAAGCTCATATGGAGCCCATATGGATCCCATATGGATGTTGGGTGCAAAAATGTCAGGGTCCGATATAGGCTCCCCATCATGGCGATTGCATGACACATGGTAGTATATGGTACCCATCAATGAATGTTATCAGGGTATGTTCAGAATAAAGTAATTTGACTGAAATTTTCAATATATTCTTCTTTCATCATTTATTTTTGAGCTGTTATAGCAAGAATAGCTAACTCCTTATAAAAATCTCCCATCCTATTTGTTTTTTGGTTGGATTTATTTGGGGGGAATTTGGAACGCTGTGGCTAATCTTACGACGAGGCGTAAGAATTATTGAGCAACTATTCTTACGACATGGTGGAAGTTCCGGTAGCGCATGCGCAAGTTACACAAGTTGGACTTAAACTATTTTGCAGTTTGCAAGAGGGGGTGTCGTAAGAATAGGCAATGCTTTATTTTTACGACGAGATCGTCGTAGGAATAGGAGATAGGTTATTTTTATGACGACTACGTTGTCCAACTGCCATGCTTAGCCTGACATCAGACGGGGTCATTAGCAGAAGTCATCTGAGTAACGTAATTAATAGACCTATCTATAACCTATTTGAAATTCAGTTTTCTTTATTTTTTAAATAAAGCTCACAGATCATTATAGCCTAAATAAGAGACGCACACAGTGGGAAGCTCCAGAAGATGAAACTATTTTTCTATGGGAAAAAAATAAATAATTCTAGGCCTAATTCTTATCAATTCAAAAGTGGTCCATTTAAAGGTTTAGGCCTATGGAAATTACTTTTCAAATCTAAGCATCAGAGCAATGAGTATTTGGTGGATTTGATTCAAAGTTAATAAAAAAACCTATAATATAAAATCGACAATAATTTACAGCCTAGACGTCACAATTTAACTGGCTAGCTCTTTCACTGAACGGGAGATAGGCCTACATACACATACACTCCGTTTAAATCATTTATGCATGTTTTAAAAATATAAATCAGGTTTATAAATTCCCAAATCACACACACAGTCTATAGCCGTAACACTTGGTAATTTGGAACCATGATCGAAAAATAAACCTCGGTTAGTTCCTCTTGGACATCATTTTTGAGAATCCAGTGCACAGATCGGTGACTACTATTATATTGGTCTTTTTTATGTTTAGCGTCTATTTAAAGGGCTAAATCCCGGTAATTTTTTGAAGAATGTAACTGCTTAATTCTGTTAAAATCCCTTACCAAAGATCCGAGGAACTAAATCAGTATTTGTGATACGTTTTCAAACGACTTAAACATGTCAGTCTTCTTCTGGAAATTGAGACCGGTGTCCCAAGCTGTATGATGCGGTGTGTAGGTAAAATATACCTTTCGCTATCAAGTACAGCACATGGGCCATTCACTATATAAACCTCTCAAGGAACGGGAATCGATTATCAGGTCACCAACGAAAAAATTAACCTGAAATCTTAAAAGGCAAACGACTTAATATTTTGAGCTGAAATTTTGAGGCAACATTCTCCTATATTTTGGCATTTAAATTTAATATGTACTCAGACTTTTATTTTTGAGACTCTGTTCTCATCGGGACTGTCCCGATAATTTTCATCTGTAAAAGTGATTCAAATCCATTACTGAACCATTCAAAGCTGAAAATGTATTCCGTTGTAGTAAATCGATCACAGGATTTGGTGTTTCGTTTACCTATTGTATTTTCTATGTAAGGCAGTATTTAAATGTTTAAATAATGCAAGAAATATTGAGTGTTTCGAAATATCCTTGACGTGGTATGATTGATCCATGCGCAAATACCAATATGACTATAAGTGGGCTATAAACTATGTGAAGTTAATACATATTTAATAGTCACAGGGTCGATACATATGTTACGTAATTGTAAACTATTTAATTTTAAAATAGAATTTTTATATCTTTAATTATTTATTTTTTATTTTTTAAAAATGAAAGCCTATATTAATTAATAGATCATAAAAGTACACCGTGAGTTAATGTTTCAGCCAAAAGTATTTATCTCGGAAAACAACCACCAGCACAAATATGTTTGTTGGAAAGTGTTAGGCCTATTTGAAATTAAATTCTAATATTCTGAAATTATTCTTTTATATTTTACTGAAAGCTTGCTCTATTACCATTAAATAAATAAGATAAGCACACAGTATAAATAGCCTCTAGGAGACAAAGGCAATTTTCTGTGGGAGAAAAAATAAATCATGTTGAGTAAAAAAGGCCGTCTTTCACTTCATAATAAATACTTCATATTCACTCCGGGCCGTACCACGCTTCGCTCCGTTTATGTATGTTTTAAAAATATGAATCATGTTTTATAAATTCCCGAAACACACACACAACTAACATATGATTGTATGTGATAATTCTCAGTAGCTTTGTTACCGAAAATGCTATAAAACTACGAAATTAAAGAGATTTAGTTCATCGATATAGATATCGTAAAGTTGAGCGAATTGTCAGCGCGTGTTTAATACAGATGATTCCCAGGGTGCATTGCGCGTCGCTGTGTTGGGTAGTAATGCGAGTTGCCATACTGGTTATCTTTACTCTGTGGTATAATGCGGTCCATTGCCAGGCTAAGCGTGCAAGTTGGACGATGTAGTAGCTAGTCGTAAAAATAGCCTGTTTATATTCTTACGAGGTCGTCGTAAGAATAAGAGACAGGCTATTTGATCTCGTCGTAAAAATAAATGCATTGCCTATTCTTACGACATTCCCTCTTGCAAACTGTATAATAGTTTATGTCCAACTTGTGTAACTTGCGCATGCGCTACCGGAACTTCCACCATGTCGTAAGAATAGTCCCTCAAATCGGCTCAATAATTCTTACGCCTCGTCGTAAGAATAGCCACGGCGAATTTGGAAACAGATAACAAATTGAAAGACTCGCTAGCCAATAATTTACACCATAAAGCCTAAAAAGGAAAAAAAAAAACCTTTTATCAACTACGTTGGACTAGGCCTAATAATATCGACATCGTCCGAATTTGGCATTGCAAAATATTGGTGGTCGAAATTACGCCACGTACAAAAATCTCCCGGTCTAATTTCGACCGTTTTAAAAATTAAAAAATTTGATGAATGAAAGGACCCAAAACATCATTTCCCGCCCCAAAAATGTATCTTGAGATTGTCCCATACGATCAAAAACCCTGGACACACCTTTATACATTACCTGTGTGGCTGAATATGATTACAATCAAGGAAGGAAGGCGGAGTCAAAAGGTTGTGCTTCGCGGGGTTTCTGTTGAAAAATTATAGGATATGGTGTTGTATCACGTGATGATCATATGACCCGGAAATATAACAAACGAAGTCAAACCATCGAACTGTACCAGAAAGGAAGTCCGACTGGTGGTTTATGTTATACATCGCATGCGCGAAATCTGAGAACCTAAGTTACTTCCGGTTAAACAAAACCCTGAAGAAATGCGTATGGAGTCCTGTGAGCTTCGGAATAAAATAAGAAAAAAACATCGTCTGCACAACTTCCAATTACCAAGATATATCCGAAATTAATGTTTAACCATGTGTAAGTTATTTTGTATCAATACGGTTAGTTGTCAGTACATGTTTCGTTCGTATAAAAATTAAAAGGATACTACGGTACCCAGCCGACACAGGCCTACAAGTAACAATAACACATAAAAAAGTATAAGTTATTGAATAATCATTTTCAGTGAGAATGCGTCCAGGACGCATTCTATTGTATCATAAAACCTCAATTTGTTTCTATTCGATATAATAATATTTCGTCAAACGTAATAAAAACTATGCAGCTAGTCTAGAATCTACAATTTTCTAATTATATAGGCCTATATACATGTAGGCCTATAGTCATGATTTATCTTTACTTTAGGCCTAGGTTTTTTTTTTGGTGTATCAATATTCATTACTTCAAGGTGTCTTCATAGCCCCCCCCCCCTCAAAAAAAGTAGGTTAATAGCTAAAATTTCCCTTTTAGTTTTAGATTGTAAGAAAAACTGTTTTTATAATTAGATATACCGTATACGTCTTTACGTGTATAAATAAATAAAAAATCTGTCTTTATCAATTAAATATCTAGGAAAAATCAAATAATATCCTAAGGAAATTTTCTATAAAATTTAGACCTTAATGTATGGTCTCAGCATTTTGTCAATTATCAGTATTTTAAAACAATATGTTTGCACACTGAAATTTCAAGGTAAACTTATTTAAAAAATCATTTGAATGGATGTTCTGTTTCTAAGCCCTCATTTAATATTGAAAACATTATATGTTTAGGTGAAAAATACCGATCACTATCAAGTAGAGCACATAGGCCATTCACTGTATTATAGACCCTAGGGAATCGATTTTCAGGTCACCCAACGAAAAAAAATGACCCGAAATTTTGAAAGCGTTACATGTCCGGATAAGCAACTTAGCCATTCTTAGTCAAAACAACTCAATTTTTTGAGCTCAAATTTTGAGACAAGGTATATACACCATTGCTCTATATTTTTACGTTAAAATTTCATACCTACCCAGACTTTTATTTTTCCGACTATGTTCAAATTAGGATAATCCTTTTAAATATTGGTCGTATTAACATTATAAAATTTGCATGAATGTAAGTCTAAATGTCATATAGTGTCGTGTTTTTTTTCCATTCTTACACCATATTTATTTAATGAGTATAACATTATCTAATAATACATAATTATTGGATCTGAAAACTGTCTGTGAGGATTATGTTGAAAATATTTTTATTAATACCCCTTTAAACTCCTCAATTTCTTTATGAAAATGTTAATACCCGTTACCCTGTACTTTCTTTCTTTTGTAAGCCTCTGAATATAAGATAAGCTCTTCACTGCTACAACCCTCCATAAATAACAAAGTAAGAAAAATACTTTGTCAGTAATTTCGGAAGAGGGCCTGGCAAGGACATTGTCTATTCGATTCGTTGGAGTACATGTAAAAGAATCCTTGACAATTTTCGAAATAAGAGTAGGTAATTAATTAGTCTGCTGTCTGGACAAAATTTACTTCATAGCACACTGTACGACAAACACTTGTCATTATTTGCCAAACCTGCATGCAGAAAAATAGGAGATAAACCTCCATCTGTTAAAATATGCAGCCTCTATCGTGTTCAGAAAAAAACTGATCCTCTATTGCTATTCGGATGTTTTCAGGTTATTTTTTTTAATGTCTGTAATTGTTAAAATGAATAAAGGGGTTCTTTTTTTATGTATCTTATTGTTGTTGAAATATTTGTTAGTAATATTCTTCTAACAAGAAAAGACCCCTGTACATATGTACTTCAAAATTGGGGGGTTGGGATAGTATAGAGTGCTGTGCATCAACCTCTAGCTGGCCAGTCACCTCTGGCTTGCTGTTGTGGTTTCGATCCTTGGTGTGAGGATCCCTGGTGTGAGCGTATGTGGCTTGGAGATAGGGGCGCCTTCTCAAATTCATGGGTTTACTCCCACACGAAAGACGCGTGCGCTTTGATAATAATGCAAAATAAGACTTGTCTGCTATATCACCTTCAGTGGAAGTTGTCGTTTAACTCTTAAGAACAACAGTTCAAAATTGAAGAAGCATGGACAGAAAGATGCTGTCCGGGCAAAATTCTCCTTTCTTGGATTTTGCAAATAGTCATAGAATAAAGACTACCATATGTTATCGTAACGAAATACTGAAGGATTGCATGTGTTGACAAGATAATGTTAAAACCCAATTCCATATAGTTCAAAATTGAAGAAGCATGGACAGACAGATGCTGTCCGGGCAAAACTCTCCTTTCTTTATTTCATTGAAAATAGTTTTGAAGAATCAGTTTGTTTACAAAATTATGATGCCAATGTGTACCAATGAGCTTGTGTTTTTTGTCCCATCTACACAACTAGACACTGTTCTTTGCCATGCTGTCCCTCCTACACTACTGACTGGGAGAAACCATGCTGCAAAATGCTGGAGAACTTTATTGAATAACACCAGCATACATAATCCTTACGGTATATATTCAGATTGGTATATTTTTTCTTTGGAAAAAATTATAATGAATCAATTTGAATTAAAAAGATCAAGTATGAAGACAATGATTCTAATATCAAGATTTTTATTTTTGCTACGGAAATATTTTAAGTGCATCTTTTCTTTCCTGTAAAGGGGGTCACGGTGGCTAAGTGGATAAGGCGGTGGTTCGCTACCCTGGAGGTCTGGTGTTCGATCCCTGCATTGGCCGAGAAAGTTCATCTTGATTTTCCGGCGTGATTTCCCCTTGTCAGTGATACAGAAGGAGGGCCTGACAAGGACAGCTGCCTAGTCGTTCGGATGGGACGAAAAACCGAGGTACCGTGTACACATTGGAGTGCACGTAAAAGATCCCTTGGCAGTTGGAATTCGATATAAGAGTAGGTCGTAGCGCCGCTGCCCGGGCAAAATTTCCCTCATAGCACACTTTATGGCGTATGCCCGTCTTCCATTAGCCCAGGTTAGGTGCAAAAGAGTAGGACGTTCAACCCAATTTCATTTCATTTCATTTCTTTCCTGTGAAAATAGATTTTCTTTGGAAAAAATTATAATGAATCAATTTGAATTAAAAAGATCAAGTATGAAGACAATGATTCTAATATCAAGATTTTTATTTTTGCTACGAAAATATTTTAAGTGCATCTTTTCTTTTCTGTGAAAATAGATTTGAAGAATGAGTTTGGTTACAAAAATACATATGATATTTACATCCTTAAATAATGGACCCAAAACAAAAAAGTAGTTTTATTTTTACAAGAAATTCTGTAGATCGATAAAATATAAGAAATTATTTATAAACGAAAATATTTTAAGTGCATCTTTTTTTTTCTCTGTGAAAATAAATTTAAAGAATCAGTTTGGTTACAAAAATACACATGATATTTACATCCTTAAATAATGGACCCAAAACAAAACAGTAATTTTATTTTTACAAAAAATTCAAGAAAATCTGTAGATTGATAAAATATAAAAAATGAAGTAAAAAAATACAGTCTTCATGTTATTATTAACTTCATAAATATAGGAAAGTTGTCTCAAAATTTCCAGCCGCTATTTCAAAATTATTACAAAATAATAACAATAACATCAAATATCAGTTCACGCATAGGCCTTGCAATCTACTGCTATATGGCCCATAGTATGGGATTTATAATTAAGTACTTTTTAAAAATATAAATACTGAAGTAAAAAATACGGTCTTCGTGTTATTATTAGCTTCATAAATATAGGAACCATGTCTCAAAATTTCCAGTCGCTATCTCAATTACAATTATTACAAAATAATAACATTAATATCAGCTCACACGACTCAGCTTCATTATAAACAATAGCAAAGCCTTCGACCGGAAGTAACTTAGGTTCTGTTGACTTCGCGCATGCGATGAACAACATAATTCATCGTCCAATGACAGATACTGCAGGGTCAGTTATCCATATTATTTACGATCTATGGTCAAACCATAGATCCCGCCATTGACGTCATCATAGTTCTATGACGTCATGGACCGCCTATTCGCCAGAATCGCGTGGTAGAGATGCTGCGACTTCCGTTGAGGGAAGAAACCAATATTGCTGCCATCTGTACGACAGTGTTTTGAGTTTTGGAATAATAGAAAATCAAAACTACCACTGCAAAACTGACAAACTGTGCCCGAAATAAATATTTGAAAGTGCGTAAGTAAATTTTTTTATCGATATTATTAGTTTTCAGTAAATATTTCGTTCGTATAATAAGCATTTTATCGGTGACAGTGCAATGACATGGGCCGTACCGTGGCGTTATAAAACTTATTTTATTACCAATTCAAAACAAGATAAATTTAAGAAATAAAGAACAATTACTTTTAAGTGACCTCGCTAAGGCCTACAACATATATATTCATGTTTAGCAGCATTATTATTTATCAATCATTGTTTCTTTATTTACCCAGCCAGTCGTGTTCCAATACCATTTTAATTATTTTACAAATTTAATTTTTGTTTTGCAAGAAAAAAAACCCTGTCGATTATAACTTTTTTTGTATTAAAATAGGATAATTAAGATTACTTTATTTAAAAGGGGCTGAACCTAAAATATATATATAATACACAATAGATCTAGGCCCATAGAATGATAATGATAGTAATATTAATAGACCCAAATTAATGAAATGAAAAAGAAACTTTACATCATTTTCATTAACTTCATTAAAGTAGCTAAGTCTCTAACTCAATATCATCCAAAGTCTTCAACATTGAAAACACAAATTATTTGTCAGTTCAAATCAACATCGATGTTGTGATCTTACCATGGACCTTATAATATAAGGTCCATGATCTTACCATGAAAAGATGGGCTTCTGATATGCAATATATAAGACAAAATAAAAAATTTACCATTGGTATACGAATCGTGTACCATAATACCTTTCAGGCCATTTTTAACTAGGGAACGAGGCTAGACGGTGAAGCATATTCTTTTTTGCAGAGCACACACAAAAAAATACCATGTAGACTGGAATAACCAGACGCTAGTGTTTGACATTCAATTAAGATTATAAACCAATTCCCAATAAAAATTTCTACTTTAATAAAAGGGTCTAGGCATTTTGTCAATTCAAAGTACTATTTATAAAGATATGCATTAAAACTTCAATAAAAGCGATTTGTATATATTTGATCAGAAAGAGGGTTTAGGATAAATTTAAATTAGCTCTCTTCAAAATGTAAATTTAGGTACAATAAAGGGTTGACACACAGGCCCTGGAAATATGACCTCCTCTCGTACTGCTTGATATTTTTTATGTAAGTGATGATACATCTTTAAACCCTGTACTACTTTCTTTGTATTTGTAGGTCTCATAAGATGAAATGTTATCTGCTACATCCAGCCATGAATAACATAACAAGTTTTTCAAAAGAAGACTTTATGTCAAACAGAAAATGATATTTTACTGTTATTTAACTAAAAGATTCAAACATATCGACTCACAAGAGAAACGAAATGGAGTTTAACATTCTGCTGTTCTGCCCGGGCTGTGCAATGTGTACATTGGGCCTTGGTTTTTCGTCCCATCTAAATGACTCGAAAATTGTCCAAGTTCAGCCCTCTGTAGGCCTACTGCACCACTGACAAGGGGAACCACGCCGGAAAATCCAGATGAATTTTCTCGGCCAACACCGAGAGCAAACCAGCAACTCATATAACAGACAAAAAGTGTTCAAGAATGAATAAAGAAATTATTTTTATGAATATGATTCTTATTTGTTGATATTTTTGTGATGAATATTGTTCTATAACGTTCTAACAAAGACAGTGTGGTCTACTCGTTCAGATGGAGAATAAAACATACGTCCAGTCAGTTCCAGTTGTAGAAAATGCAGGGCCCAATTTGGAAGGCCTTATTTAAAGGATATGAATACATTGCAAGATATGAATAACTTTACCTAGGTCTATATATTCATTCATATATGAAAAGTTGAAGATAACTACTCTTAGGTATTGAATACACAAAAATATAAAAGTTTTTGAAAAAAGAACTACATTATTTGTTGTATTAACTAAATGTTGATTATCTGAACTGAAGAGCTTAATAAAATAAGCGAAAGTACTAGTAATCGACAAATAATGTAGTTCTTTTTTCAAAAACTTTTATATTTTTGTGTATTCATTCATATATATGAAAATAGCCACCTGACATCCATATTACGTGGAAATTGTTTCAAGTTGGTGAGTTCCAGGACCCAATTTGAAACGTGACGTTGAATTGGGGGCGGGGGTGTGGAATGATTAGCGTGTGCGGCACTACAGCCTACTCTTATATCGAATTCCAACTGCTAAGGGATCTTTTACTTGCATGCCAACATGTGCACAGGACCTCAGTTTTTTGTCCCACCCAAATGACTAGACAGCTGTCCTTGTCAGGCCCTCCGTCCTGCATCATTGACTAAAAGTAAATGAGGCAAAATAATCATAAGTTAGAATCGTCCACAGAGGCTTACCTGTACATTCAGAAATCATGTGATTACAATTTTAAGAATATTCTTATTTTGAAAAGATAAGTCAATGAGGCAAAAAAATCATAAGTGTGTGGTAATTTATCAGACAAGCAATAAAACTTGTATTGCCAGTATTATACAGGGGCCATGTGTGTAAGTGCCTTGTATCATAAGGTCTGTCATTGAGTGAACTGGGGTGGTTTTTGATTCCTTGGTTGTACATGACAAGGTGTAGGGTCAGCTATCAAACCTTGAGGGGTCGTCCGGTTTCCTCCCACTGCAAATGAACCGTATGTGCAAGTGAATTATTGAAAAAATTATCATCACACTAATACCTAGACTAAGGGGGATCACGTGGCTAAGTTGGTAAGACACTGGCTGGCTAGCCTGGAGGTCGGGTGTTCGATCCCTGCATTGGCAGAGATAGTTCGTCCAGATTTTTCGGCGTGGTTTCCCCTTGTCAGTGGTGCAGGACGGATGGCCTGACAAGGACAGCTGTCTAGTCATTCGGATGGTGCAAAAAACAGAGGTCCTATGTACACACAGACGTACGTACACGTAATAAAAACTCTTGGCAGTTGGAATTTGATATAAGAGTAGGCCGTAGCGCTGCTGCCCGGGCAAATTTTCCCTCATAGCACACTGTATGGTGTATGCCGGTGTTCATTAGCCCAGGTTAGGAGCAGAACATTAGGACGTTAAACCCCATTTCATTTCATTATTACCTTGACTAAGTTTGATGATGAGCAATTTGAACTTTGATACATGGCGAAAATAAGCAATTAAAAAATGTCAAGTGTGCCATCTACTTATTACTCTTTTTATTAGGGACGTCAGCCTTGTTGGTTTGTTCATATTAAAATACATTTTCATTATTACTTTTTATCTATTTTGATAAATCATACCAAATTTCTTGTCTAAGTATAACTGAGTCAAGGGGCAAATGAGAAATTTTTAAATGAACTATCAGGTTTAAGTATAAAAGTTTTAATAATGAAAAATAAAATGACCTACATGTTTTTAATTATTTCATATGCTTACGAAGGTAGCTATAGAATAGAATAAAATATTGGTAACAAAAATTTCCAACATAAAAAAATGGGTGTAGCAATTTCAAAATCCCCCCACCACCACAATACCGGCTAGTTTGTGTAATTTTTAAAATATATAAAAATTGAAGTAAAAAATATGATCTTTGCATTTTTAATTATTACACTTAAGAAAGTTGTGACACAATTTCCAGCAGTCATCTAAATTATGATTTTGACAAAAAAAAATTAAATTCCATAATTGGACCCTAAAACTTCCAAGTTTTTTCTTCAAGAACATCTGTATTGACATATCTTTTAAAAATATAAATATTGAAGTAAAAAAATATGATCTTCATGTTTATAATTTTTCATATACTTATGAAAGTTGTTGTAGAGGTTCCAATAGCTCTCTCAATTACTACTATCATGGACCTTATAATAAGGTCCATGCTACTATTACAAAATAAAATAGAATAAAATATAGGCCTATGGGTGCCAAATTTTTAAGATTGAAATATGGGTGTGGCAGTTTTAAAATTTGATTTAAACAAAAACTACTAACTCTAAAATTTCAAACTAAACATTTTTGTAAATCGCAGGACATAGCCTTTTAGAGCGCAGGTTTTTAAAGCAATGAATTTTATTTTTCAATATTAAATTATTGAGGCAGTGGCTAAATACCACGCTCCAAAATACCACGCTCGTCCCTATTGCTTCTATACAAATGTAACGTGGTACGGGATTTTGGTACCACGTTCTTTTTAATTATGGTGATTTTACCTTTTTAAAAGCTAACTTTGCAAATTACATTAATTATTTAATCAATTTCGATGTTTTATACTATATATTTACACTTAATGTTTAATATAATACAATTCAAACAGTCGGTTAAAATAATCGCCATTTCTATACGGTGTACAAGTTATTGTTACCTATTTAAAAAGGCCCTACGTGGTATATTGCACTACTGCCTAGATATGAAATAAAACGTGGCAGTTAAAAAGTGGTATAATAAAAAAAATGAGAATGACACGAAAGAACCGTGAGTTGATAAGTAAAAAGAACGTGGTACAATAGAATCCGAGGCTGAGATAACATTGCCAAGTTCATTTACTGTTTCTATACAAACGAAACGTGGTACGCGACTTTGACTTATTTTACATTATATAAAGCTTATTTTTCAAATAATGTTGATTATTTAATCCATTTTGTTGTTTTACACTTTATGTTAACATAAATTACAATACAGATAGCTGATCGGTCCGTTAATGACCATACGGTTAATAATATTGTGTAAAAAAAAGCCTAGATATAATAGAATCCGAGGCGGAGATAACCCCAACACTCTCGCCTTACTGCTCCTATACAATTGAAACGTGGTACGCGACTTTGGTACCACGTCCTTTTTAATTATTGGGATTTACATTATTTGAAGCAAATTTTGCAAATTGTGTTGATTATATATTCCATTTTCATGTTTTTATAGGCATATTTATGCCGTCTATCTTAGAATAAATTACAGTACAAATAGCCGATAGATCGGTTAATGAGGATACGGTTAATAATATTGTGTAAAATTTATTATTATATACCCTATTTAAAAAGAGCCAACGTGGTATATTGGGTAGATATGAAACAAAATCTGGCAGGTAAAAACATGGTATAATAAAATGTGAGGATTATGCGAAAGAACAATAAGTTCATAAGTAAAAAAATAAAGGTACAATAGAACCCGAGGCTGAGATAATAGTATACCACACTGGCCTTACTGCTTTTATACAAACGTGGTACTCGACTTCGGTACAAAATTCGTGGTATAATCGAATCCAAGACTGAGATAACAACACCACGCCCGCCTTACTGGTTCTATACAAACGGAACGTGGTACGCGACTTCGTTTCAAAAACGTGGTATAATAGAATCCGAGACTGAGATAATCGTACTGGTTCTATACAAACGGAACATGGTACGCGACTTCGGTTCAAAAACGTGGTATAATAGAATCCGACCTTGGGATAATCGTACCACACCCGCCTTACTGGTTCTATACAAACGGGACGTGGTACGTGACTTCGGTTCAAAAAACGTGGTATAATAGAATCCGAGACTGAAATAATCGTACCACGCTCGCCTTACTGGTTCTATACAAACGGAACGTGGTACGAGACTTCGGTTCAAAAACGTGGTATAATAGAATCCGAGACTGAGATAATCGTACCACGCTCGCCTTACTGGTTCTATACAAACGGAACGTGGTACGCGACTTCGGTTCAAAAAACGTGGTATAATAGAATCCGAGACTGAGATAATCGTACCACGCTCGCCTTACTGGTTCTATACAAACGGAACGTGGTACGCGACTTCGGTTCAAAAACGTTGTATAATAGAATCCGAGACTGAGATAATCGTACCACGCTCGCCTTACTGGTTCTATACAAACGGAACGTGGTACGCGACTTCGGTTCAAAAATGTGGTATAATAGAATCCGAGACAGAGATAATCGTACTGGTTCTATACAAACGGAACATGGTGCGCGACTTCGGTTCAAAAAACGTGGTATAATAGAATCTGAGACTGAGATAATCGTACTGGTTCTATACAAACGGAACATGGTGCGCGACTTCGGTTCAAAAAACGTGGTATAATAAAATCAGAGACTCAGATAATCGTACCACGCTCGCCTTACTGGTTCTATACAAACGGAACGTGGTACGTGACTTCGGTACAAAAAAAAGTGGTAGTATAGAATCCGAGACTGAGATAATCGTACCACGCTCGCCTTACTGGTTCTATACAAACGGAACGTCGTACGCGGCTTCGATTCAAAAACGTGGTATAATAGAATCCGAGACTGACATAATCGTACTGGTTCTATACAAACGGAACGCGACTTCGGTTCAAAAAACGTGGTATAATAGAATCTGAGACAATCGTACTGGTTCTATACAAACGGAACATGGTGGGCGACTTCGTTTCAAAAAACGTGGTATAATAGAACGAGAGATTGAGATAATCGTACCACGCTCGCCTTACTGGTTATATACAACCGGAATGTGGTACGTGACTTCGGTTCAAAAAACGTGGTATAATAGAATCCGATACTGAGATAATCGTACCATGCTCGCCTTACTGGTTCTATACAAACGGAACGTGGTACGCGACATCGGTACAAAAAATGTTTTATAATAGAATCCGAGACTGAGATAATCGTACCATGCTCGCCTTACTGGTTCTATACAAACGGAACGTGGTACGCGACTTCGGTTAAAAAAAACATGGTATAATAGAATCCGAGACTGAGATAATCGTACTGGTTCTATACAAACGGAACATGGTGCGCGACTTCGGTTCAAAAAACGTGGTATAATAGAATCTGAGACTGAGATAATCGTACTGGTTCTATACAAACGGAACATGGTGGGCGACTTCGTTTCAAAAAACGTGGTATAATAGAACGAGAGATTGAGATAATCGTACCACGCTCGCCTTACTGGTTCTATACAAACGGAACGTGGTACGCGACATCGGTACAAAAAATGTTTTATAATAGAATCCGAGACTGAGATAATCGTACCACGCTCGCCTTACTGGTTCTATACAAACGGAACGTCGTACGCGGCTTCGGTTCAAAAACGTGGTATAATAGAATCCGAGACTGACATAATCGTACTGGTTCTATACAAACGGAACGCGACTTCGGTTCAAAAAACGTGGTATAATAGAATCTGAGACTGAGATAATCATACTGGTTCTATACAAACGGAACATGGTGGGCGACTTCGTTTCAAAAAATGTGGTATAATAGAACGAGAGATTGAGATAATCGTACCACGCTCGCCTTACTGGTTATATACAACCGGAACGTGGTACGTGACTTCGGTTCAAAAAACGTGGTATAATAGAATCCGATACTGAGATAATCGTACCATGCTCGCCTTACTGGTTCTATACAAACGGAACGTGGTACGCGACATCGGTACAAAAAATGTTTTATAATAGAATCCGAGACTGAGATAATCGTACCATGCTCGCCCTACTGGTTCTATACAAACGGAACGTGGTACGCGACTTCGGTTAAAAAAAACATGGTATAATAGAATCCGAGACTGAGATAATCGTACTGGTTCTATACAAACGGAACATGGTGCGCGACTTCGGTTCACAAACCTTGGTATAATAGAATCCGATACTGAGATAATCGTACCACGCTCGCCTTACTGGTTCTATACAAACGGAACGTGGTACGCGGCTTCGGTTCAAAAACGTGGTATAATAGAATCCGAGACTGAGATAATCGTACTGGTTCCATACAAACGGAACATGGTGCGCGACTTCAGTTTAAAAAAAGTGGTATAATAAAATCAGAGACTCATATAATCGTACCACGCTCGCCTTACTGGTTCTATACAAACGGGACTTCGGTTCAAAAACGTGGTATAATAGAATCCGACCTTGGGATAATCGTACCACGCCCGCCTTACTGGTTCTATACAAACGGGACGTGGTACGTGACTTCGGTTCAAAAAACGTGGTATAATAGAATCCGAGACTGAAATAATCGTACCACGCTCGCCTTACTGGTTCTATACAAACGGAACGTGGTACGCGACTTTGGTTAAAAAAACGTGGTATAATAGAATCCGAGATTGAGAGAATCGTACCACGCTCGCTTTACTGGTTCTATACAACTGGAACGTGGTACGCGACTTCGGTTTAAAAAAAGTGGTATAATAGAATTCGAGACTGAGATAATCGTACCACGCTCGCCTTACTGGTTCTATACAAACGGAACGTGGTACGAAACTTGGGTTCAAAAACGTGGTATAATAGAATCGGAGACTGAGATAATCGTACTGGTTGTATACAGAAGGAACGTGTTGCGCGACTTCGATGCAAAAAACGTGGTATAAAAGAATCAGAGAATGAGATAATCGTACCATACTTGCTTTACTGGTTCTATACAAACAGGGCGTGGTACGCGACTTCGGTACAAAAAATGTTTTATAATACGAAACTTGGGTTCAAAAACGTGGTATAATAGAATCCGAGACTGAGATAATCGCACTGGTTCTATACAAACGGAACGTGGTGCGCGACTTCGATACAAAAAAACGTGGTATAATAGAATCCGAGACTGAGATAATCGTACTGGTTCTATACAAACGGAACGTGGTACGCGACTTCGATTCAAAAGCGTGGTATAATAGAATCCGAGACTGGGATAATAGTACCACGCTCGTCTAACTGGTTATATAAAAACGAAACGTGGTACGCGACTTCGGTTCAAAAACGTGGTATAATAGATTGAGATTACCTACAACGCTCATCCTTCTGGTTCTATACCAACGGAATGTGGTACGCGACTTCGGTACAAAAAACGTGGTATAATGGATTCCTAAACTGGGATAATCGTACCACGCTGGCTTTACTACTTTTATACAAACGAAACGTGGTTCGCGATTTTGTCGTATTTCTCAAATTATGTTGATTATTTAATCCAGTGGTATAATAGAATCAGAGACTGAGATAATCGTGCCACGTGGTACGCGACTTCGGTACAAATAATGTAAATCCCTATAATTAAAGGGGCTCAATCGCTAATATCTGGGACCTTTACATTAACACAAATAGGTCGCAACGCATATATTAATGTAATATGAATGAAAATAACTGATTTACATTCAATCGTTTCTGTTTTTACAGTAATTTCTAATCAGTTAGGTTCGGCGAAATCGAATGGCAATCTCTAGCGTCTGGTTATATCAGTCTACGTCGATTACGTTTATTGCACATGCTCTCCAGATAAGAATATGCGGTCACCGTTTAACATGACTTGTGGAATAAGTCTAGCCTCATTCTTCGAATCCCTTGTTACAAATGGCGCTGAAACGCATTATGTTACACGATAATTTATTTTATCATAAAGTGTAAATATTATGGCCTATAGTTAAAACATCAAAATGGATTAAATAATCAACACAATTTGCAAAATCTGCTTCGAATAATGTAAAATCTCTATAATTAAAAAAAGACGTGGTACCAAAGCCGAGTACCACGTTTCAATTGTATATGAGAAGTAAGGCGAGCATAACACGTTTCAGTTGTATAGAAGTAGTAAGCCGGGCGTGGTACGGTTATCTCAGTATCGGTTTCTAGTTACCGTTATCTTAGTCGCGGGTTCTAGTTTACCACGTTTTTGTACCCAATTCGCGTACCACGTTTCGTTTGTATAGAGCCTGTCAGGCAAGCGTGGTACGGTTATCTCCGTCTCGGATTCTATTATACCACGTTTTTTGTACCGAAGTCGTGTACACTGTACATCGTTCCGTTTGTATAGAATCAGTTAGACGAGCGTGGTACTGTTACGATTGTCTCAGTACATTTTTATCAGTATCCCTAGGGTTATAAAGTGTAAATATGGCCTATAGTATAAAACATGAAAATGGATTAAATAATCAACAGAATTTGCAAAATCTGCTTTGAATAATGTAAAATCTCTATAATTAAAAAAAGACGTGGTACCAAAGCCTAGTACCACGTTTCAATTGTATAGGAGAAGTAAGGTGAGCATAACACGTTTCAGTTGTATAGAAGTAGTAAGCCGGGCGTGGTACGGTTATCTCAGTATCGGTTTCTAGTTACCGTTATCTTGCTCTCGGGTTCTAGTTTACCACGTTTTTGTACCGAAGTCGCGTACCACGTTTCGTTTGTATAGAACCTGCAAGGCGAGCGTGGTACTGTTATCTCTGTCTCGGATTCTATTATACCACGTTTTTTGTACCAAAGTCGCGTATCACGTTCCATTTGTATAGAACCAGTATACGGCGAGCGTGCTACGGTTATCTCAGTCTCTGATTCTAGTATACCACGTTCTTTGTACCGAAGTGGCCTATAAAACATCAAAATGGATCAAATAATCAACACAATTTGCAAAATATGCATCGAAAAATGTAAAATCCCTATTATTAGAAAGGACGTGGTACCAAAGCCGCGTACCACGTTTCAATTGTTTAGGAGAAGTAGAGCGAGTTTACCACGTTTCAGTTGTATAAAAGCAGTAAGCCGGGCGTGGTTATCCCAGTCTTTGGTTCTAATTACGGTTATCTCAGTCTCGGATTCTATTATACCATGTTTTTTGACCCAAAGTCGCGTACAACGTTCCGTTTGTATAGAACCAGTAAGGAGAGCGTGGTACGGTTGTCTCAGTCTTGGATTCTATTTTACCACGATTCTTTTTTACCGAAGTCGGGTACCACGTTCCGGTTGTATAGATCCAGCAAGGCGAGAGTGGTACCGTTATCTCAGCACCGGATTCTATTATACCACTTTTTGTTTAACTATATTCAACTCAAGGTACTCTCGTATAATCCACATATTTTATTATACCCCGTTTTACTTGCCACGTTTTATTTCATATCTACCCAATATACCACGTAGGGTCTTTTTAAATCGGATACAGTATATGGCCTATAAAAACATCAAAATGGATTAAATAAGCCAATTTGAAAAATAAGCCAAAGTCGCGTACCACGCTTCGTTTTTGTAGATGGAGAAAGTCGAGAGAGGTACTGATATGCCCGTTTTCATTAGCCCGGTCGGAGCAGATCAGTAGGACGTTAAACCTCATTTCATTTCATTTCCAATATACCACGTTGAGTCTTTTTAAATTTACACAGTATTATTACTAATCGGTTATCTGTATTGTAATTAATTTTAAAATAAAGTGTAAATATGGCCTATAAAAACATCAAAATGGATTAAATAATCAACATAATTTGAAAACTTTACTACAAATAATGTAAAATCCCTATAAATAAAAAGGTCGTGATACCGAAGTCGCGTACCACGTTCCGTTTGTATAGCACTAGCAAGGCGAACGTGGTACGGTTATCTCGGCCCCGGAATACCACTTTTTTTACTGTCAACTTATCGCCCTTTCTTATCGCCCCTATACAGGATTATACCACGTTAGTTTTTACCTTCCGGGTTTTGTTTCATATCTATGCATAGTCGCATACATAATATTCCAATATACCACGTAGGGTCTTTTTGAATAGGGTATAATAACGGTTACACCGTATTATAAACCGTATAGTATAGGTTCGGCTCGATGCATTAACCGACCGATCGGCTATCTGTATTGGGAATTGATATATTCAGAAAATTTCTATATTTAATTATTTGTACAGATAAAAAGGAAAATTTCTGAATTTGTCTATTATATACGAAGCTTACAATTCAAAAATTTTCTGAATTGTGAGCTTCGTATATAATAGCCTACAGGTTATTATAATTTGTCTATCTGTATAATATACAAAGCTGACAATTCAGAAAATTTCTGAATTTGGCGATCTGTATAATTATATACGAAGCTCAAAATTCAGAAATTTTCTGATTTTGGCGAACTGTATTAATAGTATTATATACGAAGCTTACAATTCAGAAAACAATTCAGAAATTTTCTGAATTGTGAGCTTCGTATATAATACAGATCGACAAATTCAGAAATTTTCTGAATTGTGAGCTTCGTATATAATACAGGTCGCCAAAATCAGAAAATTTCTGAATTGGAAGCTTCGTATATTATACAGATCGACAAATTCAGAAAATTTCTGAATTGTAAGCTTCGTATATTATACAGATCGACAAATTCAGAAATTTTCTGAATTGTGAGCTTCGTATATAATAGCCTACAGGTTGCTAAAATCAGAAAATTTCTGAATTGTAAGCTTCGTATATTATACAGATCGACAAATTCAGAAATTTTCTGAATTGTGAGCTTCGTATATAATAGCCTACAGGTTGCTAAAATCAGAAAATTTCTGAATTGTAAGCTTCGTATATTATACAGATCGACAAATTCAGAAATTTTCTGAATTGTGAGCTTCGTATATAATACAGATCGACAAATTCAGAAATTTTCTGAATTGTCAGCTTCGTATATAGGCTAATATAGGTCGCCAAAATCAGAAAATGTCTGAATTGTAAGCTTCGTATATTATACAGATCGACAAATTCAGAAAATTTCAGAATTGTAAGCTTCGTATATTATACAGATCGACAAATTCAGAAATTTTCTGAATTGTGAGCTTCGTATATAATACAGGTTGCTAAATTCAGAAATTTTCTGAATTGTCAGCTTCGTATATAATACCATTAATACAAGTCGCCAAAATCAGAAAATTTCTGAATTGTAAGCTTCGTATATCATACAGATCGACAAATTCAGAAATTTTCCCTTTTATCAGTACAAATAATTAAATATAGAAATTTTCTGAAGTTATAATTGCCCATCTGTATTGTAATTTATTTCAAGATTAAGAGTCTAAATATCACCAATAAAAACATCAAAATTGATTAAATCATCAACATATTTTGCAAAATTAGCTTTATATAATGTAAAATCCCTATAATTAAAAAGAAAGTGGTACCGAAAAAGCGTACCACGTTTCGTGTGTATAGAAGCAGTAAGACGAGCGTGGTATTTTGAAGCGTGGTATTTAGCCGCTGTCATTTATTGATTTATTTTATTCTAAAAATACTTTTTACAAGCGCTATCGTCACTGTATGGGTCTGTATTTCCCTATGAAATAAATGTTTAACGCTTTATAATTCCCCCAAAACTATACAAAAATAAAGCTACGGTTTCAATTGAATAAATTAATGTGTTGGGTTTGTCGATAGGACCCTAAATTCCACCAAAAATTGATTGACTTTCACCATCAGTTTGCCGTTTGTTTACATTGGTTTTCGCGGCTTCTGCCCTGAAGGGAAATCTCGCGCTGTGTGTCATGGCGGCCCTGGCCAATCATGAGGACACAGATCAGGGCGAAAGTTATTTTTAGTCCTTCTCTCCCTTTCCCTTTTCCCCCTTTTGCATGGCGATTTTTGTTGAATTTTTGGTGTAGAATCGAAGAAAAGGGTTTGAAAATACATTTTCTGCCAGGTTGGTTACGTTGAAAGGGAGGGCCGAAAATTGCAAGGTTAGCTGTCTCTACTTCCAGCTTGTCTATCTCAAGTTTTTCATGAAGAACCTCATACATGCTTTTGGGCAAGAGTTTGCCACATGTTGCTCCATCTGTGGCAGAAAGCGTTTTACCCAACGAATATTTGGGAAAAAGTTACAACCGGTCTAAGAGACGAGAATTAACATTAAAGTCAATGGGGCAATAATTAGTGATCTGTGGCCATAAGGCGTGAGCGGTCTATCTATATATGACGTCAATGGATCCCGCAGTGAATATTCGCTTGGCCGCTACAACATAGATCGTATACTGGGCCCTGTTTCACGAAATTTTAACTTAAGATAAAATCCAATTTTAGTAGATACTTCAATTTTGATTGACTAAGCACTAAAATCAATCTAATATTATCCAATCAAATTACTAAAATTGGGATCTTATCTTAGTTAAGGTCCCAGTTCCATGGCTACAATCACTGATAAGCATGACATCGACGAGGCTTAATGAGTACGGCATATTAACTTTTTTACTCCCGACAAATTAAATTCTCAAGCATTTTTTTGAGGTAAAAAAAAATAAATAAAGACGTTTGAAGTATTTGTAGTTAAAAAAATATTTCATATTTAGTGTAAATGGGTATTAAAGGGACAATCCCGATAAGAACAGAGTCTCAAAAATTAAAGTCCGAGTATTTATGAAATTTATGGACCAAAATATAGTGGCATGGTGTATTTACCTTGTGTCAAAATTTCAGCTCAAAATATTGAGTCGTTTGGACGTGTACGTCAACACTGCTTATCCGAACACGTAACCCTTTTAAGATTTCGGGTCAATTTTTTCATTGGGTGACCTGATAATCGATTAACGTTTCTTGAGAGGTCTATACAGTGATCAATGACCCATGCACTGTACTTGATAACAACAGGTAAATTTCACCTACATATTATTTTTATAGAAAAAAGTCTGGTTTTATCCAGATACTGTATAATGCAGCGGTCTCCATTTCCAGATGAAGACTGTGAGGTTTAAGTTATTTACAAGCGTATCACAAATATCGGGTTAGTAGGTGGGCCTTAAGTTATGGATTTTAAAGGATTTTAAAACAAAATTAAGCAGTTTTATACCCCAAAAAGTTATCGGGATTGGCCCTTTAAAATGGGTAATATTTCATATGAAAGCTCATTGTTTTTGTTAAGATTATTATTGTTATTAAGCTTTCATATGTTACATATGAAAGCTTATTGTTTTTGTTAAGATTATTATTAAGCTTTCATATTTCATATGAAAGCTTATTGTTTTTGTTAAGATTATATGAAAGCTTATTGTTTTTGTTAAAGTTATTAAGATTTCATATCAAAGCTTAATTATTGTTTTTGTTAAGATTATTATTAAGCTTTCATATGTATTACATATGAAAGCTTATTGTTTCTGATAAGATTATTATTAAGCTTTCATATTTTATATGAAAGCTTATTGTTTCTGTTACGATTATTAAGCTTTCATATTTCATATGAAAGCTTATTGTTTTTGTTAAGATTATTATTACATATGAAAGCTTATTGTTTCTGTTAAAGTTTGTAATAGAATACATACTCTTTTTATTAAACAGATGTTTTATTACTGCATAACATATTTACATATGGTGGTTGGATCAGGAGATATCTAACTAAAGATGTTCTCCCTACGTCACAGAAAACCCAACTCCTCCGGGGGTCTGAGGGCAGACCCCCATAGTCCAAGACGGACAGACTTCTCCCTAGGTCTCCCTAAGACCTGACTCTGGTCTCTGGTCCCTGGTGTCCTCCCTACCTAACTCTAAACTAGGCTTTATATATACTATCCAGCAATGCCTGTCAAATCCTAAGGCACGCCATAGTTAATAGTATTAGAGATCAGGGGCCGGTTGCTCAAAACTAAGTTATTTTAACGATCCGTTAAACACTAACTTATCGTTAACTTGCCAACCTGTCGTTTGTTAACGGTCCGTTAAATTTCTGTTGCTGGAAAGTCAATTTCATTTCACGACTAACATATGGTTTAATTTTATTTCAATAATTCTCTTGCGGGTAAGGGTCTTTAGCAGTGGGAGGAAATGGGAGTGCCCGGAGGAAACCCACGAGGTTGAGAAGGTATATATAATGTACATGTATATAACAACTTCATAGAAGTTATTAACAAGAAACTGAAGACAGTGGGACAACTAACTGTGCAGTCTGTTCACAAAACTTGATTAATCTAGTAATCTACATGTATGACTTACGCAACAGCCCACTAATGCCACCGTTAAACAGATAACGGAACCCAACACCTCCGTTAACTATAACGGCAAGTTAACGATACGTTAAAGTTAACAGAGCTTCCAGCAACAACCTTTCTCTTCGTTAAAAGTTAACAATCCGTTAACTCTAAAACCCTGTTTACATTACAAATTTTAAGCGTGCCAGGTACCGTTCCTGGTACGGCACCGTTAATTTTTTTGTAGTGTAAACGGGTCAAACACAAGCGTGCCGTACTGAGTACCGTGCCAATCTGGCCCACTGAAGTGAGGTGGTCTCGGAACCGTGCCAAGAACGGCACACTTTAAATTTTCGTGGTGTAAACGCTAACTGGTCTGAGGACGGATTACTGCGCATGCGCCAAATGAACCTTGACCTTATTTCCCCGCGAACATCGACAGTTCTGTCATCAGTTCTGTCAAAATGGCTAATACAAGCTTTGAGTAATACAAGCTATTTATAAACGACATGATTATCCCCTTTCGCCGCCTCTGGTAGCATGATATCACTCGAAAAGACTGCTAACTCATTTAAAATAGGCATCAAGTCGGTTAAAAATTGACTATTCTTTCTTGATTTTTTTCGAACTCTCAATAACAGACAAAACAAAAAAAAAAGAAAGGGCCAACGTATCAAAATCTACCGCCATAATTGTTTTCATCTGGGTAACTTGCATAGGCACTGAAATTAACTTTTCAGTGAAGAGTTCCACATTTGGCGTGCTTGGCACAGTTCCGAGACGGGTAATGTAAACGGGGACATTTCTTGAAATTTATCGCGGCCTGGCACCGTGCCTAGTACGGCACGCTTATCGCTTCCAAGTGTAAACGGGGCTCATGTTAACGGATCGTTAAAAGTTAACGGAGCTTTGAGCAACCGGCCCCAGAACAATGAAAACTAATTAAATATATTCACACATCTTAACTCTAAAACAACAAGTGTTAAGCTTAAATCTTATATCAAATAGACACTTCGATGATACAAGTTTGTACAACAAATACATCTTACATAATACTATGTCAGATAAACTCGCACCTGCAATAGATTAAACCTTGCAATTAACATGTCACTTAATATGTCATTAACCGTGGCCATGAGTTACAATTGAAATTACAATATAAAATATGAATTAAAATACAATATTTCATTTTAGACCAAAAATGATATTGTGTAACAAGTTATTATTATTAAGCTTTCATATGTATTGCATATGAAAGCTTATTGTTTCTGTTAAGATTATCATTAAGCTTTCATATGTATTACATATGAAAGCTTATCGTTTCTGTTAAAGATTATTATTAAGCTTTCATATTTTATATGAAAGCTTATTGTTTCTGTTACGATTATTAAGCTTTCATATTTCATATGAAAGCTTATTGTTTTTGTTAAGATTATTATTACATATTATTGTTTCTGTTAAAGTTATTATTAAGCTTTCATATGTATTACATATGAAAGCTTATTGTTTCTGTTAAAGTTATTAGGCTTTCAGACTTTCTTCTGAAAGCCTATTGTGATTACTAAAATTATTATTAGGCTTTCAGACTTTCGTCTGAAAGCCTATTGAGATTACTAAAATTATTAGGGTTTCACAATGCATAGCTTGTGTGAAACACTGTTGTTTTTGTTAAAATTATTATTAGGGTTTCACACTGCGTAGCTTGTGTGAAACACTATTGTTTTTGTTAAGATTATTATCTTATTGTTTCTGTTAAGATTATTAGGCTTTCATATGTATTACATATGAAAGCTTATTGTTTCTGTTAAGATTAATATTATTATTAAGCTTTCATATGTATTACATATGAAAGCTTATTGTTTCTGTTAAAGTTATTAAGCTTTCATATTACATATGAAAGCTTATTGTTTCTGTTAAGATTAATATTATTATTATTTTTTAAGCTTTCATATTACATATGAAAGCTTATTGTTTCTAATAAGATTATTATTAAGCTTTCATATGTATTACATATGAAAGCTTATTGTTTCTGTTAAAGTTATTAAGCTTTCATATTACATATGAAAGCTTATTGTTTCTGTTAAGATTATTAAGCTTTCATATGTATTACTTATGAAAGCTTATTGTTTCTGTTAAGATTAATATTATTAAGCTTTCACATGTATTACATATCAAAGCTTATTGTTTCTGTTAAAGTTATTATTATTAAGCTTTCATATTACATATGAAAGCTTATTGTTTCTGTTAAGATTATTAAGCTTTCATATGTATTACATATGAAAGCTTATTGTTTCTGTTAAGATTGATATTATTATTATTTTTTAAGCTTTCATATTACATATGAAAGCTTATTGTTTTTGTTAAGATTATTAAGCTTTCATATTACATATGAAAGCTTATTGTTTTTGTTAAGATTCTTATTATTAGGCTTTCATATGTATTACATATGAAAGCTTATTGTTTCTGTTAAGATTAATATTATTATTATTTTTTTTGTGTGTTTTATCCACAAATCGGATTTCTCAGAATCTAACCATAGGATCTTTCTGAAACTTTTACCTATCCCCCCCAAAATGGGTGGTGGCTGTTGATTAAATATATTTTCAAAACGTTTTACGTATCCGAAATCACCGAATTTTACGAACGATTGCATTTGACCTACAATGCTGTAACTTTGTGACTATTTGACCTATTTTACTAAATCTTTTTTCTTTGAGTACCTTGAGACAATTACTTTAAATCTGCAGTTTCAGATTTTCGAATTTCGAAAATTCGTCGCTGTGATTTCGAACCGGAAGTTATGACCAATTTGACAACTTCTTAAATAGTTGTAGGAATTTCATAAAACTTAGCATGTAAGTAGATCATGCTGATGCGACTTCAAAAATATGATTAGAAATTTTTTAAATTATCTCCCCTTGATGAAATTAAGGATCAAAATTTTCAAAAAAATCATTGAAATATAGGTCAGAATGACCTAAAAAAATTTTTTGATACTAGACAAGTAATTACTGATTCGTGCACAAAATATGAAGTTTGTAGATCGAACCGGAAGTGCCACCATCTTGTAACGTGAAAAATCCCTAAGGCTTTTTTTGCTATTTTACTTACAGACTCGGGAGTCATATTTTCGGAATCCTTGAAGGAATGCCTAAAAATCTATCGGATCAGAATTTTGATTTCGGTCACGTGATGGTCACCATTTTGAATTGAAAATGAAAAATAGAAGCAATTTGAAGGGCCGGGAATTTGGAACACAATAACTCTCCTTCTAATTAAGCTAGAATGATCAAACTTGGTGTAGACGTTCACTAGGTCCATGTTATGATTGAGTTCAAAGATGTGCATTTTCTGCTTAGGGTAAGCAGAGATAAGCCTGCTGATTTGTTGATTCTTTAGGGCACGATAACTTCGGTTATAATGAAGGGAGGGCGGTGAAACTTTTGTCAATAGAGAGTCTAATAGCTAGCCTGTTGTGTGAAATCATTGTATCATTTTTTTAAATATCAGGGGTAGCCGAAAAAAAGAGATTGAAAATCCAAAAAGTCGTATTTTTACAATTTGGAGCATGTTTAGAGGTCTTTCTCGTAAAGTCAACATAATATTTTTTGGGAACTTCTTCAACAAAGAGTCTTATTGGTGGTCTTTTATATGAAACCATCGATCAACAGTCCAACATATCAGGAGTAGAAGAACAAAAGGATCGAACATTGAAAACGGCACCCTTTCATTGTTAAGCGAAACATGCAGTGTGGATGACTACAATCTACACATTTAGTCATCGTATAGAGCTTATTCAACAGTATCGAATTCCAACTGCTTAGGGATATTTTACGTACACTCCAATGTTTACACGGGACCTTGGTTTTTCGTCCCATCCGAACGACTAGACAGCTGTGCTTGTCAGGACCTCCGTTCTGCCTCACTGACAAGGGGAACCGCGCCGGGAAATCGAGATGAACTTTCTCCGTGCAGAACTTTCAATTCAGGCAAACGTTTATTGCATACGATTAAGCTGGTCAGTTGGAGGTTATTTTCAAAAGTTTTGTAATAATCGGTTGGTAATTAAAGTACCGTGCACATTAAACTGTTAAAATAGAAAATTTCGCCCGGTTGAAATGTTTCTTGCTATAATAGTAAGTGTAGGAGGGCTGCACCACACACAATTCTACACAAAAACAAATATATGGACAAGACATCATACTCAAAAACCACAAACATAAACAAATCAAAGAGAGTGAATGGATCCGGGGGCTAGCCGTAAGCGTCCACTGCGCTGTACAGTCCCGGGCCTGTGGTGACACAGACTTCACTCATATTTGAAAACAACTGGGAATGCAACCCAAAGAAATAATTATATAGTGTCAGCATGAGTCATGATCTATTATATGTTGCAAGAATTACGAATGCAAGCATATTGTTGTATAAATTCCGCTACACAAGTAACCACATAGTTAAATGTAACAGAAGGAGGCCTAGTTCAAAACTAAATCAATAAAAGGATTGAAGTATATTAAATGCATTTAGGACATACATTGCAACCGTCACAGAAACAAAAACAAAACTGAATACAAAGAAGCAAAGGAATAGACTATCTAGGGAGACAGCCGTCTGCTGACTGAGTGGTGTGACGTGAATCTGCCGTAATAGTTGTTATGACGTCGTGGTTTAGAAGGTGCAATTTCCCGATAAAAGGGCGATAATCCAGACAAAATAACGTTAAAATATAAAAAAAACTATTAGTTTAAAAGACCATGCAATTGTACAAACCATAGTATAATTATTAATTAATGTCCCACATAAGAAATGCAAAACAGGAATGCTAAAGAAATCGTAAGTTATTAGTGTATTCATAAAGGCCTAAAAATAAGGTCGATAATCCAGATAGGACTAGACATTTAGAAGCAATATATATAGAATCATTATCCAATATGTAGTCAGTAATATCGTTATAAGAAATGTAAAACTTATTATGTTGAAGAAATGGAAGTTTTGAAATTTCTTTCAAAATGCGTAATTGTGTACCACCTTTGGCCGTGCACTTAAAATTAAGAGTTTTTATTCGGGAAAGAAATAGTTCTTTATTGTTGCATATTTTTAAAAAACGTAATGCCTGTGAATAGAAAACATTGTATAGTGTCGTATCTGGTATGTTACTATGAGCTGACGGGTATTTTACTACTTCAAAACCAAATTTGTCCGTTTTATCGAATATACCGACATTAAATTTGTTATTAATTATATTGATGTCCAAGTCAAGGACAGATGCATTTATAGTGCCCGAATTTTCTTTATTTAATATAAGTTCAGGAGGATATATTTCATCTTTGTATTTATTGAAATTACCATTATCATTGATTGGTGTTATGTCATCAATGTAACGGAAGGTATAATTTAGACTTTTTGCTACCTTGTAATCTGTTTTTCTTTTATGGTCTTGAAAGTCGAATTCGTATTTATATAAATGTGCATTTGCCATAAATGGGGCGGGGTCAGTTCCCATTGGTAAACCAATAGTTTGTTGTATTATCTGATCCCCAACCTCAAATATGGCATTGTCAATGAGAAAATGTATAATATTTTGAAATTTTTCTTTATCGAAAACTACAGTATTGGCATTGCGCCGTTTTATGATCCATCTTGCATCTTGTGAGTAGATGGCCATCAGATTTCTGCCTTTTCCAAAAGCACCATTAAAGGCCTTATCCACGAACCAATCCAAATTCTTTTTAAGGTCTGCATGTTGTAGCATAGTATATAAGGTAGAAAAGTCGAAAGTTTCTATTGATTTTGCATTGTTTTTTTGATTGATTTTATCTAAAGTGTCTACTATTGGTTTATTTTTATCAAGTCAGCAATTTTCCGAATTCAGGGAGGCTGAATGGCTGAATGGTTAGCATGTGCGCGCTGTATCGTAACGTCTGTCATTGAGTCAACGGGCGTCGTTTCGATCTCCAGGTTGCACGTGACATGGTGTATGATGTCCAACCTTGTGGGTTTTCTCCGTGTTCTTCGGTTTCCTCCAAACGGCCAAAGACCAGTACGCGCAAGGGGAGTTTTTAAATAAAATTAAAAAACATATGTTAGTCTCGAAATGACCTAGTTTGTGTCGAATGGACGTTAGGACGCATTTCTCTCTTTCTCTTTTATTTTTAAAGTTTTGTAATAATCGGTTGGTAATCAAAGGTACTGTAAAAGTGATCAAACAGACAATTTCGCCCGGTTGTAATGTTTCTCACTTTAAAGTCAGCAATTTGCCGATTTTAAGGGGCAAACGTTTATTGCGAACAATTAAGCTGGTCAGGGGGAGCTTATTTTTAAAAGTTTTGTAATATTCGGTTGATAACTAAAGGTACCGTGCAAATTAAACTGTTAAAATAGAAAATTTGGCCCGGTTGAAATGTTTCGCGCTGTAAGTCAGCAATTTGCCGATTTTAGGGAGGTTGCGTGGCTGAATGGTTAGCACGTGCGCTCTGTATCATAACGTCTGTCATTGAGTCAACTGGCGTTGTTTCGATTTCTTGGCTGTACGTGACAAGGAGTATGGTCGCCTGTCCAACCTCGTAGGCCGTAACGCCTATTTTGCTTATTTATTATAGTGGATAAATATTTTTCTGGTTCTAGCAATTATTTAATTTCTGCATAGAAATCTTGCTTTGGCCTGTCGTTTTATTGCAGAGTGCCATTCTTGTATATTGCAGTCTATGATCCTTTGTTTAAAGCATGCCTAAGAAGTCGTCACGATTTCCTACTTATAACCAAACATATTGGAAACCATAATTATATAACATATCTCTAATTTTGGAAGCCCGATTACAGCTATACAAGTTTCCCTTTAGTTTAAAGATTATTGTTTTGCCCGGGTGCAATATTTCTCACTACATTTTTGATAATTATGTCTTTATAATTTTCCAAATCTACATATTTAACGTACATATTCAAACAGTTGAGTTCAACCTGATTCAAAAAGTTTTAGTTTTGTTCAAAGTTATCTCATTTAATTTTTCGATGTTTTCTTACCATTTTCATTTCATTTTTCTGAAAGTTTTGAAGTCGGAAGTCATCCCGATTACAGCAACACAAGTATCAGTTATTTCCCTTTAGTTTTCAGATTATGCAATGTTTCATACTATATTTAGACTTGTAACTTCGCGAGTTTTTGACCAATTTTGATAGTTTGTTATTCGTATCCTTTTATTTGAGATACTTGATATAATCGATGACACGTGACGATGAATATGAAAGCTTTCATATCTGCATGGGACAGTAGCAGATCTAGTTAAGCTTTCATATTACATATGAAAGCTTATTGTTTTTGTTAAGATTATTATTATTATTAAGCTTTCATATTACATATGAAAGCTTATTGTTTCTGTTAAGATTATTATTATTATTTTTTTTTTGTGTGTGTTTTCTGCAAATCGGATTTCTCAGAATCTATCCGTAGGATCTTTCTGAAATTTTGACCTACCCCCCCAAAAATGGGGTGCGAACCTTGATTAAATATATTTTCAAAACGTTTTACGAATCCGAAATCACCGAAATTTACGAACGACAAAATGGACAATGCATAGTCGTAACTTTGTTATTTTTTGACCGATTTTACTAATTCTTTATTCTTTGAATACCTTGAAAAAAATCATTTTCATCTGCAGTTTCACATTTTCGAATTTCGAAAATTCGTCGCTGTGATTTCGAACCGGAAGTTTAGACCAATTTGACAACATCTTTAATAGTTGTACGATTTTCATGAAATTTAGTATATATGTAGACCTTACCGATGTGACTTCAAAAATATAATTAGAAATTTTCAAAATTATCTCCCCTTGACGAAATTAAGGATCAAAATTTTCAAAAATATCATCGAAATATAGGTCAGAATGACCTGATTTTTTTTTTGGATACTAGATAAGTAATAACTGATTTGTACACAAAATATGAAGTTTGTTGATCGAACAGGAAGTGCCACCATCTTGAAACGTGAAAAATCCCTAAGGCTTTTTTGCTATTTTACTTACAGACACGGGAGTTATATTTTCTGAATCCTTGAAAGATGGCCTAAAAATTGTTCAGAGCAGAATTTTGATTTAGGTCAAATGGTGGTTGCCATTTTGAAGTGAATATGAAAAGTAGTAGCAATTTGAAGGGCCGAAACTTTGAAACACAATAACTCTCCTTCTAATAGAGCTAGAATGTTCAATCTTGGTGTAGACGTTCACTATGTCAATGTCATGATTGAGTTCAAAGATGAGCATTTTCTGCCTAGGGTAAGCAGAGATAAGCATGCTGATTTCTTGATTCTTTAGGGCAAGATAACTTCGGTTATAATGAAGGGAGGGCGGTGAAACTCTTGTTAATCGAGAGTGTAATAGCTGGCCTGTTGTGTGAAATCGTTGTATCTTTTTTTTTTAAATATCAGGGATAGCAGAAAAAAAGAGATCGAAAATCCAAAAAGTCGTATGTTTACGATTTGGAGCATCTTTAAAGGTTCTTTTCTCTTAAAGTCAACATAATACTTTTTGAGAACTTCTTCTACAAAGAGTCTTATCGGTAGTCTTTTATATGAAACCATCGATCAACAGTCCAACATATCAGGAGTAGAAGAACAAAAGGATCGAACATTGAAAACGGCACCCTTTCATTCTTGAGCGAAACATGAAGTGTGGGTGACTACAATCTACGCATTTAGTCATCGTATAGAGCTTATTCAACAGTATCGAATTCCAACTACTTAGGGATATTTTACGTGCACTCCAATGTGTACACGCGACCTTGGTTTTTCGTCTCATCCGAACGACTAGACAGCTGTCCTTGTCAGGCCCTCCGTTCTGCTCACTGACAAGGGGGAACCACGCCGGAAAATCGAGATGAACTTTCTCGTTGCAGAACTTTCAATTCAGGCCAAACGTTTATTGCATACGATTAAGCTGGTCAGTTGGGGCTTATTTTCAAAAGTTTTGTAATAATCGGTTGGTAATTAAAATACCGTGCGAATTAAACTGTTAAAACAGAAAATTTCGCCCGGTTAAAATGTTTCTTGCTATAAGTCAGCAATTTCCAGATTTTAGGGAGGCTGAATGGTTAGCATACGCGCGCTGTATCGTAACGTCTGTCATTGAGTCAAACAGCGTCGTTTCGATTTCCAAGTCGCACGTGACATGGAGTATGGTGTCCAACCTCGTGGGTTTTCTCCGTGTCCTTCGGTTTCCTCCCACGGCTAAAGACCCGTACGCGCAAGGAAAGTTTATAAATAAAATTAAAAAACATATGTTAGTCACGAAATGACCTAGTTTGTGTCGAATGGACGTTGAGCCGCATTTCTCTCTTTCTCTTTTATTTTTAAAGTTTTGTAATAATCGGTTGGTAATCAAAGGTACTGTAAAAGTGATAAAACATAAAATTTCGCCCGGTTGTAATGTTTCTCACTTTAAAGTCAGCAATTTGCCGATTTTAGAGGGCAAATGTTTATTGCGAACAATTAAGCTGGTCAGGGGGAGCTTATTTTTAAGGGAGGCTGAATGGTTAGCATGTGCGCGCTGTATCGTAACGTCTGTCATTGAGTCAACGGGCGTCGTTTCGATTTCGAGATTGTACGTGACATGGACATGCATACGATTAAGCTGGTCAGTTGGGGCTTATTTTCAAAAGTTTTGTAATAATCGGTTGGTAATTAAAATACCGTGCGAATTAAACTGTTAAAACAGAAAATTTCGCCCGGTTAAAATGTTTCTTGCTATAAGTCAGCAATTTCCAGATTTTAGGGAGGCTGAATGGTTAGCATACGCGCGCTGTATCGTAACGTCTGTAATTGAGTCAACCGGCGTCGTTTCGATTTCCAAGTTGCACGTGACATGGAGTGTGGTGTCCAACCTCGTGGGTTTTCTCCGTGTCCTCCGGTTTCCTCCCAACGGCTAAAGACCAGTAAGCGCAAGGGGAGTTTTTAAATAAAATTAAAAAACATATGTTAGCCCCGAAATGACCTAGTTTGTGTCGAATGGACGTTTAGCCGCATTTCTCTCTTTCTTTTTTTTATTTTTAAAGTTTTGTAATAATCGGTTGGTAATCAAAGATACTGTAAAAGTGATAAAACAGAAAATTTCGCCCGGTTGTAATGTTTCTCACTTTAAAGTCAGCAATTTGCCGATTTTAAGGGGAAAACGTTTATTGCGAACGATTTAGCTGGTCAGGGGGAGCTTATTTTTAAAAGTTTTGTAATATTCGGTCGATAACTAAAGGTACCGTGCAAATTAAACTAATAAAATAGAAGATTTCGCCCGGTTGAAATGTTTCTATCTGTAGGTCAGCAATTTGCCGATTTTAGGGAGGTTGCGTGACTGAATGGTTAGCACGTGCGCTGTGTATCATAACGTCTGTCATTGAGTCAACTGGCGTTGTTTCGATTTTTTGGTTGTACGTGACAAGGAGTATGGTCGCCTGTCCAACCTCGTAGGCCGTAACGCCGCTGCCCGGGTAAAATTTCCCTCATTGCACACTTTATGGCGTATGCCCGTCTTCATTAGCCCATTTTAGGAGTAGGACGTTAAACCCCATTCAATTTGATTTCATTTTCTCTATGTTGCCTATTTATTATAGTGGATAAATGTTTTTCTGGTTCTATTAATTATTTCATTTCTGCATAGAAATCTTGCTTTGACCAGTTTTTTTTTATTGCAAAGTGCCATTCTTGTATATTGCAGTCTATGACCCTTTGTTTAAAACATGCTTAAGAAGTTGTCACGATTTCCTACTTATAACCAAACATATTGGAAACCATAATTACATAACATATCTCTAATTTTGGAAGCCCGATTACAGCTATACAAGTTTAGGTTATTTCCCTTTAGTTTAAAGATTATTTTTTTGCCCGGGTGCAATGTTTCTCACTACATTTAAATTTGTAACTTTGTGAGTTTTGACCGATTTTGATAATTATGTCTTTATAATTTTCCAAATTTACATATTTAACGTAAATATTCAAACAATTGGGATCAACCTGATTCAAACTTTTTTAGTTTTGTTCAAAGTTATCTCATTTAATTTTTCGATGTTTTCTTACCATTTTCATTTCATTTTTCTGAAAGTTTTGAAGTGGGAAGTCATCCCGATTACAGCAACACAAGTATCAGTTATTTCCCTTTAGTTTTCAGATTATGCAATGTTTCATACTATATTTAGACTTGTAACTTCGCGAGTTTTTGACCAATTTTGATAGTTTGTTATTCTTATCCTTTCATTTGAGATACTTGATATAATCGATGACACGTGACGATGAATATGAAAGCTTTCATATCTGCATGGGACAGTAGCAGATCTAGTTATTTTTTTTTTTTGTGTCATTTCTGCAAATCGGATTTCTCAGAATCTAACCATGGGACCTTTCTGAAACTTTGACCTACACCCCCAAAACTGGGTGGCAGTTTTTGATTAAATATATTTTCAAAACGTTTTACGAATTCGAAATCACAGAATTTTACGAACGAGTGAATTTGACCTGCATTACTGTAACTCTGTGACTATTTGACCTATTTTACTAATTCTTTTTTCTTTGAGTACCTTGACAAAAATCATTTTCAAATGCAGTTTCAGATTTTCGAATTTCGAAAATTCGTCGCTGTGATTTCGAACCGGAAGTTGAGTCCAACTTGACAACTTCTTTAATAGTTCTACGATTTTCAAGAAATTTAGTATGTAAGTAGATCTTAACCATGTGACTTCAAAAATATAAATAGAAATTTTCTAAATTATCTCCCCTTGGTGAAATTAAGGATCAAAGTTTTCAAAAAAATCGAAGAAATATAGGTCAGAATGACCTGATTTTTTTTTTCGGATACTAGATAAGTAAATACTGATTCGTACACAAAATATTGAGTTTGTGGGTTGAACCGGAAGTGCCGCCATCTTGAAACGTGAAAAATCACAAAGGTTTTTTTGCTATTTTACTTACAGACACGGGAGTTATATTTTCTGAATCCTTGAAGGATGGCCTAAAAAACGTTCGGAGTAGAATTTTGATTTAGGTCAATTGATGGTCGCCATTTTGAAGTGAAAGTGAAAAATAGAAGCAATTTGAAGGGCCGAGAATTTGGAACACAATAACTCTCCTTCTAATTGAGCTAGAATGTTCAAACTTGGTGTAGACGTTCACTAGGCCACTGTCTTGATTGAGTTCAAAGATGAGCATTTTCTGCCTAGGGTAAGCAGAGATAAGCAAGCTGGTTTGTTGATTCTTTAGGGCACGATAACTTTGGTTATAATGAAGGGAGGGCGATCAAACTCTTGTCAATCGAGAGTCTAATAGCTATCCTGTTGTGTGAAATCATTGTATCATTTTTTCTTAAATGTCCGGGGTAGCCGAAAAAAAAAGATTGAAAATCCAAACAGTCGTATTTTTACAATTTAGAGCATGTTTAAAGGTCTTTCTCGTAAAGTCAACATGTGTTTCCTGCAAATCGTTTTTCTCAGAATCTAACCATAGGATGTTTCTGAAACTTTGACCTCCCCCCCCCCCCCCAAAAAAAAAATGGGTGGTGAGTATTGATTAAATATATTTTCAAAACGTTTAAAGCATTCGAAATCACCGAATTTTACGAACGAGTGAATTTGACCTGCATTACTGTAACTCTGTGACTATTTGACCTATTTTACTAATTCTTTTTTCTTTGAGTACCATGACAAAAATCATTTTCAACTGCAGTTTCAGATTTTCGAATTTCGAAAATTCGTCGCTGTGATTTCGAACCGGAAGTTGAGACCAACTTGACAACTTCTTTAATAGTTGTACGATTTTCATGAAATTTAGTATGTAAGTAGATCTTACCGATGCAACTTTAAAGATGTCCTTAGAAATTTTCTAAATTATCTCCCCTTAGTGAAATTAGGGATCAAAGTTTTCAAAAAAATCGAAGAAATATAGGTCAGAATGACCTGATTTTTTTTTTTGGATACTAGGTAAGTAAATACTGATTCGTACACAAAATATTGAGTTTGTGGATCGAACCGGAAGTGCCGCCATCTTGAAACGTGAAAAATCACAAAGGCTTTTGCGATATTTTACTTACAGACATGGGAGTTACATTTTCGGAATCCTTGAAGGAATGCCTAAAAATCTATCAGATCAGAATTTTGATTTCGGTCACGTGATGGTCACCATTTCGAACTGAAGATAAAAAAGTTGAAAAATCGACATTAACGAGCACGTGAATGAAAGCAATAGGCCGTAGTTTTGAGAATATGTCTCCTATTTCCAAAATGAATACATTTCTGCATAGCCGGGATCAGGGTCGAAATATTGTTATTTGAAAATGTCACATTTTCGAATTTTGTCTTTGATGTTTTCCGTGCCGATAAAGTTGTTTACGATTGAAAAATCACTTCGCTATATTTTGACCGATTTTAATGATTTTTTTTTTGTTGATGAGATTATTTACATGACCCATGACATGTGACAGGAAGTGACTGTTAATATGAAAGCTTTAATATCTGCTTTGCAGATCTAGTTAAGCTTTCATATTACATATGAAAGCTTATTGTTTTTGTTAAGATTATTAAGCTTTCATATTACATATGAAAGCTTATTGTTTTTGTTAATATTATTATTAAGCTTTCATATGTATTACATATGAAAGCTTATTGTTTCTGTTAAAGTTATTATTAAGCTTTCATATTACATATGAAAGCTTATTGTTTCTGTTAAGATTATTATTAAGCTTTCATATTACATATGAAAGCTTATTGTTTCTGTTAAGATTATTATTATTTTTTTTTTGTGTATTTTCTGCAAATCGGATTTCTCAGAATCTAACCATGGGATCTTTCTAAAACTTTGACCTACCCCCCCAAAAATGGGGTGCGAACGTTGTTTAAATATATTTTCAAAACGTTTTACGAATCCGAAATCACCGAATTTTACGAACGAAAAAACTGACAATGCATAGTCGTAACTTTCTTATTTTTTGACCGATTTTACTAATTCTTTTTTCTTTGAATACCTTGAAAAAAATCATTTTCATCTGCAGTTTCACATTTTCGAATTTCGAAAATTCGTCGCTGTGATTTCGAACCGGAAGTTTAGACCAATTTGACAACTTCTTTAATAGTTGTACGATTTTCATGAAATTTAGTATACAAGTAGATCTTACCGATGTGACTTCAAAAATATAATTAGAAATTTTCTAAATTATCTCCCCTTGGTGAAATTAAGGATCAAAGTTTTCAAAAAAATCGTCGAAATATAGGTCAGAATGACCTAATTTTTTTTTTCGACTTTAGACAAGGAATTACTGATTCGTACACAAAATATGGAGTTTGTCGATCGAACCGGAAGTGCCACCATCTTTAAACGTGAAAAATCAAAAAGGCTTTTTTGCTATTTTACTTACAGACTCGGGAGTTATATTTTCGGAATCCTTGAAGGAATGCCTAAAAATCTATCGGATCAGAATTTTGATTTCGGTCATGTGATGGTCACAATTTTGAATTGAAAATGAAAAATAGAAGCAATTTGAAAGGCCCGGAATTCGGAACACAATAACTCTCCTTCTAATTAAGCTAGAATGTTCAAACTTGGTGTAGACGTTCACTATGTCAATGTTATGATTGATTTCAAAGATGAGCATTTTCTGCTTAGGGTAAGCAGAGATAAGCATGCTGATTTGTTGATTCTTTAGGGCACGATAACTTCGGTTATAATGAAGGGAGGGCGGTGAAACTTTTGTCAATAGAGAGTCTAATAGCTAGCCTGTTGTGTGAAATGATTGTATCATTTTTTTTAAATATCAGGGTTAGCCGAAAAAAAGAGATTGAAAATCCAAAAAGTCGTATTTTTACAATTTGGAGCATGTTTAGAGGTCTCTCTCGTAAAGTCAACATACTATTTTTTGGGAACTTCTTCTACAAAGAGTCTTATTGGTAGTCTTTTATATGAAACCATCGATCAACAGTCCAACATATCAGGAGTAGAAGAACAAAAGGATCGAACATTGAAAACGACACCCTTTCATTGTTGAGCGAAACATGAAGTGTGGGTGACTACAATCTACGCATTTAGTCATCGTATAGAGCTTATTCAACAGTATCGAATTCCAACTGCTTAGGGATATTTTACGTGCACTCCAATGTGTACACGGGACCTTGGTTTTTCGTCCCATCCGAAGGACTAGACAGCTGTGCTTGTCAGGCCCTCCGTTCTGCCTTACTGACAAGGGAACCACGCCGGGAAATCGAGATGAACTTTCTCTGTGCAGAACTTTCAATTCAGGCAAAACGTTTATTGCATACGATTAAGCTGGTCAGTTGGAGCTTATTTTCAAAAGTTTTGTAATAATCGGGTGGTAATTAAAGTACCGTGCACATTAAACTGTTAAAATGTATCTTGAAACATTTACTTCAAATCTGCAATTTCGGATTTTGGAATTTCGAAAATTCGTTGCTGTCATTTCGAACCGGAAGTTATTACCAATTTGACAACTTCTTTAATAGTTGTGCGATTTTCGTGAAATTTAGAATGTTAGTAGATCTTGCCAATGCGACTTCAATGATGTCCTTGGAAATTTTCTAAATTATCTCCCCTTGGTGAAATTAAGGATCAAAGTTTTCAAAATAATAGTCGAAATATACCTAAAAAAAAATTTTGATACTAGACAAGTAATTACTGATTCGTACACAAAATATGGAGTTTTTCGATCAAACCGGAAGTGCCACCATCTTTAAACGTGAAAAATCAATAAGGCTTTTTTGCTATTGTACTTACAGACTCGGGAGTCATGTTTTCGGAATCCTTGAAGGAATTCCTAAAAATCTATCAGATCAGAATTTTGATTTCGGTCACGTGATGGTCACCATTTTGAATTGAAAATGAAAAATAGAAGCAATTTGAAGGGCCGGGACTTTGGAACACAATAACTCTCCTTCTAATTAAGCTAGAATGTTCAAACTTGGTGTAGACGTTCACTAGGTCAATGCCATGATTGAGTTCAAAGATGAGCCTGTTGTGCGAAATCATTGTATCATTTTTTTAAATATCAGGGATAGTAGAAAAAAAGAGATTGAAAATCCAAAAAGTCGTATTTTTACGATTTGGAGCATTTTAAAAGGTCCTTTTCTCTTAAAGTCAACATAATATTTTTGGGGAACTTCTTCTACAAAGAGTCTTATCGATAGTATTTTATATGAAACCATCGATCAACAGTGCAAAATATCAGGAGTAGAAGAATAAAAGGATCGAAAATTGAAAACGGCACCCTTTCAATGTTAAGCTAAACATGCAGTGTGGGTGGCTACAATCTGCACATTTAGTCATCGTATAGAGCTTATTCAACAGTATCGAATTCCAACTGCTAAGGGATCTTTTAGGTGCACTCCAATGTGTACACGGGGGTGGGGGTCACGCCAGAAAATCGAGATGAACTTTCTTGGCCAATGCAGGGATCGAACACCCGACCATAGCCACTTAGTGTGGACACCCATCGTGCATTTCATCCGTCAAATCAAAACATTGCATTGCCATCAGACCAATAATTAATTATTCTTAATTTAAAACTTTATTTTAATATTATTAAATCCTAATTTTATTGGTAGAGGCTCGTCTTATTTAAAATTAAACTTTCATGTAACTATGAACAACCCTTAACGTCTCCCTATAAAACAATTAATTTACCATTTTGTATGTGAGCGACTTGTTATTCTTCTTATATGAAATATTGCACGTGTCTGATTTTAAAGGGGAGTTGGGTGGCTGAATGGTTAGCACGCGCGGGCTGTATCATAAAGCCTGTCATTGAGTCAACTAGCGTGTTTTCGAATCTCCGGTTGTACCTGACAAGAAGTAAGGTCGCCTGTCCAACTTGGTGGGTTTTCTTCATTTCCTCCGGTTTCCTTCCACTGCTAAAGACCTCTACGCGCAAGCGAAATATTGAAATAAAATCGAACTATATGTTAGTCCCAAAATGATCTAGTTTGGGACACAATAACTCTCTTTCTAATTCAGACTTGGTGTAGCTGTTTATTAGGCCAATACCTTGATGGCTCTGGAACACAGTAACTCTTCTTCTAATTGGGGTACAATGTTCAAACTTGGTATAGGAATTCACTTGGTCAATGTCTTGATGAAGTTCGAATATCAGCATTTCCGGCGTTGGGTAAGCAGAGATGAGCAATTTGATTGGTTGATGATTCGACACACAATAACATTAGTTCTGATTAAGTGATAGTGATGAAACTTGGTGTATAGTTTCATTAAATCACTACCTTGACTAAGTTCGACAATGAGCATTTTCTGCCCAGGATAAGCAGAGCGATACGCAAATTGATTGGTCGAGACATTGAAACACAATAACTCTCAGTGTTATTCGGCTAGAATGTTCAAACTTGGCGTAGGTGTTTATTAGGTCAATGCTTTGATGGAGTTCGAAGATGAGCATTTTATGCTTAGGGTAAGCAGAGATAAGCAATTTGATTGGTTGATGATTTCGGACCTTTTTAAAGGTCCTTTTCTCTTAAAGTCAACATAATATTTTTGGGGAACTTCTTCTACAAAGAGTCTTATCGATAGTCTTTTATATGAAACCATCGATCAACAGTCCAAAATATCAGGAGTAGAAGAATAAAAGGATCGAAAATTGAAAACGGCACCCTTTCATTGTTAAGCAAAACATGCAGTGTGGGTGGCTATAATCTGCACATTTAGTCATTGTATAGAGCTTATTCAACAGTATCGAATTCCAACTGCAAAGGGATCTTTTACGTGTACTCCAATGTGTAGACGGCGGAGGGGGGGGGACACGCCAGAAAATCGAGATGAACTTTCTCGGCCAATGCAGGGATCGAACACCAGACCTCCTGGCTAGCAGGCCAACGCCTTAGCCACATAGTGTGGACACCCATCGTACATTTCATCCGTTAAATCAAAGCATTTCATTGCATTAGACCAATAATTAATTATTCTTAATTTAAAACTTTATTTTAATATTAGTCTGGCATTATTAAATCCTAATTTTATTGGTCTTATTTAAAATTAAACTTTCATTTAACTATGAACAACCCTTAACGTGTCTCTTTAAAACAATTAAATACTCTAAAACAGTAGCTCAACCTTTTGACCTAAACTCATTAATTTACCATTTTGTTGTGAGCGACTTGTTATTCTTCCTATATGACATATTGCACGTGTCTGATTTCAAAGGGGGGTTGGGTGGCTGAATGGTTAGCACGCGCGCCTATCATTGAGTTAACTAGCGTGTTTTCGAATGCCCGGTTGTACGTGACAAGGAGTAAGGTCGCCAGTGCAACCTGCCATTTTCATTTCATTTTCTCATCCGTCTCATTACAGTAATACAAGTTTCAGTTATTTCCCTTTAGTTTTCAGATTATTGTTATGCCTGGGTGCAATGTTTCATACTATATTTAGACTTGCAACTTCGCGAGTTTTTGACCAATTTTGATAATTTTTTCTTCTTATCCTTTTATTTAGGATACTTGATACAATCAATGACACGTGAAGATGAATATGAAAGCTTTCATATCTGCATGGGACAGTAGCAGATCTAGTTATTATTTTTTTTGTGTGTTTTCTGCAAATCGGATTTCTCAGAATCTATCCATAGGATCTTTCTGAAATTTTGACCTACCCCCTGACCTGCGAACCTTGATTAAATATATTTTCAAAACGTTTTACGAATCCGAAATCACCGAATTTTACGAGCGAATGCATTTGACCTACAATGCTGTAACTTTGTGACTATTTAACCTATTTTACTAATTCTTTTTTCTTTGAGTATCTTGAAACATTTACTTCTAATCTGCAATTTCGGATTTTGGAATTTCGAAAATTCGTCGCTGTTATTTCGAACCGGAAGTTATTACCAATTTGACAACTTCTTTAATTGTTGTGCGATTTTCGTGAAATTTAGAATATTAGTAGATCTTGCCAATGCGACTTCAATGATGTCCTTGGAAATTTCCTAAATTATCTCCCCTTGGTGAAATTAAGGATCAAAGTTTTCAAAAAAATCGTCGAAATATAGGTCAGAACGACCTAAAAAAAAATTTTCTATACTAGACAAGTAATTACTGATTCGTACACAAAATATGGAGTTTGTCGATCGAACCGGAAGTGCCAACATCTTTAAAAGTGAAAAATCAATAAGGCTTTTTTGCTATTTTACTTACAGACTCGGGAGTCATATTTTCGGAATCCTTGAAGGAATGCCTAAAAATCTATCGGATCAGAATTTTGATTTCGGTCACGTGATGGTCACCATTTTGAATTGAAAATGAAAAATAGAAGCAATTTGAAGGGCCGGGACTTTGGAACACAATAACTCTCCTTCTGATTAAGCTAGAATGTTCAAACTTTGGTGTAGACGTTCACTAGGTCAATGTCATGATTGAGTTCAAAGATGAGCATTTTCTGCGTAGGGTAAGCAGAGATAAGCATGCTGATTTGTTGATTCTTTAGGGCACGATAACTTCGGTTATAATGAAGGGAGGGCGGTGAAACTCTTGTCAATAGAGAGTCTAATAGCTAGCCTGTTGTTTGAAATCATTGTATCATTTTTTTTAAATATCAGGGATAGCAGGAAAAAAGAGATTGAAAATCCAAAAAGTCGTATTTTTACGATTTGGAGCTTTTTAAGGGGTCCTTTTCTCTTAAAGTCAACATAATATTTTTTGGGACCGGAAGTGCCACCATCTTTAAACGTGAAAAATCACTAAGGCTTTTTTGCTATTTTACTTACAGACTCGGGAGTTATATTTTCTGAATCCTTGTAGGAAGGCATAAAAAACGTCGGGAGTAGAATTTTGATTTAGGTCAACCGGGAGTCACCATTTTGAATTGAAAATGAAAAATAGAAGCAATTTGAATGGCCGAGACTTTGGAGCACAATAACTCTCCTTCTAATTAAGCTAGAATGTTCAAACTTGGTGTAGACGTTTACTAGGTCAATGTTATGATTGAGTTCAAAGATGAGCATTTTCTGCTTAGGGTAAGCGGAGATAAGCATGCTGATTTGTTAATTCTTTAGGGCACGATAACTTCGGTTATAATGAAGGGAGGGCGGTGAAACTCTTGTTAATCGAGAGTCTAATAGCTAGCCTGTTGTGTGAAATCGTTGTATCATTTTTTTTTTAAATATTAGGGATAGCAGATAAAAAGAGATCGAAAATCCAAAAAGTCGTATTTTTACGATTTGGAGCATTTTTAAATGTTCTTTTCTCTTAAAGTCAACATAATATTTTTGGGGAACTTCTTCGCGAATACCAAACAACGAGCCAGTTTGTTGTTCGGTATCCGCGAATAACGAACAACGAGCTGGATTGTTGTTCGGTATTCGCGAATAACGAACAACGAGCTGGTTCGTTGTTCGGTATTTACCAGATATGAAATTAGTTATACAATAAAGGAATTTTTGGTGGGGAATACGCCACAGGCGGCTTTTTATGGCAGTGTGAAGTTAGCTTGATTTTCGTTTTTCGTTTTTCAATATTGGTGAATATCGAAAAACGAGCTACTCGTTTTTCGATATTGGCGAATAACGAAAAACAACTAGCTCGTTTTTCGATATTGGCGAATGTCGAAAAACGAGCTACTTGTTTTTCGACATTAAAACTTGAATCTCAAAAAAGAAGATTTGATGGAGGTATGTCTGTAGAATGTCTCCAAAACACATTTTATTAAATACGTTTTCTAAAACGAACTAAAGATATCATAATTCAGGATGCCTGAGCATGGGATTCATATAAACACTGCTCTTTCTCCTTGTTTTTTGATATTGGCGAATCTCGAAAAACGAGCTACTCGTTATTCGATATTCAACCTTGAATATTAAAAAAGCAGATTTGAAGGATGTATATCTACAGAATTTCTCCAAAACACATTTTATTAAGTCAATGATCTAAAACGAACTAAAAATATCATAATTGAGGATGCCTGAGCAGTGGATTCACATAAAAACTTTTCTTTCTCGTTGTTTTTTGATATTGGCGAATCTCGAAAAACGAGCCACTCGTTTTTCGATATTCAAACTCGAATATCAAAAAAGCAGATTTGATGGATGTTTATTTACAGAATGTCTCCATGACACATTTGATTAAATGAGTGATCTAAAACGAACTAAAGATATCATAATTCAGGATGCCCGAGCAGTGGATTCATATAAAAACTGCTCTTTCTCCTTGTTTTTTGATATTGGCGAATCTCGAAAAACGAGCTACTCGTTATTCGATATTCAAACTTGAATATTAAAAAAGCAGATTTGATGGATGTTTATCTACAGAATGTCTCCATGACACATTTGATTAAATGAGTGATCTAAAACGAACTAAAGATATCATAATTCAGGATGCCTGAGCAATGGATTCATATAAAAACTGCTCTTTTCTCCTTGTTTTTTGATACATGTATTGGCGAATCTCGAAAAACGAGCCACTCGTTTTTCGATATTCAAACTTGAATATCAAAAAAGCAGATTTGATGGATGTTTATATACAGAATGTCTCCATGACACATTTTATTAAAGGAGTGATCTAAAACGAACTAAATACATCATAATTGGGGATGCCCGAGCAGTGGATTCATGTAAAAACTGCTCTTTCTCCTTGTTTTTTGATATTGGCGAATCTCCAAAAACGAGCTACTCGTTATTCGATATTCAAACTTGAATATTAAAAAAGCAGATTTGATGGATGTTTATCTACAGAATGTCTCCATGACACATTTTATTAAATGAGTGATCAAAAACGAACTAAATACATCATAATTGGAGATGCCAGCGCAGTGGATTCACATAAAAACTGCTCTTTCTCCTTGTTTTTTGATATTGGCAAATCTCGAAAAACGAGCTACTCGTTATTCGATATTCAAAAAAAGCAGATTTGAAGGATGTATATCTACAGAATTTCTCCAAAACACATTTTATTAAATCAATGATCTAAAACGAACTAAAAATATCATAATTGAGGATGCCTGAGCAGTGGATTCACGTAAAAACTTTTCTTTCTCGTTGTTTTTTGATATTGGCGAATCTCGAAAAACGAGCCACTCGTTTTTCGATATTCAAACTTGAATATCAAAAAAGCAGATTTGATGGATGTTTATCTACAGAATGTCTCCATGACACATTTGATTAAATGAGTGATCTAAAACGAACTAAAGACATCATAATTGGGGATGCCCGAGCAATGGATTCACATAAAAACTGCTCTTTCTCCTTGTTTTTTGATATTGGTGAATCTCGAAAAACGAGCTACTCCTTTTTCGATATTCAAACTTGAATCTCAAAAAAGAAGATTTGATGGATGTATATCTACAGAATGTCTCCAAAGAACATTTTATTAAATCATTGATATTAAACGAACTAAAGACATCATAATTGGGGATGCCCGAGCAGTGGATTCACATAAAAGTGCTCTTTCTCCTTGTTTTTTGACATTGGCGAATCTCGAAAAACGAGCTACTCGTTTTTCGATATTCAAACTTGAATATCAAAAAAGCAGATTTGATGGATGTTTATTTGAAGGATGTATATCTACAGAATTTCTCCAAAACACATTTTATTAAATCAATGATCTAAAACGAACTAAAAATATCATAATTGAGGATGCCTGAGCAGTGGATTCACATAAAAACTTTTCTTTCTCGTTGTTTTTTGATATTGGCGAATCTCGAAAAACGAGCCACTCGTTTTTCGATATTCAAACTTGAATATCAAAAAAGCAGATTTGATGGATGTTTATATACAGAATGTCTCCATGACACATTTTATTAAATGAGTGATCTAAAACGAACTAAATACATCATAATTGGGGATGCCCGAGCAGTGGATTCATATAAAAACTGCTCTTTCTCCTTGTTTTTTTGATATTGGCGAATCTCGAAAAACGAGCTACTCGTTATTCGATATTCAAACTTGAATATTAAAAAAGCAGATTTGATGGATGTTTATCTTCAGAATGTCTCCATGACACATTTTATTAAATGAGTGATCTAAAACGAACTAAATACATCATAATTGGGGATGCCAGCGCAGTGAAAACTGCTCTTTCTCCTTGTTTTTTGATATTGGCGAATCTCGAAAAACGAGCTACTCGTTATTCGATATTCAAAAAAAGCAGATTTGAAGGATGTATATCTACATAATTTCTCCAAAACACATTTTATTAAATCAATGATCTAAAACGAACTAAAAATATCATAATTGAGGATGACTGAGCAGTGGATTCACATAAAAATTTTCTTTCTCGTTGTTTTTTGATATTGGCGAATCTCGAAAAACGAGGCACTCGTTTTTCGATATTCAAACTTGAATATCAAAAAAGCAGATTTGATGGATGTTTATCTACAGAATGTCTCCATGGCACATTTGATTAAATGAGTGATCTAAAACGAACTAAAGACATCATAATTGGGGATGCCCGAGCAATGGATTCACATAAAATCTGCTCTTTCTCCTTGTTTTTTGATATTGGTGAATCTCGAAAAACGAGCTACTCGTTTTTCGATATTCAAACTTGAATATTAAAAAAGCAGATTTGATGGATGTTTATCTACAAAATGTCTCCATGACACATTTTATTAAATGAGTGATCTGAAACGAACTAAATACATCATAATTGAATCTCAAAAAAAGAAGATTTGATGGATGTATATCTACAGAATGTCTCCAAAGAACATTTTATTAAATCATTGATATTAAACGAACTAAAGACATCATAATTGGGGATGCCAGCGTAGTGGATTCACATAAAACTGCTCTTTCTCCTTGTTTTTTGATATTGGCGAATCTCGAAAAACGAGCTACTCGTTTTTCGATATTGAAACTTGAATATCAAAAAAGCAGATTTGATGGATGTTTATATACACATCAGGAGATCCAAACCGAACCTTAATCGCGACACAGGAATATTCCTCCCAAGAGCATATGATGAATTAATTCTTAACTGATGTGTTCTTGTCTATATTCTCCAAAGTGCGTAGTTTATTTTATTCGCGAGTTGTGTGAATTATTTGTGTAAATACTCTTTACCTATTTGCAGAACTAAATTTAATGGAATGTGTGTGTTAATGAGAGGAAGTGTGTAGGACCATAATTATTTAGGAGCCTGTAAATAGGACTGAGGCGTGACTATCAAAATATTCATAATTCAATAGTTATACCCTATTTAATCCCGGTCATGTACATAATTATCATTTAGTAACTGGTCAACTGTTTCTTTTATTTAACTTGTGCATAATGTGTTGGTGTCAATCAGATGGAAGAGGGTGGGACTATAAAGAAGGGGCGTGCGGGTTGTGCTGTTTTGTGTGTATTTAATGTTCTTAATTATATTAACCCAATTATGGTTTAAATATTTAATCCCCATTTAATTTATCTGGAGTTACTAGTTCTCTGATGTTTAGTACCATGTATGGTTTCCCTTTTGTTTGTTGTTTATGTTGTTATTATTACTCATTATCAATCGACTACTATCCCTTTGATGTAACCTAGCCTAGCACCCTCAGTTCATGTATGGTTTCGGATTGGTATGATTGGTTGTCCAAGTTTAATAATTTATCCCTACAATTACTTATTAATATCCCTCTAACGTTAATTAATGCCAATTATCAGTGGCCTCACTAATCCTTCATATGCACCTTGCCTTTGACCATGTTGTTATATGCCTTTGATCTTGTTGTTGTCATGCCTGGTTTCAGAATTGTTGTTATTGCTTGTCTATATATAATTGCCATACACATTTGTTACTGCAGTTGCTTGAAAACGTTGAGAGAATACTCTTCGTCACGTCGCCTAAATAAATCAGTAATTGTTCTTCCATAAGTATGTGCTATAGTTTTATGGATAATAAAACTTCAAACTTCTGGGAAATAGATTCTAACAACTTCTCTTTCTATCCGAAGAAAAAGCTGTTACATATTGGCGAATAACGAACAAGTTTGTTGTTCGGTATTGGCGAATAACGAACAACGAGCTGGTTTGTTGTTCGGTATTCACCGTATATGGAATTAGTAATATAATAAAGGTACTTTTGTAGGGAACACGCCGCAGGCGGGTTTTTATGAGCCTAAATGGATAATAAAACTTCAAACTTCTGGGAAAAAGATTCTAACAACTTCTCTTTCTATCCAAAGAAAGAGCTGTTACATATTGGCGAATAATGAACAACGAGCCAGTTTGTTGTTCGGTATTCGCGAATAACGAAGAACGAGCTGGTTTGTTGTTCGTTATTCACCAGATATTGAATTAGTAATATAATAAAGAAACGTTTGTAGTGAATACGCCGGGAGTGGGTTTTTAAGTCCAATTGGGTTATAAAACTTCAAAGTCTTGAGAAAAAGAATTTAACTAACTCTCTTTCTATCCGAAGAAAGAGTTGTTTCGCGAATACCGAACAACGAGCTGGTTTGTTGTTCGGTATTCACCAGATATGGAATTAGTAATGTACACTGAAAAAAAACTTGTGTTGAAACAACACAAACTTGGGTGTTGGGTGTTACTATTTAACAACACTAACTTGTGTTGAAACAACACAAACTTGTGTTAAATGCTGAAACAACACAAGACTTGTGTTAAAATTTGTCAAACAACACAAACTTGTGTTGAAACTTGTGTGAAAATCTACACAATACTTGTGTTGAAAGTTCTGAAACTTGTGTTGAAACTTGTGTTGAAATTTCTGAAACTTGTGTTGAAATTTCTGAAACTTTTGTTGAAATTTCTGAAAGTTGTGTTGAAATTTCTGAAACTTGTGTGGTTTCATATACAAACTTGTGTATAACCATCAACAAAAACTTGTGTTGTATTTCCCACAATTTAAATCCAATATAGCAACCTTTCCCATGCAGCATCCCTCCTTTTGCTCTGTTTAACCTGGAAAGTTTGATAAATGAGGTAACAATAATTTTTTTTTGTTCAATTATTATTTATTCATAAAATGATATTTGGAATGTTAACAGAAAAATAATATTAATAAAATTGTTTTAAATAATGACCCCCCCCCCCCATCACAAACTATAAAATAGCTATTTAAATTTTTCTTTACCCATCAACAAGTACTAAGCATATAAAGACAGTATCCCTACCCCATACCCCCAAAATATATAATTCAAATATATTTAAAATTAATAATATATACCAAGCACTAATAAGATAAATTATCCACTAATTTGAATTACTTTCAAAAAGTCGAATTACAAGTGATTAGTGAGTAATCTAGAATCAACTAGCATACAGAGAGAGAGAGAGAGAAATGGGGTTTAACGTCCATTCGACACAACTGGGTCATTTCGGGACTAACATATGGTTTTTTAATTTTTATTTCAATAATTCGCTTGCGCGTAGGGGTCTTTAGCAGTGGGAGGAAACCGGAGTGCCCGGAGGAAACCCACGAGGTTGAGAAGGCGCCCCTATCTCCATGTCACATACGCTCACACCAGGGCTCGAAACCACAGCCGCAGGCCAGAGGTGACCGGCCAGCTAGAGGTCGAAGCGCGGCACTCGAGACCACTAGGCCATCCCAACACAGAAAATTAACAAAAGAAAAATGACCTATTTTGCAGGAGTAATAAAATGTATAACTCTTTGCTCATTAGGAAAACCAACCCCAAACAAAATGAATATTTTGTACATACAAGGAGCAAAACATCAAGATTGCAGGATTGAAATATAAAAATATCAGAGACAATGGCAAATATTGAATAATATGTACAAAATATTTATATACAATTACAAATCATAAGCAATGGGAAGCCATGGTGAGTATAAGGCGTTGGCCGAGAAATTTCATCTGGAGTTCCAAGCATAGTTCCTCCATGTCAGTAGTGTAGGACGTGGGAAGGGACAATATATAGTTGTTTGGATAGGACAAAAAACCTCGATCTAATGTACACATTGCCATGCATTTTAAAGAAGAGATAAAAATGAGGTTAAGCGTCCACTTGACTCAAACTGGGTCAAATGGATACATGCCTGGATCAAAGCCACTTCGACTGTGTTCACTTTAAAGTACCCTTGACAATTGACATATTTGACTCAATGCCAGACCTCCTGATCCAATATGTGCCTGTTAACCATTCGACCCCGAGTTCCCTTTAATGAACCCTTGACAGTTGAAATATTTGATATAAGAGTAGACTGTAAGGCAGAATCACCCTAATAACACAGAAAAGTGGGATATTATTTCGTTTCATAAGCAAGGAAAAGTCACCTTAATGTAGGTCAAGGTTTTTTGTAATTCTGGGTATATCTGATCTACATTTGGTTTCTAGATAATGTCTATTAAATACTTTTATGATTTCCGACCAAATTTTAAGTGATTTATATGTCACTTTACTTTCTATATTATACAGAAATTAATAAGAGGATTAAAATCTAATTGTGTTTTCGAAGAATACCTAACATTAAAAACAAAAAATAAATATTTAAAAATTGGGTCAAATGCATTCTTTTCCAGAATTATAAAATAAATTGATGCTTGGTTTCTCTTGTTTTTATCATTCATCCTCCAAGGGTGCTTCAGCCTAAAAAATAAAAAAGTGGGAAATAAGAACTTTCTATATGGTTCATAATGTTTAAATAAGAGAGAGAGAGAGAAATGGGGTTTAACGTCCACTCAACACAAACCAGGTCATTTGGGGACTAACATATGGTTTCATTTTATTTCAATAATTTGCTTGCGCGTAGGGGTCTTTAGCAGTGGGAGGAAACCGGAGTGCCCGAGGAAACCCATGAGGTTGAGAAGGCGCCCCTATCTCCATGCCACATACGCTTACACCAGGGCTCGAAACCACAGCCGCAAGCCAGAGTTGACCGGCCAGCTAGAGGTCGAAGCGCGGCACGCTAGACCACTAGGCCATCCCAAACCCCTAATGTTTAAATAAACAATTTATTTTGCCACATCGAGACTTAGTTTCTATTTTGTTTCATCTTTGCGTAACACTCCTTATGTCTTGTCCAGTTACAGGCCACGACAAAATATAATGCTCAAATGAAATGGGTTAGAGTCAGAGAAAGAGAGAAATGGGGTTTAACATCCACTTGACACAAACTATGTCATTTTGGGACCAACATACGGTTTAATTTTATTTCAATAATTCGCTTGCGCTGAGGGGTCATTAGGAGTGAGAGCAACCATCCGGCCATCCAACCGGCAATTCACCCCCACCCTCTTAGCAGTCACAAAAAGGCCTTGAGATTTTGGACTGAAATTTTGCAAGCTACCGTGACCCTAAGGCATACTCTTGTATCAAATTCCAATTGCCAGAGGATCTTTTACATGCATGCCAATGTGTACACAGGACAATGTTTTGTTGTTCAATCTGAACAACTAAATGAATGTCCTTGTCAGGCCCTCCATCCTGAATTTTCTATGTCAACATTGGGAGCAAACCTGCAGTCTTAAAATATGTGGGCCAGTGTCTTACCCACCTCGACTATACACAAATGAGACAGTCATATGTGCACATACATGTTTGTGTATACTTTTACTATGCCAAATTGAATTTTATATTTCAAAATAATAAACTGAAATGGAGGCTAATGTCACCTCCGCTCCAACCGGGCTATATTGTGCCAAACACATTTAATGGTGAGATTTCAAATTACCATAACAACAATCTCTTCTATTAGAATTAAACACTCACCCTTCAAAAACCTCATTTTTTCAGCTCTTTCTTCTCCCATATTTGTTTTTTTATTATATGATGTTTTATTTGCTATGGCATCTAATATGGAAACTGAAAAATATGAATATGTGACAAGTAATTAACTGTTTAAGATATCTTACCATATACAAACTGTGTGATATGAAATTGAAACTAAAATATCTAAGGTATCCAAAACCATTTGATTCCTGAAGATTTTACATAAGCCATGAAAATCTATTTTAATAATAATAACCCTTGTTTGTCATTTGACTGGACTGTTCTGTGTATGCCCTATTGTTGGTTTTTAGAAAATACAGACTTTTCTAGTAAAGCTGTGGACACACCAGAATGATGTGTTCAAATTATTTGTCCAATTCTATTGGTGCATAATTGCAGCCGAATGAGTGGATACTCCAGGCCTAGTGGTCTAGAGTGTCGCGCTTCGACCTCTAGCTGACCGGTCACCTCTGGCTTGCGGCTGTGGTTTCGATCCCTGGTGTGGCATGGAGATAGGGGCGCCTTCTCAACATCGTGGGTTTCCTCCGGGCACTCCGGTTTCCTCCCACTGCTAAAGGCCCCTACGCGCAAGCGAATTATTGAAATAAAATTAAACCATATATGTTAGTTCCGAAAAGACCTAGCTTGTGTTGAGTAGACGTTAAACCCCATTTCGGGGGGTTGGGATGGCCTAGTGGTCTAGAGTGCCGCGCTTCGACCTCTAGCTGGCCGGTCACCTCTGGCTTGCGGCTGTGGTTTCGAGCCCTGGTGTGAGCGTATGTGGCATGGAGATAGGGGCGCCTTCTCAACCTGGTGGGTTTCCTCCGGGCACTCCGGTTTCCTCCCACTGCTAAAGACCCCTACGCGCAAGCGAATTATTGAAATAAAATGTACACCATATGTTAGTCCCAAAATGACCTGGTTTGTGTCGAGTGGACGTTAAACCCCATTTCTCTCTCTCTCTAAACCCCATTTCTCTCTCTCTCTCCCTCGTCAGATTCACCACTCAGTCACATTACATTTTACGTCACATGATTTAACATTTGTCTTCAAAAAATTCATGTGACTTCTTGATATGAATGTGTGCTTATTGGCTAATGGGGGGGGAGCCTAGTGTTCTAGAGTGCCGTGCTTCGACCTCTAGCTGACCGGTCACCTCTGGCTTGCGGCTGTGGTTTCGAGCCCTGGTGAGAGCGCATGTGGCATGGAGATAGGGGCGCCTTCTCAACCTTGTGGGTTTCCTCCGGGCACTCCAGTTTCCTCCGACTGCTAAAGACCCCTACACGCATGCGAATTATTGAAATAAAATTTTAAAAAACATATGTTAGTCCCGATATGACCTAGTTTGTGTTGAGTGAACGTTAAACCCCATTTCTCTCTCTCTCTATTGGCTAATGAATTCTAAAACCAGACGAATGCTTCAACAAAACGGACACACCAATCAAATATAGTTCAGCCAAATATATCAAACCTGTTTGATTTGGGCGAATGTCAGTGTACACACTACGTGAATTTTAGCGCCGATTGATTCAGCAGAATCCTTCTGCTAGTGTGTCCAGCGCTCCCGATTTACTTATGCAAATATCATATTTGGAATAGACCATTCTGTTATGTGATTCACCGCTTGAATGTGACTAGGAATCAGGAATAAGGTTGCCTGACCAGCCTTGTGTGTTTTCTCCAGAAACGCTGGTTTCCTCCCTTTGTTGAATACCCTACGTTCAAGCAAATCTTTCAAGTAAAATTGAACCATATTTTAGTCTCAAAATTACCTGGCGCCAGTAAGTTTAAAGGATTTATGCAACAAACACTAACAACAACTCCAAAGTTTATGCCGAATTAATATAAACACAACATACACAATGCTCAGTGCTCAGGAAAATGGCGGAAATGGAAGACCTGTCCTACTTGATTCTAGGATATATATCATGCATGGGCCTACTTGATTCGACCAATTTAATACAAGGACATGTATATCGCACAGTTCTGTTAAGTGAACTTAAAACCCGATTTCCCCTCTCTCTTGACTGGATATTACTACTGATAGTGATATTATTAAAACAAATTATTAAAAGAAAATGAAATTGTTACCAGTTTTTCTTTGTGGAGTAGGCCTATATGCTAACATCAATGACTGAAAAAAACCCCAAACGAAATTATGTTTATGTGTCCTACCTGTTGTGTAAATTATCCATTACATCATATTTTACTTGTCCAGAGGGTTCGAAAATATTTTAAAATCCAAGTCACATTTGAAAAGGTTTACGTTAACCTTTTCAAATCATGTAGTTGAATTTTTCCAATTTTTAAAATTAGGTGTGTTACGATGAAATTTGTATCATCAATTTATTTGAATATTGTAAAATAATACAATTTGTTGACCAGAATAAAGATTGGGACATTTTATTCAATTACAACAATAGTGTTATTGGGGCTTTAACAATGTTTTTGTAATGATGATTGTAACATTTTTGATTAGTATTAACAATGTTTTTGTAATGATGTATACTTGTATTGTTTTTTAATTGGCGTTATGATTACAGCCTCGATTTGTCTGAAGTTTAAACACGCCGACTATTGAAGATTAGCTAAAGCAACTCACTGTCATAATAATTTTAAAACGGCTTCATCAGAACTTGGGTATATATTGACCGTAAAATTTATCATTCATTACCTTCATTAGTTCTTACTGATTTATATCATAAGCTCTTCGCACTCCCCTTTCTTCCGGCAGAGCACATCTCACCAGCGTTCCTCAAACTAAAAGAAAGATACGCCACTTCTTATCAAATTGTTACATGATGAATCAAAAACGGCAGAACTTCAACAAAGACTGGTTTCGGAGAATAAATTAAAGAGCCGACAAAGGAAGAAATTTGAGACAGTAGCAGGGAAAATCTTTAAAATATGGGAATTGTATGAACAGGGGGAAAAAAGTGTATCGGGACTTTTAAAGGACGTGGGTCGTTTGGTAGCGGTATAGGAATTCAGTTAGGCATGGGGCTTGTTATATTTATGAAATTGTTATATTAATGAACTTGTTTATGAACTTGTTATTTATTGGATTTGTTATATTAATGCTTATTTTTTTAATTTGTTTATGAATATGTTATTTATTGAATAAAATGATTTACTTTTTTGTTTATTTGCCGGGAGAAAGGGTGACCACGCAGAAAAAACTATACTAATTAAAAATAAAAGTCGTGTGGACGACTCCACCAACGAGTTACTATATCCAGAAATTATACTAAGTCGTGTGGACGACTCCACCAACGAGTGTGGACGACTCCACCAACGGGTGTGGACGACTTAACCAGGATTTTCGTGTGTACGACTTTGCTTGTGGACGACTTGACTGGCATTCCTTCAGACGACACTGTCGACAGGTGTTAGTTTCTGAATCAGTACGTCTATTATATTACACATTGATTGATATAAAAATAAAAGGCTGATTTGTTTGTTTGTTTTGCTTTTTTTTCATTTACACATATAAGATTACATTTCAATTAAACTAGTACAAAAGTTAGTATCTAGCTAGTCCATGCCTGATATACACGTATTTCTCATTTTGCCCGAAACAAAGATGGCTGCCGGCGAGTATAATTTAGTATAAAATGAAGAGAGATTATTACCTGCTGGTCCCAGTCGGGGTTGTTTTTTTGCAATTACAAGTATTTGAACAACGGTGTAGCGCCGAATAATAATTAAGCATGTTTTCAGAAAAATTATGACAAATTCGCTAGACTGCTGAATTACCGGGACGCTTTAGAAACAATCAAAAAAAATTTCTTGTCCGCCATTTTCAAATACACACTTCCGGTTTAATTGTTCTGAGTTAGTCTCTAACATCCAGAAAAATATTCAACGAATAACGTACCGGTACGTTGAAGATTACGAGGTTCTAGAACAAGTCTTGGTCTGACTTGTTTGTTTTAAATTATTAGTAATATACATAGAAACAATAAATCGATGCTAAATTAAATATACGGTTTTATTTTTTTTTTTAAATTTTACAAACCTGCGGTTTTGTATCTGTGTGACAATTATATTTTTAAAAATATCACTCTCGGTTGACACTACTACGAAACATGGCGTCCTACTCCTACAGTTAGGCCTAAATGTCTAACTGAATGTTCGTTCGTTCGTTCGTGGGGTTTAACGTCCACTAACTGAATGTCGCTGATAAAATATCAAAAGGAGAACTTGGAGAACCATTGTATCAATAAATCAATTATGAGACAAACCTGGAAGATTAATTAAATTTGATTGGTTACTGTGTAGTTAACCAATATACTGCCCAATTTCGATTACATCAACCAATTACATTACTAAGAGTTTTACTCATTGTTTTCCAATTTTCCAATGCACATTGAATCAATTTTGACAAACACAAGGGTGCTGAAAATCACATGTACACTATATATTCCTTTGATATATCAGTTTATTGGATCAATAAATAAAAAGACAACCAGACATTTCATCTTTACAGACAACTTAACACCAATTAACATTCAAGTCTGCCTGGCAATTGTCTGATTAATTAGTACTCACACCCTTCCAGTGAAGAACAGCATGTAATTTTCGGGATTTGAATTAAGGCTTTTATTTTATTACTTTTCTTAAACTTGTGAACTCCCGAATTCTGACATTGTGAACCAAAAAAAAAAATACAAAAAAATCGTTGGTTGACGGTAGGCCTACACAATACTTGCGTTACTGATATAAAACCAAAAGATTTTTACAAATCTACACAAGTTTGTGTTAATGCAATGCAAAACAACACAAACTTGTGTAGATTAGTTTTAACACAAGTACTTGTGTTGAGATCCAACACAAGTTTTTTTTCAGTGTAATAAAAGATCTTTTGTAGGGAATACGCCGCAGGTGGGTTTTTATGAGCCATAACTGGATTATAAAACTTCAAACTTCTGGGAAACCGTAGTTTGTTGAATTCATTTCCTATCTTTGAAATTAATACATTTGGGGATAGCCTGGCTCATTGTCGAATTTTTGGTATTTGCAAATTTCAAAATTTCTAATTTTGCCTTTGATGTTTTCCGTGCCGACAAAGTTGTTTTCGGGTGAATAACTTCGATTAACAGCTTGAAAATAATCAAATAGATCGCAGTTTCGCGATTTCTTTTCAAATCTGGGAAATCAATACATTTCTGGTTAGCCTCCTTTCAAAAATGGGTGGTGGCCTTGGAATCAATATATTTTCAAAACGTTTTGCGAATCCAAAATCACCGAAAAGAACTGATGAAAAAATTGACTTTGTCAGCTGTGTTACTTCGTGATTTTGTGATCTATTTTACTTTTCTGGTTAGCCTCCTTTCAAAAATGAGTTGGCCTTGGAATCAATATATTTTCAAAACGTTTTGCGAATCCAAAATCACCGAAAATAACTGATGAAAAAAAAGAGCTTGGATGGAAACTATATAGAAAAATAAAAAGAAACATCAACATTATATAGGTCTTGCACACATAGGCTTAGAACTTTGCAGCCAGTCCTCATATTAATTGAAATTGAATAGGTTTGATTTGATATAATTATTTGTTTTCTATTTTAAAACCATCTTAAAAAAAAATTTGTAATCATTTATGTTATTGATTTAGATTAATACTGTTTATATTTTTGTACATTTTAACACATTCATCAATTCTAGCTCAATTAGAAGTCTCGACCCTTCAAATTGCTTTTATTTTTCACTTCAAAATGGCGACCATCAGTTGACCTAAATCAAAATTCTACTCTAAACGTTTTTTAGGCCATCCTTCAAGGATTCAGAAAATATAACTCACGTGTCTGTAAGTAAAATAGCAAAAAAGCCTTAGGGATTTTTCACGTTTCAAGATGGTGGCACTTCCGGTTCGATGGACAAACTCCATATTTTGTGTACGAATCGGTAATTACTTGTCTAGTATCATAAAACAAATTTGGGTCATTCTGACCTATATTTCGAAGATTTTTTTTGAAAACTTTGATCCTTAATTTCACGAAAGGGAGATAATTTAGATAATGTATAAGGACATCACTGAAGACGCATTGGCAAGATCTACTTACATTTTAAATTTCATGAAAATTACACAACTATTAAAGAAATTGTCAAGCTGGTCTCAACTTCCGGTTCGAAATCACAGCGACGAAGTTTCAAAATTCGAAAATCCGAAATTGCAGATTTGAAGCAAATGTCTTAAGATGCCCAAAGAAAAAAAAATAGTAAAATAGGTCAAATATTCACATAGTTACAGCATTGTAGGTGAAATGTATTCGTTCGTAAAATTCGATGATTTCGGATTCGTAAAACGTTTTGATAATATATTTAATCAAGGTTCGCACCCCATTTTTGGGGGGGGGGGGGTAGGTCAAAATTTCAGAGAGATCATACGGTTAGATTCTGAGAAATCCAATTTGCAGAAATTACACAAAAAAAATTAAAAAAACTAGATCTGCTACTGTCCCATGCAGACATGAAAGCTTTCATATTCATCGTCACGTGGCATGGATTATATAAAGTATCTTAAAAGATTGAAGTACAAGAAAAAATAATGATCAAAATCGGTAAAAAAAAATCGCAAAGTTATAAGTCTAAATATAGTGAGAAACATTGCACCCGGGTATAAAAATAATCGGAAAACTAAAGGGAAATAACTGAGACTTGTGTTGCTGTAATCGGGATGACTTCCCACTTGAAAAGTTTCAAAAAAGAAAATGAAAATGGTAAGAAAACATTGAAAAATTAAATGAGATAACTTTGAACGGAATTAATACTTTTTGAATCAGGTTGACCTCAACTGTTTGAATATTTACGTTAAATATGTAAATTTAGAAAATTATAAGACATAATTATCAAAATCGGTCAAAAACTCACAGAGTTACAAGTCTAAATATAGTAGAGAAACATTGCACCCGGGCAAAAAAACAATCTGTAAACTAAAGGGAAATAACTGAAACTTGTATAGCTGTAATCGGGCTACCAAAATTAGGGATATATTATACAATTATGGTTACCAATATGTTTGGTTATAAGTAGGAAATAGTGACAACTTCTTAAGCATGTTTTAAACAAAGGGCCATATACTGCAATATACAAGAAGGTGACTCTGCAATAAAAAAAACTGTTCAAAGCAAGATTTCTATGCAGAAATTAAATAATTGCTAGAACCGGAAAAATATTTATCCACTATAATAAATAAATAACATAGAGAAAATGAAATGAAATGAAATGGGGTTTAACGTCCTTCTGTTCTGCTCCTAATGAACTAATGAATACGGGCATACGTCATAAAGTGTACAATGAGGGAAATTTTACCCGGGCAGCGGCGTTACGGCCTACCCTTATATCGAATTCCAACTGACAGGGGATCTTTTACGTGCAAACCAATGTGTACACGGGAACTCGGCTTTTCCTTCCATCAGAACGACTAGACAGCTGTCCTTGTCAGGTCCCCCGCCCTGCATCAATGACAAGGAGAAACCATGCCGGAAAATCGGTATGAACTTTCTTGTCCAATGCAGGGATCGAACACCTAATCTCCAGGCTAGCAAACCTGCGTTTTACGCACTTAACCACAACAACACAGAGTGGCTTTAAGCAGATTAGACTAATTAGCCATTTCGGGACTAACACATGGTTGAATTTTTTTCAATAATTCGCTTGCGCATAGGGGTCTTTAGCCGTGGGAGGAATACCCAGGACACGGAGAAAACCCACGAGGTTGGACAGACGACCATACTCCTTATCACGTACAACCGAGAAATCGAAACGACGCCAGTTGACTCAATGACAGACGTTACGATACAGCGCGCACGTGCTAACCATTCAACCCCTCTAAAATCGGCAAATTGCTGAATTATCGCGAGAAACATTTCAACCAGGCGAAATTTTCTATTTTAACAGTTTAATTTGCACAGTGCCTTTAATTACCAACCGATTATTATTACAAAACTTTTTTTAAAAAGCTCCCACTGACCAGCTTAATCGTTTACAATAAACGTTTGGCCTGTATTGAAAGTTCTGCGCCATTCAGCCATCCAACACCATATAAATATCCAAATAGATGTTATGAAATCCGCCCTGCATCACTGACGAGGAGAAACCCCGCCGGAAAATCTGGATAACCTTTCTCGGTCAATGCAGGGATCGAACACCCGACCCCCAGGCTAGCAAACCAACGTCTTACCCACTTAACCACAACAACAGATTTAAGCAGATTAAGACTAATAAGTCATTTCGGAACTAACACATGGTTGATTTTTTTTCAGTAATTCGCTTGCGCATAGGGGTCTTTAGTCGTGAGAGGAATATGGAGGACACGGAGAAAACCCACGAGGTTGGACAGGCGACCATACTCCTTGTCACGTACAACCGAGAAATCGAAACCACGCCAGTTGACTCAATGACAGACGTTACGATACAGCGCGCACGTGCTAACCATTCAGCCATCCAAGCTCCCTAAAATCGACAAATTGCTGACTTATAGCGAGAAACATTTCAACCGGGCGAAATTTTCTGTTTAAATAGTTTAATTTGCACGGTACCTTTAATTATCAACCGATTATTACAAAACTTTTAAAAATAAGCCCCTACTGACCAGCTTAATCGTTTGCAATAAACGTTTGGCCTGCATTGAAAGTTCTGCACCATTCCGCTATCCAACCTCCCTAAAATGATCAAATTGCTCACTTATAGTGAGAAACATTACAACCGGACGAAATTTTCTGTTTTATTACTTCAATTTTTACAGTACATTGGATTAGCAACCGATTATTACAAAATTTTAAAAATAAGCTCCCATTGACCAGCTTAATCGTTTGCAATAAACGTTTGGTCTGAATTGAAAGTTCTGCACTGAATTGTCCCACTTTAATAAGGAAATTAGCCAAAAACTGACTGAGTAATATTTCAACAATGCATCACCTTGTAGAGAACGTTTCGTTACCAACCGATTTTGATAAAACTTTCAAAATAAGCAACTAACGTCGCGATCAACATTTGACCTGATAGAAATTTCTAAGGTAGTACATAAAAAATCCAAGGAAATCTGACCTATATTTTATCGATGGCAAAAAATGGCACTAGAATAGACAATAGTCGGAAATGATCATAATTGAAACGTTTTCCATACGTATAAAACATATAATAGAATGCAATTTTCAAAGTGGCAATATTTGAACAACGGTGTTTTACTATTAACCAAAATTTGAGATTCATGATTTTAAAGTGAAAATAACTTATTTTAGTAAATAACATTTAGCCGTAGAATTTATGTGCGAGATCCCTTGTCTACATGACGTCATCTATTGATACCATTGAAAACAAAGTGCTCCGACGCGGCTATTTATAAGGAAGTCTCGCTTTCCTCGAACATGATAAATAAAACAACGCAGGATATAATGGTATAATTTTTGGTAGTTATCTTAGGCATATGATTCCTTTTTTTTTTGTCCCATTCGGGAACTTTTTTTTCCCTTTTTTCCAACTCGTATAGGTCCTCAATTTCTTCAAGGGGAGATATATTAGAAAATTTCTAATGATATCGTTGAAGCTTACATTCCCAATTTCATGAAAATCGTACTAATAATCAATAAGTTGTCGTGTTGGTTTTACGTCCGGGATAGAATGTCAATAACGTAATATTCGAATTTAAAAAAATCGGAAATAGCAGATTTAAAGTTAAAAAAAATGGCTCTAGAATCGACAATAGTCCGAAATGGTCATAATTGAAACGTTTTCCATACGTATAAAGCATATAATAGAATGCAATTTTCAAAGTGGCAATATTTGAACAACGGGTGTTTTACTGTTAACCAAAATATGCGATTGATGCTTCTAAAGTGAAAATAACTTATTTTAGTAAATAACATTTAGCCGTAGAATTTCTGTGCGAGGTACTTTGTCGATATGACGTCATTTCTTGATACCATTGAAAACAAAGTGCTCCGACGCGTCTATTTATAACGAAGTCTCGTTTCCTAACTTGTAATAAAAAACCAACGCCGGTTATTATCGTTTCCTGTGAAATTATTATTATACAAAGTTTATTGCTCTCAAAATTATGGTATATTGCTAATGTGCTTTCCATACCGCAGTCCGTGTCACGAGAAATAACAAAACTGATATGTGATGTTTTATGGAACAGTAAACCACCCAAAATACAGTTCAACGCAATAATAGGTAGCAAGAAGGATGGCGGTCTTGGTCTCCCATATATAGAATGTAAATCTCAAGCATTCGCTCTTAAATGGATAAATAAGTATTTTGATAAAGAACATACTGCGGTATGGAAAGCAACAATGTCATACTTTTTAATGAAATATGCAAATATAGGTTTAACTAAAGATATTTTTAAAATTTATTATGAAAAGAAATGTATGAATGATCTACCACCATATTATGTATATATATTATTAGCATGGGATGATCTAAATAATAACGTTAGACCAAACCCTAAAAATATTTATGATGTAAAATGTCAGCCGCTATTCAATAATAAACTATTAAAATATAATGGCAAAACTATTAATTATGATATATTCATTTTAGCAAATATTACAACAATTTATGACATTATTTATTATGTGAAGCCTGGGTTTATTCCATTACATTCCATCCTTGACACCATTCATGAGATAGATCCAGACTTTGATAATAAAACAATAGAAAAATATTTTAATATTATAAAATCTTGTATACCCGCTACGTGGGTAGATATTATTAATTCGCATATTTATATAGGTAATAAAACTGATGAAGTTAAGTTTGTTATAAATGGGGATGAAACACAACCATCTAAATTATCAACCAAACTGTGTTATAATATTTTACTGAATAGGAAACTAAAAGAACCTAAATGTATTGAATTCTGGAAAAAACAAGATATAGATGTTAATTGGCCTGTTACCTGGAAAAATGTTTTCGCTAATTTTAAAGACCCGAATTCAATACAGTTAGATTTTAATATAGCACATAATATAGTATGGACCATGGAAAGATTGTTTAAAATAAATAAAGTAGACTCTGATTTATGCCCTGTATGTCAAATAGATTGTGAAACTTTAAAACATATGTTTGTAGAATGTCGCGATCTTTCTATTGTTAAACCCTTGATAAAATCTGTAGCAGACGATGTATTGTCCTGCCCGCTTAGTGATAGTCAGCTATCAACCTGCCTATTGCTTGGCGAGCAGACCAACACACCGTCACACCCGACTGAACTCATTAACCTTATTTTTAGCTGTGCCAGGCGGGCGATATATAAACGTAGAATGAGATGTTGTGATAACCCCAAAGCTGTAATTGATGTAATTAAATTATTTAGATTAGAATTAACATCATCATTATATAACACTAGTAAATATTGTAGAAAAAATAACATTAATTTCATTTCAAAATTTGTAATACCGTGGTGTTTAATTACCCTAGAGATGGATAACTCAATTACCCTAGATTTTTAATGTTTTAATTGTAAATACCTACTTTTAAATTGTAAATACTTACTTCTTTTATTATAAAAATACTCATAAAACTTCAAAAATATGCTTTTTAAAAAAAAACCCAACACGAGTAATTGAGTGTAATTAATTGTTTGATTATCACAAATAGTTTTGTATTAATGTTATTGTATATATTGTATAAAGTTAGCATTACTGTTTATATTATGTAATCATATTGCATCATTTTACATGAATAAACATATTTACAAGAAAAAAAAATCGTTTCCTGTGTCACACGGGCGATGTATAAACGTAGAATGAGATGTTGTAATAACCCCAATGCTGTAATTGATGTAATTAAATTATTTAGATTAGAATTAACATCATCATTATATAACACTCGTAAATATTGTAGAAAAAATAACATTAATTTCATTTCAAAATTTGTACTACCGTCGTGTTTAATTACCCTAGAGATGGATAACTCATTACCCTAGATTTTTAATACCTACATTTAAATTGTAAATACTTACTTCTTTTATTATAAAAATACTTATAAAACTTTTAAAAAAAACCAACACGGGTAATTGAGTGTAAATAATTGTTTGATTATCACAAATATGTTTGTATTGATGTTATTGTATATATTATATAAAGTTAGCATTAATGTTTATATTATGTAATCATATTGTATCATTTTACATGAATAAACATATTTACAAGAAAAAAAAAATCGTTTAGTTTTTGGTAGTTGTCTTAGACATATGATTCCTTTTTTTGTCCGATTAGGGAAAATGTTTTTTGTAATCCTTTTTTCCAACTCGTGCAGGTCCTCCATTTCTGCAAGGGGAGATAAATTAGAAAATTTCTAATGATATAGTTGAAGCTACATGTAGATCAACAAGATCTACTTACATTCCAAAAGTTCATGAAAATCGAACTAATGTTCAAGAAGTTGTCATGTTGGTTTTACTTCCGGGATAGTATGTCAATAACGTAATATTTGAATTTAAAAAATCTGAAATAGCAGATTTAAAGTAAATGTTATAAGGTATTCAAAGAAAGATACTAAGTGAAATAGATCACAAAATCACAAAGTTACGGATGACAAGGCCAATTTTATCATCAGTTAATTTCGGTGATTTTGATTTCGCAAAACGTTTTGAAAATATATTGATTCCAAGGCCACCACCCATTCTTGGATGGAGGCTAACCAGAAATGTATTGATTTCCCAAACTTGAGACGAAATCGCGAAACTGCCATCTATCTGATTATTTTCAAGCTGTTAATCGCAATTATTCACGCGAAAACAACTTTGTCGGCACGAAAAAACATCAAAGGCGAAATTTGAAATTTTCAAATACCAACAATTCGACAATGAGCCAGACTGTCCCCAAATGTATTAATTTCATAAATAGGAAACGAATTCAACAAACTACGGTCTATTCTCTTTATTTACACGCCGGTTAATGTCGATTTTTCACTATTTCTCATATTCAATTCAAAATGGTGAGCGTTTTATAGGCATTCCTTCAAGAAATTCAGAAAATATAACTCCCGTGTCTGTAAGTAAAATAGCAAAAAAAGCCTTTTGAAATTTTTAACATTTCAAGATGGTGGCACTTCCTGATTGAGCTACAAACTCCATTTTTTGTGTACGAGTCAGTAGTCTCGTAGCTAGTATCTGAAATAAAATTCAAGGTGATCTGACCTATATTTCGTCGATTTTTTTCGAAAATTTCGATCCTTAATTTCTCCAAGGGGAGATAATTTAGAAAATTTTTAAAGTCATTTTTGAAGTCGCATCGGTAGGATCTACTTACATTCGAAATTTCATAAAAATCGTGTATCTATTAAAGAAGTTGTCAAATTGGTCATAACTTCCGGAACGAAATCACAGCGACGAATTTTCGAAATTCGAAAATTTGAAATTGCAGGTGAAATTGGCTTTTGTCAAGGTTTTCAAAGAAAAAGAAATTAATAAAATAAGTCTATCAATAACAAAGTTACGACTATGCATTGTTAGTTTTTTCGTTCGTAAAATTCGGTGATTTCGAATTCGTAAAACGTTTTGAAAATATATTTAATCAACAGCCACCACCCATATTTGGGGGTGGGGAGTAGGTCAAAGTTTCAGAAACATCCTATGGTTAGATTCTGTGAAATCCGATTTGCAGGAAAAACACACAAAAAACAATAAGCTTTCATATGTAATATGAAAGCTTAAAAATCTTAACAGAAACAATAAGCTTTCATATGTAATATGAAAGCTTAATAAATTTAACAGAAACAATAAGCTTTCATATGAAATATGAAAGCTTAATAATATTAATAATAATCTTAACAGAAACAATAAGCTTTCATATGTAATACATATGAAAGCTTAATAATAATAACTTTAACAAAAACAATAAGCTTTCATATGAAATATGAAAGAATAAGCTTTCATATGAAATATGAAAGAATAAGCTTTCATATGAAATATGAAAGCTTAATAATAATCCGAACAAAAACAATAGTGTTTCACACAAGCTACGCAGTGTGAAACCCTAATTAGTCAATCCCCACGCTAAAAACATTAACAAAATTGATTGTGTATATCTGAAATAGACACGACCGAAGCACAAAATAGTGCCAATATGCTGACGTCAAATCTAGAGTTGTAGATGTTGTTTGTGTGAAAAATCATTGGAAGAAGCGATAAGACGTTATGGCTGTACGGATTATACATTCCTAAAGGTAGGGTGGTTCAGGGCCAGAAGAAATTTCGTCCTACAGACAATATTTGGGGTCTATTTTAACATAATATGACATGGCTTACCATAAAAACTTCATTCATCAACAACGAATGTCGTGCCATGTTTGACTTTCGAAGATATAATCATCTGGACGTGTTTTTAAATTGCTAAAAAAAAAATTTGGCTCCCATTCTCAAGGGAGTTAACTCCTAGTGACAAAACGAGTTATGGTTCTTGGCTACCAAAAAAATTGTAACTTTTCTCAGGAAAGAATAATAAATTCGGAATTCTTCGGTTTTAGAACACGTTCAAATAGCGATTACATTTAACGCTTCTACGCATGCACAGTTCTTAATTTTTGAACAGAAGAGACAGAAATAAAGTAACATTTAACAGTTATATTTTCGTCTGATTTCTATCAATGCACTTAACCCTAGCCAAAACATTTTAAGTTGGCAGTTGACTTTATAAACGCAATATACGGAGAAATTGGCAGTTGACCTTATAAACGCAATATACATAAAGTACTTACAGTACACATTGTAGACGTTAAATATCCTTTTTAATAATCATATTACATTTCCAATAATTATCACAGACAAATATAAAAAAATACACATGCAAAACAGCGCACACGTCACATGTACAGTTATGATAGACCGATGCTCCGTAGTTGTCGGGAATTTATTGAAGGAGAATACTATTGTAAAAGTTTAATTTGATCATTTACTTAGTTCATTGTGTAACGCATTTCAGAATAAACAACTATTTCCTTCGATCAAGGCTTAAATCTACGCAATAATTAAATAAGATACTATGATTATGAAAATAATTTACACGAAGTTACCGAAAAGTGTCTGGAAAATAAAGACTACAAATAAAATTTTGTTTCGGTTATTATCCGGTCTTAAATAGTTCTGCGTATTAAGAGCTAGTAAATATTTATTTATTTACACGAAGAGACAGCCACGTAAACGAAGGGTGTAACAGCTAATTAAAAGTATATCCCAAAATGTTGTAATGAATTTATCTCGGCGAAATCATGTGCTTGAAAGTTAGAAATGAAACGACGCTATTACAGCTAGCTCTGTATCGATATCACCCAAATCGCCAAAATCAAAAATTAAATCAAAGAGTGCAATTGAAATTTTTGCTCACGTTCGTTTTTAAATAAACTGCAAGTCGAAGCCGGAAATGAGTGAATTTTATTACTCGGCTTTATATGACAATACATGTGTGTAAAATACCTCGTCTGACGTATATTTGCTGCGACATCCAAAATCACGTGCGCGGAGCTGACTTTTGTTCACTCCAGAAAATTTCTCGAAGGAGCAACCAGGCAGATAAGTGGGTCAGTTTTTATAAGTGTCCCTGAACCACTCTACTAAAGGCTGCAGGAAGGCTATTGTTTACAATGTAACATTGTGTCTTGTACTGTTGACATTTTGTTTGTTGATGTGACCTCATGACATATGACGTTTAGATAAAGTCATGGATATCATGGCTATTCATTGTGTCACAGTCACTTCTCTGCAGGTAGGATGAGTCTGTAGTTCAGATTGTAGCCTCAGTAGGGCCTAACATTTCTTGAATCAAAACACGTGTGCTGCTACGGGCCGTTTTTCGCCAATCTTCACTTCGATAAAACCTCGAAAATTTTAGCCCACGCCCCATCATATTAATAACAATAACCTATAGTACAAACTCAACAAAATCTGAGAAGAATTCCTATGACGACAAACATGAGATATATATATAGCATAGTGACACACGTGAAAATGAGGAAAACAAAACCCCAAGAGGGAGGCCTATCCCTTAATGAATAGGGACACAGAAAAATTACGAACGGCTCAATATCTACATTATAGTACATTAAAAAAATATTATTACGATATCCGAGAGAGCCTCGATGTAATCTAAATCCGGTATTTAGGTTTTGAGAGAAAATGGGTAATCTTTTTATTCACAACTTTACCTGGATCACGCCGTCTAATTCTGGAAAATAACTGGTGTCTGTCATTACTCCATGAGCACAGTGTTATGCCGGAAGTCACTTGTGAAAAACATGTTTCGCGCAGGCGCTGCACAACATAATACAACGTCATAACGCTAAACTCTTCGCGTGGACATTCCCGTCAGTATATATTTCTATGAATAAACTAAACACAGACAATGACAAATGATACAATTCCTAGAGACCGCGTGGTGACTAAAACAGACGGACAGGTCTTCTGTCTTAATAATATCAATAAAAATATTTTTATTTCCCCAACAGGCACGACGCCCCTGGTGCATACCTATAGATTTACCATAATTGTATTCTAATATTATGTCCTATATTCAATTGATTTAACGCATACAAGTAAGAATGAAAATTTACCGTCTCACTCATTTTGTCCAATTGTTACAAAAATCCAAAAAGGTAAAACACAAATTCGGATATGATGACAGCAGACAAAAGACAGCGAGATTATGTAGGTTGGGTTAACGCCTGTCAATCAAACGATCGGCCATACTAAGAATCGGTGAAGATGGAATTCAATCCCATTTCTAGTCAAACATTACACTGGTAGTAACGATGTTCAGAATAAAGTAATTTGACTGAAATTTTCAATATATTCTTCTTTCATCATCTTTTTTTGAACTGTTATAGCAAGAATGGCGAGCTCCTTACCAGAATCTCCCATACTGTATCTTTAACGTGTCTCTTTAAAACAATTAAATACTCTAAAACAGTACCTCAACTTTTTGACCTAAACTCATTAATTTACCATTTTGTATTTGAACGACTTGTCATTCTTCCTATATGACATATTAGACGTGTCTGACATATTACACGTGGTGAAGGGGGTTAGGGGTGGTTAGCACGCGCGCTGTATCATAAAGCCTGTCATTGTGTCAACTGTCGTGTTTTCGAATAGCCGGTTGTACGTAACAAGGAGTAAGGTCGCCTGTCCAACTTCGTGGGTTTTCTTCGGGTCCTCCTGTTTCCTCCCACTGCTAATGACCCCGACGCGCAAGCGAAATATTGAAATAAAATTAAACCACACGTTAGTCCCGAAATGACCTAGTTTGTGTCGAGTGGACGTTAGTTCCGAAATGATCTAGTTTGGGATAAAATAACTCTCTGTCTAATTGAACTAGAATGTTTAAACTTGGTGTAAGTGTTTATTAGGTCAATACCTTGATGAGCTTGGAACACAATAACTCTCCTTCTAATTGGGGTAATATGTTCAAAATTGGTGTAAGCATTCACCAGGTCAATGTCGTGATGGAGTTCGAATATCAGCATTTTCTGCACTGGGTAAGCAGAGATGAGCCATTTGATTGGTTGATGCTTCAGCAAAAAATAACATTTGTTCTGATTAAATGATAGTGATGAAACTTGGTGTATAGTTTCATTAAAACACTACAATTGACTAAGTTCGACAATGAGCATTTTCTGCTCAGGATAAGCAGAGCGATAAGCAATTTGATTGGTCGAGACATTGAAACACAATAACACTCCTTCTAATTGAGGCAGAATGTTCAATCTTGGTGTAGGCGTCCATTATGTCAATGCCGTGATGGAGTTCAAAGATGAGCACGGTCTGCTTAGGGTAAGCAGAGATTAAGTTCTAATTAAGTGAGAGTGGTGAAACTAGGTGTATAGTTTCATAACATCGATACCTTGACTAAGTTCGATAATGAGCATGTTCTGCTCAGGGTAAGGCAGAGCGATAAGCAATTTAATTGGCCGAGACTTTAGAACACAATAAATTTCCTCCTAATTGAGTTAAAATGTTCAAACTTGGACTATGTTATTATTGGGTCAATACCTTGACTAAGTTCGATAATGAGAATTTTCTGCTCAGGGAAAGCAGGGCGATAAGCTATTCGATTGGCCGAAACATTGGAACACAATAATACTCAATCTTATTGAGCTAGAATGTTCAAACTTGGTGTAGGTCTTTATTAGGTCAATGCTTTGATGGAGTTCGGAGATGAGCATTTTCTGCTTAGGATAAGCAAAGATAAGTAATTTGATTGGTTGACGATTCCGGACACTATAACTTCAGTTCTAATTAAGTGAGAGTAATGAAACTTGGTGTATAGTTTCATAACATCAATACCTTGACTAAGTTCGATAATGAGCATTGTCTGCCCAGGATAAGCAGAGCGATAAGCCATTTGATTGGTCGAGATTTTGAAACACAGTAAGTCTCCTTCTAATTGAGGCAGAACGTTCAATCCTGATACAGGCGTTCATTAGGTCAATGCCGTGGTGGAGTTTGAAGATGAGCATTGTCTGCTTACTGTAAGCAGAGATAAGCAAGCTGATTGGTTGATACTTTGGGGCACGATAACTTTGGTTATAATGAAGTGAGAGTGACGAAATTCCAAATATACATCCATTATGTCATTACCTTGACTAAGTTTGGTGGTAAGAATTTTCTGCTTAGACTTAGAAGCGATAAGCAATTTGACTGATCACGTTGGAACATAACAACAATTGAGGTGAGAGAGAGAGAGAGAAATGGGATTTAACGTCCACTCGACACAAACTAGGTCATTTTGGGACTAACATATGGTTTCAATTTTATTTCAATAATTCGCTTGCGCGTAGGGGTCTTTAGCAGTGGGAGGAAACCGGGGTGCCCGGAGGAAACCCACGAGGTTGAGAAGGCGCCCCTATCTCCATGCCACATACGCTCACACCAGGGATCGAAACCTCAGCCGCAAGCCAGAGGTGACCGGCCAGCTAGAGGTCGAAGCGCGAGACTCTAGACCACTAGGCCATCCCTACCCCCCAACAATTGAGGTAGAATTTGAACCGGTTGAATTGTTTCTCGTTATAACTAGGTGGGTTTTTGTCCGATTTCAATAATCCTTTTTCCTTTTTATTATTATTTATAAAACCCATGAGATGTGACAGAAACTGACCGCGATTATGAAAGCTTTAATATCTGCTTAACAGATCTATTATAGTTATTTTTTTTGTGTGTGTTTCCTGCAAATCGGATTCCTCAGAATCTAACCATAGGATCTTTCTGAAACTTTGACCTATCCCCCAAAAATGGGTGGTGAGTATTGATTAAATATATTTTCAAAATATTTGAAGCATTCGAAATCACCGAATTTTACGAACGAAAAAACTAACAATGCATAGTCTTGTTAGTTTTAGAATTTTTTTCTTCTCTTCTAGGTACATGCCGGAAATGTTATTCAGTCAATAATGAGGAAATGGACCGTGAAAAAAAGGCTAGTTCTTCAAATAAATAATATGGCATGGGGTCCAAAATTCAACTTCATCATATGATCATTTTCAGAGCCCAAAATGTATCTTGCCAGACCTTGTAAAACTAAATGTGTACATGAAGGGGAGTCAAAAGGTTGTATCTGGCATATTTTGCAAAATTCACGTTTTTGCTTTGTCAAAATGAGAATGTTCTTGTGCATCTTTTCATCTGGTTGTCGTATTTCTAAGCCAATAAAAAGAGGGTTTATAGATATTATTTCAAAATGTCGTACATGGGGTGTTCCCAAAAAAATTATTAAGAGCGAAAATGTTGTATTTTCTTGAAAAAAATCAATTTTGTACTTACCTAAATATTACAATCAAACGAAATATAGTGTTTCATGATTAAATACGTATTATTGAAATTATTGTTGCGGATTTACTTTGTGAAATCTATGAAATTGAAGCAGGTAAAGGTGAATATTTTCCGGAGATACGGCTTTGCTGTATAAAATTGCAAATAACGAGCTTTCACTCATTTTTTCTGTACTAGATGTTGAGCTTGATATGTGCAGATAGTTACATACTGTTTAAATGGCTACACATATATTTTGTAAATAAATATTTGAGAAAAGCTTCAGAAATACAACATTTTACATACAACATTTTGACGTGACGATTTTATAAGACATTTTGATTCTTATGCTTGTTCTGTGCTTGTTTAGGCTCCCCTGGACAATTTCGCAAAATACAGATACGACCTTTTGACTCCCCACCGACGATATTTCTATCAGGGGCCACCTCTCAAAATATTCTTAATATCAACCGCAATGTATATTTGTCATTGTAAATTTTCTAGTATCTAGTCTCCGAATGATGGACTCGCTGGTAACAGGGACCAGGCCAGTTGATCAGTTGGACACTTGATTTCTAAAGAAAATATTTCAAATTTTGATCCATGCAAATACTTAGAAAATAAATTTAGTAAATTATTTTATATGGAATAAGTTTAGAAAATTATTTTATGAGGTTTGAAGTTACTTTTTGGCAGTTCTAAGTACTAGTAGCTGTTACGGAAAGTGGAGGCGATATGTCAATTCTACTACCCATAGCAGCAGATGATGTAGTAGCAGTAGATTGATAATGGGTGTAAGAGGCACTACCAGTAGTTGCAGATGATGTAGCAGTGGGATGGATGTAATATCAAACCACGTGAAATAATTTAGTTTTCAAAGCCCTGTCTGAGTGTCAAGATCCATTTATTTATTTGAAGAACTAACCTGGCTCTTTTTACGGTCCATTTCCTCATTATGGACATTGTAAGGTTTCCAGTATATACATAGAACAGAAGTAAAACATTCTAAAATGAACAAGAATATTTTTAATGCTGTCAAAGTTTAAAAAAACCTCATAGCTAGCCTCCAGTAAAGGTATTACAGCTATATCAGACTCAATGCTGCCAATTTGTGGACTTCTGAAGTCCATCGCTTAACTCAGTCAATTGTTTTCGAGCACACATGCTAGATTTTTTATCGATATTTCAAAGACACAATTTTTTCCCTCATTATTTTTGAAAAGTATTTGATTGATCAGAGATTTGAAGTGAACAGACGTGTTTCGGGAGCTCAAGGATTCAATGAACCGTGAAATATACTCGTGTTAAATTCTTTACCTAACCAAATAATATATAATACACAACACAAGCATTTCTGTAAATGGAGGGTACATCTTCAAAACAGGATAGAGAAAGTGAAGGCGAAACTCCAAAACCAGACACAAAAAGTAAAAAATCTGGAGAGAATGACGAAGAATTAGACCTACATCAGAAGTTAGATATATTCTCTAAACAGATGGAGAGGTTATTATCGAATCAGATTGATATGAAATCCAATCAAGAATCTTTAAGATTAACCTTTGAAACACAACTGGAGAACCTAAAAACTGAACTTATTGAAAATATGAATTCAAAAATCCAAATATTAAGAGATGAGATCAGTATGGATATCACGGCTGAACGATTACGAATAGATGGGTTAGTGCATACTGTTGATGATCTACAGGCCAAAATGTCAACGCTCGAGTGTCGAGTTGCGACACAGTAATCACGTAAACCCTCTTGACAATAACGATGTTACAAATTCGACGATGGTGAACAAATTCAACAGAAAGCTCAACAACTGATCAACTCTCTTGGCCATGAAATAACAAATAATGTCACTATTCAAGCTGCTAGCCGACTTAGGCCAAGAAAGCCCAACCAAAACGGACTGGTCAAAATTAGTTTTGATTCAAAAGAAGAACGAGATGTTGTGTTACGGAACAAGCGAAAACTTGGAAACTCTACTACATAGAAGGATGTATACCTTTCAAGGGCCAAGCCATTATATGAAAGAACAATGGAGTCAAACGCTAGGACGATGGCCAGATTATTCCCAGATTCAGCTCTCAAAGTAAATTCTAACGGTCTTATCTACAGTGATCAAAGCAGACGGGTGGTGATAAATGTAGCACCATGGGTCTTTTGTCTGACATGGAGAGCGGGTGCTGGCCGGTCCGGTCGCCACATCCTACGTATGACCCATGCATCTTGTTTTTGCTACATATTACCGTTAGCCTTGTGATCGTCTAGGATTTATCTCAGATCGTCTTTTCTTCTCCTTCACGTTGTGTGTTTCTTCTTACTGGTTTCTTAAGACGGTTGTCTTCTTCAGTTATAACAATGCAACATTTCGTTTTTACCTTTTATGTAGCATAGGTATACATACAAGCATATTACAATTACAGTCAATGCTAACTAAACTCTTCTCAACCTAGACACCTCGCGGTGTCTAGGACTCTTAGATGGTAACCCTCTGGAATCTAATCGAAGTCTGATTTAATGACATAATATAGTTTCCTTTATAGCCGCAAGGGTATCACGCAGACCCATGCGTGTTCATGGCCATGAACCTGTGCCATCGACGTAATGATTGGTTAAATTAAGCCAAATGATGCAATAGGAATATCTCGACCTACATGTATTTTGTTGAAAGATATAACCAGTATGTTATGGTTCTATACCCTTTTTTATCTAACAATATGTCAATCAAATGTTAGTTGATATCAGTACACACCTGCATATATGTGAATATGTTAGAAACATAAAACTATATCTTATCTCCCCATTCCTTGTCTATAATCTTTAAAAACAATGTCACCACGACTATATTGCTACATTACTTCCCCCTTTAAGAATATATATAGAATATAGATATTCTAACTAATTATGCACGCATCAGGAAAATATAAATGATTACTATACAACAGAGCTGTGAAAGAAAAACACAAATAATCAAAAATCAAAAATCGCATGCAAAAACTATCTCAAAGTCCTATGAAAATTCACTAAGCCGAAACCTAAACTCAAAAAACACAATTGTCTTTCTAAAATCTTCCAGTGTCCTAATTTCAAAACACTATAACATATCACTGCTAATTTACAAAGTTCAAGTTTCACTTTAAATTCTGTCTCAGGAAATCTCAATTTGGTAAACTGGTAAACCATTTTTTCTTGCCTCTATAGTCCTTTTCAGCTTCCACAGTGTCAAGTTGAAAACTTTCTTTTTTTCTTCTAAGATTGGCTTGTACAATCTCATTCGTCAATCAAACATGTCATTGCTATCAGACCAAGAACTAACTACATGTATTACCATGTTTTTAAAACTTTAGTTTAATTATTAACCTAACATTATTATTAATATATTATTTCGAACACTTATTAGCAAATCTTACTCTTAATTACAATTAAACTTTATTTAACTATTAATAAACTTTGATGTGTCTCTTTAATTATAAATCTCCAAATTAACTTTGACCTCGTGACCTGAACTGAGTAAGTGAATAGTTTATAATTTTGTAATTGCGTTTTCATTTTGTAATTTCCGTTTGGGTTTTAGAATTCCGTCATAACCATTTTATAATTCACCCGTCAGTAACGTGACCTTTTTGACCTACTCATTGTACAATTTTAATTTCTATTTTGACTACCAGTGTTAATCAAGAATGTCAATCAAATATGGCCAGTATATGAATGACATTCCATATTATCCTACAGTAGGACGCTAAACCCCAATAGATGAAATAAGCCCGCGGTTACTTATTCCACATTAGTAATATATAAACATTATATAGAATTATATCCAGAGCAAATGGCTGTACACTCCATTCACCTAGAATACAGTCTATATTTTATAAACACAACAATCAAAATATACCGAGCTTTTTACTACACATATAATACTATATCCAATATATATTATATTCTATATGCATTAACACAGGTGCTAGAACCTAGTGTTTGTAGTAATTCGACCTAATGTCAAATTACACATTCTAATCATCGCGTATTATGTCGACAGCGTATAACAGCAAAAAAATATATTAAACGTAGCCTATATATCACGTTCCTAAGCAAAAATTAAATAAAAATATATACGGACATAATCTACCGTATATCCTCACCTTAAACTCCTATAAAACTCGTATGCGATAATCTCACAATTGAACGAGCCGTTAATTTTAGTTTTTTTTCCACGAAAAACTATACCTACATCCCTAGATTTTTAACCAAATGGGATTTTAACATAAACCAACTTTTTTTTTAATTCAAAAGTTAAAATTATCGTAATCTTTGAAACCTTGGACTAGAGCTTCAAAATTACATTAGTCTACTTATCTAACCACCTACATGAACGACACAAAACACAAACAATAGCAATTCAACCTTTTAGTCAAAAGCTGAATTACCCACATTTAGCCTAACTCGACTAAAATCCTAATTCTTGAGACTTTGGACAAGGATCTCAAAAATAATATTATATTTCGAAACCACAAATAACACATATTAACGAATTACAGTAGAGAGCATGGCCATCTTGAAAACTAGAGTTAAACACTCACAAACGTCATGCTTAGATCTGCCGTCTTACCCCTGCAATCCGGAGACAACATTAGTTCCTATTTGATTCCTTATTTATTATTATTCCTTAGTTATATTCCCTACTCCGTTTCTTTAGTTTTTATTAATTCGTAGTTATATCAAAGAAAATTTTGTTTGTTTTAAAACCTACTCCGTAGAGACTCTCTTTAACTTTAATTACTCGAATTTACTACAGGTCATGTTAACCCGATAATATACATACCTAACTCATGATATTATATTGTTGACTAAACCTATCACTCAAAACTTATGAATGGATATAATGTATTTCCTACAGTTAAATTTTAATAATTTAGTTTCTAATTAGATTTTTAAACTTAAATTAATATTATTTGGTCTTTTAACAAATGTAACATATCTAATTTAACAAACAAAATTTATTTACCAAGATTTTTTTCGAATATCATCATCAGGTTTTCGTATTTCCACCAAAAATTTTCTCCGTCTCTGGATGGTACGGTTGATTTTTCTTCGCTGAACGTCTACAAATAGGTATTCTTCGTCTAAATCAACTGCGTAACCCAAATGTCGAAACTTCAGCACGGCGCCAAATCAAATATGTATTCTTCTTCTTCTAAAGTTGATATTAACCCTAAAGGTCGAAACTGTTACGGCACCAAATTGTATATGTAGCACCATGAGTCTTTTTGTCTGACATGGAGAGCGGGTGCTGGCCGGTCCGGTCGCCACATCCTACGTATGACCCATGCATCTTGTTTTTGCTACATATTACCGTTAGCCTTGAGATCGTCTAGGATTTATCTCAGATCGTCTTTTCTTCTCCTTCACGTTGTGTGTTTCTTCTTACTGGTTTCTTAAGACGGTTGTCTTCTTCAGTTATAACAATGCAACAGTTCGTTTTTACCTTTTATGTAGCATAGGTATACATACAAGCATATTACAATTACAGTCAATGCTAACTAAACTCTTCTCAACCTAGACACCTCGCGGTGTCTAGGACTCTTAGATGGTAACCCTCTGGAATCTAATCGAAGTCTGATTTAATGACATAATATAGTTTCCTTTATAGCCGCAAGGGTATCACGCAGACCCATGCGTGTTCATGACCATGAACCTGTGCCATCGACGTAATGATTGGTTAAATTAAGCCAAATGATGCAATAGGAATATGTATTTTGTTGAAAGATATAACCATTTTTAATCCAACAATATGTCAATCAAATGTTAGTTGATATCAGTATACACCTGCATATATGTGAATATGTTAGAAACATAAAACTATATCTTATCTCCCCATTCCTTGTCTATAATCTTTAAAAACAATGTCACCACGACTATATTGCTACATAAACTCGGAATAGCAGATACATGTACCTAGAACCAGAAATATTAACCCAGTTTTACTTTGTTAAACGTATGTGGACTAAAATCAAAACTGTATTCAAATGACTTTGAAGAATTTATTGCTGAACAAAACATTGTGTGCTTATGTGAAACGAAATTAAGTGAACTAGATTCGATTAATCTGCACAGTTTTAAAACGTATTTAAAATGTCGTAAGGGTGCCAAGCGTAGCTCCGGTGGTGTAGCCGTGTGTATCAAGAATGATATCTCCGATTACATCACAGTCATTGAAACAGAGGATGACTTCTCTCTGTGGTTTACTGTGGATGGAAATTTGTTTGGCTTACGCACTTTATGCTGCGTCGCATATATCCCACCCCAAAATACAGCCTACAGTAAATTAGACATGTTTGAACAAATAGAAGAAATATACCTACGACTAATTACACCAAACACAGTATTATGTCTAATAGGTGATCTCAATGCAAGAACCAGTGATTTAAATGACTATATAAACTCCGTAGTAGAATACAATGACCGAAACGTAGCGTATGAGGAGTTTAGTACTGTTATTGAGGAAACTGAAACATCCCTGGCATACTATGGAATACCTTTACAGAGACAAAACCAAGATAACACATTAAATAAATATGGTGAAAGACTATTAGAACTATGCTGTAAACTAAATATTCATATAGCAAATGGTAGATTTGGCCCGGAGTCAGGATACACTACATGCGACGGGAGATCAACGGTGGATTATGTATTATGCTCGACAGAGATATTCAGTAAGTTCAACAATTTCACAGTAACCGATTTCGACCCCCTACTATCAGACAAACACTGTCCCGTACAGTGGTCACTTAAATGTGTAAACAGAACCGAGACACAAACAACCGATGACGATGGCGATGGTAAAAATCTTTTCCGACTCCAAACAAAATGGTGTGTCACAAAACGTGAGGCATTTTTAAAAGGCATCGATTTGAATGAGCTGGATAGGATATCTGCGCATTTACAAAACGAAGATTTATCAATTTGGAATCAAGAATCGATCGACTTATTAGTAAATTCGATACAGAAAACTTCCAGGATAGCGCTTTATCATGTGGAATTAGTAAATCGTACAGACCGAAAAGTGACAAATCAAATTGCAAAAGACAACTGAGCAACAAACCCTGGTTCAACAACACATGCGAATCGAAGCGGAAAATCTTCTTCCAAGCGAAAAACAAATTTAAGCGTTCAAAAAGTGACGAAGATAGGCAAAAACTCAAGAAGGCCAGTTCAAGCTATAAGCGTCAACTAAAAGCAGAATATACTAACTATTATTGTGATCTAAACGAAACTCTGAAAAATCTTAAAAGGAACAACAGTAAAGAATATTGGCGGATACTCAACGGACCTACTGAACGTCGTAATAACAATCTTTCAGTGGATGACTTTTATAACTATTTTAAAAACATGAATAGTGGGGATCCAATCCCAAGTAATGTGGAAAAAAATCTGCTGACGTCAGATTATGTGAATCACGAATTAGATGCAGCTTTTAATGAGTCTGAAATTAATAAATGTATTGATAACCTCAAAACAAATAAGGCTGGTGGGGTCGACAATGTACTCAACGAATATATACAATGTACTAAAGAGTTCATGGTAGGAATCTATGTGAATCTCTTTAATGTTATCCTGAACAGTGGGTTGATACCCACTTCCTGGGTAATGAGCATGATATCCCCCATATACAAAAATAAAGGTTGCACAAATGACGCTGGAAACTATAGAGGAATTACTATTCTCAGCTGTATGGGCAAGTTGTTTACAGCAGTCATAAACGAACGTTTGTGTAAATACATTGACAGGGAAGGTCTTGTGGGCCCTGAACAGACAGGCTTCCGAAAGGGATTTTCTACAACAGACCATTTACTTAGTTTAAAATTCATAATAGATTTATACCTTAATAAAAACAAACGATTATTTGCATGTTTTATTGATTATAAGTGTGCTTTCGATTCTTTGACAAGAATAAATCTGTGGGGAAAAGTCCAAAATATTGGAATTAAAGGTAAACTTTTTAATGTTATTTATAGTATGTATAAATGTGCTAAATCTTGTATCAAACTCAATGGTTCAACTTCCGCAAACTTCAATTGTATGGTAGGTGTCAGGCAAGGTGAAAATCTATCTCCCTTATTGTTTTCCATCTTCCTAGCAGATCTAGAATCTTACTTATCCAGTAAGTACCAAGGCCTTAAATACACAAATGAAGTATGTAAAGACAAGGATCTATATGTATATCTCAAACTGTTTATCCTACTATATGCCGATGACACTGTCGTATTGGCCGAAAGTGAGGTCGAACTACAATGTGCCATGAATGCAATGTGTGAATACTGTACATATTGGAACTTAAATATCAATACTTCTAAAACTAAGGTTATGGTATTTTCTAAGGGTAAGTTAAGAAAAAAAACGATTATAAAGTATGACATGTTTACTATAGAGGTTGTATTCGAATACGAATACCTAGGTATCTTATTTAACTATAATGGGAAATTTCACAAAGCAAAGAAATTATTGTACTGTAAAGCAAGTAAAGCCATGTTCAACATTATTCGGAAAGCCAAAGCTCTTAATCTAACCATACATACTGTTTTATACTTATTTAATCACCTAGTTATACCCATTATGCTCTACGGCTCTGAAGTTTGGGGATACTCGGACACAGCTCCCCTTGAACGCCTTCAACTTAAATTTTGTAAAATTCTCTTGAAAATTAAATTATCGACCCCAAACGTCATGGTATATGGCGAATTGGGCATATATCCTTTGAAAATCGAAATAGATGTTCGAATGGTTTGTTTTTGGCTTAATAAAACAGTGACAGGAAGTAAAAACAAGTTATCTAGTAAGTTGTATAATTTAACTGTATGTACTAATGATAATGGGTTAATTATATTAAGCGCGTGTTGGACGAGTCAGGTCTGTCATACATATGGACCAATCCTGGTGAGAGTATTAATATTGACTGGTTGAAACTGAATCTCAAAACTAGACTTAGAGATCAATACCAGCAACTATGGCATAGTCAAATCTATGAAAGCTCTAAATGTTCAAACTATCGTATTTTTAAGAATATTTTTGGATTCGAAAAGTATTTACTCCAACCTGCTAACCTGCTAATTCCAATGTGTAAATTTCGTTGTAGAAGCCATAAATTGCCAATCGAATTAGGTATTTTTCTTAAAATCGCCAGAGATGACCGAATTTGTCATCTGTGTAACTCCAACAACTTGGGAGACGAATATCATTATCTTTTTTAATGTCAATTCTTTAAAATAGACCAAAGTAAATACATTGCCACTAAATATGTAAATAGACCATCAACTCTAAAGATGTATAACTTATTCAATAATGAGAGGGAAATCTTGAATTTATACAAATTTGTCAAACGTATCCTTCGGCATTTTAAATAACAAGGTCATTATCCTAGACCTGATTATATTGTATAATATACACTGTTCATTTCATTGTCAATTCTATAGTGTAAATATATCGTAATGTTATTTATTGTAACTTATTATTGTTAATATTATTCATGTAACTTCACAGAAGTTTTTTTGGAATAAAGATTATTATTATTAACTTACCCCATGCAATAGGAATAAACAGATTCTAAGTGACACACATCAAGGTCTTTGTATGGATTCCCTTTGTGGTATCATGCACTGGATGTTTACATCCTTATGGAATATTCCGTTTGAGACCCGGGCGATAGCGATGGGCAGCACATATCACCTTTCCATCTAGAATCGACGAATCAAGATAAGAAAAATACACTTCGTTAAGCAATCAGCTCCCTTTCGGTTCTCACATCACTTAATGCTATGTAATGTGCTAAAGGGTGGACCTTAATGTGATGTTCTTATATTAGTACACTCTTAGTACACAGCACAGTCTTTGTATGGATTCCCCTTAGGTGTGGTACCATGCGGGGAATGTTTACGTCCTTTTGCATTTGAAATCCAGGCGGTAGCGACTGACAGCACAATAAGATCAAAATTTTCACTTCGTTAAGAAATCAGTTCCCATTCGGTTCTCACATATCTTATTGCTATTTAATGTGCTAAAGAGTCGACGTTAATGTTTTTAGTACACTCTTTCAGTTGTATGAAGCCATTTTAGTTCTCATACATATGTGGGATATGTGCCACATTCAATGGCCAAAAATAAAGAAATCCCTCAATTTCCTGCGATCCCGGGCGCGGCCATCTTGGATTGGATACCAAGCTTCATCAAAGAGACCAGTTTTGCTCGAGTCGGTTTACTGCTGCTACCAGCGAGCATGGGCGAAGGATTTGGCGTAGGATTGGAGAAAGCTGGCTTACCCTGTATGAAAGTAGTTGGTCATTTCATAGAGAATCGGAGATTTATAATATGGAAAATTCACCAACTCTGACTCATGATTTCGCATTGAATGAAACGAGGTGACAGAGATTTTATTTCTTATATCGATAGAGGGGGTAGAGCTGTGTATAAAACCATGGCGATATTTTGACCTACCCCTGCATCATAGAAATTGGGGCTAATCTTCGAAGGTGTATATTTTCTATTTTATTCGCCATATGTTACAATTTTGCTGACCATTACTCCCAGAGAATAGATGTGACCTTAAGGTCTCTACATGGGGGCACAGGAGGACCCCCACTGACATCACCAACTGCCACTATTTTCATCCAAACCCTAGACTCACCAGACTCGCCAGAATAGGTGGCTGAAAATTGACCAAAAATGACGTGAAAAAGGTCAAAAATGCCCAAAAATCAATCTGAGGCTATATCTCAATAACGATTAAATTTTGAGATCGGCTGTTCTGGCTGTGAAGTAGTCCAGAGGAGTCGATAAAATCCCCCCGAGATGAACTCGATCTGCCGTGCCCCACCTTGTGCGTGGTTTTCTCGTGGAATGACTCTTAACAGCTTGAAAATAATCAAATAGAACGCAGTTTCGTGATTTCGTCTCATATTTGGAAAATTAACACATTTCTGGTTAGAATCGTTCCATGAATGTGTGGTGGCCTTGGAATCAATGTATTTTCAAAGCGTTTTACGAATCCGAAATCACCGAAATTTACCAATGTAACAAATGGCCTTTTGACCTATTTCACCAATTCTTTTTTCTTTGAGTACCTAAAAACATTTACTACCAGGCTCTCCGTCCTACGCTATTGACAATGGGGAACTACGTCGGCAAATTTCGAGAAACTTTCTCGGCCAACACAGAGGTCGAACATGGGATCTCGAAGATGAATGGGCGAAAACGACGTAGTCGAAGCAAATTTAACTTGCACACTACATGAAGTATGCTCGTCTTCATTAGTGCAATTGATGCAGAAAAGCAAGATGTTTAATCCAATTTCATTTGTTTTGATCATATTTGGGCAACGAAAAAATCATCGGTTCCAGTAAACTTAATATAGGTGTCGAATCACGAAAAAAGTTCATCTGATGCACACTAAAGCACAATATAACTTAGAAGACAGAATGGCGCAGCGCCCCCGATCGATGCAAATGTACTAAACATGGTCGAGTTGCAAAGTACAATACGCATAAAGACGAGTACGCCACAAGTGGCTGGCTGTATCTATTAATAGTGTCCAATATATTATCATAGTGTTAATCTGTATGTTATAATAATTGTTAATGGTTAAATTAACGCTTGATTTAATATACTACTGTATATCGATATCATTACCAAATAGGTTTATGTGTAATAGGAGCTATATGCAAGGGAATCACTGTGGCTAAGGCGCTGGCTCGCTAGTCCGGAGGTCGGGTGTTTGATTCCTGCATTGGCCGAGAAAGTTCATCCAGATTTTCGGAATGGGACGAAAACTGAGGTCACGTGTACAAATTGGCGTGCCCGTACAAGATCCCTTGACAGTGAAGGAATTCGATATAAGAGTAGGCCGTAGTGCCGCTGTGCGGGCAAAATTTCCCTCATAGCACACTGTATAGCATATGCCCGTATTTATTAGCCCAGATCGGAGCAGAACAATAGGACGTTAAACCCTATTTCATTTCATTTCATCCGTCACAAGTAAAGCCTGTGTATCCTGAACTCTTAATTATATAAGCTCGTTTTTATAGCAAATACATTTTTGTTTTCTTCGCTCAACCGATCACAAATTATAGGAACAAGCACACCCATTGAAACTCTGTCACCGTAACCGCGCAGACGTTGTAAATGGGAGCTTTTGTTTGGATTCGCTCATTATAAGTTAGGTATACGGTCCTACATTGAACCACACCGAGACAGTTAATGCAGACTATTGTATGGAGGCAACCTATCGCCGGTGTTTCCATCAAAGATACATTATTGTCATATCATAACAAGTAATATATATGTAGCAGAACTGTGGTGTGAAATTCAGTAACAGAAACCTGAATATTGTGCTGAGATATCTTTTAAAGTTTAAATAACTATAACAGATTATTGGAAATGAGTAGCAGGGTTAGAACAAATTCACAAGGAAAACGATCTTTAAATCGACGGAACAGTGCTCGTGGTGATAGCTCTACGGTCCATTGGAGTTTACAATCATATTCTTTAAAAGACATCCTACAGCAGTTCAATCTACCACAAGTAGTACGTTGTAATCCACAGATTTTATTAACAAAACGACAACAGCCATTACCAGTAAATCTAGGTCAACCTATTTTACTCTACGAAACCCGTACCATCAGAAAACTACTTGCAAGAAATGTTCTGTTTGACACCAGGGTTGAAAGATTTGGAGAAACAGATGAAACTGTCGTCATACCAGAGGATTACGAAGGTAGGTATATATAACAGCCTTTCGAGTTAAAGATGTAAACCTAAAGTTATTGAAGCTACACAGCATATTTCGTAATTTATTAGCAATTCACGAACTTATCGCGGTGGCCGAATGCATATGTATGGAAGACTACATGAGACACTATAAATGATTTTTGTTTCTTCATTTGTTTGAACATTTCATACGCGAAAGCAATATTTCAAACACGTGTTGTTTTCTTAAGAATTTTTATTACGTGTTTCGGAACACGTATTGTTTCTGTAACGCACAAGTGACTGGCAACTAGAGTTTAAAACACTTTTCTGTAGATTACTTTGAAATATCAATCCCCATCTTTCCCTGTGACTATATTTTCCATTTTCCATCAATCATATGTGTGTGAAAGTAAGCACATGTATGTGTGTATGTTTGCGCACCACGGTTCGCCGCCGCGATCCACACCCAAATGTGTGGTAAGAAAATAACCAGCATGACCACATCAATGTTTTAGGCCATCTAATATGGGTCCCAGGCGAATAACGCTTCGTCACCGCCGTGAACCCACATATATGTGGTATTAAAGTAACCACCATGACACCGTGAATGTTTTAGGTCATCGAATTTGAGCCCCGAGCAAATTGGGCCTGGACCCCGGTCGAATAATGATTTGTCGCCGCGCTCCACCCACCACATATTATGTGTTATCAACTTAAACAGCATGATCCCGTGAATGTTTTAGGCTATCGAATATGGGCCCTGGTCGACTTTGGTTAAAGGACGAATTTGGTTAAAGGGCGAATTTGGTAAAAGGGCGAATTTGGTTAAAGGGCAAATTTGGTTTGGTTGAAGGGCGAATTTGGTTGAGAGCAAAATTTTGGCACCGGGCAAATTTGACCCTCGGCTAACTGGCTCCTGACGAATTTTGAACCCTGGCGAATTTTAGGCCCTACGCGAATTAAGCCCGTCGAATTTCTGCCCGTGCGAATTTGGGCCACATGCGAAGCCGCGTATGCTGCTAGTAGGTAATAATACGGGTAATCTAATGATAACATCCCAAATCTTGCTCGTATATTTAAAATTCATAAGACATACGGCGATGATAATGTAAATGAATCAAAGGGGCTAGACTAATCAACGGAATTCACTTACAAACACCGTAATTCACTTATGCACACCGTAATTCACTTATGCACACCGGAATTCACTTATGCGCACCGGAATTCACTTATGCACACCGGAATTCACTTACAAACACCGGTAAAATCTTCCTATTTATCTATGTTCGGCATTAACAATAATAATATTTAATTACTTAAAAGCACCGAAAACCCCCGAATTCACTTCGAAAACATATAAACACCGGAATTCACTTCGAAAACATATAACCAAGGATATTCACCTTTAATAATAATAATAATAATAATCTATTTATATAGCGCTGAATATCCAAGAAACGAATTTCTCAAGAGCGCTATAATATACTAATTCCTTTTCACTATACTAATTCCTTTTCACTAATATTTTGGATTAATAATAAGTCACTTTGAAGCACCTAAAATCACCGGAATTCAGATTGAAAACATAAAAACACCGTAATTCACTTTCAAAATATCGGAATTCGCACTTAAGGAATTCCTATTTACTAATATTTTACACAAGATGGCGGGCTAAACGAGACGTGTATGCAGCTCGCTCTGTGTTTAGTAACTATGATTTGTAAAAATATATAGACGAACCTAATTATAAAGAAGTAAATGATGGTGAAAAGAAACCAACAAAGAAATATAGTGAAGATAAACCCCATAGTTCTTTCAAATGAACTTATAAATACAAAATTTCCACAAAGAAATATAGGTTTTTATAAAATTATGAATTTCTTTCAGTATTTGTCCAGGGGCAGTTATTTCGTAATCTTGAATCGTTTTAGTAGGGTTAATAATTGTAATTGTTTTTTTTCTGTCGCTGTTTTTCAAATTTTTCTCCCTCGTCATACCGGCGCGACGATTTACCCAATATCACCCAATACTACCCAATACCATCTCAATACCACCCCAATATTCACCGCACACTACCCAATACTACAACATCATGATGCAAAATTAGAGAGTTATATCGCAAGAAATGTACTTCAAATGCGATACCTGTTCAAGGGAAGCAAATGGAACAGCCAGACATCGGTATCCCATTTGAAGTACATTTTCCGTGATACAACTCTCTTCTTTTGAAAAACAAAATCAAATTATTTCTCCATTTTGCATCATTATGTTGTAGTATTGGGTAGTAGGTGGTGATATTGAGGTGGTATTGGAGTGGTATTGGGTAGTATTGGGTAAATCGTCCCACCCCGCCATACCATCTCAGAATAGCTCCACATGTTTCATTCTCATATATTATGTTTTGTTTATTGAGTAACATTTGATACTCTGAGTATTTTGAAAAACAAAATCAAATTATTTCTCCATTTTGCATCATTATGTTGTAGTATTGGGTAGTAGGTGGTGATATTGAGGTGGTATTGGAGTGGTATTGGGTAGTATTGGGTAAATCGTCCCACCCCGCCATACCATCTCAGAATAGCTCCACATGTTTCATTCTCATATATTATGTTTTGTTTATTGAGTAACATTTGATACTCTGAGTTATTAATGCTATCTAACAGTTGGTTTTTAATGTTTTCCATTTATCCTAGAATTTCTACTTTTAGCTTCCGTTTAAAACGGCCATACTCTAGTCATAACGGCCAAACAGTTTGGTCATAACGGCCAATAAATTTGGTCGTAATGGTCAAAACATTTAGTCGTAACAGCCGAACATTTTTGATTTAATGAAAAACAATATATTTAAATAAAGCATCGATGTGGTGCTACAGATTCACACACCATGTGTCCCGGAGACATAACAACTCGGAAAATTACATGCTGTAAAGTGTAATTGTAATTCAAATCAAAACATTTTTACTTTAAATGTCACTTATGTGTATGAACTTTACTGTTATCACTGGTAAGGATTTAACAACTGTAGTCTTTCAAATATCTGGGAGGTCTCCGAATTCTATTAGTCTGTCTTGTTGGGATCGATGATGGATCGTTGTGGGCTGCCGTTATACTGCGAAGCATGTACGTACATGTACGGTACATGTATTCAGGACGGATAGGTTGTGAGATTACAACTGGATCTTGCTTTGATGAAACTCATCTTCTTGCATTCCATGTTGTGCCATCATCCTTTCTGAATTTCGAATCTTCGACTATCTTAACGACAAGACGAGGATTCGAAAACACTGACCAAAGGTTATGTGATCTGATTGGGCGTTTAACACAAACAATATCTCCAACTTTGAACTTCGGTTTTACAGCATTTCGGTTACTGTCAACATACTGTTTGACTTTGTGTCTTGACATCGGATGCAAGTCTGGTTTACTTCAAGTATAATTCGAAGGTGATTTTAGCTTATCCAATGAACATTTCGTAGGTCTGCCATACATCAGTTGTGCTGGAGAAGTATGTGTCAAAAGCGTGGAGCGTTGCCCTGTAGGTCTGAAGAATAGACCTAACTTAATCTGTCCCCATTACACCAAGGATTGTAAAGTGAAGTTAGACGATGCTTAGTGTTCAGCAGTATCAGCATAGAAAGGAAAGGAACATATTCCATGGAAAATTTGTTGTTCCAAGAAAGGACTGTAGTTCCGTGACATTGGTTCGGGAAGTTTCAGGATAACCTTGGTGTTGGAGATCAATAGTAAAACACCATTAGCAGAAACGCGAAAACAAACAAAATCTAACTGATTTTGTCCAAACTGGGATTTCTCTACATCAAGCGTTAGCTTATGGTCAGAAATTTTACGTTGGGCGGCAGAAAGGCGAGTCTGGTGTCTTTTCTGGTCTTTGGCATGTAAACTAATGGTTCCTTCCCATGAGTTGATAATTGATGTTACAATCTTCTGAAATGCACTGGATGCTGATGACAATCTATATGGCATACGTTTATACACCATCATGGGTAATGAAGGCTGTGAGGTTCCTACTTTTCAGTTCTAATGGTACCCGGAGATAGCTATATCTAAGATCAAGATTAGAAACAATTCTTGAACAATGGAATTTGGACATTAGTTTGTCCAGTTTTGGAAGTGGGAAATTGTCTGGAATTATGGCGGAAGTTTTTCTGCAAGAAATGACTAGATTGGATATCCAGGGCGATGAGTCTATGCGTTCAATAATATTCTCACTTTCCATGCGTTTCTATTCCTTGGGAACTTCATCCCTAACTGTAATGGGTAACCGTAACAGTTACACAGGTGTAATTTTCGGATCCACCTTTGGTTTATGAACGAATGGAGTGACTTTACCGAAACTGGAAAATAGACTGGAAAATCATTCAACACACTGATTGTGTTAACACCTGAGCATGGTTGAGGCTGTCTTAGAATCTGGAAACCAAGACAATTGAATAAGTTGGCACCCATTAAATTGCTAGTTTGACGATATAGAATTAAAAGTTTGATATAAACTGTTTTTGATACTGAACCGGTAAGATGAAAAACCAAACTGTTGGAATAACACTTCCATTTGTGGTCATATTTAAATTCATTTAGAATCCATAATTAGGCCTACACCGACATCATTGTTGTTGACAGTACCGTTCTTGAAACTATTATCTGATGAAGTTGAATCTATACTGGAAATAAAGACATCTGCATGACACTGTGAATTGGGCTGTGAAACTGACAGTTGGACTAAATTGTCTGAAAGAGTTTTCTTGACCGAAGCTCCGACACATTTTCTTAAAATGACCCTTACGTTGACATCGACTATATTTTACCAATAACCGGGCAGTGAGAATTAAATGCATTGTGAGGTTCTGATTCCCAATTTTTACAGTGTAATTGGTAGCCTATGTTTTGTTGATTTTGTCGTCTATGGTGAAGAGTTTTATACTGAGATGGTTTACCACGAATGCCTTGATAACTAACACGCTGAACTTTAGCATCTGATGTCAGTTTATCCGTGTCTACTTTTAGTTTTGATAAACCCGAATTGCTGCAGATTCGACCTTTTTCAAATCCACCATAGTTTCTCAATTTGCTCGGCTGATAAAAATGCATTTTGTAGTGTTAACGTATCTGACTCCATTAACAAACGTTCACGCATTCTTTGAGAATTTGTCTTTTCAATGACCCGATCCCTAATCATTTCATTTTTCACATTACCAAAATTACAGTGAGCACAAATTTCGACAGCGTTGCATAATGATTGAAGTTTTGGGTCCAAAATGTGCTGCTTGTTTACGAACTGTTCCAAGAAACGTTGGAGATAACCTAAAGAGTGAAAAATACACTCTACCTCTGCACCAAGACGATGCAACAAAACTGCACCCTTTTGAGCGTCTGCGACATCTTCCGTGTCAAAGTTCGTGGCGATCATGTACGTTTCAAATCCACTGCACCAGCGATTCCACGGGACTAAAGGTTCATCTGGTGTAATTGCGTCACCCTCGTCGCCATATGTTATGTCCGACCAGTATTTCAGAACAGAAAACTCTATTTCGTTTTAAGAATTTATTTTGTTCCATACACCATTATGGCCGCTCGCTTGCAGAAGTCGATATCAGCGCGCGCAGCCTGTAAGTACTACGTTACAAATATACTAAGCAGCAAAAGAAACGTCAGGTTGGTATGTTACTCTGAATAGACGCATTGCATAAAACTTGCCAAGTGTATACCTGTGACCACATCTCCTACTTTACATGAGCAATAATTAAGGCTCCTTCGCAAACACAGAATTGAACCCAGGAATTTTTTTCAAAAACGCAACCTGACTTCTGAGATTGTAATGTGTTCTCCGTGATTTGCAGGTGCTGGTCATTCGGGCCAGCCCTATAAGATGCACCCCATACCTGGTTGAATCATTCACACAACGACAGGCGATTGGAAGACTCGACACTGCCCAAGCCATTGCCAATCACTTCCAGGTCAAAGTTCGTACCATTTTAAGACTTCAGTTTTCTGGCCACCAAAACCGCGGATGATCGCCCCCGAACTGTATACCACAAGGCTACAAGACCGCCATGGTGTGTGACAGCACGTGCACAATCTCTTCACACAGGCATCTGAGACCGCACGTCACACAGTGCGAACACACGGAAGACCCAGCAGTACCGATACAGTGCGCCGACGTCTCAACAGAGAGAACACCCATTGCCGTAGACCTTACCGTGGACTGATCCTCACTCCTCGCCATATTACATATGAAAACTTATTGTTTCTGTTAAGATTATTAAGCTTTCATATTTCACATGAAAGCTTATTGTTTCTGTTAAAGATATTTTCCCACTTACAAACTGGGTGATTTGATGATATATTTGGACTAAAAACATGTTTCAAATCTCGTTGATTTATCATAATTATTTTGCTTCAAATCCTTCTCACTCTAAGTATATGTGTTCTATTACAGAACATACCTTACTGTTACTGAGAACACTAGTTATTACCAGATTGAGAACACAGGGGACGCGTCCGTTTGGCAATGTGTTCTATGCAGAACACATACTTTTCTATACTAGAACACGTACTGTTCTGTGTTAGAACACATACCGTATTAGGTTAGAACACACACTGTTCTAGTTTAGAACATTGTCCAAGCGTTCTGAAAGAGTCCGTGAGAACACCAAAACAATGTGCGTTCTCAGATTGAGAACACTTGACACATGTTCAAGGTAACAGAGTGTTCTAAAAAGATACATAGAAATGAAACTTATAAAAATTACAAAATAGGATTTCTTATCAATTATTATATTACAACAATATTTTAATTTTTAACGATTTAAGGCAGCATTTTCTAGAATAACTTGGGGGGTTGTGATGGCCTAGTAGTCTAGAGTGCCGCGCTTCGACCTCTAACTGGCCGGTCACCTCTGGCTTGCGGCTGTGGTTTCGATCCCTGGTGTGAGCGTATGTGGCATGGAGATAGGGGCGCCTTCTCAACCTCGTGGGTTTCCTCCGGTTTCCTCACACTGCCAAAAAACCTTACACGCAAGCGAATTATTGAAATAAAATTGAAACCATATGTTAGTCCCAAAATGACCTAGTTTTTGTCAAGTGGACGTTAAACCGCATTTCTCTCTCTCTCTCTAGAATAACAACATGCATTAGGTATGAAAAATCGTAGTTTTGAAAGGTCTATATTTCATCAAATTCCTTTTGCAATTGCTTTACAAATGTCTTGTATCTACTGTTTGCTTTAGTGTTTGGTTCATCAATAATAAAAGTTTGCAATAAGCCCATAAACATGGCATACGTCCTTGGGTAATCTAAATCAAAAACATAACAACATATCAGTTTAAATTCCAAATTTAGATTTATTTTGTCTGTATCTACTATACATATATTCCGCGAACATCGTCATTTGATGTTTTGACATATTATTATGCTTTGACTCCTTTTCCTTGGGTGTCAAAATTTGATCTATTTGGCTATCTCGTACATCCTGCAAAGAGACAGATATTTCATGTAGCCAATTAAATTTTTACCGACCTTCATATTTCAATCGAATGTAGAATGTAATAATACAAGAGCAGCAACTAAGGATCGAAAAGATGGATTGTGTACCAATTGGTTTAACAATCGGGTTGCAACTTGCACAAACAAATTAGATATCATTATCAAGGACATTACGTCTTGAATAAAAGGTTGAAATCGGAAGAGATTCGAACTTTAGATTCTATGTGAATTTTCATCAAACGCGGACCACAGCTTTAAACAGTATATACACGAAATGTACGGACCTCAAGCTACGGATGCCGACAATATACTCCCACATTTGTTTAAATTTGGACATGTAAATCCGAATATTTGGAAACGAATTTGTAAAATGTAATAATGATCGGTGATATTCAGCTCTAATTCTAAGAATACAAATCTCATCACATTCATGATCTCATGAATAACTGATTCATTTATAACCACTTACTTTTGTAAGAACGTACTTTAGATCGTTATACGCTAGTCCTCTTTAGTTGTATGTATGTATTGTATCTATTTCTATACTTATATTTTTTATTTAATTTCACAAATACGCATGTGGATATATTTTATACTCACGCTTCGTAGATTAAGGCTAATTTGATCACTACCTATCGGTAAGCTGTTTAAGCCACATGTTATCGGGATTACATGTATTTCTATTTTTCCACATGTATTCGTATCGTTTTACGAATAGTCGGCATAGTCACGTTAAGGGTCCTTTAGCACCTAATTACGTTGTCATACGCATACCTATCGAGAGACTTGATTGTATCTACACGTATTAAGATTTTGTATATATTATATCCACACATGTTCGTTCTGTTCTACGAATAGACAGCGTATTAAAAGGCATTATTATCTAAGTATGTTTATATTCAGCGTATTAACGTTAAAGGTCATTATTATCCACTTAAGTTTTGTTTATATTTACACGTTTCAAGATATAGATCCACTATAGTCTATCGCTCTAGGTTTCCCAATCACGTGACGTACCTGTCGGGATTTCCGTGTGGTCACATATATCACGTGACATTTAGTTTGTCCACAGGTCGGGAATCCCCTGCCTCCAGTGACATCACACCTCTCGTGCTTTCCACGGATATCCCATGACGTCACAAAATCATCACGTGATCTACAAGACAGGAATCCCTTTCCTCGATTGACGTCATACCTCACGTGATCTTCACTGATATGCCACGACGGACCCTTAACACAGAGTAAAAATAACCAGAGTGGAGACTTCTTCATTTGCATACGGAGGAGGTCGCGCATTGCATCTTGGGTCTCGTCTGTAATGTCACTAAACATGGCGGCTAAAGAAGACGTTTCGCAGTAGAACAAAAGAAAATGTAAACATCCGAGTGGTGGATATGGTACCCAGAGTAGGTCCTACGCAGGGTGTTTTAATTTTAGGTACTATTAAGGGATTAAAACTCTTTAGATTTCCCGAAGAAAAACATCTCAGTCAATGTCGCGTCGTCTGCTATGAGTACGATACGAGTCATCGTCGAGTGCTAGGCCTAGTCACAGAGTGCTATAAATGTATAATACATACTGAGCCATAATAACATAATAATATGTTATAATAACAGCAATATATATATTATCAAAAATGTTATTTTGTAAGAGTACATATTTGGTGAAATATGTTTTCATATTTGATTGGTTAATTGGCATTATATTGCATTTTTCCGGGGGCCTATTCCAAGTTAAAGTAGGCAACTTGAACCAGTCTATAGGCCTACTGTCAGTAGCCTACCGAGTACTGCCCGAGAAGTAGATCTATGCTCATAGTCTCATGATAAACTAGGAAATATCAGGATTAACATGGTTAATTTTTATTTCAATAATTCACTTACAGTAATACAGGTATGTATGGGTCTTTTTTAGCAGTGAGGGGAAACTAGAGGACCCGGAGAAAACCCACGATGTTCGACAGACGACACTACCCCTTGTCACGTACAAGCGGGGAATCGAAACCGCGCCACCTGACTCAGTGACATGTCATAGGTCTAATAAAAGTATTAATAATATCAATATTCTGTTATTTTAATTATAGGCCTTTTTTAATACTTTCGCGTACGCAGGACAAGAAGTAGTTCCGCTCCGATGTAACCAAACCCATTCCTTGCATTCTTTACCATCGCTTAATTGCTATCTAGTATTTTCATAATTTTAGAATTACATGTCTAGTTGCGTTTTTTTTTTAAAAGGATCAACTTTTAAATAGTAAGCTTTACCCATCAAGTCTGCACAAGCTGCACATGTTCTTTTTACATTCCATAATATAAAAGGCCTATGCTACCATTTAAAGAAATTGAAAAAGAATCGTGTGTGAGGGAATTAACTATATTTTCTGAAGAATTGGATTCTGGCATATGATATAATGAACAAGCCTAATTTTTTCTAAAATTCTGTATCGAAATATGCGATTCTGTATAGGCCTACAATTACTTGTGGTAAACAAAGTGTTAAGTTTATGGTAACGGTAATACCTTTCCAAATTTCCTAACAAAAATACTGTTTTGCTCAATTATCAGTTGCAATAATCTTTAAATAAAACAGTAAGCCTAATACTGTTATGCTATTCAAAATCACATTTTCCCTTTTAATAGTTTTAATGTAGGCCTTAATCCGACCACCTATACATTCCATAATAGAACACTGTATAGATTAAACTTTCTATTTCTAGATAATTCCATTATAGTACACAGTATAAATTAAAGTTTCTATTTCTAAATAACCAGTTGACAAAAATATCACAAAAATAAAAGTAACTCTGAACACAGATCAGACCTAATGTAATGGATATCTAGAGCACACAAAGGCGGTCAAAACATTACATGGCACCCAGAGCAATATGCAAAATATTCAATTTCAAGTTGTTTTTGGTTTTGTAAAAAGAGAAACTAATCAACTCAAATATGTTTATCGAAAAATGTAATACTATTGAAAATAAAATATTTAATTATTTTTTTTCATTTTTTAAAAATTAAAGCCAACATTAATTAAAAGAACAAAAATCATAAAAGAAGACAGGGAGTCAACATTGGAGCCAAAGGCATTTTATCTTGGAAAACAACCAACGGCTCAAATCTGTTTATTGGAAAATGTTCTGGGCTATTTAAAAAATTCAATTTTAATATTCTTAAATTATTATTTAATATTATTTTAATGAAAGCATACTTAATTAAGTAATACGCTCTAGAAGACAGGGGTACTTTTCTTTGGGAGAAAAAATAAATCATGTTGAGTAAAATAGGCCTTATCCAAAAATTAAAAAGGGCGTGGTTCTTTGACATTTTCAAATGGGCCATTTTAAGGTTTATGGGAATGTATATTTCAAATCTAGGAATCGAAACAACAAGTATTTGGTGGATTAGTTTTAAAGTTAATATAAAAAAAATAAAATCAACAATAGTTTACGGCCTAATAAACCAATTCGTAAACCGCCACAACTGCCGTCTTTCACTTCATTACTTCATTTCATATTCATATGCATGTTTTAAAAATATTAATCATGTTTTATAAATTCTCGAAACACACACACCTAACATGATTGTATGTGATAATTCTCAGTAATTTTTTTTTTCCGAAAATACTATAAAACTACGAAATTAAAGAGATTTAGTTCATCGATATAGGTATCGTAACGTTGAGCGTACTGTCAGTGTGTGTGTATTACAGACGAATCCCATCATGCATTGCGCGTCGGGTTGTTTCTATAGGGAGTAATGCGAGTCGCCACTCTGGTTATTTTTACTCTGTGCCCTTAACGTGACTATGCCGAATATTCGTAAAACGATACGGATACACGTGGAGAAATAGAAATACATGTTCTTACCTTGAAAATAATTCCCGTTCGTTCGTTCGTTACTGGGAGTCAGCTATTGTGCTCATCATCTACAGATGATTGGCTGAGAGCTGTCACGAGCTTCGGGCTTAATTGCCCGTATTGTTCAATTTAATCCTTTAGTGCTGGTTGAATAGTGAGAAACAATAGACCGACTCTAAATTATTATCTTAGGTAAATGCTTGATTGACACCCAACTACAATATGCTCCCGACAATTTACCGACTTTTTAGTTGAAAAAGAAACATGATCCTTTACAAGATGCATACAAATTCGGATTATTGTGATGATATCTTATTTAATGTCTCCTGAAAGCAACAACATTGTCAGATTAATAGATGCACAAGCTGCATAAAAAGTTGGAATTAATTATTATCATTAATTATATGTCAGTCGGAGTTAGAACGTTTTTTTCGCAGACGAACTCCATGTGTTCTTAGAAAAGAACACGATGTGTTCTGGGAAGATGAAAATCGCGTGTTCTTAGGAGAAAATTGTGGGTTCTTAGGAGAACATTGTACGTTCTCAACAATGCCGTCAGACCAAACCGGCTTTCAAAAATCCCCAAATCGCAGACGAACTCCATGTGTTCTTAGAGAAGAACACGATGTGTTCTAGGGAGAAGAACATCGCGTGTTCTTAGGAGAAAATTGTGGGTTCTTAGGAGAACAGTGTACGTTCTCAACAATGCCGTCAGACCAAACCGGCTTTCAAAAATCCCCAAATAGACAAACGATATCAATATTATAGGCAGGAGGCATTTACAAGTAAGCGTAAGAATAAAAATGACCTCGCACGCACCCAAATGAATAAGGACCACTGACTGCATGAGGTCTGCGGTCTAGCCTTGAGTTAAGTGATTCGAACATTGCAATACGCTACGTTATCTAAAATAAAATTTCAATCAATTTGTAAACAATTTCACTCATTCATTGACATACTTACCATTGAATTGTGTGGCTTTCTACGTCGGTGAGATAACTGACACTCGTACAGAATATTATTATGTTCTAAATAAAACACCATGTGTTCTTATTGTTTCTGTTAAAGATATTTTCCCACTTACAAACTGGGTGATATGATATATTTGGACTAAAAACATATTTCAAATCTCATTGATTTATCATAATTTTGCTTCAAATCCTTCTCAATCTAAGTATATGTGTTCTATTACAGAACATACCTTACTGTTACTGAGAACACTAGTAATTACCAAATTGAGAACTCAGGGGACGCGTCCGTTTGGCAATGTGTTCTATGCAGAACACATACTTTTCTATGCTAGAACACGTACTGTTCTGTGTTAGAACACATACCGTATTAGGTTAGAACACATACTGTTCTAGTTTAGAACATTGTCTAAGCGTTCTGAAAGAGTCCGTGAGAACACCAAAACAATTTGCGTTCAAATGTAACAGATTGAGAACACTTGACAAATGTTCAAGGTAACAGAGTGTTCTAAAAAGATACATAGAAATGAAACTTATAAAAATTGCAAAATATGATTTCATATCAATTATTATATTACAACAATATTTTAATTTTTAACGATTTAAGGCAGCAATTTCTAGAATAACTTGGGGGGTTGTGATGGCCTAGTGGTCTAGAGTGCCGCGCTTCGACCTCTAGCTGGCCGGTCACCCCTGGCTGTGGTTTCGATCCCTGGTGTGAGCGTATGTGGCATGGAGATAGGGGCGCCTTCTCAACCTCGTGGATTTCCTCCGGGCACTCCGGTTCCTCCCACTGCTAAAGACCCCTACGCGCAAGCGAATTATTGAAATAAAATTGAAACCATGTTAGTCCCAAAATGACCTAGTTTTTGTCAAGTGGACGTCAAACCCCATTTCTCCCTCTCTTTCTCTCTAGAATAACAACATGCATTAGCTATGAAAAAATACAAAAATAATATGTATGTTCACCTATATGGTTTTTGGTTTTTTTAACCATCATTTTCGGGAATCATAGTTTTGAAAGGTATATATTTAATCAAATTGCTTTTGCAATTGCTTTAACAAATGTCTTGTATCTGGTACTGCTTGCTTTAGTGTTTGGTTCATCAATAATAAAAGTTTGCAATAAGCCCATAAACATGGCATACGTCCTTGGGTAATCTAAATCAAAAACATAACAACATATCAGTTTAAATTCCAAATTTAGATTTATTTTGTCTGCATCTACTATAAATATATTCCGCGAACATCGTCATTTGATGTTTTGACATATTATTATGCTTTGACTCATTTTCCTTGGGTGTCAAAATTTGATCTATTTGGCTATCTCGTACATCCTGTAAAGAGACACAGATATTTCATGTAGCCAATTAAATTTTTACCGACCTTCATATTTCAATCAAATGTAGTATGTAATAATACAAGAGCAGCAACTTAGGATCGAAAAGATGGATTGTGTACCAATTAGTTTAACAATCGGGTTGCAACTTGCACAAACAAATTAGATATCATTATCAAGGACATTACGTCTTGAATAAAAGGTTGAAATCTTCATGGTCATCATCATCATCATAAATGAATTGTGAATAATCATCATCATTACTATCTAATATCAATCACCGTCGCCTGCCAATTACCTTATCTATTCAAAGCGCTTAAGTACTTGTGAACTTTTACTAAAAATCACTTCATTGGGATCGCCATATAGGAACGCTTTTGTATGTTTCGATTTAAATCGGAGGGTATTTAATGTTGAGATAAATGAGTTTTTGTAGTAATTAGTGTTAGAAGCTATATTTTTCAATTCATTGTTATTACGAACAGGGTAAGGATTTAGTTCAGAAATTTTAGGTGGAACCATTTTATTGACCATTTTATACATGAGAATAAGCTTGTGTCTTTTACGTCTTGTTGATAATGGGTTATATCCAGATTCATAGTAAAGTACATTATGGGAAGTACCCCGAACAAGACCTGTTATCGTTCTCAGAGCATCAAGATGGAGATTTTCTAATTTTGATGACTCAAATTTGCTACATTTGTCCCAAACAACGTCAGCGTAGTCAAATAATGGCAATATAAATGAATTGTAAAAAATCTCTAAAGACTTACCGGTACGAGAAATACGATATTTTAAGCCACGGAGACAATCAATAGAGCGTTTAACTTTAGATATAACATATTCAATATGGTTATCCCAATTACTTTGTAAAATAAGACCAAGGTGTTTATGATATATCATTTCCTTAATTCTTACATTGTTAAAACTTAATCCAAAAGAGGTTTGAAATTGTTTTCTAGAGAATGTCATGGAAACTGTTTTTACTGGGTTAAATCTTACTTTCCATTTAGTCGACCAGCTGTTAATCAAATTCAGATCTAAATTCATTACATTTTCACACTCGCCTGGGTTTTCAATTGTTAGATACAACGACGTATCGTCTGCAAATAAACGTATATTAGAATTGATATTTTCAGTAATGTCATTGATATATATGAGGAAAAGAAGTGGACCCAAAACTGATCCTTGGGTCACACCTGCAGTTATATTATTTAGATTAGAGCTTTCACTTTTAATAACTACTGATTATTCGCCAAATAATCTAAAATAAGCGTTAAAAGTTTATCTCGGATACCGATACAACTCAGTTTGTGAATCAGACCCTTATGCCACACGCGGTCGAACGCTTTACTAATATCACAAAATATGGCTTTAACTTCTTTGCCGTTATCGAGAGCTGACAAAATATAATCATATATATCAATTAATTGATAAATAGTACAGTCATTTATTCTGAATCCCGATTGGAGAGGGCTTAATAAATGATTGGTTAATAGAAAATTGTGTATATCTTTGTAAATTAGTCTTTCAAAGACTTTTCCGAGTAGACTTAATAATGATATAGGTCTATAATTCGCGGGATCGTGAGTATCACCTTGTTTAAAGATTGGAACTACGATAGCCTTTTTCCATATGTTCAGAAATACAGTTGTATTGTGTAGGAAATTAAACAATGCGGCAAGAGGCTGTCTTAATTTTTCAAAATAATGTTGTTAACTCTGTCAGGTCCACTGGCTTTATTTGTCGAAAGTGAGATCAGCTGATCACGGACCTTAGCCGTTGTGTAAACTGGCTGTTCAATTTCAATCGGATTAACATAAAGTTCCGGTGGCTCATCGTTTGCATCCTCAAAATGAGACTGACTCGTAAAGTAATCATTAAAAATATTAGTTTTTTCACAGTCACCATAAAATAGTTTATCATTGACTTTCAGGGTGGGGATTTCCGTGGAGGATTTGACAGTATGAAAGGCAAGACTTTTAACAAGTGTCCACCAAGCCCTTTTATCGAATCTATCAGAGTTAATTTTGTTATCAATGTTATCGTAGTATTCCTTCTTACATTTTCTTACTTCATATATGACAAAATTTCTGTATTCACGAAATAATTTCCATACATAAGGACTATTTTGAATTTTAGCATTGTTATGAATTCTATTACGTTTGCGAATTATGCGCCTCAGATAACCGTTAATCCATGGGACATCACGTGGTCTTATAACAACATCTTTATGGGGTACAAATTTATAAACTCCTTCAATAATTTTATTTGAGACACACTCTGTTACTGAGTTTGGTGAACTGACATTATTAAATAAAATATCCCAATCAGTTTCAAGATAGAATTTGTTCCAACATGTAAAATTTGTATGCTCATAATTCCAAATGGTACGTTTAAAACTTTTACATTATTTTATGTTAAAAGCTAAATCTAGTTTTACTGGACAATGGTCACTTAAGTTGCATTCAAGAACTGCAGTTTGTTTTATAAAGGCAGGACACGTAACAATAGCAAGTAATACGTGTGGCATGTTTTACTGTTTGTGTTAGATTGAACCGACGTATGATATCATGGATTTTACTGGTATTATTGGTTAAAAAATCAATGTTAAAATCACCAAGGATAATACATGGTTTGTTTGAGTCAATAGCTAAGACTAAACTTTCTTCTAATAATTTCCAGTATGAAATAGTCGACGTTGGTTTTCTATAAAATGTGCCTAATAAAAAGGAATTTTGGTCTTTTGTTATTTCTACCCATGTGGCTTCAAGATCCAGAACTTCAAGGTCTTTACGATGTTTAAAATAAATACCTGTGTTACGATTGCATAATACGGGTGGATGGTAGCCTTTTAATTTTAGTAATTCAATGTCGTATGAATTGGGAATCCAAGTTTCAGAAAAAGTTAAAATATCTGTTCCTGAAAATTCAGGTAGGATAAGGTCTAATTTATTTGAGAGACTACGCACATTAAGATGGATGACCAGGATTTCTTTCCACATCACAACAAATTGGGATAAGTGAACGCAATTTAGTAATCTTGTAATGTAATAAGGTATAATAAAATTTAGTTTTCAAATAGAAAAAGGTGAACCGTACAGTTGCATTAGTAAACCGATTATACTTAGTTGGAAAGAAGGCAAAAACTATACAATTAAATCTATATATCATATAACTAGTAAACAATAAAATATATGAGTTATTAGTGATTTCATGATAAATATATTGATGACAAGTATATACAGATTGTAGTATGGGAATGAGCTGTGGACATATATACATGGGCATGGCAAGGGTGGGACATTAATTGACCTAGATCCGATCAAGATTGGGGAGTGTGGGACAGAGCAAACTTATACATCAAAGCTTTCTATTGATTACAGATTTTAGAGTCAATCATAGTATTCGAATCAACGAATAAAACCGATTTAACCTTCTATACAGTTGGTTATTTGAGAACTTTTCCTGGACAATAACCGAATTCCAACAGTCAAGGGTTGTTTTACGAGCATGTAAGGGTGGCCACATCACCACAGTGTGCGTACATTGCGAACGACTAGGTGCTCTCCTAGAAAATGTAAGCTTCTTTATATTATGAGGTAGTCAATCATATTAATGGCATATACATGCACTACAATACTATTATGTGGAGATGCATTTCATTGTGAAATAGTTCATCTTAACTATGGATGACTCCATAATTCTAAGATACATAGGTTGTCTTATACATTTTGAAATAAGCAATCATATCAGTGGATCAGTCATATAACTCCATGTACGAGAATACATCGACTTTCTTACATTTATGCAAAGGAATCATATCAGTGGATGGCTCATATACTAGGATATATAGACTGGCATGTAATTTATGAAAAGAGTTTGAATATATAACTCCTTTCGCCATAGAGTAATCAGTCATATCAATGAGTGACTGAGATGTGTAAGTTCTTTTGATTATGAAGCCATCAACCATATCAGTGAGTAAACTTTCTTTTGATTATAAACTAAGCAATCATATCCATAGGTGACTTCAATTAATGGAATACATAAACTTTGAAATAATTAATCATGTCATTGGGTGTCTCAATTTACACTAGAAGGTGTAAACTTTATTTTAAATAGTAAATAATCAATAATATCAATGGATGATTAAATATACTAGATTGTTTAAAAATGTCTTGAAATTTTGAAATTAACAATCAGTGGATGACTCCCTATAATAGAATACATTAAATTTCTTTTGATTCTGAAATGATCATTCAGATCTATGAATGACTTCATATAATAGGATACATAGACTTTTATTTTAATTAATATAATTAAGAATCGTATCCATGGATAGCTCCATATAGCAGAATGTAAAAGACCTTTCATTTAATTATGAAATAATCAGTCCTATCTTTGGATAAGTCGTATACTAGAATATATAGTATATACAAACTTTCCTGTAGCTGTATAGGAGTCAACCATATCAATTAGTGACCCTAAGTACTGGAATATATAAACTTTCTTTTAATTATAAACTATATAAACATAATAACCGTTATTTTAATTATGACATAATTAATCATGACGGTGTTTGAGATGATCAATCAGATCTATAGTTGATTCCATATGTTAGGATATATAAACTTTCATTTAATTATACAATAATCAATCATACCTTTGGCAGCTATATATACTAGAATATATAAACTTTTATTTGGAAATGATCAATTTAATACTTTTGGAGAACTCCATATACTGGTACAAAAATTTACAATCTTTCTTTAAGTTATGAAATAGTCAACCATATCAACTATATACACTATAGTATTTAAGCTCCTATTAATTGTGTAATGAAATCATCAATCATGTAAATGGGTGAATCCATGTTCTCGAATGTATAACCAGCATTGTATTATAAAATAATCCGTTATATCTATTGATGACTCTACATTCTATAATATATATATACTATTCAAAAAAAGTAGGGGATATTTGATTTTTAAGTGTTATTAAAGTCACCTAATGAAACTGACGAAGAAACAAATGACAAAATGAAATGAAGTTCACATTCATCGATTTATTCCAAATGATCGTTAGACTAAGTAAGGCACTGACTGACCATTATAAGGGTAAAATGATACCCGGGGTCAAACAGCAAAGTTACCACAGCATCACAACAAAGTCAGTAACGGGTAAATCCTCCTCTGTTTGCCAAACAAGCATTGATCCGACGTGGCATACTCCTAATGAGACGTCTAAGGTCATTTTGGTCCAGATTGTCCCATTCCTGTTGCAACGCAGCAGCAAGTTCTTGGACATTGGCAGGACGTTGTTGACGTTGACGTAACCTCTGTCCAAGCATGTCCCAGACATGCTCGATGGGGGAGAGGTCGGGACTCAGTGCTGGCCAAAGTAATGTGGTGATGTTCTGTTGTTGGAGGTAACCTGTAACGATCCTGGCCCTGTGACATCTTGCGTTGTCATCCTGGAAGATGGAACGGCGGCCATGACGTCGTGCGAACGGCACAACATGGACTGCCAAGATGTTGTCCCGGAAGTACTGGCCTATATAACACGCCCTGCAACAACATGTAAAGCCGTTCTTCCAGCAACAGTGATGCCTCCCCACACCATAACAGAACCACCCCCAAATCGATCATGTCTGATGACGTTAACGTCTTGGAAGCGCTCGTTTCGACGACGCCACACCGTCCTACGTCTGTCCAAAAAATCAACAGTGAACCTTGACTCATCTGAAAACATCACATTGCTCCAGCGTCGATTATCCCAGTGTTGACGATCCCTACACCAACGACGTCTTGCCTGAATGTGATGATCTCTCAAACAAGGGATCACGCGAGGACGTCGGGCGCGAAGGTGACCCCTATGCAGTCGATTCCGAATCGTCTGGCCACTCACTCTCACACCAGTGTCTGTTTGAAGACGAGCGCTGATCTGATTTGCTGTGATGGCACGATTTCTCAAGGCCAAGGTACGGATAAATCGATCCTGGGCTTGAGTTGTCGCCCTTGGTCGACCTGAGCGTGGTCTGTCCTGTACAGATTGTGTATCACGGTATCTGGACCATAGCCTGCTTTTTTCGTAGTCATTTGCATATTTTAGTATTATGCCCCCAAAATCAAATATCCCCTACTTTTTTTGAATAGTATATATATATACCCTTCTTTAATTATGCAATAATACCCAATAAAGGGTATTACGCACTAACGTGTATTATTTCCTTTAATTTGAAGCAGTCTATCACATCAACAGTGATTCTATGTACTAAAATGTAAAAGCTTCCTTTTAGTTGTGAAATAACAATCATATCTATGTATGACTCCATGCACGGGAATATAGGATTTCAGGAAGACTTCATACTCTAGAATGTAGTTTTAATTATGGATGGATAACTCTATATGCTAGCATATATAAACATCAGTTTAATTATGTAATAGTCAACCATGTCAATGTGATAATTATTCACTACAAGAATACATAAAATTTCTTGTTTCCTGGTTATTCAACGATGTTTCTTCTCTTAGGTCACTATTAATAGTATTAATAGTAGTATTGACACCTGCATTAGTTTTTGTTTTGGGGGCCGTATATTTTTTAGTCTTTTTGCGTTTTTCATAAATGCCTGTTTGGTGTAATAGCCCTTAAATCTTACAATAATGGATCTCGGGTTTGAAACAGGATCATATGCACCAGGGGGGGGGGGCTACCCTATGACTCCTATTTATGTCGTCTCTAGTTATTGCCACATCAATGATTTTACCTCTTTCAATTACAAGCTGGTCTGTGTCTTCATTTTGTGTTTCGATAATTCCTGAGATGCGCACCCCTTCTCTCCCGCCATATTGTTCAAGTTCGTCACACTTGTTATAGATTTCGCTGATTTGGGCGTTCTTCTCTAGAAGTTCTTTCTCCAATAGATCTACTTTATTCTGTAATTTTACCACAGCATCAGCCACCTGGGGGCTTATGGTCTTTGCTAGTGTATTGGCAATTTTAAATACAGCCCTTTAATCCTGGAGCACCACGAGGAATCGGTCGATTAATTTATCCTCCGTTTCGAAGTCTAGTTCGTCACCAGAATCAAGCTCAAAATCAAGAGTTTTTGGCTTTTTGGGGTTTGTAATACTCGAAGCCGATGTAAGTCTCTTCCCCAGTTTTTCAAACGACATAATCACACTTATACATATGTCTTACAATGATCATTATTCGAACTTTAGATTGTATGTGAATTTTCATCAAACGCGGACCACAGCTTTAAACAGTATATACACGAAATGTACGGACCTCAAGCTACGGATGCCGACAATATACTCCCACATTTGTTTAAATTTGGACATGTAAAATCCGAATATTTGGAAACGAATTTGTAAAAAGTAATAACTGAAACATAAATAATTTGAAGGAAATGTCTTCACCATTTCATTTCGCATAGATTCTGATCGGTGATATTCAGCTCTAATTCTAAGAATACAAATCTCATCACATTCATGATCTCATGAATAACTGATTCATTTATAACCACTTACTTTTGTAAGAACGTACTTTAGATCGTTATACGCTAGTCCTCTTTAGTTAAATGTATGTATGTATTGTATCTATTTCTATGCTTATATTTTTTATTTAATTTCACAAATACGCATGTGGATATATTTTATACTCACGCTTCGATGGCTAATTTGATCACTACCTATCGGTAAGCTGTTTAAGCCACATGTTATCGGGATTACATGTATTTCTATTTTTCCACATGTATTCGTATCGTTTTACGAATATTCGGCATAGTCACGTTAAGGGTCCTTTAGCACCTAATTACGTTGTCATACGCATACCTATCGAGAGACTTGATTGTATCTACACGTATTAAGATTTTGTATATATTATATCCACACACGTTCGTTCTGTTCTACGAATACACAGTGTATTAACGTTAAAAGGCATTATTATCTAAGTATGTTTATATTAATCTTTTAGAGGCATTTAGTAACTGGAAAGAGCATTAAACTATAACACATACTTTTGACTTTTTGGGGTTTGTAATACTCGAAGCCGATGTAACTCTCTTCCCCAGTTTTTCAAACGACATAATCACACTTATACATATGTCTTACAATGATCATTATTCGAACTTTAGATTGTATGTGAATTTTCATCAAACGCGGACCACAGCTTTAAACAGTATATACACGAAATGTACGGACCTCAAGCTACGGATGCCGACAATATACTCCCACATTTGTTTAAATTTGGACATGTAAAATCCGAATATTTGGAAACGAATTTGTAAAAAGTAATAACTGAAACATAAATAATTTGAAGGAAATGTCTTCACCATTTCATTTCGCATAGATTCTGATCGGTGATATTCAGCTCTAATTCTAAGAATACAAATCTCATCACATTCATGATCTCATGAATAACTGATTCATTTATAACCACTTACTTTTGTAAGAACGTACTTAAGATCGTTATACGCTAGTCCTCTTTAGTTAAATGTATGTATGTATTGTATCTATTTCTATGCTTATATTTTTTATTTAATTTCACAAATACGCATGTGGATATATTTTATACTCACGCTTCTATGGCTAATTTGATCACTACCTATCGGTAAGCTGTTTAAGCCACATGTTATCGGGATTACATGTATTTCTATTTTTCCACATGTATTCGTATCGTTTTACGAATATTCGGCATAGTCTCGTTAAGGGTCCTTTAGCACCTAATTACGTTGTCATACGCATACCTATCGAGAGACTTGATTGTATCTACACGTATTAAGATTTTGTATATATTATATCCACACACGTTCGTTCTGTTCTACGAATACACAGTGTATTAACGTTAAAAGGCATTATTATCTAAGTATGTTTATATTCAGCGTATTAACGTTAAAGTTCATTATTATCCACTTAAGTTATGTTTATATTTACACGTTTCAAGATATAGATCCACTATAGTCGTATCGCTCTAGGTTTCCCAATCACGTGACGTACCTGTCGGGATTTCCGTGTCGTCACATATATCACGTGACATTTAGCTTGTCCACAGGTCGGGAATCCCCTACCTCCAGTGACGTCACACCTCTCGTGCTTTCCACGGATATCCCATGACGTCACAAAATCATCACGTGATCTACAAGACAGGCATCGCCATCCCAAACTTAGGCTGCCTGTCTACGGCTGAGAACAGGTAATCTCGAAATGACGTAGATACATCGCTGCGTGCAGTATGAGGCATCCCTTTCCTCGATTGACGTCATACCTCACGTGATCTTCACTGATATGCCATGACGTCACAAAGTCATCACGTGATCTACCTATTAGGAACGCCTGGCGATGAGTGTCAATATCACAAATGACGTCATGTGTGTAGATACAATCAAGTCCCTCGATAGGTATGCGTATGGCAACGTAATTAGGTGCTAAAGGACCCTTAACGTGACTATGCCGAATATTCGTAAAACGATACGAATACATGTGGAGAAATAGAAATACATGTTCTTACCTTGAAAATAAAACAAGAGAAGGTCTATAGTCTGCTAAGTTGGAATGTGTTGAATTCCCGTTCGTTCGTTACTGGGAGTTTAACGTCCATGTGAGAGAGACTAATATAACCAAGACTATAATACTGCCCCTTTGAAAGCTCACTTGCATTAGAAACCATAATTGTTATTGTTGTTATTTTAAGCCATTACTCCATTTTCACTTTCATTTTGTTGTAACAATACCAGAGAATAAATCCATTAAAACCAAAGAAAAATAGTCTTCTATGAAAACGTACAAGACACCACTCAAGGCGCCAATGCTTCGCAAAGCAGCTACATGGTCCGACGAGACGGATATATACAGATTAAGAGTGTAATTACAGTCCCGCCAAAAAGGTTGATATTGATATGCCATGCACGATGTGATAGAAGTTAGATTCCCAGACTCGCCAGGAAAGCCGCCGGTGACATTTATACTCATAATTTACAATGTCTAACGAAGAAGAAAGTATCAAGCACAAGAGGCGTGTCCGTGGAGGCATTAAAGGTTCTGTTAGAAATCTAATTTCCAGTGTAGATGAATTTCCACACACCCCAGAACATTTGCCAAAATTACAAGCTACAGTCAATACACTCAAGAAAAAGGAGCAAATATTAGAAACACTAAATGATGAAATATTAGCTTTCACCAAACCTGATATTATTGATGAAGAAATTTCCACGGCTGACGAATTCACAACTTTCATTGGTTCGGCCATATTAGAGTTCGAACAACTGTTAATCAATATTAAAAAATCAACCATCTCCCCACAATCAAAGGTTAATGACCTTGTAAGAGACATTGAGGTTTTGGAAAATTCACTTTCGCATGATGCTGGCCCTGCTCTCAACACAGGGGGTGACAATGATGTAGAAACAGATGAACCATGAAACACAAACATGGCTTCACCACAAAGAAGGTCACATGTGAAATTGCCGGAATTATCTATGGTGGAATTTCATGGGAAATTGGAAGGCTGGACCACATTTTGGGACTCATTTGAATCAACAGTTGACAATCATCCACATTTACCGGACATTGACAAATTTAAGTATTTGCTCAGTTGCATTAAGGGAGAGGCCGCCCACACCATAAGTGGTTTATCTATGACCGCAGATAACTACAAAAAAGCAGTTGAAAAGCTGAAAAGAAAATATGGCAACAAACAAAATATCATCGACCAACATATGGAGGCCCTCTTAACATTAGAAATCAGTGGTAATGGTTTGCGGTATATATATGACACCATAGAATCACATGTTCTTTAATATCACACTGAATGTTCCCTCACAGAACTATTGAAGACTGTTGACATCAGTGATATTGACAAAATTGCCAAACGATATCCGACTCACTATAAGCCGAGAATTGAAAGATGATGATTGGGATTTTGACAAATTTTTGGATTTGTTACATCAGGAAGTTGAAGCCAGAGAAAGGGCATCAATAAAACCAGCCAAATATGACAAGCCTCCATTGACCAATTGTAATCAAAAATTTAATAAACCAATAAGTCAGAACTATATGAAGAATATAGGCACAGCCACAACATTGTTTACACCATCGAATACACCAAGTTCCGGTCCAACCTGTACCTATTGTCACAGTTCACATGCCTCTAATTCATGTAAAATTGTTACAAGTGTGCAAGCCAGAAAGGAGATTCTGAGAAGATCCAAAAGATGTTACATCTGTCTCAGAAAAGAACATTTTAATGGAAGTTGTGATGGTAAAAACTGTCAAAAATGTGGACAGAGACATCATATAAGTATTTGTTCTCAACTCCACCCCGACTTCAATAGTCGATCAGAAAATCCAAGATATGCAAATTATAGCCAAGATTCTAGGTATCCAGGTCCGCATGCCCAAACTTCAAATTATTATCAACCTATACCCCAACAAGGTTACCCTCCAAGAAATGATTACTATAATGAGCCTGCAAGAACTCAGAATGCCCATCCCAGTTATAAATTTCCAAATAATGGTCAACACCGTTATCCACCCGCTCAACAACAATAGCAGTCACAGTCTAGGGGCAATAACCCATATCAATCATCGAATCCAGCCCAGAACAGCCTCACAATGTTATATTTTGAATCCCCAACTCCTGTTCTATTACAAACGGCTCAATGTCATGCATTTCATCCAAATAGTTCTTTTAGAAGAACAATTATAAGACTTTTATTAGACAGTGGTAGCCAGAGAACATATATCACCATGAAGCTTCGAAATTATCTGGGTTTGCCGACAATTGCTCAAAGAGACATAATTATAAAAACGTTTGGCTCATCCGAAGAAAAAAACCAAACCGTAGACATTGTTTATATGAGTATACAAACCCCCCATGGTGATATACAGTTGAGTGCATTTGTGGTCCCATTCATATGCGAATCGTTAACCTGTCAACCTTTAAACCAGGCCAAGCAGTATTTTCCACAATTGCCAGATATATCCTTTGCTGATAGCTGTTCGCCAGAAAGTAATGTTGAGATAGACTTATTGATAGGATCCGACCAATATTGGAGTGTTGTCACCGGAGGTATTATACGGGGGGAGTCAGGACTCTCAGCCATGTGTACAAAATTAGGATGGGCATTATCAGGACCATTACACACCCGCGATGTATCCATTGAACAAAATACAAACTTTATCACTACCCATGTATTAAAGTGTGATACCCAATTAGAAACTAGTATTTCGTCAAATCAATCAGATCTTGAAACCAGTCTTCATAAATTCTGGGACTTGGAGTCATTAGGCATTAAACCAAGATCAGTTTATGAAGATTTGAGTGACACAATAATGTATGGGCGATATCAAGTACATCTACCATGGAAAACACCTCATCCCTTGTTGCCTGATAATTATTTGACTTCTTTCAAACGTTATGAAAGTTTAATAAGAAGACTCAACAAGGAACCTGAAATTCTCAAGGAATATGACAAGACCATTAAAGATCAGCTCAAAAATGGAATCCTAGAAATTGTTGAAGATAACAATGTTGGAGAGGTTGGCAGAACACATTATTTGGCCCATCATTGTGTTCTGCGGGAGGATAAGGAAACCACAAAACTCCGAATTGTGTTTGATGTTTCAAATAGAAATCCAGGTCCCTCATTAAATGATTGTTTACTAGTAGGCCCATCGCTAACTCATCATTTATTAGATATTCTTTTGAGATTCAGAGTACATCGAATTGGACTCACCGGTGACATCGAAAAGGCATTTCTCATGATATCTATAGCTGAAGAAGATGTCCTAAGATTCCTTTGGACCAAGAACATTCATGATCCTAATTCACCATTCAATATTTTACGGTTTACCAGAGTGACATTTGGTGTGTCATCGAGTCCGTTTCTTTTAAACGCCACAATAAAATACCATATGGAACAGTTCCTGGAAGATGACCCAGACTTCGTCAAGAAATTCATGGACTCAATTTATGTTGACGATATAAGTTCAGGTGCCAATACCCTGGAGGATGCGTATGAATTCTATAAAAAAATCCAAGGATAGGCTCACTATGGCAGGTTTCAACTTACGGAAATTTGTTAGTAATTCATCAGAACTTATGAATCGAATCAATAAAAATGAGGCATTATCAGATGATTTGAAACCCCAAGAAACTGTTATTCCCGATAATCATATTATCAGTGATGAAGATAGTTATACCAAAACTTATTTCGGTTCATCAAACACTAGCCACAGTGAACAAAAGATATTAGGTGTAAGGTGGAATTATATCTTGGACTTATTCGTTTTTGATCTCCAAGAAATAGCCGATTTAGCAAAAAATTGCGTTCCTACAAAAAGAAACATTGTAAGTTTTGCTTCCAAGATATTTGATCCTTTTGGGTATTTATCACCAGTAACAATCCAGTTCAAAATGTTATTCCAAGAACTCTGTAAGTATAATTATGACTGGGATAATGAACTCAAGGGAGATAATCTAAATCACTGGATCACATTAGTGGAGTCATTACAAACCAAAACTGCTTATTTCCTTCCAAGATGTTTATTTTATGGCATTTCCGAAGCAGTCATAAATATTTCATTACATGGCTTTTGTGACAGTTCCATGAAGGCCTACGGTGCAGTCATTTATCTTAGAATTGAAACTACAACCAACAGTTACATCAGATTTCTAGTCTCCAAAACTCGAGTTTCACCAATTACTCAACACACCATACCACGTTTAGAGTTGTTATCTGCTCTTGTATTGGCCAGGTTAATGGAGAGTGTAGTCAATGCCTTATCAGACCAATTAGATATCCATAAACTCTATTGTTGGACTGATTCAAAGGTATCATTATATTGGATTCAAAGCATACACCGTGAATATATCAATTTGTTCAAAACCGTGTATCCGAAATTCGTAGCCTCACACCAATTGACAGTTGGGGTCATTGCTCAGGGAAATCAAATCCAGCAGACATTTTATCCAGAGGGATATCACCATTAGATCTTTTAACCAATACTTTGTGGCAAAACGGACCAAGTTGGTTAAGTCAATTCACAGACACTATAGGGAGTGGAACTGACCAGCCCGATGTAATTCCAAATGAATGCATCCAGGAAATGAAAATCAAGGAACAAGGTCAGGTCACCACTACTCTCATAATTACAGATTCGTCAAATACTCGCATCAGTCAGATTATCAATTGTGAGGACTTCAGTGACTATAATCGTCTAATCCGTGTAACCAGTTATGTTCTTAGATACATAAACAATCTAAAAGCCAAATCAAGAGAAAATCGGAATCTAGGAACTCATTTGACACCAGACGAGCTCAATAAATCTGAGAACTTATGGTTAAAGGACAATCAATCAGGTTTAATCGACAATTCAAAGTTCAACCAGTGGAGGCATGAGTTTGATTTCTTCACTAGCCAAGACGGGTTAATCAAATGCCAAGGTAGACTTCAAAATGCAGAACTTTCTGATTCATCCAAGAATCCAATTATATTGAACTCAAACCATCATCTGACCCTATTAATAGTAAAGGAATGTCATAATCGTGTCATGCATGGAGGAGTAAAATCCACATTGACTCAATTAAGATCGAAATTTTGGATCATAAGAGGACGCCAGTTTGTACGGAAAATCATATTCCAGTGTGTCACATGTCGAAAATTCGATGCTAAGCCATATCAAGTGTTAACTCCGCCCCCGCTTCCTTCATTTCGTGTCAATGAATCTACACCTTTCAGTCACACAGGAGTAGATTTTGCTGGACCATTGTATGTGAAAACTCAAACCCAAGAACTTCAAAAGATTTGGATTGCCTTATTCACCTGCTGTTCAACACGTGCGGTCCACTTAGAATTACTACCAGATCTAACCACAGAATCATTTCTTCGCTGTTTCAAACGTTTTGCTGCCAGATATGGAACTCCAAATGAAGTCATCTCTGACAACGCGAAAACCTTCATATCCGCGTCAGAACAACTCCAGAAATTCACGGATGACCCGGTCATTAGGAATCATTTTTCCAAGGAAAAAATTAAATGGTCTTTTAATCTTGAGAAAGCTCCGTGGTGGGGAGGCATTTTCGAAAGACTCATAAAATCCACGAAAAGATGTTTACGTAAATTCGTTGGAAATGCCAAATTATCATTCGATGAACTCTTAACCATTATTGTAGAGATCGAAACCATTCTTAATTGTAGACCACTATCATATGTGTCAACCGAAGACTGCGAAGAACCTTTAACCCCCTCACATTTACTTTACGGTCGTCGCATACTCGGATTACCAAGCGAAACCAAAGACTTAACTAAAGACTTTAATCCAGTGAAACCAAACGAAATGCGAAAAAGACTTAACCATTTATCCATGATATTAAGTCACTTTTGGTCAAGATGGAAAAAGGAATATCTTTTAGAACTTCGTAATTCTCATCGAAGTCATTCATCCAATACTTCCAATATCATTTCAGAAGGTGACGTTGTAATCGTTAACGATGTAAATCAACCACGTAGTCTTTGGAAACTTGGAAAGGTTGACAGACTCATTACAGGAAATGATGGACTTTCGCGAGGTGCCATAGTAAAGGTCATTACTAATGGAAAATCGTTTAATCTACGCCGTCCAATCCAATTGTTGTATCCATTGGAAGTCAGTCATAAAACAGAAACCGACAACCCAGTGGTAATCGATACAGATTCACAAGAAGCCAAAACCACTGAACCAGAAACTATACGTCCACGTCGTAAGGCAGCCGTTTCGGCAGATATCAAACGTAAAGGATGGATAACTCAGTTAACCCAGGATAACGATGATGTTTTATAATCCATTTTAATCATTGAAGTTGTGTTACAATTTATAGGACTTCAACAATCCCTTTCAAGGGTGCTTATCCGTTTGTTATTTTCCAGTATTATTATCCATTTATTATTATAATGTGTTATATTGCCATTGTGCCAATAATCAATTACCAAACCGCATTTATGTGATATATTTCTCATTGTGCCAATAATCAATTACCAAACCGCATTTATGTGATATATTTCCCATTGTGTCAGGACTCAATTACCAAAGACTCATATTGTGATGATAACCCTTTTTTAAATTTTCATTTATCAGGGCCATCAGAGGGGAGTGTGAGAGAGACTAATATAACCATGACTATAATACTGCCCCTTTGAAAGCTCTCTTGCATTAGAAACCATAATTGTTATTGTTGTTATTTTAAGCCATCACTCCATTTTCACTTTCATTTTGTTGTAACAATGCCAGAGAATAAATCCATTAAAACCAAAGAAAAATAGTCTTCTATGAAAACGTACAAGACACCACTCAAGGCGCCAATGCTCCGCAAAGCTGCTACAGTCCACTTCCTCCAGAGGTGATATCGTAGACTAGTTGAATTCCCTTTCGTTCGTTCGTTACTGGGAGTTTAACGTCCACTTCCACCAGAGGTGATATCGTGTTGAATTCCCCTCTACAATATACTCCCGACAATTTACCGACTTTTTAGTTGAAAAAGAAACATGATCCTTTACAAGATGCATACAAATTCGGATTATTGTGATGATATCTTATTTAATGTCTCCTGAAAGCAACAACATTGTCAGATTAATAGATGCACAAACTGCATAAAAAGTTGGAATTAATTATCATCATTAATTATATGTCAGTCGGAGTTAGAGCGTTTTTTTCGCAGACGAACTCCATGTGTTCTTAGAGAAGAACACGATGTGTTCTGGGGAGAAGAACATCGCGTGTTCTTAGGAGAAAATTGTGGGTTCTTAGGAGAACACTGTACGTTCTCAACAATGCTGTCAGACCAAACCGGCTTTCAAAAATCCCCAAATCGCAGACGAACTCCATGTGTTTTTAGAGAAGAACACGATGTGTTCTGGGGAGAAGAACATCGCATGTTCTTACGAGAAAATGGTGGGTTCTTAGGAGAACACTGTACGTTCTCAACAATGCCGTCAGACCAAACCGGCTTTCAAAAATCCCCAAATCGCAGACGAACTCCGTGTGTTTTTAGAGAAGAACACGATGTGTTCTGGGGAGAAGACCATCGCGTGTTCTTAGGAGAAAATGGTGGGTTCTTAGGAGAACACTGTACGTTCTCAACAATGCCGTCAAACCAAACCGGCTTTCAAAAATCCCCAAATAGACAAACGATATCAATATTATATGCAGGAGGCATTTACAAGTAAGCGGCCATCAGTCTGGTTGAAACTAGAATAAAAATGACCTTGCACGCACCCAAATGAATAAGGACCACTGACTGCATGAGGTTTGCGGTCTAGCCTTGAGTTAAGTGATTCGAACATTTCAATTATGTTACTTTATCTTAAGAAGGCCTTTGATACGTTACGGAACATTAAGTGTTCTCTTTTAAACACAGCGTTCTGTGATTCGTCTGTGCAGTTTAAAACACGGGTGTTCTGAATAGGGACATACATTATCCAAATGATTAAAAACGGCAAGATTCGTTCCGTTAATTGTGCAGAAGTTTAATAAAAGATAACATATGGAAGGTAAAACTATTCAGTGAAAAGGTCCTTCTCAAGAGAAACAGTGCAAGTCGTATATCATAGCGAAACATAAATTTATAACAAGCAAACTAACTTTATTGTATTTCCACGTGATTTTTCAATAATAATTTTGGGTGTAATATATTTGTATCCTTGAAATAATAGGCATTTATTTTGATGTAACACCTAGAACACATTCATAGAACGTTTTGTTCTGTTTAAAACACTCGAGTTATGGATATTGGAACACATTAAAGAATTTCAGAACACTTTTTAAAAAAGCAGAACGCATTTGACGCGTCCGGGACGCGTCCAGCTTTTAGAGTGTTGTAATTGCCAAGGAATACCCTGGTATTCATATCGATCAGAAGAGGTCATGTTTGTGTCACGTTACTTACATCTCTCCGTACTTATAGCAACGGGTTCGAAGTCGGGTGAGAATTCATTGCATACACAAGACAATGTTGTCTGTAATCACTGACTTTTTATTACAAATATCGAATCCAAATGAAATTCTCCGAGTATACTACACTGTTAGAAAAAATCTGGTAAATTTACATGAAAATTACGGGCAGCTATAGTTGCCAGTAAACATACTGTAAATAAACATTCAGCAGTAATATTACACAGAGTTTCTGTAATTTGACTTTGTGTGTAACTTTACCTGAAAACGGTAAATGGAACATAACTATGAGTTTGTTTTTTAACTTTGGACTGTAAATTCACCGCAACACTGTAAATGAACGGTTACAGTAAGTTTGTTTTTTAACTTCCAAATGTAAATTTACCTAAAAGCAGTAAATGGAATATTACAGACAAATGTTAAAAAAACACAATGCCCCCCACCCTCTTTTTTTTAAACATAAATAACAATTTCCCCGTGAAAAAAAAATCTCAAATGAAAAAAGGGGCATTTAACACCCCGCTTGTTATTGCGTTCCGAGAACAAATGATTGATCCTGTAAGCCAACACAGGTTGAAACCGCCGATCGTCAGTGATTGTGACGTTTACAGGCTGTCAGATGTAAGCTTGCGGTAACTGTCTATTGCATGCATTGAAAATGCTTTAGAGACAGTCAAGCTAACACTAATCAATCGGTTTAATTAACCGTCCTCAAGTGAGCTTGATTACGAGATAATACCACCCATGGATGAAGAGTCAAAACATTTTTTTACACGTTTATGAACATAATTACAATCTGATTAACGTACGATGAATAATAATACACATTAAAGATCGTATAAATAAGGGAAATTAGATATACATAGCATGAAATATACCAAATTTTACAAAATGTGACTGTCCATAATATGGTTAATAAATTAGAATGAATACTATTAGAAGATACTTATTAGGAATGGTTCGTTGCTATGGAATACTAAAATAAGATAAGAGACAATAAACTTGCAGTAAATTTTCAAAATAATGTGAATAAACATAAATCTGTAAATTTACCTTCTTGCTTCGCTAGTTTCAGTTCAATATTTAAGACATTGAAAAAGACATTTATTCGTTAAATGACATATATATTTGAATTATTTAAATGGCATATATATTTGAATTATTGAAATGACATAATATTTACATTAATATATTATATATAGTTAACAATCATTCTAACCAAATATCTATCTTATATAAATGAGCAAAATTAGTTAACCTCTAATCAAAGATGGGAGTGTAACACCGCCTCCTAAAATACTAATAAAATACATATTGTCACAAAACAACAGAAAATAAAAGATCTGTTATCTACTTTAATATCTATGTATATATATATATATCTAAATGCCTGGATCTGCGATGTAAATGTTGCGACCATATAACGCCAAATAACAAATATAATTTTCGTAATTTTACGTTTAGCGTCAACGACAATATGAATTGTGACACAAAAAATCTCATATATGTCTTGACGTGCAAGGGGTGCTTAAAATTTTATATTGGCGAGACATCTACGCATCTACGGGATAGAGTACGCAACCATTGACGGGATTGTAATATTGAAAATGGGCGCTTATTTGTAAATATACATATCTTTAAATGTGCGCAACACCTACAAATAAAATTTCAAATTTTCCCTTTATTAAAAAATACGTTCCTCGACTTAATAGTCAATAAGTAACAATTGGCAATTTGCCTCATTTATTTATTTTCTTAAATCTATATCATGATTATCTTCCACTCATTGTTCCTAAATTGAACCCATATACTACAGATTAACATACGTGTGTACATGTTTTCTATTAGTTAACAATATACTATGTAACCATAGACAATGGTAACTATAGCCAATTAAAACCACAGTGTTACTATGTAAATATGTATAAATATACTATAATGTCCATCTTTATACAATGACATTATTTATGAATAGTCCCAAGACGGACGAAAAGTACTTTAAAATGTTAAAATGTTATTAAACCAGTGTTGAAATCACTTTGTCTCGGCATACCTTTTAGCTTTTCATCGTTTACCGTGAAACAAAGTAGTGCAGCTTTACGGTTGTACTAATATTTCTGGATATATATTTACTATGATCCCGTGGTTATTCTACTCGAAAAACTGTTAGCACAGTTGATTGTATTTTTGTCTTACAAATGATAGTAAACAAATATGTGTCTGCGGGCAATAAGTTATATTGTGCTTTTATTGATTATTCACAAGCATTTGACAAAATAGATAGAAAGTGTTTATTAGATAAACTTCAACTGACTGGTGTAAGCTCAAAATTGATCAGATGTATTAAATCAATGTATGATAATGTAAATATATGTGTGAAGTACAATGGCAATTATTCAAATTATTTTTCGTCGCTTTCTGGTGTTAAACAAGGTGATAATCTCTCACCTCTCCTATTTTTACTATATTTGAATGATTTCAATACTTATATGAATGATAATGCTGTAGATCCAGTTATTCTAGATAATCTGATATTAACCTCTATTATGTATGCTGACGACACTACTCTAATATCTACGTCAGAAAAGGGATTGCAACATTTACTAGATAAATTACTTTCTTATTGTAATAAATGGAAGCTAACTGTTAACACAGATAAGACTAAAATTCTTATATTTCAACGAGGTCATTTAAAGTGTAGCAACTATAACTTCATGTACAATAATAATAGGGTTGAATGTGTGAAAACTTTTACATATTTAGGAATAGAGTTGTCTTCCAACGGTAGATTTAATAATACGCAGAAAGCACTATCCATAAAAGGTTCTAAAGCACTTTATCAACTATGTAATGTTTTTGAAAATGTACATCTAAATGTTAAACAACAGTGTTTTTTATTTGATACTTATGTTGGTTCTATCCTTTCTTACGCATGTCCTGTATGGGGCTTCCATAAATCACCAGACATTGAACGATTGCATCTAAAATTTGGTAAGAAAATCCTATGTGTAAAGCGATCCACCCCAACACCAGCAGTCTATGGTGACCTCGGCAGAGTACCACTTCGAATTACACGTCTCCAACTTATAATTAAATATTGGCTACATATTATCTCATCTAAAACAAGTCTATTATTTCATGTCTACAATGCTATTCTCCACGATGTATCCATGACGAACAAAAATAAAGGCTTAAATTGGGCGTATAATATAAAATGTTTATTGGAATCTCTTGGATTCGCCTCAGTTTTTGATGAACAATATGTTGTTTTACCTGTATATGATGAACTTAAACTTAGAATAAACGATCAGTACTCACAGGAATGGAATGAAGATCGGTTGAGATATTCAAAACTAAATTATTATAACCTTTTCACGACTGCCTTATCACAAAAAGAATATTTATCAAATATCTCAAATCATAATTATTGTGTATCTCTATCCAAATTTAGATGTGTTTCACATAACTTACTAAATGAAACTAGAAGATACGATAAAATTAACAGAAATGATAGAATTTGTAAATTATGCAATTTAAATAACGTTGAAGATGAATATCATTTTTTACTTTGTTGTCCATTTTATAAAGATTTAAGAGAACAGCTTATTCCTTTTTATTATAGAAATCACCCTTCACTCCAAAAATTTATAGATATTATGTCTTCCACTTCACCAGTTATTTTAAACTCATTAGCAAAATATATACACTTATCATTTATTAAACGTCAATTTCTTCTTGTCGCTATTCTCCCCTAGAACTGTACGTACTCTTTTCACTTATTTTTGTATTAATTGTATCATTAACACCTTTACATCACATATTCATTTATTTATTCATTGTATTTGCTATAAGTTATGTAACTTTCAGCAATAAAGAATTACTTTACTTACTTAGCTGGAGATCATCACCAGTAATCAGGAGATTCTGATGAAAAAGATGGACGAGAATTCGTGCAAACAGACTAGCCAAATAAAGGAATCTGTAAGTACACTCTCTACTTTCATTCTCAGCCGCCAAAATGAAGAATGTGAGAAAACGTTTGAAAACGATGCTCAACTCTTCAAAGGAACAATAATAAAAGAGTGGAACAAATGCAAGAATATTAGAAAAACTGCATTCCACAAAATGCTACAAAATAAGGAAAAGGCTGAAATATACCAAGAGTTTTTAGAATTGGATATTCCCTTCGTCCCTCGCAAACTGAAGGAAAACCCAAGACTAAACGAGTCGGAGAACCAAACTAAACGGAGAAACGAAGTGGACATTCTCAAAATGAAAAAATGAGATAGATTCCCTGTTTGAATTCTCTGCAAAACAAACAGAAATCATCAACAAAGCAGAAAATGAACTATTGACACTCCTCGAAGGACACCACGAGAAAGAACTAGTGGATCTTCTAAAAAAACATGTGGACCTCAGAAATTTCTACTGAGGAAAATAAGTCACACGCGATATGGAAAAAGAACAAAGAATTCCTCAAAAACTTGCCAACGCGTGCTGCAGAAATAGAGCGCATTCATACAGATAGGAGCAATTGTCAAGATTTCGAGGAACCCACTTCGTCCTACACAACACCATACCGCGACACTTGGCAAACAGTCCGGAATAAAAAGCAAAAACCAAGGACAAAACCAGGGACACAAAAAACATCGACAATAAAAACCAGAATGTGCGTAACCAAGCTGGGAGAAAAAAGCACCCAAGGGCACAAAGAGGCAATGGGGATAAAAGTCAGAATATGCACAGCCAAACTGGGAGAACGGCGACAAACGTTCCCAATAACAACCAGCGGTACAACCCGCAGCAGAGGAACGATCACACCTCCCAACCCCGGAGGCAGTTTTTTCAGAGAGGCCAATCACAACCACACCAACCACCTTCCCAATACAGGAAGAAAGTTCAGCGTCACTCAAGGAACGTCCACACAATATCCAATTCTCAGAACCAGTACACCCAAAATTTATAAATATATCATCCGTTGTTCTCAATCATTCCGAGCTAAATCTCCCACAGAAAGGACTAAAATTTACACCTACGCCTAAAGCCAATATACAGGAATTAGAGTGTGATATCAATGCCTTCTGTAGGAAGCTACGTCTAAAGGAATGTTTCGGTGATAGGGAAGACACTACACCAGAGGATATTGTGAGGAACAAAAGTCACTTCAACCCAAAACGAGGCAAGGACGTGACGCTGGACAATTTCATTGACTATTTAACCAAGTTGCCACTCCCAATAAACCGGGGGTTGGGATGGCCTAGTGGTCTAGAGTGCCGCGCTTCGACCTCTAGCTGGCCAGTCACCTCTGGCTTGCGGCTGTGGTTTCGATTCCCGGTGTGAGCGTATGTGGCATGGAGATAGGGGCTCCTTCTCAACCTCGTGGGTTTCCTCCGGGCACTCCGGTTTCCTCCCACAGCAAAGACCCCTGCGCGTGCGCTAAGATAATGAAAATGAAAAATAGGACTTGTCTGCGATATTACCTTCGGTGGAAGCGGACGTTAAACGCCAACAACAACAACAACCCAATAACCCGCAACTCAAAATCAAATGTCTCACAGGAGGAAAAGTGTGCAATAAATTCCTTAAAATCTAACGATAGTATCGTTATTAAATAAAGTGATAAAGGATGTGCCATTGTTATCATGGATGTGGAATATTATGAGAGAATCGTCCTCAAAATACTTGAAGACATACGGATGTTTACAACCATAGATTCTAACCATGATAAAAGAACGGATTAATAAACGCCTTAATCCAAGATCACAGAAATGAACTGACGGACAACGAACGGGATTATCTCCGAAAATTCGAGTATAAAACAAGTCAGTTTTATGGTCTTCCCAAAATCCATAAATCCAAAATGATCAAGGGGTCTATTAAACAACAAAAAGCCGAATTCATCCGTGTTTTCTAACCAGACGATCTCCCATTCACACCAATAATTGTCTGTCCGTGCTGTCCTACTAATAGACTATCAAATCAATTGATATCTTACTTAAGCCGTACGTGCCAAATGTAAAATCTGTTATTCGGGATGACATAGATTTAGGAGATAAACACTTCCTGTTACGTATTTAGAGGGGGTTTATTGTCCATTTAACCATGCTTGAATCATTAGAACACGAGACGCGATAGCGTCGAGTTGTTCTAATGGATAATTCAAGCATGGTTAAATGGACAATAAACCCCCGATAAATACGTAACAGGAACGTGTTTATCGATATTGTAGCTCAAATATTTAGGGATTTTCTTAGGAACTATTTAGGAAACATTTTTACACCTATTTCAAAAAGCCGTTATTTGCCCACGTGCTTGCGTTCATTTTTCAACATATTCTCAACACAGATTTAGGCCGTCCTGGCTTTCCTTCAAATTTAAAATTTTGGATTCTCGAGTGTCTAGTAAATGAATTATGAAAGAAAATGTTATTCGGATATCGATATAAAATTTTTTTAACGTTTGAAGATTTTTTTAAAAGAACGGGAAATTAGTCTTACTGTGGCATTTTAAGAGACGGGTGTTAGCGTGATAGAAATAATTCCGGCCTGCTATCCGAGACTAAAAGAGGGGTAACTCTTGGCAACAGAGGTTTCTTCGCTTCGTGAGTTTCATGTAAGTTTTCAGTCTTTATTATTTTATTTGCAGACTTTTATCACAACCCAGCAGCTTGTTCGTGTTCAAACAATTGCATTTCGTACTTACATCCTCAAAAATACCGTTTAAAACTATGACAGTGGTGGCTAGCCTAAGATTTCAAGTGGTTGCTATGTATACTATTCTGACGTGTTGTCAACAAATGTCAATTTTGGCATGGTTAGATATTCAGCTGCTATTTTCGACCCCCTCATTGTATTTGTAAGCGGTTTCTTGTGACTAATGACTTATTATTAGGTAGATCAAGTTAGCCAGACTTTGATCAAACCGTGATTTAATAAAAAAAATCCACCTGATTAAGTAAAAATTGATTGGTGAGTGAAGCTATATCCTACCAAAAAGAAAATAAATTTTTCCATACTGTGACACTGACAGCCTAGTTACGAATATATTTAGATACCTGAAAACGGTTTTAATTAATATATGGACTGATTTTTTACTGTTTTATGTATTTCAGAAATGTGTTTTCATAAAAGATGATGTTTGAAAATGGTGTGATAGTCATATGTGCAGAATTTCTTGAAGATATTTGCCAATAAAGATTTGAGTTGAGGAAGATCATGGAGCACAAAAATGAAAAAAAGTACACTGGAATATTTATACGCAGTAATTCGCCTTGATAATTCAGAGGGGGTTTATTGTCCATTCGACCACACTTTTCGACCAATCAGAATCGAGGAAATTTACACCTAAATATCAAATTCACAATTGAAACGAACGATCTGCAAATCGCTTTCTTGGACGTTCTAGTGAAACGAAGGGGAGAGCTCCTCATAACAGATATGTATTATTTCTAAAGAAACAGATACCAAAAACTATCTCTCTTATAAATCATGTCATCCACGCCATACCAAAAATAATATACCCCTTTCCTTAGCTAGAAAAAAAAATAGGCACAATTGTGATAGATAAAGACCTGCATATTGTCACATTAGGTGAACTGAAAGGAAATTTATTGAAGCAACATTACCCCCTCAAGGTAATAGAAATTGGGATAAATAAGGCTTTGGCATTTGATATCCAAACATTGAGGGCTACTAAAGCAAAAGACAGTTCGGATAATACCATTACCTTTGTCGCTAACCCCCAACATCCCAACTTCTTTAAAATAATGTACGAGAGCGGGTCACTCCTGGCATCAAACGACAACCTCAGAACGAAATTTGATAATGTTCAATTCATTAAGTCACAAAGACAGCCACCTAATCTGAAACGCTCCCTAACCAGAGAAAAATTCAATTCATCTATCACAAGGACCAGTTTTTATGTATCTAAATGCCTGGATCTGCGATGTAAATGTTGCGACCATAGAATGCCAAATAACAAATATAATTTTCGTAATTTTACGTTTAGCGTCAACCCCTACACGTCAAGACATATAATATGAGATTTTTTGTGTCACAATTCATATTGTCGTTGACGCTAAACGTAAAATTACGAAAATTATATTTGTTATTTGGCGTCATATGGTCGCAACATTTACATCGCAGATTTTCTAAAAATAATCTGTAATCCACGCCATGTTCAATTTCAACAATAAATTGAATATAGTTTTTCCTCAAGAAACCCCATTGTTAAATTACTTAATTGTGGTGCCGCCTTGGTACCCATCGCTATACCAAGAATCTGTTTGTAATTTGTTTCGCCAAATGTAAAAGTGCTGTTAGTCAGGATGATTTGTATAGCTTTGAGGATGAAGTTGTTTGAAATTCTCTCATGACTGCATTCAGGATGTTTATCCAACATATAGCAGTAGTGAGTTGTTGTTCTAATGTACAGTATCATATATTATAGTATAAAATATAAAAATAACACCGATTTGCTTCTACATGTTTCAATATAATTTCATCAGGAAGCCATTGATAACAATAACGTTGCAAGATTACCCGTTTGACGTCACAATGGAGGTACATTACATTGCATGAATGAATGAAAAAATGGATGAATAGTGATGAATGAATAAACAAATATAATATGTACATATATACATCTGGTGCAGTTTTTTTTTTGATGTCCATAGCAGTTATATCTCATAACAACCTCTCATGACGTCATCATACATCTAGGTTGATATTCGGTTCATATCAACCGCTGATGACGTAGATGATCGAAATAATACAAAGAACACAGAAATAAAATTTTATTCTTCTGACAATAAAAAAAACATTGTTATAGTATAGTTTGTATCATTCAGTAACGAAATAGACGGCGTACTTATCGGCATATTTAAATCGGTTATCCATGTCTAAGATATCTTTCAGAATTTTCTTTCCGCCCACATTATTTCTCCACACACTCCAAGTTTTCTTCAGGCTTTGGATATATCCCCATCATATTTGCATTCACACCTATTCTATCGTCATCATGGTGACAAAAATGGATTGATTATTCGTCTGACTTCGTTTTACTATCCAATTTGTTTTTTCTTTCAATTCAATTACTCCAAAACGGCGACGTATAAACAAAAACCTGCACGAGATAGCTTCGGTAATTTTTGCTTTTTGGCGGAAACCATCGAGCAATTATCCAATCACTGTTGCCTTTTTTAGAAGAGCCCATTAAATTTAAGGGTGAACGCGTTGTATATGTCAGATATAAACCTTCTCTCCCTCGGATTGATATGATAGAGAACACTTGGGCTGCGCCCGCGTGTTCTCTTATCATATCAACCTCGGGTAGGTTAATATCCTATACACACACTATTCAGTTAGCTACTTATTAAAAGGAGATCAATTAAGCTAATTTATTTGTTTAGCAGAGGTCTAAATTTTTTTTATGAAATATTCCCTTTAACTGTTCTCTGTTTTGCGCAATCATTTAGGAGCTGGTAGAACGGGATTATTTGGAATTTTGTATTAAAGTTGTGTGCACATATGTCCAGATGCTCGCTCAGAGATATCATGCGATATTCTGGATTTTTTTATCTGTGATTTGTGTACAGCAACTCGCGATCTCAAAAATTCAGTTTGACCGATATACTGCTCCGTACAACCAGGGCAAGTTATGACATAGATCACATTTCGTGATGCATATGTTAAATTAGCATTTACGCTAAATGTCCCGTGACCTTTAAAGGTGATTGATGGTCCTTCCATAAGATGTTCGCAAGTACCACAGTGTCCACGTTGGCATTTTTTCACCTCATATTTTGTTGGGTGTGATGATTCCGACGTGAATTTAGCCTTCGTAAGGATGTTTGATGTCTTTCAAACAATTGCTTTGACGCTTGCTGTTATTGATTTCTATTGATTTAAGAACTTCTTTCATCCGTTCATCATTTTCTATCACTGGTAGATTATGTCTAATTTTATTCATAATGTCCGGATTTAAGGGTTGAAGGTCGAAACGAATGCAATGGGTTTTCGCTGTGACGTGATTTTCTCCTTCACAGTCAGCAGATCGCGTCCATCCAGCTTTAAAGCTTTGGATATTCCATCGTTAATTAGATTTAGTGGATATTGTCTGTTTCGAAGGAATATTCGTAGCCTCTCGAATCGAACTTTCTGTTCATTGTTGTCAGATATAATTGTCCGGATTCGTCTGGCTAAATTCGTTTGGTGTGACTTGGATGGCATGACGTGAACATCAAATACTGTTTGGTGTCAGTAGGTTTGTAAAAGATATCAGTTTCAATCTTTTCTCCTTTTTTGATAACCAACGTGTCCAGAAATGCTAATCTAGTTTTCGACATTTCCATTGTAAATTGTATATTGACATCCATACCATTTAATATTTTAAAGAAAATATCCAGGTCATTTTTTGAACGGGTCCATATTATGAACGCCGTGGCTATTCTTACGACGAGGCGTAAGAATTTTTGAGGGACTATTCTTACGACATGGTGGAAGTTCCGGTAGCGCATGAGCAAGTTACACAATTTGGACTTGTATTTTGTAGTTTGCTAGGGGGTGTCGTAAGAATAGGCAATGCTTTATTTTTACGACGACATCGTCGTAGGAATTGGAGAAGGCTATTTTTACGACGACTACGTTGTCCAACTGCGATACTTAGCCGACATCAGACGGGATCAGCTCAGTAACGTAATTATAATACTAGGCCTATATATATATATATATATAGACCTATCTAGCCTATTTGAAATTCAGTTTTATTAATACCTTAAATTATAATTTTATTTTTTAAATAAAGCTCACATATCATAGCCTAAATAAGAGAAGCACACAGTGAGAAGCTCCAGAAAGTGAAACTATTTTTATTTTTCTATTGGAAAAAAATGAATCATTCTAGGCCTAATTCTTATTAATTCAAAAGTGGCCCATTTTAAGGTTTATGGAAATTACTTTTCAAATCTAAGCATCAGAGCAATGAGTATTTGGTGGATTTGATTCAAAGTTAATAAAAAAAACTATAATATAAAAATCGACAATAATTTACAGCCTAGATGTCACAATTTAACTGCCTAGCTCTTTCACTGAACGGGGCGTACATATACACATACGCTCCGTTTAAATCATTTATGCATGTTTTAAAAATATAAATCATGTTTATAAATTCCAAAATCACACACACACAGTCTATAGCCGTAACACTTGGTAATTTGGAACCATGATCGAAAGAAAAAACCAGGTTGGTTCCTCTTGGACTCAAATTTCATGACATCTTTTTTGAGAATCCATTGCACTGATCAGTGACAACTATTATTTTGGTCTTTTTTTATGTTTAGCGTCTATTTAACTTTCATCTATAAAAGTGATTAAAATCCAATACTGAATCATTCAAAGCTAAACATGTATTCCGTTGTAGTAAATCGATCGTAGGATTTGGTGTTTCGTTTACCTATTGTATTTTCTATGTAAGGCAGTATTTAAAAGTTTAATAATGCAAGAAATATTGAGTGTTTCGAAATATCCTTGACGTGGTATGATTGATCCATCCGCAAACAACAATATGACTAAGTGGGCTATAAACTATGTGAAGTTAATACATATTTAAGTCACAGGGTCAATGCATAAGTTATGTAATAAATATGTAATCTCGCCTAATGAATAAATAAGAGAACCGATGTCTTTATCACTGAGGCCCTTAGGCCCGGCATTCTAGCTGCCTTAGGGACGGCGCCTTCATGATCTGTCAATATACTTTAAGACGATAATTTTCAGATAATAGCAGCTTTTTAGTTTGAGATGACTCCTTCTTAGTTCTTAGGACCCGGGCTTCCGTGTCGGAGCGGCCCATTTTACTGAATAATATATTTCATAAATCGATTAACTTAGGCGCGTGAATTTGGCATACATACTGCAAGTCTACTGAATAATATGTTGTCATTAAAAGAAATTGAAAAGGGAAGAAACTATTATTTTCTAAAGAATTGTATTCTGGTAAAATGATATAATGAACAATTTTTTCTAAGACTAAGATTGTGTATCAAAATATGCAATTCTATGTAGGCCTACAATAAAATTACTTCAATACTTGTGGTAAACAAAGTGTTAAGTTTATGGTATCTGTAATATCAAAGGCGTATTATAGCTGAGGCGCTGGAGGCGCGAGCCTCCTCGCGAAAAAATCAAAGAAAGTTGAACAAATAAAACGGGAGAAAAATGCTAAAACCGATGAGAAAAATGAAATGTGCCCTAGTTAGAGAGGGCCTTAAAGGCAGACAAAAGGGCCCCTCGTCTGACAAAAGGGCCCCTCTGGCCAATGGAAAGGGCCCCCCGAGTCCGAGTCAATCGTTTTCTTTACACTTTTACTGTCGAATCCACTACTGAATGCGAATGCAGTCATTGCACTGGTATGAAAATCATCATTCAAAACACCACCCCCATCCCGGACCCCCGCGAAAGAGGGTCCTCAAAATAGTATAGCCTCCGCCATGATAAACCTTAAAACGCCCCTGTGTAATATACCTTTCCAAATGTCTTAACAAAAGTATACTATTTAGCTCAATTAATTATCAGTTGCAATAAGCTTTTAATAAAATAGTAAGCTTAATACTGTTATGCTATTCAAAATCATATTTTTCCCTTTTACTGGAGGCCTTAATCTGACCACCTATAAATTCCATAAAAGAACACAATAAATTAAATTTTCTATTTATAAATAACTCCATTAAAGTACACATTATAAATTAAATTTTCTATTTATAAATAAAATAAAAGTCTGAACACAGATCAGAACTAATGTCATGGATATCTAGAGTACAAGTTCAGATTGATGATAATTTAATATATTCTTGTGCAGTGGTGTAAATGGACAATTTCACAGTATTGGGAGGTCTATAAAAGCCATCAAAACATTACATGACACCTAGAGCAATATGCAAAATATTCAAAGTTTTTTTTGGTTTATGCCGATGTAAAAAGAGAAACCAATCAACTCAAATATGTTTATTGAAAAATGTAATACTATTTAATTTTAAAATAGAACTTTTATATCTTTGATTATTTTTTTTTTATTTTTTAAAAATGAAAGCCTACGTTAATTAATAGATCATAAAGTACACAGTGGGTTAATGTTTCAGCCAAAAGTATTTATCTTGGAAAACAACCAACGGCACAAATATGTTCGTTGGAAAATGTTAGGCCTATATATGGACTATTTGAAATTAAATTTTAATATTCTGAAATTATTATTTTATATTTTACTGAAAGCTTACTTTATTAACATACAATAAATAAGAGAATCACACAGTAATAAGCTCTAGAAGACAAAGGTAATTTTCTGTGGGAGAAAAAATAAATCATGTTGAGTAAAATAGGCCTTATCCAAAAAGGGCGTGGCGCTTTGACATTTTCAAATGGGCCATTTTAAGGTTTATAGAATTTAAATTTTCAAATCTACGAATTGAAGCAAATAGTATTTGGTGGATTATTTTCAAAGTTAATAATAAAAATATTCAAAATCGGCAATAATTAACGGCCTTAAAGACCAATTCGTAAACCGCCACAATTGCCGTCTGTCACTTCATAATAATTACTTCATATCATAATCACTCCGGGCCGTACCACGCTACGCTCCGTTTATGTATGATTTAAAAATATGAATCATGTTTTATAAATTCCCGAATCACACACACAACTAACATATGATTGTATGTGATAATTCTCAGTAGTTTTGTTACCGAAAATACTATAAAACTACGAGATTAAAGAGATTTAGTTCATCGATATAGATATCGTAACGTTGAGCGAATTGTCAGCGCGTGTTTATTACAGATGATTCCCAAGATGCATTGGGTGTCGCTGTGTTTCTATGGGTAGTAATGCGAGTTGCCACACTGGTTATCTTTACTCTGTGATGTAATGCGGTCCATGGCCAGGCTAAGCATGCAAGTTGGACAATGTAGTAGTCGTAAAAATAGCCTGTTTCATATTCTTACGAGATCGTCGTAAGAATAGGAGACAGGCTATTTAATACGACGATCTCGTCGTAAGAATAAAGCATTGCCTATTCTTACACCGAACACAAATTGGCGACCTATTCGGCTAGCGAGCTATTCGACCAATCCAGCTGGCAACCTGTTCGTTGGCAACCTATTCAGAATTAAGACAACAGTCGCCCAAACTCATCTATTTTTACCAACCAATAAAATCCAACGTTATATTTATCAAATGAAAGTAGAATAATATATTATTTTTTATCCATTCCTTTAGCTCAGAATAGAGGTGTAATTTCGCAATATCGTACAAAATTCTTGACATCCAACTAAATATATTCCGAAAGGTAATTAAATAGGCTTTCCAAATATTATCAGTAGAAGTTGGCACAATCATATTAAAGGGGTGCACTCTCTTCCTAAACATGACCAATTTTTTAAAAAATTTTAAAGGGAAAAACTGTTAATATCCCGTGTAAAAATTCGGACCATCGTACAAAATTCTGAGCATCCAACTATATATATTCTGAACGGTAATTGGATAAGCTTTCCAAATACTATTAGTAAAAGTTGGCACAATCATATTAAAGGGGAACGCTCTCAACCTGAACATAGCCAATTTTTATACGCCCACATTGAAATGTGGTCGTATATTGTCGTCGCCCCCGTCCTTCCGTCCGTCCGTCGGTCCGTCGGTCTGTCGGTCCGTCGGTCCGTCGGTCCGTCCGTCCGTCCATCCGGCGTCCACAATTGCTTGTGGACGCTCTAGAGGCTAAAGTTAATATCCGATTGACTTTAAATTTATACACAGTGTTTAAGATCATGAGACAAAGAAGCCTATTGTTTTTCAGAGATTTCCGATAATTAGTGCCAGAGTTATGGCCCTTGATCACTTCAAAAAATCTTGTGGATGCTCTAGAGGCCAAAGTTAATACCCGATTGACTTTAAATTTATACACAGTGTTTAAGGTCATATGACGAAGAAGCCTATTGATTTTCAGCGATTTCCGATAATTAGTGCCAGAGTTATGGCCCTTGATCACTTCAAAAAATCTTGTGGATGCTCTAGAGGCCAAAGTTAATATCTGATTGACTTTAAATTTATACGCAGTGTTTAAGGTCATGGGAAGAAGAAGTCTATTGATTTTCAGCAATCTCTGATAATTATTGCCAGAGTTATGGCCCTTGATCACATCAAAAAATCCTGTGGAGGCTGTAGATGCCAAAGTTAATATCCGATTGACTTTAAATTTACACACACTGTTTAAGGTCACGAGACTAAGAAGCCTACTTATCATCCGATTGACTTCAGACTGATACACAGAGTTTAAGGTGTTGAAACGAACAAGTATTTTGATTTTCAATGAATTTTGATAACTGAACAGCTAAATCCATGATGTTAAATGTTTCCTATACTAATTGTTAGCGTGGGGCAAAACTTTGTAAAAAGCAAACAAATTCTAATGATTTTCAGATAATTACATAATGAGTTGTTACTCTTAATCAGATTTTAGTGTATTACAAATGTTTCATTACCAAAAAAAGTAAAAATATGCGACAACCCTTGTTGATTGCCCGGACGATTTAGCTGCTGTGGGCGTATGTTTCGTTGCCTGACAACCTATCTTTCAATATTTTAAAGTGAAAGAACAGTATTTTTTTCGAAGTCAAAATTCGGACCATCGTACAAAATTCTGAGCATCCAGTTATATGAATTCGGAAAGGTAATTGAATAAGCTTTCCAAATATTATTAGTAAAAGTTGGCACAATCATATTAAAGGGTCGCGCTCTCAACCTGAACATAGCCAATTTTTAAATATTCTATATATAAAGATAGACCGGTATTTTTTTCGAAGTTCAAATTCGGACCATCGTACAAAATTCTGAGCATCCAGCTATATATATTCTGTAAGGTGAAAATGAAATGAAATGAAATGGGTTTAACGTCCTACTCTTTTGCACCTAACCTGGGCTAATGGAAGACGGACATACGCCATACAGTGTGCTATGAGGGAAATTTTGCCCGGGCAGCGGCGCTACGGCCTACTCTTATATCGAATTCCAACTGCCAAGGGATCTTTTACGTGCACTCCAATTTGTACACGGAACCTCGGTTTTTCGTCCCATCCGAACGACTAGGCAGCTGTCCCTGTCAGGCCCTCCTTCTGCATCACTGACAAGGGGAAATCACTCCGGAAAATCGAGATGAACTTTCTCGGTCAATGCAGGGATCGAACACCCGACCTCCAGACTAGCGAACCAGAGCCTTATCCACTTAGCCACCGTGACCCCCTTCTGAAAGGTAATTGGACAAGTTTTCCAAATATTATTAGCAAAAGCTGGCACAATCATATTAAAGGGGCGCGCTCTCAACCTAAACGTCGCCAATTTTTTAATATTTTAAAGTGAAAGAACGGTAACATTCCGAGTCAAAATTCGGACCATCGTTCAAAATGTTGAGCATCGAGCTATATATATATTCTGAAAGGTAATTGGATAAGCTTTCCAAATATTATTAGTAAAAGTTGGCACAATCATATTAAAGGGGCGCGCTCTCAACCTGAACATAGCCAATTTTTCAATATTTTAAAGTGAAAGAACGGTAATATTCCGAGTCAAAATACGGACCATCGTACAAAATTCTGAGCAACCAGCTATATATATTCAGAAAGGTAATGGAATAAGCTTTCCAAATATTATTAGTAAAAGTTGGCACAATCATATAAAGGGGCGCGCTCACAACCTGAACATAGCCAATTTTCAATATTCTATATGTAAAGATAGACCGGAATTTTTTTCGAAGTCCGAATTCGGACCATCGTACAAAATTCTGAGCATCCAGCTATATATATTCTGAAAGGTAATTGAATAAGCTTTCCAAATATTATTAGTAAAAGTTGGCACAATCATATTAAAGGGGTGCGCTCTCAACCTGAACATAGCCAATTTTTCAATATTTTAAAGTGAAAGAACGGTAATATTCCGAGTCAAAGTTCGGACCGTCGTACAAAATTCTGAGCATTCAGCTATATATATTCTGAAAGGTAATTGAATAAGCTTTCCAAATTTTATTAGTAAAAATTGGCACAATCATATTAAAGGGGCGCGCTCACAACCTGAACATAGCCAATTTTTCAATATTCTATATGTAAAGATAGACCGGAATTTTTTTCGAAGTCCAAATTCGGACCATCGTACAAAATTCTGAGCATCCAACTATATATATTCTGAAAGGTAATTGGATAAGCTTTCCAAATATTATTAGTAAAAGTTGACCCCTTTAATATGATTGTGCCAACATTTACTAATAATATTTGGAAAGCTTATTCAAATACCTTTCCGAATTCATATAACTGGATACTCAGAATTTTGTACGATGGTCCGAATTCCGACTCGGAATATTACCGTTCTTTCACTTTAAAATATTGAAAAATTGGCTATGTTCAGGTTGAGAGCGCGCCCCTTTAATATGATTGTGCCAACTTTTACTAATAATATTTGGAAAGCTTATCCAATTACCTTTCAGAATATATATAGCTGGATGCTCAGAATTTTGTACGATGGTCCGAATTTTGACTCGGAATATTACCGTTCTTTCACTTTAAAATATTAAAAAATTGGTGACGTTTAGGTTGAGAGCGCACCCCTTTAATATGATTGTGCCAACTTTTACTAATAATATTTGGAAAGCTTATTCAATTACCTTTCAGAATATATATAGCTGGATGCTCAGAATTTTGTACGATGGTCCGAATTCGGACTTCGATAAAAATTCCGGTCTATCTTTACATATAGAATATTGAAAAATTGGCTATGTTCAGGTTGTGAGCGCGCCCCTTTATATGATTGTGCCAACTTTTACTAATAATATTTGGAAAGCTTATTCAATTACCTTTCTGAATATATATAGCTGGTTGCTCAGAATTTTGTACGATGGTCCGAATTTTGACTCGGAATATTACCGTTCTTTCACTTTAAAATATTGAAAAATTGGCTATGTTCATGTTGAGAGCGCGCCCCTTTAGTATGATTGTGCCAACTTTTACTAATAATATTTGGAAAGCTTATGAAATTACCTTTCAGAATATATATAGCTGGATGCTCAGAATTTTGTACGATGGTCCGAATTTTGACTCGGAATATTACCGTTTTTTCACTTTAAAATATTAAAAAATTGGCGACGTTTAGGTTGAGAGCGCGCCCCTTTAATATGATTGTGCCAGCTTTTACTAATAATATTTGGAAAACTTGTCCAATTACCTTTCAGAAGGGGGTCACGGTGGCTAAGTGGATAAGGCGCTGGTTCGCTAGCCTGGAGGTCGGGTGTTCGATCCCTGCATTGGCCGAGAAAGTTCATCTCGATTTTCCGGAGTGATTTCCCTTTGTCAGTGATGCAGAAGGAGGGCCTGACAAGGACAGCTGCCTAGTCGTTTGGATGGGACGAAAAACCGAGGTCACGTGTACAAATTGGAGTGCACGTAAAAGATCCCTTGGCAGTTGGAATTCGATATAAGAGTAGGCCGTAGCGCCGCTGCCCGGGCAAAATTTCCCTCATAGCACACTGTATGGCGTATGCCCGTCTTCCATTAGCCAAGGTTAGGTGCAAAAGAGTAGGACGTTAAACCCCATTTCATTTCATTTCATTTTCACCTTTCAGAATATATATAGCTGGATGCTCAGAATTTTGTACGATGGTCCGATGGTCTATCTTTATATATAGAATATTTAAAAATTGGCTATGTTCAGGTTGAGAGCGCGACCCTTTATTATGATTGTGCCAACTTCTACTAATAATATTTGGAAAGCTTATTCAATTACCTTTCCGAATTCATATAACTGGATGCTCAGAATTTTGTACGATGGTCCGAATTTCGACTCGAAATATTACCGTACTTTCACTTTAAAATATTGAAAAATTGGCTATGTTCAGGTTGAGAGCGCGCCCCTTTAATATGATTGTGCCAACTTGTACTAATAATATTCGGAAAGCTTATTCAATTACCTTTTAGAATATATTTAGTTGGATCATCAGAATTTTGTACGATGGTCCGAATTTTGACACGGGATATTAACAGTTTTTCCCTTTAAAATTTTTAAAAAATTGGCCATAGCAAACTACAAGTCCAACTTGTGTAACTTGCGCATGCGCTACCGGAACTTCCGCCATGTCGTAAGAATAGTCCCTCAATAATTCTTACGCCTCGTCGTAAGAATAGCCACGGCGTATTATGAAACAGTCGTCCAAGTACCGACGCCAAGCTTTTATGAAATAGCTAGCAAATACGTCTCCGAATTGTAGTTGAACCTTTTCATATAGTTGTTCTTCTAAATAGGCTAGTACCAGAGTTACGTATGTTGGCGCCATTTTTGTCCCCATAGCTGTTCATTTCGTCTTTTTGTAGTGGTCACCATCAAAGTGGAATGTATTGTTTTGAAGTATGAATTCCACACTTGAGATGACCAATGAGTTAGAGATTCGGGTATTTCTCAAACCAGTATTTTACTATTTTACACTTTTTAGATCGCCATCATAAGGGATGCTGCTATATAGAAACGTTACATTAAATGAAACCATCATGGATTTTTCTTGGACTTTTGTTGGCAGTTGATGGAGGAAATCCATTGTGTCACGTACATAGATTTTCACGTAACTCAAATATGGTTTCAATAAGAGGTCAATAAAGTTGCTGGGGCGGTGTGTTGAACATGATGGCCGCGCAATTATTGGTCTTATTTTCAAATCTGGTGGATGTGGCATACTGACAAATTCGCTGGTAGCTGGGGAGCATATCTCATTGATAGCCTTACTCTTATGATCTTTTGGCAGGCCGTAAAAATTGTTCTCTCTCTACATACGAATTGTGTCAGATAATCGTGTTCCGTTTTCGTCATATCAGTGAATTTGTTGACGAGCTCTTTCATCTTCTTGAATGTATTAGCGTTCATTTCGGCATCAATTTTTATGTAGCTATCTGTATCACTTAATCTATCCAAGGCCATGGCTTTATAGTTAGAACAGCTCATAACTACAGTGGCACCTCCTTTGTCGGCCTGTTTATAGCCTAATGATGCTTTTATCTCTCGCCAAGCTCTCCAGTGATTTCCTCTCATTGTACGTGGTGTTGCTAGATCTGTTTTGTGCCCGATACTGATCAGTTGGAATTGACTTTATATTTTCCGTAAAGATCTGTAGTGCTTGGTTGTTAGTCTTTGCACACCAATTGCTTTTATTTCGTATGAGAAAATCATCTACTTGGCAAACACTCTTCTTCAAGCGACGCCGTTATATTCAGTTACTAAGAACGAACAAATGACGCAGCACGCGCACGTGCATTTGACGTCAGTTTGTCATACAATGAATAGAACCCATAGAAATATATATATAGACTAGAATGGCCGTCACGTGACCTGCGACATGTAAATACGGCCGCCATGTTTGTACATTGATTGACGTCGCGTGCGGTGAACTCAATGTGTCCAGCTTCGTTTCACGTTACGCTTGAAAGAAAGAAGGGTCGTAAAACAACCCATTGCCATAACTACTCACAGGTTTTTTTCTACTAGTTTGTAGAACGTAATAATATATATCTTCATTTTCTAATGTAATGGAATGACTCTCGAAGCAGGCGTTGTTAATATAGCCACGGTGAAACAGTGAAATGAACCTATTTTCATCTCTACACTGCCATGGATGGATGGGCTATGAATTGTGGTATTTTTTTTAGAAATTATGGAATCTCGATGATCGACAAGCAATAATAATAGGGCCGCTAAGTCTCGCGACGATTTCTTTGGTAATCTACTTATTGACGGCGACATTCATCCAGCAATAATTGAGCAATGGCGAAAAATAGGCTAGATGCCTCGCAAGGCATTGAACGTGAATCAATGTGAATGAAGCGTTCGCGGCACCAATTACTTTTGTTTTACAAAAGAAAAATAACAGATATTTTAGTTTGTTTATCAAGGTATGTAAATCAATTATTTAAACATATCTTAATAAAATGTTTGATATTAATCCCGAAATAGTAGTAGGCCCCAAGCCTTGGTTGCGCAGTTTTGGCCTTTTGCGTTAGGTAGCGGTCTGAGTTAGATTTGTTTACAAACAAACCCCATTACCAGTACATTATTCCTCCGCCTGCACATTTAGTGCTTCGACAAATTTAAATTTTAATGTCTTGATTGTTATATAAAGTTAAAACAATTTTCCCCACGGGTTATAATTCTAAGTACCGGTACCGGTAAAATGCAAACTTGGAAAATATGTTATACTTATGTAAGTAATAAAATAAAAAGAAAATTCTAAAAAATACGTACGTATCGCGATCTCTCTTGAATTTTTCGACAAGTTAAAACTTTACTGGTACTAGTTACTGTGTTTTATCTCAGCAGATTGATGGATTATAATAATATGATGGCGAGGAGATTCAAGTTTTTAGCGCAGAGAGGATGGGCGAAAAGCGGCCGTGTAGCACACGTGGAAGGTGTTCTGAAGGTAATTTGTCAAATAACGAATATGGACAACTATTGAAATATTTAATTTTACCATAGATAATACCACGGTATTATCTATGATTTTACTTAGGCCTATATTCAGTATAATTTAATACCTATCTGTTTGTATTTTGTGGTTTTACTTGACAGACCTATCTCACGGCATTTTCCGAAGATTTCTAAAAATTAAAATAATACTACCGGTAGGCCTCCCATGAAGATTTTGCATTTTGTGAAGATTTGTAGTAAAGTTTAAATATTAGGCCAAATGATATAGGTCTACCATAAATATTTTTAGATAATGATCAGCTCTCACAAAAAAGTACCGATAAGCAGACTAAATATCCCGGCCTGCATTTTGTGAACTAGGCCTTCCTTTTTCTAAAAACCGTGATCAGCTGTCCAAAAAAAAAAGGTCAAAATATGCAGGCAGAATTCTCACAGTATTTTATGAAGATTCGAAAACTAAATTTAAAAAAATACTAGGCCTTGTGATATAGGCCTATATATTTATATGAACAAAAGGTGATCAACTCTCAAAAAAAAAATCAAAATATCCATGCAGGTTACCTCACAACAGTTTGTGAAGATTTGTAAATTAAATTTAAAATAATACTAGGCCTTGTGATAGGCCTATATATTTCTAAAGGAAAAGGTGATCATTTCTCCAAAAAAAAAAGTCACGATGTGCAGCCAGGATATCTCACAGCAGTTTGTGAAATTAAGAAAATACTAGTCATCATGATATTGGCCAACCTATTTCTAAAAAAAACAGTGATCAACTATCCAAAAAAAATATAAATAAATAAGGACACAATATGTGGAATATTTAAATTGTTTGGCAGTACATTTATCTGATATTTATTACATTTTCTTCCTGGGGTGAATGAAAAGGGAAAAACCATTGTGACGGGTTATACCATAATGTTAATGAAATAGAACTTGGTGTTCTGTTAAAGGTAGATACGGTTCTAATTGTGTCAGAATAAGTGAGTAAGATGCTGGCTTGCTAGCCGGAAGGTCACAGGTTAGATCCCGGTGTTGGTCAAGAAAGTTCGACATTTTCCGGTGTGGTTTCCCCTTGTCAGTGGTGCTGGACGGCGGGCCTATCAAGGATAGCTGTGTAGTCGTTTGGATGGTACGAAAAACCAAGGCCCAGTCTACATATTGGCGTTTACGTAAAAGATTGATTTGGCAGTTAGAATTTTATATTAGAGTAGGCTGTAGCAAAATTTCCCTCTTAGTGTCAAATAGGCCTATAGCCTATTTATAAAAGTAGATGACGAACAAGTATTTTAAAATCCAAGTCACATTTGAAAAGGTTTACGTTAACCTTTTCAAATCATGTAGTTGTATTTTTCCAATTTTTTAAATTAGGTGTGTTACGATGAAATTTGCACCATCAATTTATTCGAATATTGTAAAATAATACAATTTGTTGACCAGAATAAAGATTGGGACATGTTATTCAATTACAACAAGAGTGTTATTGGGGCTTTAATTCAGAACACATTTATTTTTACTGCTGAGGGTTGCCAATCAACAACTGATGCAAAATTTCATGTTTTACACTAATTGACATTTACAATAAAAGAAATGTTCGCTCACTAACAGGGGTCACGTTGGCTAAGTGGGTAGATGCTGGCACGCTAGCCTGGAGGTTGGGTGTTCGATCCCTGCATTGGCCGAGAAAGTTCACTCAGGTACCCCTTGTCAGTGATGCAGGACGAAGGGCCTGACAAGGACAGCTGTCTAGTCATTCGGATGGTACGATAAACCGAGGTCCAGTATACACATTGGCATGCACGTAAAAGATCCCTTGACAGATGGAATTCGATATAAGAGTAGGCCGTAGCGCGACTGTCCGGGCAAAATGTCCCTCATAGCACACTGTATTAGCCAAATTCGGAGTAGAACAGTAGGATGTACATGTAAAACTATTTGATTTCGCTCACTAACATTAGTAACAAGGAAATTTGGAGTTTGATTCAAGTGTTCATCGAGAAAATTTCCTGGCGCATCCGGAAAGGAACAATGTCTAGTCATTCTGATGGGATGAAATATCAAGGGTCTGTTGGCATACACGTAAATGAACCAATGACATTTAGCATTCAAAATAAGGGTAGGCTGTGGAGCTGCTGTTCAGTTAAATATTCTTAATTTTATTTCATTTTTCTACATTTCAGACAGCATTGTAATTATTATGCAAGCTGCAAGCAAACTGATGTTTGAAAAGAAGCATATTTTAAAATAGAGAGAGAATTAGATATCAAGACTAAGTTTGGATTGGCACCAAGTTCATTTCTCATAGACTACGAAGAATATTTGGCGGTCTGCGAATCAGATCGAAATAATTAATTTTGTTTTTTAATGGAAATAATAAATCTGAAATGTGAATAGTTGTGCAAGCAAACTGATGTTTGAAAAGAAGCATATTTTAAAATAGAGAGAGAATTAGATATCAAGACTAAGTTTGGATTGGCACCAAGTTCATTTCTCATAGACTACCACTAATATTTGGCGGTCTGCGAATCAGATCGAAATAATTAATTTTGTTTTTTAATGGAAATAATAAATCTGAAATGTGAATAGTTGTGGATTAGAAAGCTTATATGTGTATTTACATTGCAATCTAAAGACTGTACTATGCTGATCTATCCCTATATATTATAGGCAAGGAGAATGGTCGTTTGTCCAATTTCGTGGGTTTTCGTCGGGTACTCTGGTTTCACCCCACTACTAAAGACCCCTACGCGAAAGCGATTAATTGAAAATTTGCTCAAGAAAATATACCAAAGTTGCATTCACATTGCAAGAAATGTTTCACACATTTGGTAATTTACATGGCAAAAGTAAAGTATGACATTTTCATTCACTGCATGTGTACATGTTTAGTTTTCATTGCCAATGGTTAGATAAATTTAACTTATCAATGCATTTATGTAGCCCGATAAATTTCTTGTAACAGTATGGTAGTAATATCATACATTTGTTAGTGTATGTTTAAAATGAAAAGGCACATAAAGCTACATACATGTACACATAAATTCAACAGAGTTGCATTGTAAAATGTTCGATTTACATGTACGTACATGCAAGTCTTGCCTACATTTAAAGGCAAAAAGAAATGTTCTTTAAATTAATTAAAGGAAATTTTGAGATTTCACAGGTAAATGTGGCCAAATGTGAAAATATCTTATGTGAATAAATCTCCAGTGACCCAAAAATATTTTGAAAATTGTGATCTGTGTATAAAAGTTAAAAAAAAAATGGTTTTATGCCATCATAAAGGGGGTGCAAGTAAATTCAATTCAAAAGTGAAAATTTTTGCAGTTTAATAAATACATGTACACATGAGAGCTATATGTGTAATAGAAATTGACTTACACAAATATCAGGTTCATTTCATTGAGTGAGGAAAATTTATAATTTCATGAGTAGATAAATAGTCTCTATACCTATTACATTCTCCCAATATTCAGTTAAAAAGAAATATTTGACAATAATCCAATGATTTCATTTAATATATTTATTGATTTTTTTTCAAAACAAAGAAATATGTAATTAATGTACAGTTGAGAGTTAAAGTTAAATGTATTCCAATTCTTTACAAGAAATATGAACTCACATAACAAGCCTCCTTGTCGTTCAATGAAAACTGTTTTAAAATTAGGATATTTATGAATGAATTAATTGAGCAGTGCCGATGGTTATTTAAGCATTATTCACATTGTCCTTCCATGTTAGAAATTTATCGGTTTAAAAATCCCTGTGGTCATCAAATGAAAATTCTTCATAAAAGTAAATACAGTGGCTTCTATATATTGGTGGGCTGAAAAAAAATACATATTAATTATAAGTATGTTTGAACATATAAGGAAGTCTAGAATAAATTTACAAAGTGGGTTCGTTGACAACAGCCAATCAGCCATCACTCCCTCAATCTCAGTGAAATTACAAACGAAGGAAGCTTCGTCGTCAGTTCAGGAAAGCAGATTTTTTGTACAATTTCACTGCCTATCGTGAATTTGAACCAGGCCTAGTAGATCTACGGGTGCCAGTGGACTTTAGTATATACTACACGTAGTACCATGGTCCGTATTATACTACTAAAGACTAGGCCTAGAGTAGCTAGTGTACTTTTTTAGTATTGTAGGTAGGCCTATATTTAGTATATAACAATAAATAAATAAAAGTATAACTATAACTCCCATAGGCTGTTTAACCTCTAAAGATAGGCTACGTTTAGTAAGCGGTAGGCGAGGTCAACATAAATCAGTGCTAGCCATGCAGTGTGAGTGTTACATAATAATAGGCCGCCAACTAAAGATAAACACAGTTGAGTTTGCGACAACATTGTCTGTCGACTCCACGTCTCCAACACGGGACTGCAGACGCTGAACGCTTGGACATTTTGGCTTCTTAAAATATAATCAGTATTGAATTTCTTACCTGTGGAAGGTTATTCCATTTAATGTTGATGTGGGGTTTTAGTTATTTGTACAGTTAATGGCAAAACACTGTGTCCCTTCGGTGGATAGTATGACATTTTCATTCACTGCATGTGTACATGTTTAGTTTTCATTGCCAATGGTTAGATAAATTTAACTTATCAATGCATTTATGTAGTGCAGCTTTGCGGTTGTACTAATAATTTTGGATACAACAGTTATATCTTGAAATTGCAAAGCATGACTGTCTTTTCCTGATGAAACTATTTCTCCCACCCTCAATAAACCGTAAAATGCTAATAAAAACATAGCTTTCCAAAGTGTTTTTACAAAAACTGTGTATTGAAAATGATCAAGGGAGATAATCAAGGTGTTCAATATTGGAAGGGTTATTGGCAATCTCTGGTCAACTGTTGGTTTCAGCTTATAATATCCCTGCATCATTTTCCGAATAAGGAAATGAGAAGAAAACGGGGGAAAACCTTTCATCTGCTGAAAGTAAGCAATAGCCGATAAAAAAGTAGGGACTGTAGAAGGAGAAAATTTGGTTAGGTGACAATGAGCGATGAACAGCAATATATGGTCAATCTGGAGAGATTCCAGGAAACTGTGTATTTATAAAAGACGAATAATTATCAACAGCCCTTTGATAAAGAGCTGCTGATTTAAACATATGTTATTGTTCAATAAACAACTGGATAAGACACAAGTTTTACAACTTATAAAAGTCTTCTCCAATACATACATATTACATCAATGAACTTAAATAATATTAAATAAATTTATACGAAAAAGAACATGAAGAATTCACCTAAAAAAGGATGAAAATAAATAAACTAGTTCAAAAGATCTTGATCAATGCAAAGCATGACTTGTGTAATTAATTCATATTGTAATCAATTCATATTGTAATGTTTCAGCTGATATACCTACATGATCACATTCTGGAAAAGCGACAAGTGCCTTTAATGTATTTTTGTACCGCTATAAATATAGAACAATTTACGTCATAGTTAAATTTTTCGTTCCCTAATAATAATAAATCAACAGAGATCGGAATACCCATAAAGAACTGTTGATGGTGGTGCCAGAGCAGCTTTAATGATCGAAGATGCATGTTGTCTCAAAATCCGATGCCAAGGATTGTGTGATTTAATGGCGTTGGATGGGTGTCTGCATTTAGACATAAATCTTAAAACTTGGAAACCTACAAACGAGACAATAAATCAGCGGCTGTATTGTGTATTCCTGGAATATGCAAACAACGGAAACATATATTATATTTCAGCATTTGGCAGACCAAACGCCGAACCAATTGCATAATGATTTTGTCTTTAGATGTTTGTTTGTTTTCTATGTAAACAACTGAAAGATTATGAGTGTAGAATTCAACACAATAAATTTTAACCCAATCGGCATACAGTTCCACAGCTACTACTATGGGATAAAGTTCTCGTATATTAATATGATGCTGTAAGTCAGTTTTCGACCAAGGGATGACAAACCAATGATTGTTTAAAATTCCTGCACAAGCTTTATCGCTAGCATCTGTGTACATAATCAAAGACTCAGAAGTTTCCCAAATATCAGACAGTATCAAAGCACGACCATTGAAATTATTTGCAAAAATTTACCAAGTCTGTGAATCTGCTTTTGTATCCAAATTTAGACGTCTTCTATGATGCGGTTTATTTAACCCAATTGTAAGATCAATCAATCTTCTAAGAAAAGCTCTACCTGGGCAAACTACGTAGCATGCAAAATTCAACAGACCTGTGAGTGATTGGAGCTCTTTCAGTGTAACTTTGGTTTTATGATAAAGAAACTCGTCTAACAAAGAACGTAACTTCAAAAGTTTGTCATTTGGGAGTCGGATCTCCATTGAAATTGTATCTAATTCCAGTCACAAAAACGTAATCCTAGTCGTAGGATAAACAGTCTTTTCTTCTTTTATTGGGACACCGATATCTTGACAAAGTTTATAAAAACAAGCCAACAGTGAGGCTGATGTCCCCCGCCGAAATCCCAAAATAAATAGATGACACATATTAATTAATCGCACATTTATTTTTTTCAAACGTATCGAGCAATCAAACTCAACACGAAGTGTCATCCAAAAATTGCTTATCTCTGCCTACCGTAAGAAGAAAATACTCATCTTCGAACTCCATCAAGGCATTGACCTAATAAGCATACACACCAATTTTGAACATTTTAACTCAATTCGAAGGAGAGTTATTGTGTTCCAAAGTCTCGGCAAATCAAATTGCTTATCGCTCTGCTTACCCTGAGCAGAAAATGTTCATTATCGATCTTAGTCAAGGTATTACTGTAATGAAACTATACACCAAGTTTCATCACTCTCACTTAATTAGAACTAAAGTTATCGTGTCCCAAATCATCAACCAATCAAATTGCTTATCTCTGCCTACCCTAAGCGGAAAATGCTCATCTTCGAACTCCATCAAGGCATTGACCTAATAAGCATATACACCAAGTTTGAACATTTTAACTCAATTAGAAGGAGAGTTATTATGTTCCAAAGTGTCGGCAAATCAAATTGCGTATCGCTCTGCTTAGCCTGAGCAGAAAATGCTCATTATCGAACTTAGTCAAGGTATTACTGTAATGAAACTATACACCAAGTTTCATCACTCTCACTTAATTAGAACTAAAGTTATCGTGTCCCAAATCATCAACCAATCCAATTGCTTATCTCTGCCTACCCTAAGCGGAAAATGCTCATCTTCGAACTCCATCAAGGCATTGACCTAAAAAGCATATACACCAAGTTTGAACATTTTAACTCAATTAGAAGGAGAGTTATTATGTTCCAAAGTGTCGGCAAATCAAATTGCGTATCGCTCTGCTTACCCTGAGCAGAAAATGCTCATTATCGAACTTAGTCAAGGTATTACTGTAATGAAACTATACACCAAGTTTCATCACTCTCACTTAATTAGAACTAAAGTTATCGTGTCCCAAAGCATCAACAAATCAAATTGCTTATCTCTGCTTACCCTAAGCGGAAAATGCTCATCTTCGAACTCCATCAAGGCATTGACCTAATAAGCATATACACCAAGTTTGAACATTTTAACTCAATTAGAAGGGGAGTTATTGTGTTCCAAAGTCTCGACCAATCAAATTGCGTATCACTCTGCTTATCCTGAGCAGAAAATGCTCATTATCGAACTTAGTCAAGGTATTACTATAATGAAACTATACACCAAGTTTCATCACTCTCACTTAATTAGAACTAAGGTTATCGTGTCCCAAAGCTTCAACCAATCAAATTGCTTATCTCTGCTTACCCTAAGCGGAAAATGTTCATGTTCGAACTCCATCAAGGCATTGACCTAATAAACACATACACCAAGTTTGAACATTCTAGCTCAATTAGGAAGAGAGTTATTGTGTCCCAAAAAGTGTGACAGACAGACGGACAGACAGACAGACAGACAGACAGACACAGACAGACAGACAGACAGACAGACAGACAGACAGACAGACAGACAGACAGACAGACAGACGGACGAACCCATTTTAATAGTCCCCCAACTTTCTTCGAAAGGCGGGGGACAAATATTCAATGCAGTAGAACAAGAATCGCTGCTGGGTTCGCCAAGAAACAGAAAATCATCTAGGACATGGACGCAATATGGAGCTTCTAATTTATTGCTTAGTATCCAATGTAATGCAGAACTAAATTTTTCAAATAAATTACAAGAGTAGCTCAGGCCCATTGGCAAGGTTTTATCGAAATAAAATTTATCGTCTATTTGAAATCCTAATAACGAATAATCATCGGGATGAATTGGCATTAACTTATATGTGTGTTATGTCCCTTTACGTAGTGTTCTTATAAATGTCACAGCATTGTCAATAGTTTGAAACATTACTGTGGAATAGTTTTCAGGAATAAACTCATTTATAGACTTCCCAGGGGGATACGACAAATGGTGAATAACACGCCAGGCATTGGATTCTTTCTTGGGGACTAGTCCCAATGGAGACACTTGCACAGAAGGAATTGGAAGTATATCATATGGTCCAACCGCCCTACCTGTATCTAATTCTTTCTGGATTTTATCTTTTAAGATTGAAATATTCTGTACAGCAGATTTTAAGTTTTTCGATATACGAAAAGTCCTAGAACCAGTGATTGGAATTCTAAACCCATTAGAAAACTCCTCAACCAAAACCTGTTGATCCGCATGACCCACTAACCATTTTGCTAAACTACATGAATTAATTGGTGTAAAAAAAATGTCATTTCACAATTGCAAAGCACATTTATCTGAATCATTTATGGACTGGAAAATAAAAGTAAGATTATTTCCTGAAAGAGAATTTTGTTGGCACTGAAGCAGGGGACTTGTTCGCAATGGAACCTGTTGCGTTAAATGGCAAAAAGTTTGAATTTTTTGCCGGCTGGGTTGATCCACTTGACTGTCGAGTTGATCCACGGGCGACGATGGGGCATAATGAATTGCTGTGGGGTCCCCGACAGCGTTGGCCCGTGATATTGTATTGCCAACAGATTTTACCACTTTCCTCTATTCTATTTGAGCCAAATTGAAAAGTATTTGAACGAAATGACGTTTTGTTTACTGTAGACCTAAGTTTATATTCTATGCCTGAAGCCAAAGCAACCTAGTAAAATTCAGGATGAATGACATTCCATGGAGTTCTAGTTGTTTGCCTTTGTCGTCTGAATGACTCATCATAAGCAATGGCTGCCTGTTCGCATGTTTGATTTTTTAAATCAAACATAAGTGAACTATATTTCATCAGACTTGGGGTTTCAGCTGGATTTCTTTCAAAATATATGCTGACGAAAGTGAAAAATGCCCTAACCCACTGAGTCATTCCCTCCAATGGCTTTGTCCTCTCCTCTTCCCCTACAGAAAGTCAAACCTTCACCAGATTGTTTCATTACAAATCTTTGGGCTTCTTGTTTACCCAATAACAGATTAAAATCAACATATTCATTTGTCCAAATCTGAGCCTTAATCTTTGGAGTAATTAATTTGCCATGGGACAAAGACTGTGTAGTGACCTGTGGGTTTGTATATGTGGAAGGGAGGCCAGATTGATCTAACAAGGCAAAGCCTGACATCTGACCAGCTGCCTGGTTAGTTGGAAAGTATGAACCAGGATTAGTGTTAAAAGCCTGGACATCATCATTATCATCACTAGCCTGATCGCCACAATGTCCGTTATCTGACACATGCTCATTAGACTCCATACCTTCATGAATCTCTTGGTTGTGATCTTCGTTGTTTGAGGTTATTCCATTATTCACGAAGTGTTGTTTTAAAGCATCAAGCACAGAATTTGTGATGTCGGGTACAATACCACGAACTGTTTGCACAATAAAGTTCTTCATTTGTGTATCTTGACTTGATGAACATGATGGTCCTAGCGATGATATATTTTGACCCGATGCTTTAGTTGACTGTGTAGCTGGTTTCTTTCTTAGATTGAGAGGGTTTTTTTCGGCGGAAAGATGAAACTGTCCTTTTTGCAGTTGGAGTTGTCTCGACTGTCTGTAGCTCTTCGTGTAGGTATTCTGATTCATTTAGCTGAGCTGGGTTCCGAATCAGTAATACCTTCCATATTATTCTGAAAAAAAAGCGAACAAGGACAGTGTACCATATGTTAAAACATATCTATATAATAAGCAAAGGACCACTGCCCGGTTCCTAGCGTAGAGTCAGCCACCCAAATGGCATTTTATTACTGTGCAAAAATCGAATATCTGTGACCTTTGTGAGTCACCCACAGTGCAAGTCAACCACCAAACTCGCTTTATGTAAAATGACCCTACCACTTTACTCTGCATTATAATAGTCAACCACCAAACTCTCTTGATATATTATGTGAATTAAATACAATAAATGTGCGAGTCAACCGCCCAACTCGCTTTATATGTGAATCTCCCACCACTTTACTTTGTATTCGAGTCAACCACCAAACTCGCTTTACTTTATATTAACCAATTTACTATGCGAGTCAACCACCAAACTCGCTTTATATCTGTGAGTCATTCACCACTTTGCTTTATATACGAGTCAACCACCAAACTCACTTTATTATATATGTAAATTAAACCCCCTTTTGTGTATCAACCATCACTCTTGCTTTGCATGAGTGAGCCACCAAAATCGCTCTGTGACTGTTAGTAAGCCAACAACGTTACTCTGACTTATCCAACCTAGCTGGACCCTTATTACATATGCCTAGTGGAGTCAACCACCAAACTCATCTCAACAATGTAATAATTCTAACCTAGGATATTTACATATTCAATAGATGCTTACCTAAACTAACATGCGTAATATGGCTCCCCGAATACACCTATAATACAGCTTTAAGCCAATATCATTGAAATGAATTCCATCACAAAACAAATGATTGGGTGGGTGTTTAGTTGACACTCCATGCAATCTAGCTAAAGCCCAATTAGGAATTTTAGTAATGCGCTCCTTTTATTAGATATTGCATTCACGCATCATGGAATTGTAATATGATGCACTTCTCGTGTGGCGTACTGATGAGCGTGGCATTAATTTACAACATGTATTTTTTTGCAAACGGTAGCGTGTCACCCACATGCTTAATAGGGCTACCATCCTATCGACCATGTCATGTACCAAATCCACATTTAAATTTCTATGGTCGAGGTCATTGCCTAGCAATTGCACAAGCAAGTGATCAGGACGTTGTGTGGAAATTATGTCCTCCCACCGCCTGCAATGTAGTCCATGTAACACTTTACCTCCACCAATTCCATACAAATACGTAGAAATGCGTCCTAAATGTTGGCGCCAATTAAAGTCAGAATATTCTGCATTAACAGTCATGAAATCGAGTAGCCGGCGAATGTGAGAACTGCCTAATACCAAAACCTTCCTATCCGACATATTGCGCTGCACACGGCGAAACTTACACTTAGTACTTACACAACAGCAGAAATTGATACACTCGAAGGGTCAGCGCGATTCGCTTCAGCTCTCTTCAGCGATGTCTTTTGCAGCAGAAATCACTTAAGTCAGCACGAATACGGTAAATGGAACACCAGCCACAACGCAACACAAAGAAAATCCTTAAAAACAACAGCCTTTCGATTTTTTTAACACATGCAATTATCATAAAACATAAGTAAGAAATATTTTAGCACATTACTTAGAATTCCGTCATATGAAGAATATGGCGCTCCCTCATGGAGTGTGTGTGAAATCGCTGTATTTTACGTCCGCTTCCACCGAAGTGATGTCGCAGACAATCACGTGTTATATATTTTTTTTTTCCTTTTTTTCTTTTTTGGTTTTCTCTCCTTATCATCATCTTTAGTCGAACGTTGTTGGTGTTGTAGGGATGCTGTGGATACTGCATATACTGTAATTATTCAGATTAGCACTGGTGTCGTGAGGTGTAGAAGTTGAGGGATAGTAGCTGCATTCGTAAATTTCGAGACTGCTTTCATTTATTTTTATTGGAGGTGGTCTTGGTTTGTAAATTTGAATTCTGCAGTTTCTGATGTTGGTCTGGCTCCATCCTCTCTTCTTCATTTAGGTGCTTTTGGTTCGGCTGGCGGAGACGGGGTTACTGTTTTAACGACTGATTTCTTAGCTTCTGGAACTGGAGGCTTACTGTTTTGGACTGGAGGGAGTACATTGGGGACTGTCTGTTTTTTCTTCTCTGGGCCTCGAAGAGGGCACTCTTTTCGAGAGTGGCCGACCTTCTCGCATCTAAAGCATGGAGAAGGTTGGCCTGGGGTTACAACTCTCACTCTGGCGTCTCCGTAGTGTGCTTTCAGTATTATTACTTAGGGTATGTCTTTTTCTTTATTGTTCTTTATCTCTATCTTGACTTCTCGTACTCCTTTATGGACGTTGGTTCCCAGTCGTACGTATCCAATATCACTCATAATTTCTAGGAAATAATCATCTGAGTAAGATACAGGGAAGTCATATACAGTGAGTGTGACTACTTTACTGAAGCGCTTGTGGAAATTATATGTGGTACCCATGAGGGTATGTTTTTCTGTTTCTAGGAGTTTGTATTTCACTTCTTCAGTCCTTACATGGACGTGCCATTCGTCGCCTTTTAGGTAGATAGTTAGTATGTCATCCGACTTGCCGAGTAGGTCGGTCAGGCACTTCAAGATTCCCCTTTCGGTTAATCTATCCGTGCTACTGACCGCCACGTGGTATGATATGCGACTTGTTTCCTCTGGTAAAACTACGCCAGTCTTAGTAAACTACTATATTGGGGAGAATATACCGACAATTAAGGTACAAAAACTACTTATACTACTGTAATTATACATAAATTTCTAACAGTGTACCCGCGGCTTTTTAAATGATATTTATCTCAGAAACATATTACATATGAAACCTTAATGTTTCTCTTAAGATTACTAAGCTTTCATATTTCATATGGAAGCATATTGTTTCTCTTAAGATTATTATTGAGCTTTCATATTCGTTTCTGTTAAGATTTTTAAGCTTTCATATTTCATATGAAAGCTTGTTGTTTCTGTTAAGATTATTATTATTATTAAGCTTTCATATTACATTTGAAAGCTTATTGTTTCGGTAATTATTGTTATTGTTTTGTGTTAGTTTTCTGCAAATCGGATTTCTCAGAATTTAACCATAGGATATTTCTGAAACTTTGACCTACCCCCGCCCCCCAATCTACAATGCATAGACGTAACTTTGTGGTTTTTCTACCTGTTATATTAATTCTTTTTTTTCTTAGAGTACCTTGTCGAAAATCATTTTCAACTTAAGTTTCAGAATTCGAAATTACCGAATTTTACGAACGAAAAAACTAACTATGCATTTCATATGAAAGCTTATTGTTTCTGTTAAGATTATTAAACATGCATTATGCAAGAGCTAAATCTGCCCATTGCAGGTCTTTCTTTATGCCTGAAATGCTTTCTAAAGTATTAATAAGACATTAATTAACTGCTCAAGGCCTTAAAGGGGAAGACCAACGATTTTCAACAAGGTTTCCATAAATCTTAAATATATATTTAGAAATACTCTGTAACATAAGCGAAAAAGATTTTGTAAGCGAGCCCCTAACAGTTAATGATTATCGGATTACAATTAACACCTTAATCAAGCTAGCCAGTTTCATGGTGTAGAGAACTGTGTTCAGCAAATTAATGGTGTAGAGAACTGTATTCAGCAAATTAATGGTGTAGAGAACTGTGTTCTGCAAATTAATGGTGTAGAGAACTGTATTCAGCAAATTAATCGTTCAGCAGATATATCATTTAGCATATAGCATATGAACTGTGTTTATCATATTTATCATGATGATGAGCTCTTTTCGGAGGATACTATATATGGAACCAGTGCTGGTGCCTTTATGACGCCCAGAAAAGGAAGTACCGGGAGTTGGAAGATAGACTGGTAACTGAAAAGCGGCGCCTCCACGAAGGGCATTACACCATCATCCAGTACGGGGATGCTGTCTCCCACTTAGTAGGCTTGTAAAAATTAATTTTAGAATTATTGAAAAATATATTTTATAAGCAAATGTTTGTAAGTGAATAGAAAATGAATAAAGGAAATGTTTAAATGATAACTTGTACAATCTATGCTTAAATGATAAAAATGTTTAAAAAAAGGTGGATGTGAAATGGAATAAAGTATTGAATTGAACTGTCTTTCAGGGAACCGTTTTAATCCCAAGGTAGACCCTTAATTAATCCTAACTAATCCCCATTGTTGCATCGTTAATTGTTAATTAATCCCTTAACAAAAGAACTGGCATAGTGGGGTAAACCGTTCGAACCGTCAGCACAACTACTTCCTGTCCTGGCTACGCGAAGTTACTAAAAGGTGTATTCAAAAGTTAACATAATCTGTACATGTATATAATATACTGTTTTCTAAATATGCTTTGAGGGCAAACACAACACGAGAATTTTTGTTATGTATTTTACCCATCTTGTTCATAAGGTAAATGTAAATTTTCAGATACCTGATGACATTTATACGTATTGTTTCAATAGATACTAATACACCCTTTTGCAGTTTATATAAAAGCTTTGGTATCTACTATGTTTATCTAGTTATTATTTTTGTGCGTGTGTGTCTTTCCTGCAAATCGGACTTCTCGGTATCTACCCATGTGATCTTTCTGAAACTTTAACTTACCCCCCCCCCCCCCAAAAAAAAAGAGAGGGTAGTTTTTGATTAAAAATATTTTTAAAGCGTTTTACTAATCCGAAATCACCGAATTTTACGAACGAAGAAATTGATCTATATATCTAGTGTCTATAACTTTGTGTTTTTTTGACCGATTTTGCTAATTTTTTCTTCTTTGGGTGCCCTGAAAAATTCATTAACATCTGCATTTTCGAGTTTTCGAATTTCGAAAAACAGTCGCTGTGATTTCGTACCGGAAGTTGAGACAGACTTGACAACTTCTTTAACATGTGTACGATTTTCATTTTTCATTAGAAATTTTCTAAATTATCCCCCCTTGGTGAAAGTAAATATCATATTGCTTTGGAATTTTTTTTCTGGACTATCTAAGAAAGAGTACTGAAGTCTGTCGATTGAACAAGAAGTGTCGCCATCTTGAAAGGTAAAAAATCTCTAGGGCTTTTGCAATATTTTACTTAGAGACATGGGAATTACATTTTCCGAATTCTTCAAGAAATGCCTAAAAATCTATGAACTGAATATGGGAAAAGGTGAAAAATCCATGTCAATGGACATGGAAATGTACACAATAGGCCGTAGTTTAGAGAATACGTCTCTATTTCCAAAATGAATACATTTCTATATCAAGGTCGAAATTTTGGTATTTGCAAATTTCACATTTTCGACTTTGCGTTTGAGGTTTTTAGTTGTTTACGACTGAAAAATTCACATTAAGGGCTTTGAAATATTCGGAAGAGGCCGTCAATCCGAAATTAATACATTTCTGCTTAGCCTCCTTCCAAGAATGGGTAGTGACTTTCGGATCAATATTTTCAAAACGTTCTACGAATCCGAATTTTTACTGACAAGAACGGTTGACCTACGTAGCTATAACTTTGTAACTATTTGACCTAATTTACTCATTCTTTTTTTCTTTGAATACGCTAAAAAAAATTACATTAAAACTGCTATTTTCGAATTTTGAAAATTACGTCAAAATAAAATCTAACTGGACAAGTTCTTTAATATTATCATAAAAACTTGGCATGTAAGTAGGCCTCACCGGTCCAACTTCAACGATGTCGATAGAAATTTTCTAACTTATTTCCCGTTCGAGAAATTAAGGATCAAAGTTTTCAAAAAATCGTAAAAAATTTAGATCAGATTGGATCTTTCTGAAACTTTGTCCCCCCCCCTCCAAAAAAAAAATGGTGGCTGTTGATTAAATATATTTTCAAAACGTTTTACGAATCCGAAATCATCGAATTTTACGAACGAAGAAATTGACCTACATACCCATATCTCTGTGACTATGTGACCTATGTCACTATATTTTTTTTCTTTGAGTACCTTGAGTTCCAAATTTCGTCCCAGAAGTAAAACAGAACTAACAACTTTTTTAATATTGGTACGATTTTCATGAAATTTGGAATGTATGTAGATCTCATTAACCAAACTTCAACGATACCATTGGATATGCCCTAACGTATCTGGTCACCCCTTGGAAAAATTAAGGATCAAAGTTATAAAAAAAAATCGACTACAAATAGTTTAGATTGCCTTGAATTTTTTTCTGTACTAGCTAAGAGATTACAGATGCGAACACAAAATATGAAGTCTATCGCTCCAACCGGAAGTCCAACAATCTTGAAATGTGAAAAATCCCTGAGGCTTTTGTGATATTATACTTACAGATATGGGAGTTATATTTTCTAAATCCTCGAATGAATGCCTGAAAAAAGTCCAGAACAGAATTTTAATTTCGGTCAAATGAAGGTCTCCATTTTGAATTGAATAATGAAAAACGGTGAAATATCCACTTTAACGGACGTGAAAATAAAACCAATAGGCCGTAATATGTTCAATGCTCTCCAATTTCTGAAATGAAAACATTTCAGGATAACCAGGATGAAAGTCAAATTTTTGTTGTTTGAAAATTTAAAATTTAGAATCTCGCCCTTGACCTTTTAGGTGCCAACAATGTTGTTTACAGGACAACTTATGTCTTTAATTTTTAAGATGTTCCAATTTAACCTTAATATTTGAACGGCTGAGGTCAATCTGATTCAAAAGTTATCTCTTTTAATTTTCGATATTTACCTGCCTTTTTTTTAGTTCTTTCCCGCCATTTTTATTTCGTTTTCTCATCCGTCTCGTTTTTAAACCGGTTGATTCATTTTTCTGGAACGGGAAGACATTCCGATTACAGCAATACACGTTTCAGATTATTTCTTTGCCGGGTGCAACGTTTCTCACTATATTTAGAATTGTAACTTTGCGAGGTTTTGACCGATTTTGATGATTATTTTTTTTTTTGTTCTTTTTATTAAGAAACTTGATATAATCGATGACACGTGACGCTGAATATGAAAGCTTTCATATCTGCATGGGACAGTAGCAGATCTAGTAATTGTTATTTTGCAAATCTTATATCTCAGAACCAAACCAAAAGGATCTTTCTGATACTATGACTTACCACCCACTCACTCCAAGAATGGGTGGTGGCTTTGCAATGAATATACATGAGTATTATGAAAACGTGTTACGAATTCGAAATCAGCGAATTTTACGAACGAAAAAACTGACAACGCATAGTCGTAACTTTGTGGTTTTTTGGGCTATTTTAATTATTCTTTTTTTATTTTATTACCTTGAAAAAAATCATTTTCATCTGCAATTTCAGATTTTCGAATTTTGAAAATTAGTCGCTGTGATTTCGACCCGGAAATTAAGACCAACTTGACAATTTTTTAATATTTGCACAATTTTGTTGAATTTTGGAATGTAAGTGGATATTATTTATGCGACGTGAAAGATGTCATTAGAAATTTTCTAGTTTATCTCCCCTTGGAGAAATAAAGGATCAAATTTTTCAAAACAATTGACGAAATATAGGTAAGATTACCTTGAATTATTTTTTCTTACTAGTGTCGACACAACTGATTCGTACACAAAAATAAAATGAAGTTTGTAGCTCAATCCGGAAGTGCAACCATCTTGAAATGTGAAATATTCCTAAGGCTTTTTTGATATTTTACTTACTGTTAAGGGAATTACATTTTCGGAATCCTGGAAGGTATGTTCATAAAATGTAGGCTTAAAGTTTTGATTTTTGGCAAATGGTATACGCCATTTTGAATTGGAAATGAAAAAAGGTGAAAAATCCACATTTATCCTAATACCAAAATTATTACAATTCTGGATAGCCCAACTCAGGCATGAATTTTTGGTATTTCAAAATTTCTAATTTCCACTTTGACGTTTTTCGTGCTTTGGAATGAATATATTTTTCAAAAGTTTCACGAATCCAAAATCACAGAATTTGACGAAAGAAAAAAATGATAATGCATAGTCGTACCTTTGTGCATTTTGAAACTATTTTAATTAAAAAAAATTGTCTTTGATAACCTTGAAAAAAAATCATTTTCATTTGCAATTTCAGATTTTCGAATTTCGAATATTCGTCGCTGTGATTTCAACCTGGAAGTTCAGACCAACTTGACAACTTCTTTAAAGCTGAACTCCGGTTACAAAAATACCGAAACTCCCCCAAGCCGCCATACTTGTTTCCAATTTGTGAAATAAATATGGCGGACATGGAGGCTTATGACTTGGAAAGGTTAGCCGATCTCACTTCCAGTTTGTTTCTTGTCACCCAGCTGTACACACGCGGTCTTATTCTCTACACACGCTTCACTGATTGCTCTATTTTTTCCCAACAGTATACCAAATTTTTGAAGATTGCCAAATGTCTGATCAGGCAAGCTTGTAAATAATTTTATGAACTGCGTCTACTACAATTTAGCGTACGCTTTACTCTAAAACAAAAGATGCAAAAAGATGGCTTACCCCAACCTGAAAATTTCAAACAAAACAAATCACCTACACAAACTATTGTCTTCTTCATATTATTATTATTATTGCCACGTCTTCTTGTGAGTATCTAACACATACACCAATAAATTTAATACTGGCAAATACTCCCCAATGAGAGCCGCCACCAAAAAATGTAGTTATGTCCTTTGATCGTTTTCGTGAAACGGAGTCATGAGAGAATGAACCTAATTCATTATTAAATTTGCCCAACATCCAAGTTTTCTTTTCGAATAAGTTGCAGTTGTGCGGGCATATCATACGCTTTGCGTGGTTATCTTAATATATACATAACACTGGATATTTTGTAAACATTGTTCATTAATCCCGATGTTATGCAATATGAGATCTAAGATGGCGGATTAGAGAGGTTGAGTAGATAGCCAGGGAGAGATTTTCCGATAAGTTCAGTGATAACATTAGGACAACTTCTAGAAAATAGGTATGATGATTATTACACCTCAGTGACACGGATTATACATATATTTCACAACAATATATACTAGATTATTTGATATATCAACTTTCCCGAATACATAGTCTGAACTCAGTTTTTGTGAGTATCGTTTAGCTTGTTAACACAAGCAGGCGTCTATATAAAATGGGTAAAGACAGAAAAAAACGACAAAGACAAGACCATTCAAGCACAAATTCCGCCAATAGTAGAGTAACTAATTTCTTGGGTAGTGTGATAAAGGATGATGAATCAATACGATATTTTTTAGTTGAACTCTTAAAAAGGGACGCAATAGTAAATAAATTGGCCACCCTCATCCAGCCCACTCTAACAACGCCATTGATTGAAAAGATTTCATCACTTGAAGAACGTATAGATGATCTTGAGCAATACTCAAGAAGGACGTGTCTCAAATTCTCTGGACTGATAGAAAACAGCACAGAAAATACGGACCACTTGGTATTAGACATAATTAATAATAAAATCTGGGTGGTGATTATCCACAAATTACAATAAATCAAATTGGACGCAGCCACCGAGTTGGAAAGCGAGTTCCTAATAAAACCAGGGATATCATTGTCCGATTTGTCAGCTATCGTGACAGGGCCGCTGTTTTTGGTAACAAACGTAAATTAAAACCCTTCAACGAAGGACGTAGTTCTAAAATATTTGTTAACGAAGCATTAACTCATAAACGATCGCTGTTGTACAAGAAGACTAGAGATCTGTTCAAATCAAAGCATATTACTAATTGCTGGACATACGATGGTCGTATCCTTGTCCAACCGCTAGTTGGTGACAACACGGTCATAAACTCAGAAATTGATCTCCAAAGTCTGATTGTTACTAATCAAAACAACAATCGAGATTATATACAAAGGACCCGTCAAGAAACAGTAGTCAGTCCATCAGAAGATAGAAATAGGTCAGAGGTCAACACAGCCACAAATGTCATCAACCCAACAGCAAGTGAACAAATTGGATGTGTCCTAAATTCTGTCGGGCCAAATACAACCTTAAGACAACAATCTTTGTTAGACGTCGGTCTGTTTCCAGCTACCTCTACTCCTAAATCTACCGTAAATGATACTTAAACATGTCTTTAAGTAAAGTCCAAGATACCACATAATAGATTATAATAATATATAAATTCTATTTCGGATAAATTGTGAATAATAACGTTATTCTATATAAGACATGTATAATGGGTAAATCACAAGAAAAGTCATGCATATATTCATCATATTCATATGATGATTTTTATATTATTGCTTAAGAAAAGATGTCATATACTAACTGTATAAAGGAACAATTAATATATGTTTAAATGTATAATATATTTACCTAAACAAGCATTATCTACTCTCGAACCATTATAGCAAGAATGGCTAGTTCATTATCTAAATCTTACATAATGTTTCTTTAATATCACAATTACTAAATTAGTATGCATAAACCCAATATGACTTTCAGTCATATCATTTGTCTACCTTCTATAATACGAAATTTGAAGAAAAAAAAATAGAAATAATAATGAAATAAAATCCTCTCTCAGGATTCTATCATTTCGGACACCACATGTGTCTTGCTAATATAACAAACCAGTGTAAATATAATTTTGTTGTTAATCAGCTCATGTATATATGTTCAAATGTCTCAAACAATTACTTTGTATGTGGAAATGTTATCACTTATAAATTATACAAACTATGTAATGTGTCAATTACCCTGTCCTTGTAATGTTCATAGTCTCCGATACACACGATTAAAGTGTATCATCACAGTATAAATCAACAGGACAATCCGACACATGTCATAGCATACCAGGTAAATTTCCTAAAATATGTAGGTAATATATCTTTACTCCTAATTAAGACATTATTATTAAGGGGGTGTATTGAATTAAACCCGGGACCAGACGGAAAACGAATAGTCTCGAAAAAAATATCAATTGTTCATAACAATGTATGTAGTATATTACCGAAAATATCAACAATTGAAGCAGAATTAAGTAAATATGATATTATATGTATAACTGAGTCACACTTAGATCAGTCTATTCCTGATTCCAGAGTATGTTTACCAGGTTATCATACTCCTGTACGGTTAGATCGCAACAGACACGGTGGTGGTATAATAATATTTATAAAAAGTAATCTTTCCTTTCATGTACGAGATGACCTGCGCCATAATGATTTAGAAATAATTTTTGTCAGTATTAGTAATTCTAACAATACTTTTCAATTAGGAGTACTATATCGTCCACCAAACACGCCAATTTCCTTTTGGGATTCATTTTACGATATTGTAAGTAAAGCCTTAGACAATGGAACTCCCTTCCCCTTGATATTAACAGGGGATTTCAATATTAATATTCTATCTAATTCCAGCAATGCCAAAAAACTAGGCGTAATATTACAACGCTTTGATTTAGTAAATCTTATATATGAACCAACTAACTTTACAACCCACCCCGGTACATGCATAGATCTGTTTATTACAAATAAAAGGTGTCTTATTTCTAAATATACAGTATTATACCCTATATGTAGTACTCATTCGTTAATAACTGTAGAAATTAACTTTACAACATATAAACAATTATCATATAAACGGAAAATCAGAAATTATAATCAGGCTAATTTTGAAGGCTTATGTAATTCTCTTAAACAAATAGAATGGTCATCTACGGTTTTCAATAGTAAGAATATAGATAATTTATATAATGATTTTAAAAATATCCTTGAAGAAAACACATCAATATTCATTCCTACTAAAGAGGTTACAATTAGACCCAACGATAAACCTTTTATGAACAACTGCATCCGCCTAAAAATTCGTCAAAGAAACCGAGCCCATAAGCGTGCCAAAAAGTCAAATAGCCCAAACCATTGGTCAAAGTTCCGTAAAATTAGAAATGATGTAATTTCACTCATACGCCAAGCTAAAGATGATTTTAAATCTAAAATCACTGATAAAATAAATAATCATAAAGTAACATCAAATCAGTGGTGGAAATTAGTAAAATCAGTTGTAAAAATGGAAAATGTAAACAGTAATAATCAAACCCCTATTAACTTCAATGGCCAAATTTATTCTCATCCATTTGATAAGGCAACAGTATTAAATTCGTACTTCACATCTGTTTCAAAACTAGACAAGTCGCATGAATTACCCCCATTTGATGCACGCTCAGACATCACAATGGATGATTTTATCGTAACCGAACAAGAGGTTAAAGATCAATTAAAAATACTCGACTCTTCAAAGCCACCAGGACCAGATGCAATTAGCCCATTTATTCTAAAAAACATATCTTCCGCCATTGTAACTCCATTAACTCTTCTATTTAACCTGTGCCTTACAACTAAACAACTTCTAGGCATATGGAAAACTTCACATGTCACAGCCGCCTTTAAAGGGAAGGGTGGTCCACAATTACCAGAAAATTATCGCCCCATTTCCTTAACGTGCACAATTTGTAAGATATTTGAAAAAATTATCCTAAAACACCTGTATAACTTTATTAAAAATAATGATCTATTATCTAAACATCAGTCAGGATTTCAAAAAAACGATTCAACAATAAACCAACTTCTTGAGATATACAATATAATCATAAGTAATCTAGATAAAGGGAAAGAGGTTAGTTTTGTATTCTGCGATATTTCTAAAGCGTTTGATAAAGTATGGCACATGGGAATTATATATAAGCTGCGAAAGTATGGTATTAGTCCGAATTTATGTGATTAGATATACAATTATTTAACAAATCGTAAACAATGTGTTGTCCTTGAAGGTTTTCAATCACGTTGTTTGTCAGTTGAATCTGGGGTTCCCCAGGGATAAATACTCGGTCCTTTTTTATTTTTAATATACATAAATGATATTTCAGACAACCTAGAAAACAATGTACGATTATTTGCTGACGATACTTCCTTATTTGCAATCGTAAATGATAAACCATTAGAAACTGCCAATTCAATCAATAGTGATCTAAAGCTAATATCAATGTGGGCAAATAAATGGCAAATAAAATTTAACCCAAATAAAACTAAAAATTTAATATTCACACGTAAAAAACTAAACACCCTAATCTTATGTTTGAAAATAAAATTATTGATAAAGTTACCTCACACTGCCACCTGGGACTAACATTTCATCTAAACGGAACATGGGCAGAACATATTTCTAAAATTCACAAAAAAGCTTGCAATAGACTCAACATACTACGCCAACTAAAATTCAAATTAAATAGATCTACGTTATGTACGATATTTACGTCATTTATACGTCCTCTTATGGAGTATGGGGATATTTTATGGGATAATTGTAGTAATAAAGATTCAGAGTTACTTGAAAATATTCAACTTGAAGCAGGGCGAATCATAACTGGTCTGCGCCGAAACTCACACAGAAATTATGTTTATGACGAATTGGGGTGGGAACCACTATTCAAACGCCGTCAAAAGCATAAACTTGTCTATTTTTATAAAATCCTTAATTGTTATAGTCCCCAGTATTTGACCGATATTCTAATAAAAATTCAACCCGAAACAAATTATTATAATCTTAGAAACCACAAACTGAAAATACCACAATGTAAAACGTCCTCTTATATAAAAAGTTTTTTCCCCAACACAATAAAACTATGGAATAGCCTTCCAACACATGTGCAGTTATCGGCGTCTCTCAATACTTTTTAGTCCAGTCTCCTGAGCCAATGTCCTACTCATAGAAAACCTAGTTACTTTCATTTTGGAAACCGCAAGGAAAATATCATTCACTGCCAACTGAGAAATAAATCTAGTAATCTCAATAATCACCTTTTCCACCACTACCTAGCTGAATCAAAAATATGTCCAAAATGCAATTTTTCGGATGAAGATAACTTTCACTTTTTCTTCTCTTGCCCATCCTATTCAACTATCAGAAGCGAACTATTCAATTCATTAAAGGTATTCACAGAAATTATTAATCTGGATTTAATTCTAAACGGCTCTACTGACCTTTCGAGCACCTCAAATATTCTAATTTTTGAAGCAGTTCATAATTTCATTAAATGTAGCAAAAGACTTTGATTCCCTTTAACATTTTGTTTTACTATATTTCATATACATCATTTCCACATAAAACTGTATATATGTTCAGTTTTACCATTTATAGTATTTAATCTTATTTTTATGTAGATGTTTATATTTACTGTTTATTATTTTCTGTATACCCGGGAAAGAACTTATATAGGCTTTGCCTGTTGTTCAATCCTTTTCATATGAATAAAATATTGTTTAAACTAATCCCGATGTTAAGAAAGAAGTTACCAATAGTAGGGTGCCCCACGTGCCTATTAAAAGGTTGTACTAGACACGCTGAATGTGTACGCTTCAGTTGGTTAACTTGAACTGATTTCTGACAGTCCCGCACTATCTTTGGGTCTATAAATAGCCATAGCACGTGAGATTCTCAACACACTATCAACTATTACAGCCGTACAAAATCTATTGTTGACGATTCTGAATAGCAGTAATATTTAGCTTTTTGGTTATTACGGAAGCTTTAGAAATTACGCTCGTTTTATTTTTTAAATTGTTTTGTCATTAATTTGACCGTTAGGAGCGGCATCTTTTGGTTTAGTACAAATAATATCTCTGAATAACGCGGGTTGGGCAGGAGCATGTTACCGGCAGTAGTTTCATTTTACTTTTACAAGGTTCGTAAAACAATTGTTAAGTCGCCTACCGTGCGTTATTTCTAAATTCAATTTCTTGTTCCAGCTTTGTGTCATGTTTCGTAAAAAAGTAGTCTTAATTATCCCGGCCTGTCAGTCAGATGGAGAATGGTCGGTAGACTGGTTAAGTGAGACTAATTTCAAAACAAGGGCACGTGACCTATTTTGTACTCAAAAGTGTCTGGAGGTGAGGGACGACTCCGAACCATTTTTCACTGTATTATTTATGGATGGTTAAATGGTCATAGCTTATTAGTACAACATGGTCGTTTATTTAGTGACTATAAATGTGTGAAACAGATTTAAGGATTGGTATATATATAAATATTGTTGAACTATTTGAAGATATTTATTTATGGTGGGGCACCCCACCAATAGAAAACGTAGAGAGCACCTGTATTTCACTGAATGTGAACCCGATATCTATGGCAGCCGATATGTACACCCTGCCCCCGCACCTTCTTGCCTACGCGTGAAAGGAGCTTAACCTCTTACTCAATATTTTCCAGAATATTCGAAATTAAAACACGAATAAGAATTCAATATAGATCTATTTTAATCAATGTTTATGTTGTTATCTTGTCATGAAATATTTTCACGGACTCCCGGTTGGGGATCGCTCGTATAACGGTCAGTTTTATGTCCATTTCAGGAAGCTTTTTAAGGTTAAAAAGTAGAACAGCCAGAGACAAAGATGTTCACAGAAGTATTGAGTCTTTAGCATCCAACGGGGTTCCCGCATTCATCAACCTCTCTCGAATCTCTGCATTCCAGATTGGTAAAGATCAGAACAGCAACCAATACCCTCGACTACATTATTCAGCTGGGATGGTGTTTATCATCGACCGAATATTCAAAGGATCCACCACGCGAGCAGATGCAAGTGCGATTGAAGAAACTAGGCCATCAAGGCAAGAACTACATTATCTGAAATGTCGTGATGAACGAAACATTGATGTTTTAATTCCAATGGGTCACCCAGGGGAATTTATGGAAGTTTTGCCCAATCCTAATGGAAAAATCAAATTATCTATGCAGAGCTCTGATATAATAGCCACACAGAAATTCCCCACGTTGATACGTTATGTGTATGGCGGAACAAGACCCCGACTAACATCTTACTCTGGCCTCTTTACAGCCCTCGATTCGTTCGATGAAACAAGTTTAGTCGGCTGTGTTCTTAGTTCTGCCGGCTTTACATTAATAGAAATGCCAATCTCCTTGCCATTGGCCTTTCAGATAGCGTTGAACAACAATAATATTTTGAATGCTACTGTTATAAAACAGGCTGTAAAGCTATGTCACCATAAGTCCGCATATTTCGCTGCAGATATGAAATTCAAATTTAAATTTGCCCTTAGAATTATGGAAAACAGCCCAGAAAGCCATCGTGTCAACGATGAAGATGACCCCCCAAGTGTTACTAATAGTGCTAGATTTGGCATTATTCATACATATATTTATTTATAAGATTTGCTACTAATTTTCTATGATGTTAGCTATTAAAAATTTATGGCTATGCCCCCCCCCCCCCCAATTCATAGGTAGTAAATGATTTTCTACCTATAAATCATTTACACATTATAAATATATAATTCTGTCATATAATATAGTGTATACCGCTTTCAAAGCTGGATTAATCATTAAGCAAACTAAGCACATGCTTACTACATCATGTGGCGGGGGCACCACATAATTCTGCTTTGTTAGATGACAAATTTAAGAGCGTGTCCGCGAGAACACCATGCAAAGGGTTGGGGATTTGGACCAAATTTTGTCTGTGAGATGTGTTAGTACCCAGATACATCCCAACGAAATATACATATATCCCAAAAATAATAGTATGAATTGAACAACTATATCATAATGATATTGTTGTTCAATTCATACTATTATGATATAGTTGTTCAATTCATTGTTTTTTGTGGGGATATTTAATACTAAAAGCTGGAATCTTTATATATATATAATAGTATATACAGTAGAATAGTTAATTAAAGCAGCTCTATGGTAATATATAATTGAAATTAAGGATGGCAAAATAAAACTACATTTTTATGCTAATGTTTTCACCGCTATAGCGGCTCCTCAGGCGTTTATTAAACAATAATTCAATTAACAATAATAGTCTTTCGACCAATCGTAGGGGGCCCAACAGCAGTACCCAGCGACTAAGCAAATTTATAGACATCATCTTGAAACCATTATATTCTCGCGTTAAAAGCATCCTTTGCGATGATATAGATTTTCTACACCAACTACCTGCACAAGTAGAACCTGGTAGTACAATTATCAGCTTTGATGTAGTTAATTTATATAACAATATACGCAAGGATCTGGGACTAAAAGCTGTCGAATATTGGTTAAATAACCACGCAAACTTCATACCACACCGGTTTTCAAATTCATTTATCCTCGGTGCATTAGATCTTGTGCTATCAAACAACATATTTTTCTTCAATGGTCTATACTATACACAAATCAAGGGAATCGCTATGGATACGAAAGTTAGCCCCACCTATGCTACTTTAACTTTAAGTTTTCTTGTGGAAATATGGTATGAGAGGATGACAACAACGTGATTTAATTAAGACATCATGGAAACGGTTTTTAGATGAATGGCCTGTGATACTCAGAGTATCTCAAGAAATCCATCTCAGAGCTTCATAAAAAATGTTAAATAGTTTAGATGATAGTATACTTTCCTCTGAATTACCGTCTTGTTTATAGATGTAAGTATTGTAGGCACAGGGCTTCCGATCAAAACTATAACAATGACAACAATACTAACTTTATTAACATTCAATACTAACTCAACCCATTACACACTTCGCCCCATAACACACTTCACTTCGCCCGATAACATACTTCATAACACCACATATTTTCTTAACCCATTTTTATACGCCTACATGGAAATGTGAATGTATATTGCCGTCGCCCCCGTCCGTCCGTCCGTCTGTCGGTCCGTCCGTCCGTCCGTCCATCGTCCACAATTTCTTGTGAACGCACTGGAGGCTAAAGTTAATATCCGATTGACTTTAAATTTATACACAGTGTTTAAGGTCATGAGACAAAAAAGCCTATTGATTTTCAGCAATATCTGATAATTATTGCCAGAGTTATGACCCTTGATCACTTTGAAAAATCTTGTGAACGCTCTAGAGGCTAAAGTTAATATCTGATTGACTTCATATTTATACACAGTGTTTAAAGTCTTAAGACGAAGAGGCCTATAGATTTTCAGCGATTTCCGATTATTACTGCCAGAGTTATGACCCTTGATCACTTTGAAAAATCTTGTGAACGCTGTAGAGGCTAAAGTTAATATCCGATTGACTTTAGATTTATACACAGTGTTTAAGGTCATGAGACGTAGAATCCAATTGATTTTCAGAGATTTCCGATAATTACTGCCAGAGTTATGGCCCTTGATCACTTTGAAAAATCTTGTGGCCAGAGTTAATATCCGATTGACTTTAAATTTATACACAGCGTTTAAGGTCATGAAGAGAAGAATCCTATTGATTTTCAGAGCTAAATCCATGATATTAAATATTTTGTATATAGTACTTAATGTTAGCATGGGCCAGAACTTTATAAAAACCAAACAAATTCTAATGATTTTCTAATAATTACTTTATGAGTTGTTACTCTTAATCAGATTTTAGTGTAATATAAATGTTTCATTATCGAAAAAAAGTAAAAATATGCGACAACTCTTGTTGACTGCCCGGACGATTTAGCTGCTGTGGGCGTATGTTTCGTTGCCTGGCAACCTATCTTTGGTAATCCGGTCAGTTATTCCGCACATACAGACTTTGAATTTTTATACATTCTGTTCCCATTTTGGAGTATTTTCGTTCAGTCCCGATAAATTAACCCCAATGCTTCTAGCTAACTTATAATCCCGCAGATAAGTCTTATGTCTATTATAGATGACTACCCAAAACGCTTTGCCCCCTTTGATTTCACACCGGTGATCCTCTATTTGCTTCCACACAGGTAAGCACATTGATCTGCGTCCAAACAGGCAAGCCCACTTACTTTGCATCCAACACAGGTAAGCCCCTTAATTTGCTTCCAAAAAGGTAAGCACATTGATTTGCTTCCACACAGGCAAGACTTACTTTGCATCCAACACAGGCAAGCCTCTTAATTTGCTTCCACACCGGTAAGCACCTTAATTTGCTTCCACACAGGTAAGCACCTTCATTTGCTTCGACACAGGTAAGCACCTTAATTTGCTTCCACATAGGTAAGCCCCCTTTAATTTTTTTCCACACAGGTAAGCCCCCTTAATTTGCTTCCACGCAGGTTAACACCTTAACTTTGCTTGCGCACAGGTAAGCCCTCTTATATACTCAAAAATGTTGACCATAGCGTATTTTCCATGTTAGATTGTGGAATAACAAAGCTGAACAGTCTAACTTAAAATTGTTAAAGAATAAAAATAACATTCACTTTACTATTTGCCGACACAGTAGAAATAAATTAAAACAACCTTATTGTATGTCCCATGTAAGATTGCGGAACAACAAGGCTGAACAGGTTCCAAATTTATTAAAGAAAACATTTACTTTGCTATTCGCTTCCACACAGGTAAGCCATTTAACTTTGCTTGCGCACAGGTAAAGCCCGCTTATACTCAAAAATAGGTCAGCCATAGCGTATGTTCCATGTTAGATTTGCGGAAGAACAAGGCTGAACAATCTCTCCTAAAATTATTAAAGAAAAACATTCACGTTACTGCTTGCCGACATAACAGAAATAAATTAAATCAACCGTTGTGTATCTCCCATGTTAGATTGCGGAACACCAAGGCTGAGCCGGTTCACTCAAAATTTTTACGGAAAACATTCGCTTTGCTACTTGCCGACACAGATGAAATAAATTAAGACGACCTTATTTTGTGTTCCATGTTAGATCGCGGAACAACAAGGTTGAACACAGCTCACAGGAGTTATTAAAGAAACCATTCACTTGACTACTTTGTCGACACAGTGGATGCTCCTTGTAATAATTATGTTGCAGAACAACAAAGCCGAACAGGCTCCTTCAAAATAATGAATAAAGACAAACAGAGAGAGAAATGGGATTTAACGTCCCTCGACACAAACTAGGTCATTTTCGGACTAACATATGGTTTCAATTTTATTTCAATAATTCTCTTGCGCGTAGGGGTCTTTAGCAGTGGGAGGAAACTGGAGTGCCTGTAGGAAACCCACGAGGTTGAGAAGGCACCCCTATCTCCATGCCACATACGCTCACACAAGGGATCGAAACCACAGCCGCAAGCCAGAGGTGACCGGCCAGCTAGAGGTCGAAGCGCGGCACTCTAGACCACTAGGCCATCCCAACCCCCAAAGACAAACAGACATTTATTACCGTGTTAGAGTTGGCCAAATATCCTAATCAGTCAAGTCAACCACTGCTAAACACTAGTCAACTCACTTGCGTGACCAATGTCGGCGTCTTCATTCAAATACCGACATACTGATGTTATATATAATATGCTATTACTATACCTTCTATAATCAGATTCAGATACTTTACTGTCTAACATTTTAATAGCCGCGAGAACTAATGTTAGATAATCTTCCAGTCTTGCTTCTATATCAAAGATTTTCTCTGGTCTGTCAATTACCAAAATTTATGTCAGTTGCAAACCGTTCTCGATCTACATACTGTATTACATTCAAAGTTTCGATATTTACAACAGGTACGATATTGGTCCATGTCTTCGGGGGATGAACCATTTCCTCTAAACGCCTTCAGAAATTTGTTTGCAAAGGGTTTACTTTCACGTTCAAAGCTGTTTGGGAAATTTTAACGCAGATCGTGAACTTGACTTGACGACTTAAGTGTTTCACACAAAGTAACATTTGGGACACTTCCCTCTTACTACAAGGGCCGGTAACTCAGTGAATAGTATACAGTTTACAATTGAGCAGAGCCAAACCACATGTTCTTGATGTGGCAGTTAAGCTATGTACACGCGAACGGCTCCATTGAAACTGATGTCTATTACCAAAAAACCGATACACATCAATATCTAAATTTTAATTCTTGTCACCCATCTCATACGAAACGAAACATCCTTTAGAACCTAGTTAGATGAATTTGTACAATTGCGTCCAATCAAGATGTCAAAGTTCAGAGACTACAGGAACTTAAAAGTTTCTTATTAAAACAAAACTATCCCGGTAAATTAATAGACGATGCTAACAAAAGAGCACGGAGTCTGGATCAAAGCGTGTTAAGACAACCTAAAGTTCCTGTAAACTCTGATAAAAGGAACGTTTTTTTTTATAAACAATATTTTTATTCATTAAATCTGAATTTGGATTGGGGAACAGGCTATGCCTATGTGTAACCCCTCTCTCTGATTTAGATACATGTACACAGTATAATTATTTACATACATATATACATACATAATTACATAAATATAGAACATATGATACATCATGGATAATGTAGAGACTTAGATGATTGTACAGAGTGCAGGACTTGGAATTGTTTATAGAGATTTAAATCTTTTTGATAAGAGAATAAATTGTTGGACTTCATGGAAAATAAGTGTGTTTATCTCAGGACTAAATTTTGTTGACCCATACAACAGACAACTAATTGTTTTATGATTGTGTTGAAGGTTATGGATTGTCTGTTTTCTTGCATCTGAATATAACCGGCATACGAGTAAATAGTGTTCGGTATCTTCAAATTTGTGATCGCAGAGGCAAGCAGGGCTATCATCGACGTGTCTGAGGAATTTATGGCCTTGTAGGTTGGAGCAGCATAATCTTAGTTTACAGTATTCGTAATTTCCGTATCCCTAGATAGTAATATGATGGTACGATAGTATCTAATTTATTTAGTGTATTTACAAAGATAGCAAGGGATTGAGAGTTTCTAATTTCAACATTAAGTTTGTTCCATTCTCGTATACTGGAAGGGAAGAAGGACTCGGAGAAAATTTTGGTTCTGCATCTAGTTTCCTTTAGTTTATCTTTGTTTCTTAGGGTATAACTGATAAGGGTAGAGGGCAATTCTAATAGGTCAGACAGATATGATGGCACGAGTTTGTTAATAATTTTATACAATAATTTTAATTTATGACGTCTGCGTCTTTCCGAGAGTGGAACAAACCCAGTTTCTTTATAAAGTGAGGCATGGCTAGTACCTCTTACCGCCCCACAGATAGTGCGCAGTGCATCTAATTGTAGGGATTCTAGTTTGTTAGCTAAATAATCACTGCACCCATCCCAGATAATATCGGCATAATCAAAGTGTGGAAGAATAAAAGAACAGTATATTGTATTTAAAGATTTTCTATTCAGTCTATATTTTAGAGATCGAAGGCAATTTACTAGTTTGGATACTTTGCTTACAATGCTGTCTATATGATTATTCCATTTACAGTTAGTTTGAAAGATTAGACCTAGATGTTTATGTTCACTTACTTCTTTGATTTGCACCTGGTTCATAAAAGGAACGTTGCTTTAGTTACTACATTCAATCCGTCCCAGGAAAATGGGAAATCTATCATTGAAAATTATATCCATATTCTTACAAATAGCCAAACGATTGATAAAATATTGAGAAATACAAATAAAATCAACAGTCTTTAGCAACCTTCCAATCTAGCTAGGATTATAACATCTTCTAAATATGATTCAGTCGCTTCAATTCCAGTAGTTTCGAAATGCTGTAATTCAAAGTGTAAAACCTGTGACATTATCATTGAAGGATCACCCATAAAAATTAATGATGATCATACATTTTATATCAAACTGGAAATGAATTGCCAATCGAACTATGTAATTTACCTTATAACGTGTCCGGGATGCAAGGGGAGGTATATAGGAAAGACCCAAATGATGCTTAGGCTGAGAGTGAACCCCCATCGACAGCACATACTTCAACCAAAATACAGGATGATCACACTCAGTGAGCACCTTGAAGTATGTGGTGGGGGCAAATTTAGTGTTTTCCTTTATATAGACTTAATAGCAAAAACAACAACTTAATTCTAAATAAGAGAATAATTAAGTTATATGAAATAAGACTGTTTTGGGATTGAATAATATGTGTAATCTGTAGACTAAGAAATAACTACCCTAGCCTGTATAATAATTTGATCATGTAACTATGACATTGTGACGTCATAGACTATTGTTAATTGAATTATTGTTTGATAAACGTCTGGTGAGCCGCTATCGCGGTGAAAACGTTAGCATAAAAATGTAGTTTTATTTTGCCATCTTTAATTTCAATAATATATATATATATATATATATATATATATATATATATATATATATATATATATATATATTCTTTACACTGAAAAAAAAACTTGGGTGGTTTTCAACACTAGTTAGGTGTCTCTATTATTTAAACTTGTGTTAAATGTTGAAACAACACAAAACTTGTGTTAAAATGTGTCAAACAACACAAACTTGTGTGGAAATGTACAAGAAATTTCTGAAACTTGTGTTGAAACCTTTGAAACTTGTGTTGAAATTTTTGAAACTTGTGTTGAAATTTTTGAAACTTGTGTGGTTGCATACAAACTTGTGTATAACCATCAACAAAAACTTGTGTTGTATTTTCCCCCAATTTATATCCAGTATAGAAACCTCTCCTTTTGCTCTTTAACCAATAAAGATTGATGAATGGGGTAACAATTTTTTTTGTTAAATTATTATTTATTCAAAAAATTATAGAAATAAAGTAAATTAATACCGCCAAATCAAAACTAAATAGACATCTGAAATGGTAACAGAAAAACAGAGAATTCTTATGCTAATAAAATTGTGTTATATTGTGTTTTTATTTTTTTTATAAGCAATATTTTTTATTCAGATTTCTATCTGAATAGGGATTGGGGAACAGACAGAGCCTATATTAAACCCTTCTCCCTGTCAGATATAGATACATGTATTTACATAAAGAAACATACAATGTACAAGTGCAAATATTATTACAGTGAGTGTGTTATAGTTGTCCCTGGAACCGTCTGGTGGTTTCGAAAAACGAGTGAACAGTTTTAAAAGTATTGAATGAGTTTTCTATGTTGTCAATTCCGTACAATAAGGTTGTAGTATTTCGGTGAATAGTAGGTAAATTATTTATTATATTATTTCGGGCACCTGAATATAAGGAGCAATTCAATAAAAAATGTTGATTTGTCTTCAAATTGGTGACCACATTTGCAGGATGGATTGTCAGAAATATGGCGTAAAAATGTCCGTCTAGATTGCTGAAAGAGAGACGCAGTTTAGAATGTATGATTTGGTTTACGCGGGATCCAAATGAAAATGTTTTAGGTGGTATCGGATCTTGAGCCATGAGTCTCGAATTGAATATATTTAGAGATATTGAATTTTTTGTCTCCGTATTTCTTCATATAACAGTCTATGGCTGGTACCCTTTACAGCACCACATATGGACCTAAGTGCATCCAGTTGTAGATCTAGGTGCTCTAATTTGTTAGCTAGTTGGTCTGTGCAGTTGTCCCAGATGACGTCACAATAATCAAAATGGGGAAGGATAAAAGAGGTATAGATGGTTTGTAACGATTTCCGTTTAAGTCTGTATTTAAGAGATCTTAAACAATTGACAGATTTGCTGGTTTTTTCTATAATGTCGTTAATATGTTGGTTCCATTTGCAAGCCTAAATGTTTGTGATGGGGTACCTCCTTGATGGGAACATTACTAGAGTCAGGGCAGGTAAAATGGGATTTTGTTTGGTTGTCAGTGCTAGTGTTTCAGTCTTTAGTGGGTGGAAGGATACCAGCCATGTTTTAGTCCACGCGTTAATTTTGTCCAGGTCATTGTTTAGAATATTTGCGCATTCGGTAGAGGGAAGTATCATCAGCAAAGAGTCGAACAATTGATGTAATATCATTCACAACGTCATTTATATAAATGAGAAAAATAGGTTGCCAGGCAACGAAAAAAACGCCCACGGGAGCTAAATCGTCCGGGCAGTCAACAAGAGTTGCCGCATATTAAGTAATTATCAGAAAATCATTAGAATTTGTTTGGTTTTTATAAATTTCTGCCCCATGCTAACGTTTAGTATACGAAACATTTAATATTATGGATTTAGCTGTTCAATTATCGATTTTCAAGAAATTCAAACTCAACCATCATTAATGTGTAACGGGGATATAGTCAAACGTTTTTTTTAATTCGGAATAAAATTGTGACCTCTAAAGGGTCCACAACCTTGATATGCCACATTTTTACACTATTCGCGTACTAACGGCGGCCATTTTGTTTGTCAATTTTGGTCCGATTTTCACGAAATTCAAATTCAACCTAGATTACCCTGTAACGGCTATATAATTAAAAGTTTTTTTTAAAATCAGGTAATAATTGTGACCTCCAGAGGAACCATAAGCTAATAAAGGCGATGTTTGGTACGACCAAGGGCCATAAGTCAGGAAGTTACGATCCGATGGGCGCAAATATCGAAAGGAACCAAGATCTTTGGGTTATAAACATACATGTCAAGTTTCATCAAAATCGGTCCAAAATTGTGACCTCTATAGTGTCCACAAGCTAAAAACATGATTTTTCGTACAATCAGGGGCCATAATCCATGAAGTTTCGATCCGATACATGCCAATATCGAAAGCAGCCGAGATCTTATGGGGATAAACCTATATTTCAAGTTTCGACAAAATCGGATGAGAATTGTGACCTGTAGAGACTCCACAAACAAATTGTGGACGGACGGACGGACGTCCGGACTGACAGGGTCGACGGCATAATACGTCCACATGAAAATGTGGGCGCATAAAAAGGAGGGGACCGAGAACAGAGCCCTTTGGCACGCCCGAGGGAATGGTTTTTGGGGAGGAGGAGACACCCCCAGTAACAACCGATTGTTTTCTTCCCGTCTAAATAGTTGTGAAACCGTTGAAGGATGTCCCCCCGTATCCCCGCAGCTTCAAACGTGTGACAGTCCGGCAGCCAAACCCCATTTTAAGCCTTAAACTTGAAATATAGCCCACCTAACGTTTTTTGATGGATTATATATCTTCAATGTGTGTAGATTCAGAATCCGGGTGATGCCACCCTGGCACCCTTGGGGAAATTTAAATATTCAAGATGGCCGCCATGGCGCATTTTCTGGTTATTTAGTGGGATAAAATTCATGACAGATTCCTTCGGACCATGGTTTGAAGGTGTTTTCTGTAGTAATTCGACCCGCTGAATCTAATGAGCTTAGGTAATTCTCAAAAAGTGACGTCTATTCCCGCTAGAGGGCCAAATTCAAAATGGAGTCATTTTCAGGGGAAACTCACAAAATTCCAGACTTCCCTAAAAATGTGTATAATATATTGAAATATAGGTTTTCGGCGGATTATGTATCTCCAATATGTGTAGATTCAGAATCCGGATTATGCCATCCTGGCAACTTTGAGGAAATTCAAATATTCAAGATGGCCGCCATGAGGCGTTTTCTTTTTATTTAGTCAGATAAAATTTGTGACAGATTCTCCCAGACCTTGGTTTGAAGGTGGTTTCTACCCGGTGGATCCAATGAGCTTGGGTAACCCTCCAAAGGTGACGGCTAATAGCGCTAGGGGACCAAATTCAAAATGGAGGCTCATTTTAGCGGTAAACCCATAAAGCTGTCTAAAAAAGGTGCGTAATATATAGGTTTTCATTGTCAATTACTTCAGATATAAATATAAACATTTTCCGACCAAAAGTTATTCGAGGCTGCGTTCATATTCAAATAGGCAACCATATTTGACGGGATATTTCGATGTTAGTAATGTGACAGTGTAATACGTCAAACTATAGGTTTTTCGCTGTCGTTGAATTCCTATCTGAACAGCTGAATATCTTATGATCGAAATAAACGACAATATGGTTCCCAAACCCGTCATTATAGCTAAGGTTAGGAGACCCTGGAAAGATATGGTAATGTAAAAAAAAAGATTTGTATCAAGAACAACCAACCCGAGTACATTTAGGCATGGACTGAAGCGAGTTATTGTTTACTCTCGTGGAATGGCTTAAGAACCGTATTTTTTCTGCACAGACTGATTTAAAAATACATAAAATGAATAATTACATTCCTTCCAAAACAAACTGCTTCAAAATATTTTTTATAACCTTTAATTACTTTGTTTTCGCGGACTTGGTCGTTTTCACTGCCATATTATTGCGCGAGTGAAAAGGTTGGGAGAATTTGCGACTGAAAGTTCTGATTTCAGCCAATCATCAAACAGGAAAATCGTCATTACGGGTAGTGATGTCAACAAAAACGCGTGTTTATTTTTTTCGTCGTTTTGACTAAGTTTCTCGAAGTATGAAGTGCCTTATTCACCAAGCAATCAAGGGTCCTGGCAAATTAGTTTAATTTAGTGATACCAGTTGGAATTCTGTTGTGAACTACGCTTCTTAGTGGCAAAATCCCGACGGAAAAGAGCAGAAAATTGCCGTTTCTTATCGTGATGTTTTTGAAGGTAAATTAGGCCTAATTATTTTTCTCTCTTAATTCTTACACTGAAATGACTACGGATTCTTTATGTCTATTCCTTATTTAAACAGACTCATTTTTGGTTTAAACATTATTTATTTAGCATATATTTGCATACAAAGTACAATAAATTATATATGAATTCGGAAACAACCTGTGCTGGTAGCTTATTAATCTGTCTCAGCAAATGGTAATAAACAAAATAAAATATAAATGGCATGTTGAAGATAAATGTTTAAAGCAATATCTAAGTTTATTTTGATATTGCAGGAGATCTATTTCATACCGACTAGATATTGCAAAATTTTGAAAAACAGGTCATGCATTTATTTTTTTCAAAATATAAACTTTATTCAAAGGTGGGCTGTAATTTTTACCTTTTCGTGGGCCCAAAAGCAGAAGCATTGAATGTGTGCGGTTATCACTCCAAATGCTATTCTCGCTTCTGTGCTAAACAACGGATTCAGCGTTCAGAAGAGAGCCTTGAAAAGGGTAGCATCCGAGACACGACCACATAGTCCTTCAACTCCTTCACAAAAGAGAAGATCCCATCGACCGTTATCGTGTACAGTCACATCTTCTACCGGTGCTGTTCTTCCATCTGTTTGTATCATATTCAAGGCAATCAACTCATATATCCAATCTAATTAAAATATATAACAAGTCCTCCAGATCCAAGAGTAGTGAAGGCAAGTAAAAACGAAATTTTGAACTATAAAAAACGAAACGAAATTGGATCTGTGTTTTAATCAGATTGCTCATATATCAAACGTGGTGGAAAACGAACCAGAGATTTATTATATAAAACACAGACTTTGGATGCTGGTAAGTAATTGTTTACAATGTAAGACTAAGAGCTCCACTTCTCATTCATGTGACACAATTGCCATGCTGATTAGGTAGCACATCATTTCGGTCCCACGTCATTTCGGACTCAACACAAACGTTGTTTCGGGCTCAGTCTGGCGACTTTTTGGGCTTACTTAGCAACTTTTCGGACTCGGTCAAGCAACTTTTCGAACACGAGCTGGCGGACACTATAAAAGCTGAAAAATTCTGTGTATATATTTTTTATAACCGTTTTTCTTTCGTTTTAGGTAATGCTGAACACAGATCATTCACGATAATAAAGAAATTAAACATGAAGCTATAAGAATGCAAATTATTTTAATCTAAATCGATCACCGGACTGATTAAATGTGTGCAGCATGTCAGTCTATCCATTAAAAGCTCAAACTTTCTTAGTATAATTTCTTTTAAAGCTGATGATGATGACTTATCAGATGATGATATTGATAAATATTGAAATGCAATAATAATAAATTCCATTTTTTGAGTGCAAAATCCACCCATAAGCATGCTCAAAGTGCATTTAAGAGCAATATACCGGGGTACTATGCGTATATACATGTTTTTTCAATTTTAGTAATATTTTTGGAACAAATGAGATTTTGATTGGGTTTGACTGTTATGATGAATATGTTGGGGTCTTTCAAACATCGTATTATGCAATGTTATTGTTATGACTGTTTTTTTTTCTAAATTTATCTCCCAGTTGGACTTGTTAGTAAATACAAAATTAATAATATTTTTGTCTTATTATTGTGCATTGCCTTTAAAGGATGTCAATTGCTGTATGTAGCATTGTTTTGCATATCAAACATAGACATGTACAAATAACAAAGGCAGATCAAGGCTCTGATGGGCCCTAGGCATCTCGACCAGCTGGGCCCTTTGTGGAATTGGTTTCAGAAATCACCCCTTCCTTGTTGGTCAGCTACTCACTATTTTCCATGATGTTCGTGTTTTCATCGACTGAGCAGTGCACGACCCTGTCCCTGGCCCCTTGAAAAAACATTGCGATTTTTTCGGCATTTCAGTTTCACGTTTTTTTCTGTTCTCTCCTCTCCCATCCACACCATTGGCTTTGACCCATGTCAACGGGGAACCAGCTTCCGTTGTAATGACGCGGCCTTCACGTAATGAAAGAAAGAAATAAATTCAAGAGAAAACCTTTTTTAAAGTGAAAGTAAATCAGGATACCAGGCTAATGGAAGGCGAGCCAGTGACCGTGTGGTTCTTTCCTCACAGTGAACGGCTAACACAAAATATTTTATGGGCCCTATCTTTTCTTTGTCCCTAGGCAGCTGCCTACACTGTCTATGGGCTAATCCGCCCATGACAAATAACCTGCGGTTAGTCGAACATTCTTCAATCTATGTTGGTTGGCCATGCCCGCACTTATTTTGCAAAATGATGAGAAATTAAATTTTAGAGGCGACGTGAAGTTAGCTTGTTGTTCGTTGTTCGTTGTTCGGTATTCGCGAATAACGAACAATGAGCCAGTTTGTTGTTCGGTATTCGCGAATAACGAACAACGAGCTGGTTTGTTGTTCGGTATTCGCGAATAACGAACAATGAGCTGGTTTGTTGTTCGGTATTCACCAGATATAGAATTAGTAATATAACAAAGGAACTTTTGTAAGTAATACGCCGGGAGTGGGTTTTTATGAGCCTAACTGAATTATAAAACTTCAAACTCTTGGGAAATAGATTCTAACAATTTCTCTTTCTATCCGAAGAAAGATCTGTTTCATATTGGCGAATAACGAACAACGAGCCAGTTTGTTGTTCGGTATTCGCGAATAACGAACAACGAGCTGGTTTGTTGTTCGGTATCCACCAGATATGGAATTAGTAATATAATAAAGGTACTTTTGTAGGGAATACGCCAATACCGAACAACAAACCAGCTCGTTGTTCGTTATTCGCCAAAATGTAACAGCTCTTTCTTCGGATAGAAAGAGAGGTTGTTGGAATCTATTTCCCAGAAGTTTGAAGTTTTGTAATCCAGTTAGGCTCATAAAACCCACCTGCGGCGTATTCCCTACCAAACTCCTTTTATTATATTACTAATTCCATATCTGATGAATACTGAACAACAAACCAGCTCGTTGTTCGTTATTCGCGAATACCGAACAACAAACTGGCCCGTTGTTCGTTATTCGCCAATATGTAACAGCTCTTTCTTCGGATAGAAAGAGAAGTTGTTAGGGTCTTTTACCCAAGACTTTGAAGTTTTATAATCAAATTGGGCTCATAAAAACTTTACTACAAAAGTACCTTTATTATATTACTTATTCCATATCACGTGAATATCGAACAACAAACCAGCTCGTTGTTCGTTATTCGCGAATACCGAACAACAAACTGGCTCGTTGTTCGTTATTCGCCAATATGAAACTGCTCTTTCTCCGGATAGATAGAGAAGTTGTTAGAATCTATTTTCCAAGAGTTTGAAGTGTTATAATCCATTTAGACTCATAAAAACCCACCTGCGGCGTATTCCCTACAAAAGTACCTTTATTATATTACTAATTCCATATACGGTGAATACCGAACAACAAACCAGCTCGTTGTTCGTTATTCGCCAATACCGAACAACAAACTGGCTCGTTGTTCGTTATTCGCCAATATGTAACAGCTCTTTCTTCGGATAGAAAGAAAAGTTGTTAGAATCTATTTCCCAGAATTTTGAAACTTTATAATCCAGTTAGGCTCATAAAAACCCGCCTGCGGCGTGTTCCCTACAAAAGATATTTTAATACATTACTAATTCCATATCTGGTGAATACCGAACAACCAACCAGCTCGTTGTTCGTTATTCGCCAATATGAAACTGCTCTTTCTTCGGATAGATAGAGAAGTTGTTAGAATCTATTTTCCAAGAGTTTTAAAGTGTTATAATCCATTTAGGCTCATAAAAACCCACCTGTGGCGTATTCCCTACAAAAGTACTTTTATTATATTACTAATTCCATATCAGGTGAATACCGAACAACAAACCAGTTCTTTGTTCGTTATTCGCGAATACCGAACAACAAACTGGCTCCTTGTTCGGTATTCGCCCATATGAAACAAGTCTTTCTTCGGATAGAAAGAGAGTTAGTTAAATTCTTTTTCCCAAGACTTTGAAGTTTTATAACCCAATTGAGCTTAAAAACCCATTCCCGGTGTATTCCCTAAAAAAGTACCTTTATATACAGGCAACACACAAGAACAAAATGACAGTAACCAAATAAATATAGCCTTTGATGAAACACCAATGTAAAACAAAATTTTCTTCTCACTGTTCATCAACTGTTGCTCATAGGACTGTTGGTTTGAACTAGAATTCAGCGACGTGTTTGTGGTTTGCAATCTGCTCAGTTCTTTGTACAGCTGTTCATTTTCAATTCTAAGCGAAGCAATCGTCTTGGCACATTCGTAATGTGGGTCAATAATTAACTCCTCTATATGAAAACAAAAGTTAAGCTCAGATCAGTACAATTCAAGTTCAACATTCACTAATTATTTATAACTTAATTACATGTAATATTGATTTTTTTAATGACCAATGATTCGTTTCATTTGAAAATTTAGGCTAACACAGAAACCATTTACTGTCTGTTCCAGGCAACACTACAACTCGAAAATTGCTTGCTATTTCTTCAGTTTTTAATTAAAATGGTTAAAACTTAACGACCTACCTGGAATGGTCACCCCATTACTTTCTTCGTTGAACCTTAACGCCAATAAGTTCGATAAAATCCTCTATTCTCTTGTAAATTTCACATTTTTCGAAACATTCAATTTCTCAGAACATAAACATTGACTCTGCGCATGTGTACATTGGGTCACTCGTATATCATGTAGGGGTAGAAGGTATTCCACAAATCGGGTGCATTCGGTTAATAATACTTTGGGCGGGAGGTTTCGCACCGTCATTTTGCGGCAGTAATACTTATTTTCGATCATTTTCAGAGCTTTTTTCAAAACGTTTCATGCAAAATAAATACATTTATTGTTACAATATCAACAATTTGTGTGTGCGTGTGTTTTGGTTTGTTTTATTTGGTTTCCGGTATTTTAATATTCCTTTGAAATATTCACAAATGTGCATGTCTTCTAAAATATTCCTCACAGAACACTTATTTTCAGCATTAGATAGCATGGTAACCTTTCGGATGAAGTGTAAATATTTTACGATATCTTATAATTTTATGGACTAGTATCGATTATCGGTATCCATTTTTATTTATTTTCCCGTTCGACAGGCGCACACGGTTTGTTTCAAATATTGTCGTTGAATAGATAAAAAAAAACTAATCGTAAAAAATATAACCCATTGGATGGGAAGCGGGAAGATTAAATGAAGAAGTACCACCAGTTGTAATTTCATTCGGAAGTGACAGTGAGTTCGAGTATGAGAGTGAACAGAATGTCAGTAGAGAGAGTGAGAGTGAAAATGTTGCTGAGAATATGGATGACGGTGGTGTTGCGAATGAAGATTTGTAGTGTATGTGATTGTGAGAACCCGCCGTGAAGTGAGTCGGATGCGATTATTGATTGGGTGGGCTCTGATTTGTGTGAAAGGTGGATGCATGCGAAATGTACTGGCAGGGAGATTGATGTGAGCGCGAGTGTTGTGAAATGTGTACGTAAATTGTATAATAGATAGCGTGAATGTAGGCCAGACAACTTCAGTGATGTATATAGTTGGAGCATTTTCTGTGAATTTGTGTAAATAAATGATTTCTATAAAACAGTTTATTTCTGCTTTCTTGTTTAAAAGGTAGACTTGCAGAAATTTAATGAAGTTCAGGGTTAATCAATATGAATATATTAAATGTAAAAAAAAATAACTCGTGGTCTGAACACAAAAACGCAATGACGTGCCTTTGATCTAACAGAAGTTGACCTTGTGTGGCTACTACCCCTTTCCGTTTTCTGTCAAAGTATCATTTGCTTAGGGGCATTTCACAAAATACAAAAAAAAAAAACCTAAATCAAAAAAGAAATAGACTAGACTATCTAAAAAAAATACCGTATTAGCAAATTTAATATCTAAGGCAGTGGAACAAAAAACTGTGGTCTGAAACCAAATTTATATTACTTCCCTTAAATAGCTCTTTTAAGCAAGTTATATTCTACTAGGTCGAAACAACTATCTAAACATTCAGATAGGACGAAATGACTCTCAGCCATATCCACACCCCTGTTCGATTTGGTTTATCCCAAATAATTAGGTCAAGCATGGCAGACTTCAATACCGCGAAGTAAATAAAGAAGGATTTTTCAAGAGAGAAAGGTTACATATCTTGATCTGAAATTGGTAAATGTGCGATAGAAAGTAACGGGGTGACCATTCCAGGTAGGTCGTTAAGTTTTAACCATTTAAATTAAAAATTGAAGAAATAGCAAGCAATTTTCGAGTTGTAGTGTTGCCTGGAACAGACAGTAAGTCTAGTGAGTATATTCAAAAGTATAGATCAAGTATATATATATATTAATCATACCTTGTTGTGGTATTTTTTCTGTTTTTGATAAATCTAATAAAGCACTTGCTGCCTGGGACTTTTCCTTCTGTGCAACTCGATTCTCAAAACGCTGGTATCTAGCATATCTGACATCGCCTTTTATTTCATTCCTGTGGTAACCCATGTAAACAGATGGAATATAATCTGGATTACTATCGTCATTGCTCTTTTGCCCAGTAATGATAAAAAAATAATACAGGCCTAGAAATAACAGTGACACAGTTTTACAGATATTTCTATAAAACAAAGAGAAATCATTAGCAGCCTTGCCAAGGGTTTTGATTATATTAATTGTCTAAATGACAAAATAAAATTAAATATGGGCCGATAAAGGCATTGCATATAACAATTATCTTACCACTAATAAAATGCCTGAAGCAAACTCTGTCATGATCTGAAGGTTCCGGTTGCTGACCATCTTTACTTTCACGTTTAATAGCTGTAATCCACAATTTTCTTCTGTGATCTGTTTTTTTTTGGAACCCGATAAAAACTTCCTGATGCTGGATTATCTTTCTCGAATCTGCTAGTACAACCGATAACGCAACATGATACAACCATTTTGGAGATGCACAAAAAATGCTTTTTACTGAGCAACGTTTGGATTAGGTTTCTCTATTCTTTATCAAGAAATGATAAAATGTAACAAGACAATATAAACATATATACAACTTTCCTTTGTCAATACTGACCAACCAGAGAAAACTTTTTTTCCTTAAAGTGAAGATAACATAATTAAGTTAAACAAGTAATGTTAGTAACAACATTGAATGTGACATAGACCTCTTTACAGACAAATAAAACTAATTGATTAATGGATATCTTGTTGTGAAGTATTGACAATTATTTGATCAGGTTTTAATGATCACAACACCCTGAGAGAAGATGAAATTTAATTAATATTATCAATGACCCCCCCCCCCCCAAAAAAAAACAAAACAAAACAAAAACAAAACAACAACAAACAAACAAAAAACAAAACATTATAACAAACCATCAATGGATCCTTGAATGAAGGCCGATTGCTGGTAATTAAATCAGTGATATTAGTATTTACACTGGATGCTATAATAGTCAGATAGTGATCCGTACGATTAAAATATTACCCATCTATTAAAAGGGCAAAGGAGCCCTCCATTAAGCTATTTTTTTCTGTAGAAAGGCGGGATTTATTAAACCATTAATTACATTAAATTGCAATTGAATAAGTCACAACAACCCTGAGTGGATAAGCAATATATTATGTGATTTTGCCCTGTGCAATACAGGTGTCTGTCGGGATAACCGGGACTACTTCCACATTTCCACAGAGTCCCGAACTACCAGTGGGATTTGACCTATATATTGCTGTTTTGCCGTGGCTACGGTTCAGAATATGTTGTAGACTTCAAATAGGTAACATTGTTATAGATTGCGGACACCCTGGAACACCAAGTGGGACTTGGTACTTGTATAGAATTAACCTCGACCACATCAATGGTAGTACGGATAAAACCGTTTATTTAACAAGGGGAGAAGTATAATATATAAATTATATTGTTTTGCATATCTGTATCTTGTTATCGAATAGATTGAAACTTTATTGACTGCGAGTTCGGAGTTGCACGTGCGGCTCTTGTGTTTACACTGTGTGCTTGCACGGGCATATGGACACGTGTTTTGTTTATAAGGAGTGACTTATTGTTTACGATCACCTCGTCATATTTCCTCATGATTATGAGATGGTGATGAAAAAATGAACTATTTATGGCTAGATGGGCGACATATTCCACCGTCGTCCACGGGTGGCAATTCCTTATTCCCCCAGTTTTATACGGATAACAACAGTAGTAGTACGTTTAACCGATCTCAACGGTGTTATAACATTCCGGAGTCATTGTTTTATGACGGCTATTCAAACTGGCCAAATTTTGCAAATAAATTTACCAGGTTTGCCATATCACAGGCATGGTCCGACCAGGAATGTAAGGAACAGTTGTTTTTTTTTGTTTAAAGGGTTATGCGGTCGATGTTCATAGAATTGTCCTTTTACGTAATGGCAATTTAACATGCTTTGAACTTATGACAAAACTCGAGAAATGTTTTAGTCGTGCAGAAATGTCTCAGGCTCCGGCTGCAAACTCATTTCAGAATCGATCATCACCGACCCAAAGAATTATAATTGATCGTAGACCTAATGAAATCGCACCGGCAGCAACCAAAACCCAAGCCGAAACTCCCAAATCACAGAAAATGACTTCGTCTAACACACAAGCATGTTTGGAAAAAATTGACAAATTATTAAAATGAACAGTGCCGTCAGTTGACTGATATTTGTATTTCCCCAGAAAGAACTCATCGGTCACGTCCTATAATACCTAATGCGGAAACACCAGTCTCGAACGTTATTCCGGAGAAATTAACATGCGAACTTGTCCATGAACGTTCTGCAATGGACGAATTAATACTTGAATTCGATCAAGTAGACAAGCCTTGCGCCCCAAGTTTGTCCAGTGATTTAGCTGTCGGGATGTCCGAGGATGAAACTTCGACTACGATCGGGTCGGATAGGCGCGTGACGATCGCCAGTTTTGGAACCGCTAAAGCACCGAACGGTTTCCCTAACACCGATTTATACGGTGATGTAACAAATATCACCACCCGGGGGTGATCAAACGTTCCAGGATACCGTTTATACGGTGATGTAACAAATATCACCACCCTGGGGGGGGGGGGATGAAAAGTTCCAGGATACCGTTGCAACCGGTGTCATTCCAAGAATCGACTCAATCGATTCCGCAAAAATTGAGCAAACGTGCGTATTAGCTTCAACGTTTATCCAGAGTGATCATTCAGATTCTATCAGTCCATTTAATTTAAAAGCTCCAAGTCTACCTGTGTCGACTGTGTTAAATACTGGAAGTCAGATATCAAAACGTCCCGAGCATAGCAGTCAAGAATTAAAGGATGAATTGTCAAAACTTAAAGACGGTCTCGAGTTTCATGCATCTGAAAATTCCGTTATGATTTGGTAGCGTTCAATATCAACTCTAGTTGTTACAGAATTTACCGCTGGGGAATATTCAATTTCCGATTGTTTCTTTGAGCGACAAAAAGAAAAACCTCCTAGACTTAAGTATAAGGAGTTAAATAGATCTGTAGAAAAATGGTTCGAAGTTCCTGTGCGTTATTTAGCTGTACCTGTAAATTTGGACAAAGGGTTATTTCGAGAAGAAATGAATCTGTTCATAGTAGAACTAATTAAGCTGTGTGTCAGTTTCCTCAAAGATAAATTGTCATTGACCCTTCACAGTGTTCCTTTAAATATACTATTCAAAAAAAGTAGGGGATATTTGATTTTGGGGGCATAATACTAAAATATGCAAATGACTACGAAAAAAGTCACTATAGAACCTAACAGAAGAAACATTTCCAGTTACATGTGACGCCCAAACGCACCAATAGCTACCGCATGGAATGCAGGTGATGCTTGGGATCATCATGGAGGTCCAACCCAAGATTTGCACGACTCTGACTTACGGCTGGCCCCCGGATCCATTCACTTGATTTTTTTTTTTTTGTAAACAATATTTTATTTCAGAAATGCATGAAAAGGGATCAGGGAACATTCAAAGCCTATATCACCCCTCTCCTCATACAAGGAATATAAAACATATAGTAATATATACAGATCGTCTATGTACATATTATACAATAGTGGTGAATTTCATATAAAGTTAAACAATTAATATAAATAATTTTTACAACAAATAAAAAGGAGGAAGTGCTATTTTATAACATGAATAAAAAGTTTCTATAAATAGAATCAGATATTGAAACGTCTGGTAACATCGAAGTATTCATGTACTATTTTAAAGATATTATTAGATGTTGCCTGATTTTCTATGCCAAAAAGAAGTGGTTTAATTGATTGCTGGTGTGATGGTAAAAGATGTATTGTAATTTTTCGTGCATCTGAGTACAGTGGGCACCAGCGGAGAAAATGTTCAGAGTCTTCAAATCGATGACCACAGCTGCAGGATGGATCCTCGGAGATATGTCGTAAGAATTTATGCCCGTTTAGGTCGCTACAAGAAAGCCGCAGTCTGCTGTGAATTATTTGGTTATTTCTTTTGCCCTGTAGAAATGAAATTGGAATTATTGGATCGTTTAGTTTTAGATTTTGTTTGAAAGTAGTGAGAGATGAAGAGATTCTTATATTTATATCAAGTTTATTCCATTCTTTTGTTGATGAGGGTCCGAAAGAGTTCGAAAAGATTTTTGTTTTACATTGGTATTCTGAAAGGTTGTCATTATTTCGAAGATGATATTTATTTGATCGTTCTAGTGTTAAGTTCTTAAGGTAAGCGGGTGTCAAGTCATTTATGATTTTATAAATAAGTGTCAGTTTGTGTCGTTTGCGTCTTTCTTGTAGCGTAATAAAACCGGTTTCGTTATATAAGAGTTTATGACTGGTACCCCTTACAGCCCCACATATTGTTCTTAGTGCATCTAATTGTAAGTTTTCTAGTTTTTTAGTATGGTCATTTGTGCACCCATCCCAGATGACATCACAGTAATCGAAATGGGGTAAAATAAAGGAAGTGTACAGAGTGTGCAGGGATTTTCGGGTAAGCCTATATTTAAGTGACCTTAAAGAGTTAATTAGTTTGCTTGTTTTAGTGATAATTGAATCTACGTGTGCGTGCCATTTGCAGTTTGACTGAAGAATTAAACCGAGGTGTTTATGTTCGTTGACTTCTTTTATAGGAATGTGATTAAATCTAAGGGCTGGAAGTGGAGGATTTTTCTTGTTAGTTAGTGCCAGTGTTTCGGTTTTGAGGGGGTTGAAGGATACCAGCCATGTTTTAGCCCACCTGTTTAATTTGTCTAGGTCATTATTGATTTTAGCGGCATCAGCAGCTGGGTCATCGATTGTTAGATATAAGGTGGTATCATCTGCGAATAAACGAATGTTGGAATTTATATTTTCAATGATATCGTTAATGTAGATGAGAAACAGTAGGGGACCGAGAACAGAGCCCTGCGGAACACCAGATGGGACTGTTCTGGGGGCAGAGGAGGCGCCATTCACAACAACTCTTTGTTTACGGTTAGTTAAATAATTTTCGAACCAGTGAAGTACGTCCCCTCTGACCCCAGCCGCCTCAAGTTTATGACAGAGTCCAGTGTGCCAGACTCTGTCAAAAGCTTTGCTTATGTCGCAGAACACTGCTCTCGTATATTTGCCTTGATCGATGGCTTGACAAAACGTGTGCGTTAGATCAGTAAGTTGGTAAACAGTAGATTCGCCGTGCAGAAAGCCGCTCTGAAGGTTAGTAATAATAGAATTGTCATGGAAGAAGTTAAAGACATGTTTATATATGCATTTTTCGAAAGTTTTGGCAAGAATACTTAAAAGAGATACGGGTCTATAGTTTCCACAGTTTGTCGGATCGCCTTTTTTGAGGATAGCTGTAATGTTTGCAAATTTCCAAATATCAGGTACGATTTTACTTTTGAGGGATAGGTTAAATATATTACATAAAGGTTTAGATATTTCTTCAGATACAGATTTTAATAGTTTTCCGCTTATTTCGTCCGGGCCGTTGGATTTTGATGGATCAATTGTTAGGAGCATGTCCTTAACTTCCTGGGGAATTAGTTCAATAGTACAAAGTGAGTTTTCGTTGCGGTTTAATGTGGGGAGAAATGCATTTGTGCTGTCAAGTGATGATTGAGTTATAAAGTGGTCGTTTAAACAGTCAGCTTTATCAGTTGGGGAAAAGAATGTTTTGTCGTCTTGTGTAAGGGGGGGTAATTCGTTACCTGTCTGTCTTGTCGTTTTCATAAATGAATTGACAAGTTTCCACCAGTTTTTATTACCAAAGTTTTCCTTATCGTTAATCTTATCATCAAGTTTGGTAAAATATTCGCGTTTGCATTTTCTTATAAAATCAATATAATCATTTCTAATAGTTCTGAAATTCTGCCAGGCTGTGTCTGAGTTTTCCTTTACTGCTTTTTTGTGGAGTTTGTTTTTCTTTTTACTCATTTTTCTTATACTGTTATTCATCCATGGTTGGTCCCTAGGTCTAATGGTTACTAATTTATTTGGAATGTGTTTTTTGGCAAGACTTGTCAATTCATTTGTGAAATTATTACACGATATATTTATACAGTTAGTGTTAATAAAATCGTCCCAGTTGGTGGATAGTACGTCCTGTCTTAGTCCTTCGTAATTTGTATTTTTGTAGTCCCAGATAGTTCTTTTATAGCATCTTACTTTCGGTTTTTGGAAACTTAATCGACAGTACACAGGGCAGTGGTCGCTACAGAAATTATCGAGACATCCTGAATCTGTCGTGAAACCTGAACAATTGGTTATTATTAAGTCAATCAGAGAGTTATATCCTTTACTATCATATCTTGTAGGCTTGTTTATAAGTTGTTTCAAATCAAAAAGATTAATGGCGTTATGTATAAAAGTATTTTGTTTAACATTCATATCGATATTAAAATCACCTAGTATAAAACATTTATTGATATCGTCATATATTGACCTAGTAATTGATTCAGCAATCTTATTATTAACATCAGTGGTAGAGTTAGGGGGTCTGTAAAATGTTCCTATAAGAAATTTGGTATTATTTGAATTGATTTCTAGCCATATGCACTCTGTACTGTCGATTTCTAGATCTAATCTTCGTTTAAAACTTAAATTTTTTCGGATATATACCAGAACTCCACCCCCCTGTCTGTCTGTCCTGTCTTTTCTGATGGGGTCGTGAAATAACGGGATGGTTAGCATATTAGAATTTATCGTTTCGTCAAGCCATGTCTCACTTAACGATATGATATCAAAATTATTTGAAAGTTCTGCTGTAATTATGTCAACTTTATTTCGGAGGCTTCTTACATTCAGATGCACGAGAGATAATGTATCAGATGGACCGGGATTTACTTCGATGTCACCAGAAAGGAGTAATGCCAATTGTGAAATATTCGGTTGGTTAATAGTTTGTTTTTTATTTTTTTTACAACTGTATTTTAAGTTCGGTGTATATGTCAAGTACAATGGATAATGTGATACAGAATAATCAGAATATATTATATAGCACATCAAAAGGTAATAGAAATATTTACATGTAAAGTGCAGTGCAACATAGAGACGGTCTATAAAACATAAAAAATGAAAATAATATGTACATTTTTTGTAAGCTTGAAACAATATGACTGTGGGCATGGATTGGAAAACGTCAAGGTATCGGAGCAGATTTTGTTTTAAATTTACATTATGGTAGTTTAAATGTATATGGACAAAATGTAGAAAGTAAAATAATTGATTAAAACGGGAGCTGTTTCATGTAGCAGATGTGAATAATCAAACGTAGGAAAGATTTCAGAGACTGGATAACAGGGGACATCTTGTTGCAATAGGAAACTCTATGTCAATCGAGACTATCACGTGCAGCCGCGTGTAAACAAATCCCGGATGGCGTCGTGCCACGCCGTTAGAATAGGTGAGTAAATAGCAGTTGTTTGTACTAGAGGATTCCTATAGTTACTTATAATTATTATGGGATTATTACCAGAGCCATAGGGACAGATATGGATACATGTTATATTAATAGCGCTGCGACAGGTCTCATTCAACTTAGGCCTATGTGTTTCTCATTTTCCATTACTATTATTATTATACTTTAATAGTATTATGTAGGGGTATTCTTTAGCAAGGTCCAGGGAATGCTTACTCCTTTTTCAAGTGCGCAATAGATTCTGACATTTCATTATTGATACTTTTATATTTATTATACATCCATATTTCTTGTAGGTGGTGTTTATATTTTGCAGATATTATTTAATTTAGATGTTCGCATGGCTTGCTAATGAATAAGATTAAGGTCCCAGATTTTTACTACTTGCATTGGTAAGTTCTGATTTTGTCATAATAATAAAATTACCCACCTGTAGTGATTCCATGTGTCTTCTCCAGTTTAGAAATTAATGTGATTTAATGATTTACACCGTAATTAGTAAAAAGTTAGGAGTTGTCTACAGTTAGTAGGGTACATGACATGTTAATTTACACCGTTTGCTTCCAATATTTAAAAAAAAAAACCCAACAACACAAGACAACATTGACTCCTATAAGACTTAAGTCATACACAATTTGAATGTAATACACACCATACCTGCTTTGTATAATCACATACTTAATAGTGTGAAGGTTATCATGTTATATACTTTAGTTTATGAGATATTCTATCAGTCAGGTACATATACATTAGTCACATTGCTATATAAGTTGTTTGGGGACATACTTATATTTATATATTACTTTATTGATATAATACATGCATAATCATATATCACAGTATTTGTTAAGATGCATATATATTGATACATCACTGTGTAACTTAGTCAGGGACATACATATATTTTTTATATTGCTATATTGATAAGGTATATATACATATTGATATGCTTCTATAGTAATAACAGCTAATGGTGATACATATTGAGATATTGTTGGAAGGTACATACGTGTAGGGAGTATGAAAAAGTGTGTAAATATGCAGATTCAGACATGAAAACGAAGCAGGGTCTCAAGCGGGCGACATGGTGTGTCACAGTAGGCTGGGGGTCCTGCTTTTAGAGTAGGGGTGCTCTACAGAAGGAATTTAAAATAAATTCTTGGAAAATATAGTTTTAAACTGACTAGAGCATTGACACAGTAGATTGCGAGTCTTGATATTAGTGTGGGGGACCTCTGCTGAGGGAAATGATAAAGGCAGTATTTAGACTTGCTTAACAATTAGAAACACAGTCAATACATTTGATGTTAGACATTCATTTCCAGTAATTATTTGTTCTATTTATAGGTGTTCAGTGATTGTAGAGACATGGCTCTGATAGAGTGGCAGTTAAAACTAGATATTGTATAATTAAATATTAGAACATTACCAGTTATCCCACACTGACAGGTTAAATTTTTTTTTTTTTTTAACAATTTGAGGACTATGCTTAATCAAGATGTTATATGGTTAATTTCCTCTATTTTATTGGTGGAAATGATAAACATGTCCCATAATTTCACTATAGTGTAAAAACATACAGTCAGTGCAAATTTTAACTAAGATCAGTGATATATTCATCAAGTCTGATCAGGACTATGCTTAATCAAGATGTTATATGGTTAATTTCCTCTATTTTATTGGTGGAAATGATAAACATGTCCCATAATTTCACTATAGTGTAAAGACATACAGTCAGTGCAAATTTCAACTAAGATCAGTGATATATTCATCAAGTCTGATCAGGACATAGTACAAACTTTTTACCCTGTTTGATCAAACATACATTATGCAATTGCAATACCTGCCTATTGTAGTTCTTTCCTTAGGCCTGAAATGTTATAAAAACTATTAATTAGGCATTAATTAACTCGTCCAGATCTTAATCGGCTTTCGATGTCAAGGCTAGCCTGTGAGATTTGTCGGATTGTAGTCCGATTTACACTCAAAACTTTCCATTGTGGTACATGATTAAATGGATAATCGAGACTATTAGTTTTGCCCTACCAACTTCAGTAATGATGATCAAGGCTAGTTCTAAAATTCAGTCACTAATATCTTGGTTCATAGTGGACCAAATTGAGTGAAATTTACAGCATATTTTGTTTACATTATGTAGTTGTAAACTGTTATAATGTATCTTTAAGAGGGCAGATATCAATTTTTATTATTAACAGGTTTATAGCAGTTGCATAAGATGTCATTAATTTATGCATGTATATCTATACAGATAATTTAACAGGTAAACAGACTTAACTGATATTAATACATATCATTTACAATATATTTTAATAGTACACACAATATGATAACTGATTCGTAAGATAGAAGAGTCGAATCATTGTGATAAATGTTACATTAATACAAATCATAAGCTACATCATAAGAGAATTCATATTAGTATAGGATCTTGGGAAAAAGAGAGATAGAAATGGGGTTTAGCATCCACTTGACATAGACTAAGTCATTTCAGGACTAACATATGGTTTGATTTTATTTCAGTAATTTGCTTGAGTGTTGGGGTGTTTGACAGCGGGAGAAAACCAGAGGACCCAGAGAAAACCCACGAAGTTGGACAGGGATCTTAAGAAGTAGTGCCAGTTATTTACATCATTGGTCATATTTTTTGTTATATAATAATGTATTTTAGTAAAGGATACAATGGTTAGTGGTGAGATACTTAGCTGGTAATGCCAAGTTCATACTCTCGAAGTTCATTTGCTGATGGTACATATCCAGGTAGGTCTATTAATCTTCTTATGATTTTGATCTTGTCTTGGTCATCTTCGTTGGCTGGGAATAGGCAGATGAAAAGTTTACCATCAATAGTCCAGCATCCTTTAATATGTTTATCTTTGAAGGCTTTCCTGGCTTGCTTAAACATATATGCTCTGTGTTTTGTTAGGTCTTCATTGATGTAAATGTTTCCTGGAGCTTGGTTTACCACCTTTTTGTTGATCATGATTCGTTTTTTGGTTTTGTAGGAGCTAAGCCTTACAATAATCTGCCGGGGTAAAATTGATGACTTGGGACCCACTCTGTGGCAGTTTTCAATATCGACAGATGTTATATCTGGAATGACATTTTCCAAGACTTGTAGGGTAAGTTGCTCAACATTTTCACCGGGTTTTTCTATTATCCCACCAATTCTTATGCAATTTCTTCTTCCATATTGTTCCAAATCATCACATTTTTCTTTTATTTCATAATGGAGTTGAAGTGTTGTGGCTGCAAGGTCGTCCTTTAATTTGTTGATTTCATCTTTCAGGGGATCAACTATTTTTTTTAGCTGTTGGCACAGTATGTCCTGTATAATAGCAGATAGCATGTTTTGGATTTGGGGAAGGGTAAAAGCCTGTGCAATTTTGTCTGAGAGCCCAGATATTGATTTTTCAAGACAATCGCTGATAATATTTTCATGTAAGGTTGAGGTAGGTTCCTTTAATTGAGTCATGTCAGTATTGAAGGGCTCTGGTGGCGGGGGAGTACCGTGGAGGGTATCTATACTCTCTTCGTTATAGTCTTCGGTTGATAATTGTTTGCTGAAGAATGAGGAAAGGTCAACTTGTTTTGTCTTTTTTAATAATTCCCCCGTGGTTGTTTCAATTGACATATATTCCTTTTGGAGATCTAAAGGAGACTGACTATTCATTCTTTTGTTCCTGGCTTTCTGGACAGCAGCTTGAGGTGATGGGGGGCCTGTGTCAATGGTGTGGTCAGCCATTGTTGTTTACAATATTATGAAAGTTATTGTAAAAATATTCTTTTGTTTCTTACCAGAAATGCTTGAAGAAATCCGGCTGCAGTATAAACAGTATGCCCTCTGCTCTCGTTGTTAACAGGATTTTCTTGACGGGTGAAGAAACAAAACCAAAAAAACTTGCCCAGCTCAAAATAAACTGACGTCACAGCAATAATTGTATGTTTTGTTTTTATTTACAAAGTTCGTTTTTACAAAACCAGAAACCAAAATTCCTCGTTGGATTAACAAATAAGTATGAGTCTTTATTAACAGGTATGTTTGATATTACAAGGGCTTGTACATTTATGTAGATATACTCATTTAACTAGGAGCTCCGATATCGTGTCTACCTGCCTGTCGCCATCTTGCAAATTTCACTTGATTTGATATTTTTCGCAGGTTAATCTTGTAGGTTTTTGTTTTTCGTGTAGTGCGGTCCTCCTGCACTTACTATTAGAGTAGAGTTTTAGCCCTTCGTACTGCAGAATGTTCTCGTTGTCGGGTTTTGCTCCTGTTTGCTCACTACACTTATTATTTTAGCGTTTTCCGAGATTCTATCCGGATTATCGCCCTTATTGTTGAAATTGTTTGACGTTCAAACATCTGACGTCAACTGGCAGACTATCGCCATTGAAGAGACGACCATTGTCAAGATCGGTCGCATTAATTCTGTTACCTCTTTTTTTTTTTTTTTTTTTTTTCAAATCATTTTTAGTGAAGCCTGTACCATAACAGGCCCGGCACTGTACAGCGCAGTGGACGCTTACGGCTGGCCCCCGGATCCATTCACTTGATTTGATATTTTTCGCAGGTTAATCTTGTAGGTTTTTGTTTTTCGTGTAGTGCGGTCCTCCTGCACTTACTATTAGAGTAGAGTTTTAGCCCTTCGTACTGCAGAATGTTCTCGTTGTCGGGTTTTGCTCCTGTTTGCTCACTACACTTATTATTTTAGCGTTTTCCGAGATTCTATCCGGATTATCGCCCTTATTGTTGAAATTGTTTGACGTTCAAACATCTGACGTCAACTGGCAGACTATCGCCATTGAAGAGACGACCATTGTCAAGATCGGTCGCATTAATTCTGTTACCTCTTTTTTTTTTTTTCAAATCATTTTTAGTGAAGCCTGTACCATAACAGGCCCGGGACTGTACAGCGCAGTGGACGCTTACGGCTGGCCCCCGGATCCATTCACTTGATTTGATATTTTTCGCAGGTTAATCTTGTAGGTTTTTGTTTTTCGTGTAGTGCGGTCCTCCTGCACTTACTATTAGAGTAGAGTTTTAGCCCTTCGTACTGCAGAATGTTCTCGTTGTCGGGTTTTGCTCCTGTTTGCTCACTACACTTATTATTTTAGCGTTTTCCGAGATTCTATCCGGATTATCGCCCTTATTGTTGAAATTGTTTGACGTTCAAACATCTGACGTCAACTGGCAGACTATCGCCATTGAAGAGACGACCATTGTCAAGATCGGTCGCATTAATTCTGTTACCTCTTTTTTTTTTTTCAAATCATTTTTAGTGAAGCCTGTACCATAACAGGCCCGGGACTGTACAGCGCAGTGGACGCTTACGGCTGGCCCCCGGATCCATTCACTTGATTTGATATTTTTCGCAGGTTAATCTTGTAGGTTTTTGTTTTTCGTGTAGTGCGGTCCTCCTGCACTTACTATTAGAGTAGAGTTTTAGCCCTTCGTACTGCAGAATGTTCTCGTTGTCGGGTTTTGCTCCTGTTTGCTCACTACACTTATTATTTTAGCGTTTTCCGAGATTCTATCCGGATTATCGCCCTTATTGTTGAAATTGTTTGACGTTCAAACATCTGACGTCAACTGGCAGACTATCGCCATTGAAGAGACGACCATTGTCAAGATCGGTCGCATTAATTCTGTTACCTCTTTTTTTTTTTCAAATCATTTTTAGTGAAGCCTGTACCATAACAGGCCCGGGACTGTACAGCGCAGTGGACGCTTACGGCTGGCCCCCGGATCCATTCACTTGATTTGATATTTTTCGCAGGTTAATCTTGTAGGTTTTTGTTTTTCGTGTAGTGCGGTCCTCCTGCACTTACTATTAGAGTAGAGTTTTAGCCCTTCGTACTGCAGAATGTTCTCGTTGTCGGGTTTTGCTCCTGTTTGCTCACTACACTTATTATTTTAGCGTTTTCCGAGATTCTATCCGGATTATCGCCCTTATTGTTGAAATTGTTTGACGTTCAAACATCTGACGTCAACTGGCAGACTATCGCCATTGAAGAGACGACCATTGTCAAGATCGGTCGCATTAATTCTGTTACCTCTTTTTTTTTTTTTTTTCAAATCATTTTTAGTGAAGCCTGTACCATAACAGGCCCGGGACTGTACAGCGCAGTGGACGCTTACGGCTGGCCCCCGGATCCATTCACTTGATTTGATATTTTTCGCAGGTTAATCTTGTAGGTTTTTGTTTTTCGTGTAGTGCGGTCCGCCTGCACTTACTATTAGAGTAGAGTTTTAGCCCTTCGTACTGCAGAATGTTCTCGTTGTCGGGTTTTGCTCCTGTTTGCTCACTACACTTATTATTTTAGCGTTTTCCGAGATTCTATCCGGATTATCGCCCTTATTGTTGAAATTGTTTGACGTTCAAACATCTGACGTCAACTGGCAGACTATCGCCATTGAAGAGACGACCATTGTCAAGATCGGTCGCATTAATTCTGTTACCTCTTTTTTTTTTTTCAAATCATTTTTAGTGAAGCCTGTACCATAACAGGCCCGGGACTGTACAGCGCAGTGGACGCTTACGGCTGGCCCCCGGATCCATTCACTTGATTTGATATTTTTCGCAGGTTAATCTTGTAGGTTTTTGTTTTTCGTGTAGTGCGGTCCTCCTGCACTTACTATTAGAGTAGAGTTTTAGCCCTTCGTACTGCAGAATGTTCTCGTTGTCGGGTTTTGCTCCTGTTTGCTCACTACACTTATTATTTTAGCGTTTTCCGAGATTCTATCCGGATTATCGCCCTTATTGTTGAAATTGTTTGACGTTCAAACATCTGACGTCAACTGGCAGACTATCGCCATTGAAGAGACGACCATTGTCAAGATCGGTCGCATTAATTCTGTTACCTCTTTTTTTTTTTCAAATCATTTTTAGTGAAGCCTGTACCATAACAGGCCCGGGACTGTACAGCGCAGTGGACGCTTACGGCTGGCCCCCGGATCCATTCACTTGATTTGATATTTTTCGCAGGTTAATCTTGTAGGTTTTTGTTTTTCGTGTAGTGCGGTCCTCCTGCACTTACTATTAGAGTAGAGTTTTAGCCCTTCGTACTGCAGAATGTTCTCGTTGTCGGGTTTTGCTCCTGTTTGCTCACTACACTTATTATTTTAGCGTTTTCCGAGATTCTATCCGGATTATCGCCCTTATTGTTGAAATTGTTTGACGTTCAAACATCTGACGTCAACTGGCAGACTATCGCCATTGAAGAGACGACCATTGTCAAGATCGGTCGCATTAATTCTGTTACCTCTTTTTTTTTTTTCAAATCATTTTTAGTGAAGCCTGTACCATAACAGGCCCGGGACTGTACAGCGCAGTGGACGCTTACGGCTGGCCCCCGGATCCATTCACTTGATTTGATATTTTTCGCAGGTTAATCTTGTAGGTTTTTGTTTTTCGTGTAGTGCGGTCCTCCTGCACTTACTATTAGAGTAGAGTTTTAGCCCTTCGTACTGCAGAATGTTCTCGTTGTCGGGTTTTGCTCCTGTTTGCTCACTACACTTATTATTTTAGCGTTTTCCGAGATTCTATCCGGATTATCGCCCTTATTGTTGAAATTGTTTGACGTTCAAACATCTGACGTCAACTGGCAGACTATCGCCATTGAAGAGACGACCATTGTCAAGATCGGTCGCATTAATTCTGTCACCTCTTTTTTTTTTTTTCAAATCATTTTTAGTGAAGCCTGTACCATAACAGGCCCGGGACTGTACAGCGCAGTGGACGCTTACGGCTGGCCCCCGGATCCATTCACTTGATTTGATATTTTTCGCAGGTTAATCTTGTAGGTTTTTGTTTTTCGTGTAGTGCGGTCCTCCTGCACTTACTATTAGAGTAGAGTTTTAGCCCTTCGTACTGCAGAATGTTCTCGTTGTCGGGTTTTGCTCCTGTTTGCTCACTACACTTATTATTTTAGCGTTTTCCGAGATTCTATCCGGATTATCGCCCTTATTGTTGAAATTGTTTGACGTTCAAACATCTGACGTCAACTGGCAGACTATCGCCATTGAAGAGACGACCATTGTCAAGATCGGTCGCATTAATTCTGTTACCTCTTTTTTTTTTTCAAATCATTTTTAGTGAAGCCTGTACCATAACAGGCCCGGGACTGTACAGCGCAGTGGACGCTTACGGCTGGCCCCCGGATCCATTCACTTGATTTGATATTTTTCGCAGGTTAATCTTGTAGGTTTTTGTTTTTCGTGTAGTGCGGTCCTCCTGCACTTACTATTAGAGTAGAGTTTTAGCCCTTCGTACTGCAGAATGTTCTCGTTGTCGGGTTTTGCTCCTGTTTGCTCACTACACTTATTATTTTAGCGTTTTCCGAGATTCTATCCGGATTATCGCCCTTATTGTTGAAATTGTTTGACGTTCAAACATCTGACGTCAACTGGCAGACTATCGCCATTGAAGAGACGACCATTGTCAAGATCGGTCGCATTAATTCTGTTACCTCTTTTTTTTTTCAAATCATTTTTAGTGAAGCCTGTACCATAACAGGCCCGGGACTGTACAGCGCAGTGGACGCTTACGGCTGGCCCCCGGATCCATTCACTTGATTTGATATTTTTCGCAGGTTAATCTTGTAGGTTTTTGTTTTTCGTGTAGTGCGGTCCTCCTGCACTTACTATTAGAGTAGAGTTTTAGCCCTTCGTACTGCAGAATGTTCTCGTTGTCGGGTTTTGCTCCTGTTTGCTCACTACACTTATTATTTTAGCGTTTTCCGAGATTCTATCCGGATTATCGCCCTTATTGTTGAAATTGTTTGACGTTCAAACATCTGACGTCAACTGGCAGACTATCGCCATTGAAGAGACGACCATTGTCAAGATCGGTCGCATTAATTCTGTTACCTCTTTTTTTTTTTCAAATCATTTTTAGTGAAGCCTGTACCATAACAGGCCCGGGACTGTACAGCGCAGTGGACGCTTACGGCTGGCCCCCGGATCCATTCACTTGATTTGATATTTTTCGCAGGTTAATCTTGTAGGTTTTTGTTTTTCGTGTAGTGCGGTCCTCCTGCACTTACTATTAGAGTAGAGTTTTAGCCCTTCGTACTGCAGAATGTTCTCGTTGTCGGGTTTTGCTCCTGTTTGCTCACTACACTTATTATTTTAGCGTTTTCCGAGATTCTATCCGGATTATCGCCCTTATTGTTGAAATTGTTTGACGTTCAAACATCTGACGTCAACTGGCAGACTATCGCCATTGAAGAGACGACCATTGTCAAGATCGGTCGCATTAATTCTGTTACCTCTTTTTTTTTTTCAAATCATTTTTAGTGAAGCCTGTACCATAACAGGCCCGGGACTGTACAGCGCAGTGGACGCTTACGGCTGGCCCCCGGATCCATTCACTTGATTTGATATTTTTCGCAGGTTAATCTTGTAGGTTTTTGTTTTTCGTGTAGTGCGGTCCTCCTGCACTTACTATTTGAATGTTACAGTCATTGTGGCATTGAATTCCAGGGTGGAAACATCAGTTTAATTGTTTTAGTGACCAGAAAACAAATTTTGATATGCGTCGGCTTACCCAAAATGAAAGGTTACGTGCCCATGGCATGCTACAGATCGGCACAACACAGGCGGTTGTGGCGCGGACGATGAATGTTTCTCAGTCTGTCATAAGCAGGCTATGGTCCAGATACCGTGATACACAATCTGTACAGGACAGACCACGCTCAGGTCGACCAAGGGCGACAACTCAAGCCCAGGATCGATTTATCCGTACCTTGGCCTTGAGAAATCGTGTCATCACAGCAAATCAGATCAGCGCTCGTCTTCAAACAGACACTGGTGTGAGAGTGAGTGGCCAGACGATTCGGAATCGACTGCATAGGGGTCACCTTCGCGCCCGACGTCCTCGCGTGATCCCTTGTTTGAGAGATCATCACATTCAGGCAAGACGTCGTTGGTGTTGGGATCGTCAACACTGGGATAATCGACGCTGGAGCAATGTGATGTTTTCAGATGAGTCAAGGTTCACTGTTGATTTTTTGGACAGACGTAGGAGGGTGTGGCGTCGTCGAAACGAGCGCTTCCAAGACGTTAACGTCATCAGACATGATCGATTTGGGGGTGGTTCTGTTATGGTGTGGGGAGGCATCACTGTTGCTGGAAGAACGGCTTTACATGTTGTTGCAGGGCGTGTTACAGGCCAGTACTACCGGGACAACATCTTGGCAGTCCATGTTGTGCCGTTCGCACGACGTCATGGCCGCCGTTTCATCTTCCAGGATGACAACGCAAGATGTCACAGGGCCAGGATCGTTACAGGTTACCTCCAACAACAGAACATCACCACATTACCTCATACTCCGCGCAGCGTTTCGTTTGATTATAGGTAATCTCACTACACACTGCTCTTCTGAGTGGATATTGTTGTGTTAAATTTTGATTAGTCAGTAGTCCGACTACCAACCTATCACTACCTACCATACAAACGCTTTACATTTAAAACGAGTGCCAGTATTGGACCAAATATGTTTACATAACGTTACGTCATGGCTCACGCTTTTATTATGCCCAATTAACCCGTGCATAGGAGAATACTGCAGTAAAACTAATTGTGTGACAAACGAGGCTATCAAGTCGAATGAAATGTAAACAATACTCTTTGGAAACGAACATACTTATACCTTTTTTAATACCTTAAATCACTGTCCAAAGTTTTAGGGAAGACTTAGATTAAACGAAGGACTGTCATGTTGCTGTACTTAAGTGATAGCTTTCATTGAACGGGGAGAATAGACGCACTCCCGCAAAAGTTCAAGAATCAGAAGTCAATCCAGCAATGGTCAGAGAGAGATTTCTCGGGCCATTGCTTCAGGAATATGCATTACCTTGGCCAGCACTGAGTCCCGACCCCCACCCCCCCATCGAGCATGTCTGGGACATGCTTGGACAGAGGTTACGTCAACGTCAACAACGTCCTGCCAATGTCCAAGAACTTGCTGCTGCGTTGCAACAGGAATGGGACAATCTGGACCAGAATGACCTTAGACGTCTTATTAGGAGTATGCCACGTCGGATCAATGCTTGTTTGGCAAACAGAGGAGGATTTACCCGTTACTGACTTTGTTGTGATGCTGTGGTAACTTTGCTGTTTGACCCCGGGTATCATTTTACCCTTATAATGGTCAGTCTGTGCCTTACTTAGTCTAACGATCATTTGGAATAAATCGATGAATGTGAACTTCATTTCATTTTGTCATTTGTTTCTTCGTCAGTTTCATTAGGTGACTTTAATAACACTTAAAAATCAAATATCCCCTACTTTTTTTGAATAGTATATTATGGTGAACGCCGATTTATTTATTGATAATTTGCGCACCATCGACGATGTTTTTGATGCGCGTTACGAATCAGAAGTTACAAATAGTAATTTAGCCTCGCCGTTGACTATCTCACGGTGTAATATCTATGTTAGGCGCAATCTTCACCCCTCGCGCAGATTACCCCCGCGCATGCGCGAATCTCCGACTCATTTCGCATGTGTAATCTGCGCGCGCGAAGTGCACTTTGTCCGGGCAATTTAATAGATTACTGCGATGATAATCCGCTTAATCTTAACCGGTATTCACCATGGATCACTGCCTTAGTCTTATTAGACATTTTAATGAAATTTGCGACCGTCACTTCACTGGTACAACTAACTACAAGTACGAGCAAGGCGATACGGAAAGAAAAGTATTACCGCATAGTTTGACTACCTTGTACCTGAGAAAAGAAGTTCAATCGAGAACTCTTAAGTCTAAATCAATGTTTTTTCGGTAGGTAAGAAAGAGAATGGCTCTGAATAATAAAGAAAGTAGTAACGGTCGATAGGTCTACATAACATACTTCATGAACCTGCAAATACCAAAGAAAAGGTAAGTTTACCAAGCTACGGATATTCTTTATCTTTCCACTGATCGTTCTTACGTGAAAGAAGAAGGTAAACACTAAATGCCCATCTATCTACCATTAAATTTAAAATATTATTATGATGGCCATATGGGTAGGCTATCTTGTCTTGGGACAAATTTTTATTCATTTTGAATTTGATACAATGATAATTAAGACCCAGATCTTGTGTCATGTAACTAGTCTAGGCTGTAATATTAGTACCGTAATCAATTTAATAATAATAATAATAATAATAATAAGGGTTCTTATAAAGCGCTAGACTCCAAACAGTATTGTTTGCTCAAAGCGCTAACAAAGTTTACAGGAAACAATTATAAATATGAACACTGAAACAAGTAAGTTTTGAGATTTTGTTTAAAGATGCTTAAAGATAGAGCAGTCCGTAGATGTAGTGGCAGAGAGTTCCATGTATGTGCTGCATTATAGGCAAATGATCTACAGCCAAAAGTTTTCAGGTTATACTTTGGAACAGTTAATAAACATTGAGAGCTAGAACGGAGTGATCTAGATGGAGAGTATTTATGAACTAAATTACACAAGTAGCCTGCTGCTGTACCGTGTATACACTGATAAGTTAGGGTTAGAACTTTAAAGTTTATTCTTGGTCGAACAGGTAGCCAGTGAAGAGATTTTAAAAGCGAAGCAACATGACAATCATGTTTGGAGATGGTGACGATTCTTGCGGCTGTATTCTGAAGCTTTTGGAGGCGACGAATGTTTTCAGCAGAGATGCCAGCCAAGAGGCTGTTGCAGTAATCTAGCCTGGAGATAACTAATGATCTGGTTATAGTTGCGGCGGCGGACTGTGTCAACAGGTGACGGATATTGCCAATATTTCGCAAGTGGAAATAACACTTTCTCACTATTTCTGAGACCTGTCTGTCCATGTTTAGGGAAGCATCCAAATAAACCCCAAGATTTTTAACACATGGTGCAAATGGTATATTAAATTGATCAAAGTTTAGACCATCACGCTCCACTTTCTCTCGACGTTTTAAAGGACCAATGATCATTGATTCGGTTTTGTTATCATTTAATTTTAACATGTTGTTGTTCATCCATGTTTTCAAGGACACAAGGCATTGCTCCACCTTATTAAATCTATCCTGCTGATTCTCGATAGAGAAATTATCTGACAACTGAGTGTCATCGGCATATAAATGATATAGGATACCTGATGTAGTGATGATACTCCCAAGTGGCTTTGTGTAGAGAGTGAACAAAATCGGTCCAAGCACTGATCCTTGGGGGACTCCGCAATTTAATGATTTGCGTACCGAGTTAGAGTCGCCAATATTGACATACTGTTGGCGATCTGAAAGGTAGGATCTGAACCACTGGAGAACTGAGCGATCAAAACCAAAATCTGAATGAAGACGATCTATCAGCCGTGAATGGTCAATGGTATCAAATGCTGCTGATAAATCAAGAAGAACTAATAGCGATATGTTTCCGGTATCTACCCCAACTCGCAAGTCGTTGACGACACGGTTCAAAGCAGTCTCTGTGCTATGGGCTGATCTATATGCTGACTGAAATGTATCCAATAAATTATATTGATTTAGGTGATCGTTGATTCTTATTTTCACTGCCTTTTCGAGAACTTTTGAGAGAAAGGGCAAATTAGACACAGGTCTGTAATTGCTAAAATGATCAGAATCCAGGGTTGCCTTCTTCAGGAGTGGCTTTACAACTGCAGTTTTGAGCGAGCAAGGAACAACACCTTATTAATAATAATAATAATAATGTTCTAAAATCCAACCGAGGCTGCTCTTTGGTAACATTATGGCCAGTTAGAAGAAAACACTAGTTAAAAGGAGTATGCGATCAACAATTAAAAGAAAACGTTTCTAAAAAGATGGGTTTTAAGATTCCTTTTAAAACTGTCAATTGATGCACAGTACTTGAGTTCTATGGGAAAATCAAGCGTCTGCCAAAAGAAGAGTTTGCAGTTACTGATTTAATAAGGTACTTAGTTTCAGAACGAAGATTTCTGGTAGGGTGGTAGGGTTGAATTAATTCTTTAATATATAGAGGAGAGTCATCACATGACAAAGCACAGAAAGTCAGCATGAGAATTTTAAAATCGATTCTGGTCTTAATCGGTAGCCAGTGGAGTTCTTTCAAAACGGGGGTAATATTGGTGTATAATTTAGTTCTTGTAACAATTCTTGCAGCTTTGTTTTGAATCTTCTGTAGTCTATTAATTTGATATGCTGGTAAGTTGTAGAGTAACGAGTTGCAGTAGTCGAGACGTGAGGTCACCAAAGAGTTGATTAAAAGTTTTGTAGAGTCAATGTTAAGGAAATTGCGGATCCGTCCAATTTTGTGAAGTTGGAAGTTGGAAGCTTTACAGATTGAGGAGATGTGAGCATTCATGTTCATATTCTTATCCAAAATTACACTAAGATTTCGAACGCTATTAACTGGGTTAACAACAAAATTACGGATAGAGATATTACTAACAGATATTTTGGATAAAAGATGATTAGAACCGATTTGCACGAACTCTGTTTTTTCATCAGTGAGCTTTAAGAAGTTCTTTTTCATCCAGCACTTAATAGCATCAATGCACGATTCAAGTTTAGACACTCGCAGAGATTCATTTTCGGGTTTAATTGAAATGTAGAGTTGAGTGTCATCAGCATAGATATGATAATTCAGATTGAATGATTTCAAAATACGCCCTAGAGGAGTGGTATAAGCGGTAAAGAGCAACGGTCCGAGTACCGATCCCTGTGGCGCGCCGAATTTAAGCTCTACAGATGCAGACTTAACATTATTGATGACAACAGATTGGTGACGGGATGTGAGATATGACCGGAACCAATTCAGCACACTACGTCTTGAAGCCGTTCTAACAGTAGAGACTGGTCGATTGTGTCGAAGGCGGCACTTAAGTCAAGAAGAACCAGTAACACAACATTTTTATTGTCAAGACTAGTAAGGATATCATTATTCACACGACTTAATGCTGTTTCTGTACTATGTTTGCTTCTGTATGCTGATTGGAAGGGTTCGTTAAGATTGTGTAACTTCAGATGGGCTTTGAAACGTGCTGCTACAACCTTTTCAATAAGTTTGGAGATGAACGACAGGTTTGAGACAGGTCTGTAGTTTTTCAAGACATTGTGATCTAATGTACTCTTCTTGCGAAGTGGAAAGACCAATGCTTCTTTCAACACATCAGGAAAGTTTCCAGTAGATAGGGATGTATTCACAATGCTACAAAGGGATGCATTCACAATGCTACAAAGAATGGGACAAAGTTCTGTAGACAAGATGGGTTGGGAATACATCTAGCTCACAAGAAGAGGAAGAGGATGTAGAAATGATTGATTTGATTTCATCTACAGCAGCTATTGGAAAGGTTGATAGTGGTGAACCAGTGACGTTTACGTCAATATCGTTATCAGATACCGATAAAGAACAATTGTCAAGTGCCCTACGTATGGTAATAATTTTATTGTTGAAGAACTGACTGAAAGATTCAGCGAGTAGCTTAGGGTCACGATGCCCTGGTAGAACGGTACTGTCACTAGTTTTAATCATATTGTTCAAAATTTTATTAAGTTCTTTAGGGTTTTTATTATTTTCTTGTATACGGTTTAAAACAAAAGTCTGTTTGGTCTGATTGATGAGGATGTTTGTATCATTTCGAGCCTTTGCATATATTTGTCTGTCAATTTCAAGCTTACTCTTGTGCCAGACCTTTTCCGCCTTCCGACGTGCCTGTTTGCTTTCGCGAACAGAGTCATTGTACCATTTACGATTTTGTCTGACGGTGAGTGTTTTTCTGACAATTGGTGCATGGCTATCAATAATGTTTTGAAGCTCTGTATTATAGATTTGAAGTTGATCCGAAATATCACAGAAATTGCTAATCTTATTAAGGGCACTGTCATTTAAGATATTAGATTTCAATTTGGTTAAGTTGATATCTCTCAGTTTACGATATGATACAGTCTTCTGAAGTGATTTAGGTTTTGGAAGTGTGAGGACAGCCATGATTGAAAAATGATCAGAAATGAGATGATTGTCTACTGAGAAGTTGAACACCAAAGAGTCAGATTTGCGGGTAATAACGACATCAAGTATGTGACCTTTATTGTGAGTAGGTTTAGTGGCATGTTGAACTAGGTTGAAAGATTCGAGAATATCGTTAAACTGTGTAGTAGTTTTGGAATCAACACGAGGCAGAATTAGGAGGCCGATACAATGAGATGAGATGAAATAATTCGTTATGGTGTTTAATGATGGTGTGTTGTATTTCGCACCTAACAAAAGGGCCTATTTTAATCTTATATGCTTTAATGGTGGACTTGAAAAAGACTGCTATACCCCCTCCCCTCTTACTAGTACGGTTGGTCGTCAATGCAGAGTAGTTAGTTGGAAGAAGTTGGTTTAGAGTAATGATGCAATCATCTTTTAGCCAGGTTTCGATAGAGACAAAAATATCGAGGTCATTATCCAAAATAAATTCTTGAATTTCATTGGCTTTGTTTCTAATGGACTGACAGTTTAAAAGACAGAAATTGAAATTGGAATCCATAGGACAGGGATTGGAGGATTACTTAGTTACTTGAATTAAATTTGCCACATTTACTCCTCTACCTGTTTTAGTCTTTCTTGGCTTGTTTGAAACTTTTATTTTAGGTTTAAAGGTGTTAAAATACACAGGTTTATAGTCAGAGATTAACTCAGGAAAAAAGCACAACTCAGTAGACACTCTATTGTTTTCACAGTTTATAGTACAATTCAAGGCTAAAAGTTGATGTTTGGTATAAGTGATCATGATCAAAGTTCAGCTCACCAGTACTCACTTCACCAAATTTAAAAACTAAAAATGTTAATAAGACAAAAACTACACAGAATTTCTAAAATCCAATTTTGTAAATGTAGTAGGGTGTTATAGCCTCTTTAATTATTTTATTAGGTGTTATAATCCCTTTAAATCTTTTAGTCAGTTTCTATTGTCCGGTATATCCAGGTACATGTAGTCTTGCATTGCCAGTTGTTATAATTGCTTAGGTGTATAGTTTAAAGTTGCTATTTAAAGATGGTGAGTAGTGTTCCGTTACTTAGCTACTGTCCTAACATCCTGTTTCACCTTTAGTCACTTTTTCTTCAGTCTCCATCTTGGATGCACCGATTTCACTAACTCAGGTAGGTTTATATTTGTTTAACTTGACTTGACATTAGTAAATATGACAATTCCTATTTAATTTAAATACTGTTTTATTCTGGCATAAATTATAAATAAGTAAATACAATAAAAATACATAAGTAATAATTTAAGTTAGATTCTAAACTGTATGTCTAATTTGGTGTTTGTTTTATCTTTTAGTGTTTCGCTATTTTCGTAATTTGTATATGGTTTTCCTACTCTTCTAGTTCTTCCTTTACCTTATATATTAAGAGCACCTTTCTCAGGGTACGTTTTTATATATTTCCTTATTATATGTATTATGTGTATAATAGTTCTGATTCTTTTATTATTACCTGTAATAGGCAATATATCTCTTATAGTTATCTAGTTATTAGAAGCTCTATATCTAATTCTAAGCTATATCCTTTTGTATATATATTTGCTAATTTAGTTTTATTATTATTTCAGTGCTCTTCTACTTATTCTTCTTTCTGTAAATAATTGCCTGTTTTGTTCCTGTGTGTTCCCTTGTTTTGTAAATAAACTGTATAGCTGTGTTCCTGTCTTGTCTCTTTATGGTTAACTCACGACCTGGAAAAGTGGATATTATAGTCTGTCGTACATGATCCTGCTACAAAATGGCGCCCAACGTTGTTTAAAGAGACATTGTTCCAGTTTTGTGCTTTGTGATCTGTGTTTTGTGTTTGTGTATTTATTGGATGTTATATCGCGGGAATCAGCGCTGTAATCTGTAAGTTATTTTATTTTATACTTGGCCAAGTCATTAAGATTTGTGGGGGTTAATATTATATTCTATTGATTTAACTTTAGAAATGGTTGTTATAATATTATAAGTTCTATTTATTGGCATTAACTGTGTGTGTGTGTGTGTGTGTGTATTTGGGGACGCTTGAATACAAAATAATTATTCAAAAGTTTTCTTATAATATTATAACATACTTATAATTATTTATTGCTATTTATCATATATATAATTAAGTAGATGCCTATTACAGGTGACATATATACATTTAACGCTATCATAATATAACTAATTTACATATTTACTAAGATAAGTTAATTACATAGTAGTACAAATAATTTATTTTCTTTAGCCCTTTAAATAAGTTCTCTTTAGTGTTAGGGTATAGTGACATTGACCTACTGACATTGACACAGTGACCTAATGACAGGACCGCCATTTTTATTTGTTTACATTTTCCATTGTTCTATAAATTAACAACTTTTGCACATACACTTGCAGGTAACATATCTTATTTTCAATACTTCTATTGTCTTAAATTTATTGGGTGTTTATATATATACATTTGGTTTATAATATTCGTACTTTGAATTAAATTGATCATTTGTCGTATCCGTAGTTGGTATTTAGATTTGTTTTATTATAACCAGATAAGGTGTACCATTTTTGACCTGTGGTTTAGATATTTTTTTGTCGGTGTTTTATATTACAGATTCCTTGTGTTGTTTGAACTTGTCTTCTCGATTTGTTTATTTATATTTTTTTGGACATAGCTTTAATTGATCGAATTAGTTAACATTGTGGTATTATTATTTTAGTTTATGAACTTAGACTTATTTGAAATAGCTTGGTTGATTTCTGTCTGATTCTGGACTTAGTCTGGTTAGTTGATAGTGATAGTTCTTTATAGTTTGTTTACTGTTTATAATCTTACTTAGATGTTTTGTTATTTTATTAAAGTTCCGATTTCTAGTTTGATAATTTGGGGAATATTTTGTATCCAATTTATTTCAATTTTCAACCTTGTTAGAATGGCTCAATCTCAGGATTCAAATTTAACTAGGGAAGTCATCAACGAAATTAAAGGCATTATGTCCACTTTAAATCTCGAATACCAACAGGAAATTTGTCATGATGTTCTTGGTTATGATCCATCAGTAAGACCCAATCATTCTTCGCCAGTTACTAGTGCAGCTCCACCATACAGATACATTCCTGGTAATTACAGTTTCACTCCACGACCGATTCTTCAACCTCATTCTACTCCTTCTAGTTCTACGGTCACTAATGTTAATTCATATAGTATTCCTCCATCATTTCAGCCTGTTTATTCAAATCCACCTTGGCCTTATACTTCATATTCTCCAACATATGTGACATCTGCTTTTTCGACACCTAGATTGTCTACTTTTTCTGGGGATGGCAATAGGGGTGATGTGTCATATAACCAGTGGCGATTGGAGATTCTCGGTTTGCAGAGGGAAGGGACATATTCTATACCTGTTATAATTAATACTGTTCGTAGGGCATCTAGGGGTACTGCAGCAGATTTTCTTGTTGGTCTAAATCCGCAGTCTTTAGAGGAATTATTCAGTCACCTGGATCCATTATTTGGCGATATTATTTCTGCAGAATTTTTACTCAATAAACTACATATTTCTAAACAAACTGATTCTGAATCAATTTCATCGTGGGCATGTAGAGTTCAACATATTGTATTAAAATTAATTTCATCTGGTATTTTAACTGAATCTTCATCTGATAAAATTCTTAAAGATAAATTTTGGCATGGGCTTCACAATTCATTAGTTAAGAGCAACACGCGGCATATTCTCGATTCTGATGTTTCATTTTCAGAATTAATGACAGCAGTTAGAAAGTCCGAAGAAGAGTTAAATTTAGTTTCATGTTTTAAAGATACTTCAAATCATCCTTCAAATCATCCTTCAGTTATTCCCCCAAGTTCTGTAAATTCTTCTGATAATTTCCAGAGTAGAGTTCTACAGCAGATATCAAATCTTTCCGATCAAATTAAAAATATTAGTGTTAGAATAAACGACATGGAACAAACGTCAACTTCTCGTCCGAGATCTTATCCACCTAGAATTTCTCAAGCTCCAAATTTTTCTGTTCCTCCACCTACACCTTCGTTTAATCCAGCTTTCCGTCCTCCACCACGTTTTACTACTTCAAATTTACCTCGTGTTAGTCCCATTTGTTTTAAATGTCAACAACCCGGACACAGACAAGGTGATAGAATCTGCCCGTTAAACTATCAGGGACTTGTTCCACGAGGCGGTCGATGAGTCCTGATGTTTTCTCACAGAAAGATAATGCCTCAGATTTTATTTCTTATCTTGTTGGAAGTTCTAATATAGCAGATATTTTAGTTAATAATATTTTATGTCCTTCATTATTGGATTCAGGTTCTATGATTTCTACTTTGTCAGAAGATTTTCACCATAAATATTTATCAGAATTTCATATTTATCCTTTGAATGATTTATTAGATGTTCGTGCTGCGGGTGGTGTTCCGGTTTCATATCTTGGGTACATTTCAGTTCCAGTTCGTATTCCAGATACTTCAGAAGATTTGCAAGCCTTAGTTTTAATTGTCCCCTCGTGTTCTTTCAATTTATAGGTTCCATTTTTAATTGGTACAAATATTTTATCTAGGTTGTGTAATTTTCATACAAAATCCACTGTGTGGAATTCTACATTTTCAATTTTATGTGATAGGATTAATGCTAGTAATGTTCCTCAATTTTTAAAAAACACTTCTAAGACTGTAACTGTACCAGCAAATTCTTCTATGGTTGTTGTTGGTAGTTGTAATTTATGTAAACCTATACCTGGTAAACAATATTTGGCATTAGACTACAATTCACTTCCTGGTTTCCTTCATGTAGTTCCTGGGATTGTACAACCTTCTTCTAATATTCATATAAACATCACTAATTCTTCAAATAAGCCGATTGCTATTTCTCGTAATAGTGTTCTTTGTCAACTTCAACAAGTAAATATTGTCAATGATTCTCCATTTTCTAATCCACATGATTCACCTTCTAAACCTTTCGAGGAGTTATTCAATTTTAATTCAGTTAATTCTAAATGTTCTCCTGGTGAAACACAACAACTTAAAGACCTTCTCCATGAATTCAAAGATATTTTCAGCATGTCTGACATTGATTTTGGCAGAACTGATATTATGAAACATAAAATTAAACTAACTGATGATACTCCATTTAAGCAACGGCATCGTAGAATACCTCCTTCCATGCTTCAAGAAGTTAAAGACCATATTAACGATATGATTAAGGCTGATGTCATTCGTCCTTCTAACAGTCCATTTGCTTCTCCTGTTGTACTTGTACGAAAAAAAGATGGTTCATTACGATTCTGCGTAGATTATAGAAAGCTCAATTCAAAAACTGTTCGTGATTCTTATGCTCTTCCTCGCATAGACGAGATTTTAGATTCATTAAATGGCTCGAAATATTTTTCATCTTTAGATTTAAAAAGTGGATATTGGCAGATTGAGATGGCAGAAGAAGATAAATGTAAAACAGCTTTCACCACAGGTAGCCTTGGCTTTTGGGAGTTCAATTCTATGCCATTCGGATTAACCAACGCACCTAGTTCTTTTCAGCGTTGTTTAGAGCGTTGTATGTCGGATATTCATTTATTTCATTGTTTAATTTATATTGACGATATCATCGTATTTTCAAAAACCTTTGATGAACACATTTTTCGTCTTCGATCAGTATTTTCTAGGTTAAGGAAACATAATCTTAAGTTAAAACCTTCAAAATGTGAGTTTCTGCAGTCTTCATTAAAATATTTAGGGCATATAATTTCTGAAGATGGTATTAAAGCTGATCCTGATAAAATTTCTACTCTTACAGGTTGGCCTATTCCTACATCGGTTTCAAAAGTACGCAGTTTTCTTGGATTTTGTGGATATTTCAGACGTTTCATCAAAGATTATGCAAAGATTGCTCGACCTTTAACAGATCTTCTTCTTGGCGATTCACCTAAAAAACACAGAAAATCTAATTGTAATTCATTTCACTGGGGTGCAGAACAACAACAAGCTTTTGATAATCTCATTTCTCAAATAACTTCTTCACCTATCTTAGCTTTCGCCGATTTTACTCAACCTTTCATTTTAGAAACAGATGCTAGTTCTCATGGTTTAGGTGCTATTTTATATCAAATTCAGGATGGAAAACAAAGAGTAATTGCTTATGCCAGTCGCAGTATTTCAAAAAGTGAAAAGAACTATCCAGCACATAAACTCGAATTTCTGGCTTTGAAATGGGCTGTCACTCAAAAATTTCAAGATTATCTTTATGGCAACAAATTCACTGTTAAAACAGACAACAACCCACTTACATATATTCTTTCTTCTGCAAAACTTGACGCCACAGGTCATAGATGGTTAGCTGATCTTTCTGCATTTGATTTTTCTTTAGAATACTTACCTGGATCTCGTAATGTTGCTGCAGATGCGTTATCAAGACTTCCTGTTTCATTTGTAGATAATTCTGTCGTAGCTGCTATAACTAATTTCACAGACGTTGAGCATAGTAAAGTTGAAACTTTTTCTTTTAATCAAGATGTAATTGATTGTTTTATGTCTCCTATTTCTGATCACTTCACGAAATTTGCTGTTGCTGTTCCAACTAAAAACCAGACCGCTAAAACCACTGCAAGAGCATTAATTCATAATTTCTTTCTACCATATGGAATTCCTGCAAAACTTCATTCCGATCAAGGTCGTAATTTTGAGTCCAGTATTATCAAAGAAGTCTGTAGTATTTTAGGGATACACAAATCTCGCACTACTCCATATCACCCAATGGGAAACGGTTTATGTGAACGCTTCAACAGAACACTTTTAAATATGCTCGGAACTCTTTCAGAACAACAGAAACAGAGATGGAAAGATCACGTTCCTTACTTAGTTTTTATATATAATTCAACTAGACATGAATCCACTTCTTTTTCACCTTTTTATTTGATGTTTGGAAGAAATCCTAAGTTACCTATTGATATAATTTTCGGAGATACGTCTGCTACAGATGTACGTAATTCTTATACCCAGTTTGCTTCTGAACTTCAAGATAAATTTAAAGCCGTAAACAGTATTGCTACAGAAAATATTAATAAAGCGCAGCAGAAGCAGAAATTTCATTATGATGTGAAAACCCGAGGTGCTAATCTACATATTGGTGATGTTGTTTTAGTTCGTAATGTACAGATCAGAGGTAAAAATAAACTTGCAGATAAATGGGAGAATGATTGTTATACAGTTATTTCACAACCAGATGTTAAAATTCCAGTTTTTGTAGTTCAGAAAGCTGACTCTTCATTAAGGCGTACTTTACACAGAAATCTTCTTCTTCCAATAAGTTCTTCCGGTCGACCTATTCCTGCTCCACGATTAAATGTTCAACTTCCACGTGTTGTTCCTTCATCTGATGTTAGTATTCCTGATTTTCCCATTTCTCAACTTCACACGGAAGATAATGATAATGTAATTACTTCTTCAGTTTCTATGGGTAATGATTCATCTAGTTTTTCCCATGATGTAAGTACAGGTATTTCTAAAGATGATTCTCTTATTAATAAGGTTCCAGTAATTCCTATTCCAGATAATTGTGATCTTGGTATTTCTAATAATGATACATCTGATGATTCAATTTCTCCGCCTGATCCTGATATTTCTTCCGATGATACATGTATTTCACAACCAGTCCTATCTCCTAAACGACAACGTAAACCACCTGCTTGGATGAAATCTGATGCTTGGGTTTTAGGGAATACTGTTTGGCTTTGATTTTCATTAGTTGTATCTATTTTGATAAGGGTTTTTTGTTTTGTTTCATTTCTGCATTATTAGTTAGGTTGTAAATTTCATTATCAGTTGCTTACAGTTTTACTTGATGACGACTTGGCTTTGTTTATGGATTGTGATTTTGGTTATGTGGATTGGTTCATTTTTGTGGTATATATGTATGTTTTTATTTTTATTATGGTGTACCGTAATTATTTAGCTTTGGTCGTGTCGGGACGCCACTTCTTGTGCTGGGGGGATAGTGTAGTAGGGTGTTATAGCCTCTTTAATTATTTTATTAGGTGTTATAATCCCTTTAAATCTTTTAGTCAGTTTCTATTGTCCGGTATATCCAGGTACATGTAGTCTTGCATTGCCAGTTGTTATAATTGCTTAGGTGTATAGTTTAAAGTTGCTATTTAAAGATGGTGAGTAGTGTTCCGTTACTTAGCTACTGTCCTAACATCCTGTTTCACCTTTAGTCACTTTTTCTTCAGTCTCCATCTTGGATGCACCGATTTCACTAACTCAGGTAGGTTTATATTTGTTTAACTTGACTTGACATTAGTAAATATGACAATTCCTATTTAATTTAAATACTGTTTTATTCTGGCATAAATTATAAATAAGTAAATACAATAAAAATACATAAGTAATAATTTAAGTTAGATTCTAAACTGTATGTCTAATTTGGTGTTTGTTTTATCTTTTAGTGTTTCGCTATTTTCGTAATTTGTATATGGTTTTCCTGCTCTTCTAGTTCTTCCTTTACCTTATATATTAAGAGCACCTTTCTCAGGGTACGTTTTTATATATTTCCTTATTATATGTATTATGTGTATAATAGTTCTGATTCTTTTATTATTACCTGTAATAGGCAATATATCTCTTATAGTTATCTAGTTATTAGAAGCTCTATATCTAATTCTAAGCTATATCCTTTTGTATATATATTTGCTAATTTAGTTTTATTATTATTTCAGTGCCCTTCTACTTATTCTTCTTTCTGTAAATAATTGCCTGTTTTGTTCCTGTGTGTTCCCTTGTTTTGTAAATAAACTGTATAGCTGTGTTCCTGTCTTGTCTCTTTATGGTTAACTCACGACCTGGAAAAGTGGATATTATAGTCTGTCGTCCATGATCCTGCTACATAAAATAAAAGACACACTATTCAAGAAGTAATATGCCAAGTTAAAGTCCAATAAAATAATCACAACTTTAAAAAATAACTAGACATGCATGCAGGAATGACGGGTTTCACTGGGGCGACATGAAGTTAGCCTGTTGTTCGTTGTTCGTTGTTCGGTATTCGCGAATAACGAACAACGAGCTGGTTTGTTGTTCGGTATTCACCAGGTATGGAATTAGTAATGTAATAAAAGAGTTTTTGCAGGGAACACACCGCAGGCGGGTTTTCATAAGCCTAACTGGATTATAAAGCTTCAAAATTCTGGGAAATAGATTCTCACAACTTTTCTTTCTATCCGAAGAAAGAGCTGTTACATACTGGCGAATAACGAACAACGAGCCTGTTTGTTGTTCGGTATTGGCGAATAACGAACAACGAGCTGGTTTGTTGTTCGGTATTCACCAGATATGGAATTAGTAATCTAATAAAATAACTTTTGTAGGGAACACGCCGCAGGCGGGTTTTTTATGACCCTAACTGGATAATAAAAGTTCAAACTTCTGGGAAATAGATTCTAACAACTTCTCTTTCTATCCAAAGAAAGAGCTGTTACATATTGGCGAATAACGAACAACGAGCCAGTTTGTTGTTCGGTATTGGCGAATAACGAACAACGAGCTGGTTTGTTGTTCGGTATTCACCGTATATGGAATTAGTAATATAATAAAGGTACTTTTGTAGGGAACACGCCACAGGTTGGTTTTTATGAGCTTAAATAGACAATTAAACTTCAAACTTCTGGGAAATAGATTCTAACAACTTCTCTTTCTATCCAAAGAAAGAGCTGTTACATATTGGCGAATAACGAACAACGAGCCAGTTTGTTGTTCGGTATTGGCGAATAACGAACAACGAGGTGGTTTGTTGTTCGGTATTCACCAGATATGGAATTAGTAATCTAATAAAATAAATTTTGTTGTGAACACGCCGCAGGCGGGTTTTTATGAGCCTAACAGGATAATAAAACTTCAAACTTCTGGGAAACAGATTCTAACAACTTCTCTTTCTGACCGAATAAAGAGCTGTTACATATTGGCGAATAACGAACAACGAGCCAGTTTGTTGTTTGGTATTGGCGAATAACGAACAACGAGATGGTTTGTTGTTCGGTATTCACCGTATATGGAATTAGTAATATAATAAAGGTACGTTTGTAGGGAACACGCCACAGGCGGGTTTTTATGAGCTTAAATAGACAATAAAACTTCAAACTTCTGGGACATAGATTCAAACAACTTCTCTTTCTATCCGAAGAAAGAGCTGTTACATATTGGCGAATAACGACCAACGAGCCAGTTCGTTGTTCGGTATTGGCGAATAACGAACAACGAGCTGGTTTGTTGTTCGGGATTCACCGTATATGGAATTGGTAATATAATAAAGGTACTTTTGTAGGGAATACGCCGCGGGTGGGTTTTTATGAGCCTAAATGGATTATAACACTTTGAACACCTTGGAAATAGATTCTAACAACTTCTCTGTCTATCTGAAGAAAGAGCAGTTTCATATTGGCGAATAACGAACAACGAGCCAGTTTGTTGTTCGGTATTCGCGAATAACGAACAACGAGCTGGTTTGTTGTTCGGTATTCACGAATACCGAACAACGAGCTGGTTTGTTGTTCGGAATTCACCGTATATGGAATTAGTAATATAATAAAGGTACTTTTGTAGGGAACACGCCACAGGCGGGTTTTTATGAGCTTAAATAGACAATAAAACTTCAAACTTCTGGGAAATAGATTCTAACAGCTTCTCTTTCTATCCGAAGAAAGAGCTGTTACATATTGGTGAACAACGAACAACGAGTCAGTTTGTTGTTCGGTATTCACCAATAACGAACAACGAGCTGGTTTGTTGTTCGGTATTCACCGTATATGGAATTAGTAAAATAATAAAGGTACTTTTGTAGGGAACACGCCTCAGGCGGGTTTTTATGAGCTTAAATAGACAATAAAACTTCAAACTTCTGGGAAATAGATTCTAACAACTTCTCTTTCTATCCGAAGAAAGAGCTGTTACATATTGGCGAATAACGAACAACGAGCCAGTTTGTTGTTCGGTATTGGCGAATAACGAACAACGAGCTGGTTTGTTGTTCGGTATTCACCGTATATGGAATTAGTAATATAATACAGGTACTTTTGTAGGGAACACGCCACAGGCGGGTTTTTATGAGCTTAAATAGACATTAAAACTTCAAACTTCTGGGAAATAAATTCTAACAACTTCTCTTTCTATCCGAAGAAAGAGCTGTTATATATTGGCGAATAACGAACAACGAGCCAGTTTGTTGTTCGGTATTGGCGAATAACGAACAGCGAGCTGGTTTGTTGTTCGGTATTCACCGTATATGGAATTAGTAATATAATAAAGGTACTTTTGTAGGGAACACGCCACAGGCGGGTTTTTATGAGCTTAGATAGACAATAAAACTTCAAATTTCTGGGAAATAGATTCTAACAACTTCTCTTTCTATCCGAAGAAAGAGCTGTTACATGTTGGCGAATAACGAACAACGAGCTGGTTTGTTGTTCGGTATTCAACGTATATGGAATTAGTAATATAATAAAGGTACTTTTGTAGGGAACACGCCACAGGCGGGTTTTTATGAGCTTAAATAGACAATTAAACTTCAAACTTCTGGGAAATAGATTCTAACAACTTCTCTTTCTATCCGAAGAAAGAGCTGTTACATATTGGCGAATAACGAACAACGAGCCAGTTTGTTGTTCGGTATTCGCGAATAACGAACAACGAGCTGGTTTGTTGTTCGGTATTCACCGTATATGGAATTATTAATATAATAAAGGTCCTTTTGTAAGGAACACGCCACAGGCGGGTTTTTATGAGCTTAAATAGACGATTAAACTTCAAACTTCTGGGAAATAGATTCTAACAACTTCTCTTTCTATCCGAAGAAAGAGCTGTTACACATTGGCGAATAACGAACAACGAGCCAGTTTGTTGTTCGGTATTGGCGAATAACGAACAACGAGCTGGTTTGTTGTTCGGTATTCACCGTATATGGAATTATTAATATAACTAGACTTGCTTGCAAGGCTGAAGGCTTTCACCTTACCCAAGGCAGCACAAACTGCCCACCACTCACCCCTTAAAACACACACACACACACACACACACACACTTAAACATGCGCATTACGATAGAAGGAAAGTGAAAAATATAGTTGAACAATTTACAACATTATGAACTTGGATCGGTAGAATCCTACAGACGCCAGAAATCTAAATACGCAATCAAAAACGCAAAAATTCTATAAACAAAATTTACAATTTCAGTACATTTTCAAATTTTTAGGAAAAAAGGAGAACGGCGTGGTATTGCAATTCGACCTTTATCGCATCCACAATATCACCGGCTCTACAAAAAATATAGCTTTTTAGAACCTATTTTCATTTATGCACGTTAAAGATTTACTTCACTTCAGGTCTGTTCAGAACTTTCGCAATACTTCTAAGTACTTACTGCTTAAAACATAGGAAAAATCATTATTCAGAACTCTATCTGCTTTAGTTTCAGAGATCTACACGAGAATGAAAAAAAAAACAGTTTTTCGAATGGGACAAAAAAAAAGATCGTGTCAGATCATAACCAAAACCAAGAATCATACCTTTCAACATCAACTTTTCAACATTTGTTCAGAGGGGTGCCTTCCTTATGAATAGTTTCAGTAAATAGCGTCATTTTCATTGGTATCATATGATAGCGTCATGTAGACAAAAAAAAACGGGATAATAATTTCAGGAGTAACTGTTATTGACTAAAATGAAGCAGCATTACCAGATATTGGTTACCAGTAAAACACCTTTAGTTCAAATATTGCCTCTTTCAAAAAAAGCTCTCTATATAATGCTTTATATGTAGGCAAAACGTTGCGATTATGGCCAACTCAGACTTTTGTCAATGTCACACCAATGTGTACACGGGACTTTGGAATCACGTCCATATCAACTACTCAAATGATTAAATATTCAATGAAATATCTACAATTTTCTGATTTCGTGCACGTTAAAGATTTGACGTCACTACATGTAACATATAAAATTTAATATTTATTACAGATAGAGTCCATGCTCAAACTGGTTATCTCAACTGAGAACGACATGGTTATCTCAATTCGACCTTTATCCCATCCGCAATATCTCCGGCTGTACAAAAATATATTTTTTTCGAAAATCGGTTGGGAATTGACATAATTATAACCGATTTTCATTCGTGCACGTTAAAGATTTACATCACTTCCGGTCTGGTTCACAACTTTCGCAATAGTTCTAAGTACTAAATGTTTAAAACATGGGAAAAATCAATATTCAAAACTCTATCTGTTTTAGTTTCAGAGATTTACACGAGAATAAAAAAACCCGAGTTTTCCGATTGGGACAAAAAAGTATCGTAAGTGTCAAATAATAACCAAAACCCAGAATCATACATTCAACATTAACTTTTCAGTATTTATATAGAGGAGTGCCTTCCTTATAAATAGCTTCAACAGAGAGGTTTATTTTCACTGGTATCAAATGATTACGTCATGGAGACAAAAATCCAGCTATATTAATTTCAGGGGTAACTATTATTTACTAAAACGAATTATTTTCACTCTAGAAGCACCAGTAACAGATATTGGTTACTATTAAAACACCCTTAGTTCAAATATTGCCACTTTTAAAATAAGCTCTCTATATATGCTTTATACGTATGCAAAACGTTCCAATTATGACCAATTCGGACATTTGTCGATGTCACACCAATGTGTACACGGGACTTCGGAATCGCGTTTTCATGTCAGCTACTCAAATATGTAACTGGTTCAAAAATTGATTTTATATTCAATGAAATATCGCCAATTTTCGCATTTCGTGCACGTTAAAGATTTGACGTCACCAACATATAAAATGTCGATATTTATTAGAAACAGAGTCCATGCTCTAACTACATTACACTTTCTGTAACCGGTGCAATATTCGTACTTCTGTACGATACTACTGCAAGATACAACTGCTACCTCTTCAAAATTGCATTTGCTTACAAACAGCGCGAGCCGTCGATTTGTGTCAAGATGATTACGGCTATGAGGTAATTTGGGCCAAGGAGAAATAATATTAATTCAAAGACTAATTATTACACACATAAATCAAATATTTCTGCTACAGGGTCACTATACCCTTATTTTGAATAGAAGTAAAGACTCAAAGTTGAAATACTTTTTGCCCAAATATCGTCACTTTGAGAGAAAAAGGGACTTTTGAATATGCTCTAAACGTTGCTAATACGTACAGATTGTATCAACTCTTACTGCATGTTTCGCTTAACAATGAAAGGTGACGTTTTCAATTTTTGATCCCTTTGTTCTCATATTCCTGATATTTCTAACTGTTGCGCAATGGTTTCATACCTAAGACTACCGATAAAACTCTCTGTAGAAGAAGTTCAAAAAAAAAAATTACGTTGACTTTTCGAGGAAAAGACGTCTAAAAATGCTCCAAATGGTAAAAATACGACGTTTTGGATTTTCAATCTCGTTTTTCGACTACTCATGACATTTAGAGAAATTGTACAATGGTTTCACACAATACACCACCTATAAGACTCTCGAATGAGAAAGTTTTAAAAAAATCGTAGGCGGCATTTTCGAGAAATACGCGTCTAAAGTTGATCGAAATCGTAAAAAACCTTACGTTTCAAAGTCCTATAACTTTTTCAATTTATGATAGAATCTTGTCGCTGTGGTACCATCTTGTAGATATTTTACGTGGCTATCAAAAGACGCTGTACTTTAACTACTCAGTAAACAGCCAACTGAAACTTCGCATTTTGCGCACAGGCACCCATTTTTCAGAATTTTGTCAAAGTTTGGATACTTTTCTTGACCACTTCTGGTGATTAGAGCATTTTCATCCATAGTCTGACTGGCGACGACTCTTGACTTCATATTCCTGAAGTTTCAGAAAAATCGTAGGCGCCGTTTTAAAAAAATAAGAACTCTACGATTTGACCAAAATGCGTAAAAAAGTGAAAAATCAAAGTTAACATTTCAGAACAAAACTTATATTGTTGGAATCGGATTGAGGTCAGCTATCCAAAAATATCAGTATTATTTTAAAATTCCCAAAAATAACAATTTTAGAAAATTTTGAAAATTTTCCATTTTTCACTAAAAAAATGAGAGCGACAAAGTTTCTAAACTCGATGTTTTTGAACTGCCATCTACTCAGAAATGTTTTCAGCTATCCAAAAATGTAAATATCGGAAAAGTCGGATGAGAATTAGAAGAATTATGGCCGATTTTCAATTTGAGTGCACGTTAAAGATTTGACGCGTTTCCGCTTTGCGCACAAATTTGATTTAACATTTAAGCACTAACCACCACCCAGTTTCCCGACAGAAAATCAAATTTCAGACCTCTATCTCTTATAGTTGCTGAGAAATAGGCAAAGTGGAATAAAAAAACATAATAAATAACTAGATCTGCTACTGTCCCATGCAGATATGAAAGCTTTCATATTCATCGCCACGTGTCATTGATTGTATCAAGTATCCTAAATAAAAGGATAAGAAGAAAAAATTATCAAAATTCGTCAAAAACTCGCAAAATTACAAGTCTAAATATAGTATGAAACATTGCACCCAGGCATAACAATAATCTGAAAACTAAAGGGAAATAACCGAAACTTTTTTTTCTGTAATGAGACGGATGAAAAAATGAAATGAAAATTGCCGGAAAAAAATTAAAAATGACAGGTTGGACAGGCGACCTTACTCCTTGTCACGTACAACCGAGCATTCGAAAACACGCTAGTTAACTCAATGACAGGCGCGCGTGCTAACCATTCAGCCGCCCAACCCCCCTTTGAAATCAGACACGTACAAGCCACTCACAACAAAATGGTAAATTAATGAGTTTAGGGCAAAAAGGCGTCTACAGCACCCGGTGCTCCCAGGCGGTCACCCATCCTAGTACTAACCGGGCCCGACGTTGCTTAACTTGAGTGATCGGACGAGAACTGGTGTTTTCAACGTGGTGTGGCCGTAGACGAGAGAAGGTGGACAGAACCCGTAGTTATACTTACCTGAATTGACCCGCTTATTGATTTTTTTTTTGTTTTTTGTCGGGTTTAAAAAGGAGCCTACAGCACCCGATGTTCCCAGGCGGTCACCCATCCAAGTACTGACCGGGCCCGACGTTGCTTAACTTCAGTGATCGGACGAGAACTGGTGTTTTCAACGTGGTATGGCCGTAGACGAGAGGGGGTGGACAGAACCCGTAGTTATACTTACCGGAATTGACCCGCTTATTGATTTTTGGGGCGGTTTTTGTCGGTTTTAAAAAGGCGTCTATAGCACCCGGTGTTCCCAGGCGGTCACCCATCCAAGTACTAACCGGGCCCGACGTTGCTTAACTTCAGTGATCGGACAAGAACTGGTGTTTTCAACGTGGTGTGGCCGTAGACGAGAGAAGGTGGACAGAACCCGTAGTTATACTTACCTGAATTGACCCGCTTATTGATTTTTTTTTGTGGGGGGGGGGGAGGTGTCGGTTTTAAAAAGGCGTCTACAGCACCCGGTGTTCCCAGGCGGTCACCCATCCAAGTACTGACCGGGCCCGACGTTGCTTAACTTCAGTGATCGGACGAGAACTGGTGTTTTCAACGTGGTGTGGCCGTAGACGAGAGAACGTGGACAGAACCCGTAGTTATACTTACCTGAATTGACCCGCTTATTGATTTTTTTTTTTGGGGGGGGGGGGAGTGACGGTTTTAAAAAGGCGTCTACAGCACCCGGTGTTCCCAGGCGGTCACCCATCCAAGTAATGACCGGGCCCGACGTTGCTTAACTTCAGTGATCGGACGAGAACTGGTGTTTTCAACGTGGTGTGGCCGTAGACGAGAGAAGGTGGACAGAACCCATACTTGTGCTTACTCAAATTCTTTTTGTGTCTTATTCCCTGGGGTGACGGGCCGAGCGCAGAGCTGGAGTGGTGCAAAAGAGTGCGCGCTGTGGTCTGATTGGCGGAAAATTGATTTTTTCACGAAGAATCAGGGCAAAAAGGCGTCTACAGCACCCGGTGTTCCCAGGCGGTCACCCATCCAAGTACTGACCGGGCCCGACGTTGCTTAACTTCAGTGATCGGACGAGAACTGGTGTTTTCAACGTGGTGTGGCCGTAGACGAGAGAAGGTGGACAGAACCCATACTTGTGCTTACTCAAATTATTTTTGTGTCTTATTCCCAGGGGAGACGGGCCGAGCGCAGAGCTGGAGTGGTGCAAAAGAGTGCGCGCTGTGGTCTGATTGGCGGAAAATTGATTTTTTCACGAAGAATCAGGGCAAAAAGGCGTCTACAGCACCCGGTGTTCCCAGTCGGTCACCCATCCAAGTACTAACCGGGCCCGACGGTGCTTAACTTCCGTGATCGGACGAGAACTGGTGTTTTCAACGTGGTATGGCCGTAGACGAGAGAAGCTGGACAGAACCCGTAGTTATACTTACCTGAATTGACCCGCGTATTGATTTTTTGTTTTGTTTTTTGTTTTAGAGTATTTAATTGTTTTAAAGAGACACGTTAAGGGTTGTTCATAGTTAAATTAAAGTTTAATTTTAAATAAGACCAATAAAATTAGGATTTAATAATGCCAGACTAATATTAAATAAAGTTTTAAATTAAGAATAATTAATTATTGGTCTAATGCAATGAAATGCTTTGATTTGACGGATGAAATGTACGATGGGTGTCCACACTATGATGCTAAGGCGTTGGCCTGCTAGCCAGGAGGTCGGGTGTTCGATCCCTGCATTGGCCGAGAAAGTTCATCTCGATATTCTGGCGTGTCCCCCCATCCGCCGTGTACACATTGGAGTGCACGTAAAAGATCCCTTAGCAGTTGGAATTCTATATTGTTGAATAAGCTCTATACGATGACTAAATGTGCAGATTGTAGCCACCCACACTGCATGTTTTGCTTAACAATGAAAGGGTGCGGTTTTCAATTTTCGATCCTTTTATTCCACTACTCCGGATATTTTGGACTGTTGATCTATGGTTTCATATAAAAGACTACCGATAAGCCTCTTTGTAGAAGAAGTTCCCCCAAAATATTATGTTGACTTTAAGAGAAAAGGACCTTTAAAAATGCTCCAAATCGTAAAAATACGACTTTTTGGATTTTCGATCTCTTTTTTCTGCTACCCCTGATATTTAAAAAAAAATGATACAATGATTTCACACAACGGGCTAGCTATTAGACTCTCGATTGACAAGAGTTTCATCACCCTCCCTTCATTATAACCGAAGTTATTGTGCCCTAAAGAATCAACAAATCAGCATGCTTATCTCTGCTTACCCTTTGCAGAAAATGTTCATCTTTGCACTCAATCATGACATTGACCTAGTGAACGTCTACACCAAGATTGAACATTCTAACTCAATTAGAAGGAGAGTTATTGTGTTTCAAAGTCTCGGCCCTTCAAATTGCTACTACTTTTCATATTCACTTCAAAATGGCAACCATCAGTTGACCTAAATCAAAATTCTGCTCCCTACGATTTTTGGGCCATCCTTCAAGGATTCAGAAAATATAACTCCCGTGTCTCTAAATAAGATAGCAAAAAAGCCTTAGGGATTTTTCATGTTTCAAGATGGTGGCATTTCCGGTTTGATCGACAAACTCCATATTTTGTGTAGGAATCAGTAATTACCTGTCGAGTATCGAAAAAAATTTTCAGGTCATTCTGACCTATATTTCGACTATTTTTTTTAAAACTTTGATCCTTAATTTCAGCAAGGGGAGATAATTTAGAAAATTTCTCATTATAATTTTGAAGTCACATTGGTAAGATCTACTTAAATACTAAATTTCATGAAAATCGTACAACTATTAAAGAAGTTGTCAAATTGGTCTAAACTTCCGGTTCGAAATCACAGCGACGAATTTTCGAAATTCGAAAATGTGAAACTGCAGATGAAAATGCTTTTTTTCAAGGTATTCAAAGAAAAAAGAATTAGTAAAATCGGTCAAAAAATAGCAAAGTTACGACTATGCATTGTCAGTTTTTTCGTTCGTAAAATTCGGTGATTTCGAATTCGCAAAACGTTTTGAAAATATATTTAATCAACAGCCACCACCCATTTTTGGGGGGGTAGGTCAAAGTTTCAGAAACATCCTATGGATAGATTCTGTGAAATCCGATTTGCAGGAGAAACACACAAAAAAAAATAATAACTAGATCTGCTACTGTCCCATGCAGATATGAAAGCTTTCATATTCATCGCCACGTGTCATTGATCGTATCAAGTATCCTAAATAAAAGGATAAGAAGAAAAAATTATCAAAATTCGTCAAAAACTCGCAAAATTACAAGTCTAAATATATGAAACATTGCACCCAGGCATAACAATAATCTGAAAACTAAAGGGAAATAACCGAAACTTGTATTACTGTAATGAGACGGATGAGAAAATGAAATGAAAATTGCCGGAACAAAAATTAAAAATGACAGGTTGGACAGGCGACCTTACAACCGAGCACGTACAACCGAGCATTCGAAAACACGCTAGTTAACTCAATGACAGGCGCGCGTGCTAACCATTCAGCCGCCCAACCCCCCTTTGAAATCAGACACGTACAGGCCACTCACAACAAAATGGTAAATTAATGAGTTTAGGGCAAAAAGGCGTCTACAGCACCCGGTGTTCCCAGGCGGTCACCCATCCTAGTACTAACCGGGCCCGACGTTGCTTAACTTGAGTGATCGGACGAGAACTGGTGTTTTCAACATGGTATGACCGTAGACGAGAGAAGGTGGACAGAACCCGTAGTTATACATACTTGAATTGACCCGCTTATTGATTTTTTGGGGAGGTTTGTCGGTTTTAAAAAGGCGTCTACAGCACCCGGTGTTCCCAGGCGGTCACCCATCCAAGTACTGACCGGGCCCGACGTTGCTTAACTTCAGTGATCTGACGAGAACTGGTGTTTTCAACGTGGTGTGGCCGTAGACGAGAGAAGGTGGACAGAACCCGTAGTTATACTTACCTGAATTGACCCGCTTATTGATTTTTTTTTGTTTTTTGTCGGTTTTAAAAAGGCGCCTACAGCACCCGATGTTCCCAGGCGGTCACCCATCCAAGTACTGACCGGGCCCGACGTTGCTTAACTTCAGTGATCGGACGAGAACTGGTGTTTTCAACGTGGTATGGCCGTAGACGAGAGGGGGTGGACAGAACCCGTAGTTATACTTACCGGAATTAACCCGCTTATTGATTTTTGGGGCGGTTTTTGTCGGTTTTAAAAAGGCGTCTATAGCACCCGGTGTCCCCAGGCGGTCACCCATCCAAGTACTAACCGGGCCCGACGTTGCTTAACTTCAGTGATCGGACAAGAACTGGTGTTTTCAACGTGGTGTGGCCGTAGACGAGAGAAGGTGGGCAGAACCCGTAGTTATACTTACCTGAATTGACCCGCTTATTGATTTTTTTTGTGGGGGGGAGGAGGTGTCGGTTTTAAAAAGGCGTCTACAGCACCCGGTGTTCCCAGGCGGTCACCCATCCAAATACTGACCGGGCCCGACGTTGCTTAACTTCAGTGATCGGACGAGACCTGGTGTTTTCATTGTGGTGTGGCCGTAGACGAGAGAACGTGGACAGAACCCGTAGTTATACTTACCTGAATTGACCCGCTTATTGATTTTTTTTTTTTTGGGGGGGGGGGGTGTCGGTTTTAAAAAGGCGTCTACAGCACCCGGTGTTCCCAGGCGGTCACCCATCCAAGTACTGACCGGGCCCGACGTTGCTTAACTTCAGTGATCGGACGAGAACTGGTGTTTTCAACGTGGTGTGGCCGTAGACGAGAGAACGTGGACAGAACCCATACTTGTGCTTACACAAATTCTTTTTGTGTCTAATTCCCTTGGGAGACGGGCCGAGCGCAGAGCTGGAGTGGTGCAAAAGAGTACGCGCTGTGGTCTGATTGGCGGAAAATTGATTTTTTCACGAAGAATCAGGGCAAAAAGGCGTCTACAGCACCCGGTGTTCCCAGGCGGTCACCCATCCAAGTACTAACCGGGCCCGACGTTGCTTAACTTCAGTGATCGGACGAGAACTGGTGTTTTCAACGAGGTATGGCCGTAGACGAGAGAAGCTGGACAGAACCCGTAGTTATACTTACCTGAATTGACCCGCTTATTGATTTTTTGTTTTGTTTTTTGTTTTAGAGTATTTAATTGTTTTAAAGAGACACGTTAAGGGTTGTTCATAGTTAAATTAAAGTTTAATTTTAAATAAGACCAATAAAATTAGGATTTAATAATGGCAGACTAATATTAAATAAAGTTTTAAATTAAGAATAATTAATTATTGGTCTAATGCAATGAAATGCTTTGATTTGACGGATGAAATGTACGATGGGTGTTCACACTATGTGGCTAAGGCGTTGGCCTGCTAGCTAGGAGGTCGGGTGTTCGATCCCTGCATTGGCCGAGAAAGTTCATCTCGATATTCTGGCGTGTCCCCCCATCCGCCGTGTACACATTGGAGTGCACGTAAAAGATCCCTTAGCAGTTGGAATTCTATATTGTTGAATAAGCTCTATACGATGACTAAATGTGCAGATTGTAGCCACCCACACTGCATGTTTTGCTTAACAATGAAAGGGTGCGGTTTTCAATTTTCGATCCTTTTATTCTACTACTCCTGATATTTTGGACTGTTGATCTATGGTTTCATATAAAAGACTACCGATAAGACTCTTTGTAGAAGAAGTTCCCCCAAAATATTATGTTGGCTTTAAGAGAAAAGGACCTTTAAAAATGCTCCAAATCGTAAAAATATGACTTTTTGGATTTTCGATCTCTTTTTTCTGCTACCCCTGATATTTAAAAAAAATGATACAATGATTTCACACAACGGGCTAGCTATTAGACTCTCGATTGACAAGAGTTTCATCACCCTCCCTTCATTATAACCGAAGTTATTGTGCCCTAAAGAATCAACAAATCAGCATGCTTATCTCTGCTTATCCTAGGCAGAAAATGTTCATCTTTGCACTCAATCATGACATTGACCTAGTGAACGTCTACACCAAGATTGAACATTCTAGCTCAATTAGAAGGAGAGTTATTGTGTTTCAAAGTCTCGGCCCTTCAAATTGCTACTACTTTTCATATTCACTTCAAAATGGCAACCATCAGTTGACCTAAATCAAAATTCTGCTCCCTACGATTTTTGGCCCATTCTTCAAGGATTCAGAAAATATAACTCCCGTGTCTGTAAGTAAGATAGCAAAAAAGCCTTAGGGATTTTTCATGTTTCAAGATGGTGGCATTTCCGGTTTGATCGACAAACTCCATATTTTGTGTAGGAATCAATAATTACCTGTCGAGTATCGAAAAAAAATTTCAGGTCATTCTGACCTATATTTCGACGATTTTTTTTAAAACTTTGATCCTTAATTTCACCAAGGGGAGATAATTTAGAAAATTTCTATTTATATTTGTGAAGTCACATGGGTAAGATCTACTTACATACTAAATTTCATGAAAATCGTATTACTATTAAAGAAGTTGTCAAGTTGGTCTCAACTTCCGGTTCAAAATCACAGCGACGAATTTTCGAAATTCGAAAATCTGAAACTGCAGTTGAAAATGATTTTTGTCAAGGTACTCAAAGAAAAAAGAATTAGTAAAATCGGTCAAAAAATAGCAAAGTTACGACTATGCATTGTCAGTTTTTTCGTTCGTAAAATTCGGTGATTTCGAATTCGCAAAACGTTTTGAAAATATATTTAATCAACAGCCACCACCCATTTTTGGGGGGGTAGGTCAAAGTTTCAGAAACATCCTATGGGTAGATTCTGTGAAATCCGATTTGCAGGAGAAACACAAAAAAAAAAAATAATAATAATCTTAACAGAAACAATAAGCTTTCATATGAAATATGAAAGCTTAACTAGATCTGCTACTGTCCCATGCAGATATGAAAGCTTTCATATTCATGGTCACGTGTCATTGATTGTATCAAGTATCCTAAATAAAAGGATAAGAAGAATAAATTATCAAAATTGGTCAAAAACTCGCGAAGTTACAAATCTAAATATAGTATGAAACATTGCACTCAGTCATAACAATAATCTTAAATCAGCCGTGGGAGGAAACCGAAGGACACGGAGAAAACCCACGAGGTTGGACACCATACTCCATGTCACGTGCAACCTGGAAATCGCAACGATGCCGGTTGACTCAATGACAGACGTTACGATACAGCGCGCACATGCTAACCATACAGCCATTCAGGCTCCCTAAAATCGATAAATTGCTGACTTATAGCAAGAAACATTTCAACCGGGCATTTCAATCGAAACAACGCCAGTTGACTCAATGACAGACGTTACGATACAGTGCGCAGGTGCTAACCATTTAGCCACGCAACCTCCCTAAATTTGGCAAATTGCTGACCTACAAGGAGAAACATTTCAACCGGGCGAAATTTTCTATTTTAACAGTTTAATTTGCACGGTACCTTTAATTATCAACCGAATATTACAAAACTTTTAAAAATAAGCCCCCCCCCCTGACCAGCTTAATTGTTCGCAATAAACGTTTGCCCCCTAAAATGAGCAAATTGCTGACTTTAAAGTGAGAAACATTACTACCGGGCGAAATTTTCTGTTATATCACTTTTACAGTACAGTACAGTACAACCGATTATTACAAAACTTTAAGAATAAAAGAGAAAGAGATAAATGCGGCTTAACGTCCATTCGACACAAACTAACATATAGATGGGACGAAAAACCAAGGTCCGGTGTACACATTGGAGTGCACGTAAAATATCCCTAAGCAGTTGGAATTCGATACTGTTGAATAAGCTCTATACGATGACTATGCAAACCATTATTAATCGACGAAGGTGTTAAAATGTACACAATATAAACAGTATTAATCTAAATCAATAACATAAATGATTACAAATATTTTTTTTAGATAGTTTTAAAATAGAAAACAAATAATTATATCAAATCAAACCTATTCAATTTCAATTAATATGAGGACTGGCTGCAAAGTTCTAAGCCTATGTGTGCAAGACCTATATATTGTTGATGTTTCCTTTTATTTTTCTATATAGTTTCCATCACGGCTCAATTTTTTCATCAGTTATTTACGGTGATTTTGGATTCGCAAAACGTTTTGAAAATATATTGATTCCAAGGCCACCACCCATTTTTGAAAGGAGGCTAACCAGAAAAGTAAAATAGATCACAAAATCACGAAGTAACACAGCTGTCAAGGTCAATTTTTTCATCAGTTGTTTTCGGTGATTTTGGATTCGCAAAACGTTTTGAAAATATATTGATTCCAAGGCCACCACCCATTTTTGAAAGGAGGCTAACCAGAAATGTATTGATTTCCCAGATTTGAGACGAAATCGCGAAACTGCGATCCATTTGATTATTTTCAAGCTGTTAATCGGAGTTATTCACGCGAAAAACAACTTTGTCGGCACGGAAAACATCAAAGGCGAAATTTGAAATTTTGAAATTTGCAAATACCAAAAATTCGACAATGAGCTAGGCTATCCCCAAATGTATTAATTTCCAAGATAGGAAACGAATTCAACAAACTACGGTCTGTTCTGATAATTTACATGCCCGTTAATGTCCATTTTTCACTATTTCTGATATTCAATTCAATATGGTGACTATCCATTGACTTAAATCAAAATTCTACTGCCAACATTTTATAGCCATCCCTTCAAGGATTCAGAAAATATAACCCCCGTGTCTGTATGTAAAATAGCAAAATGGCGTTTGAGGTTTTTACATTTCAAGATGGTGGCACTTCCGGATTGAGCTACAAACTCCATTTTTTGTGTACTAATCAGTGGTCTCGTAGCTAGTACCTAAAAAAAAATTCAAGATGATTTGACCTATATTTCGTCGATTTTTTTGAAAATTTCGATCCTCAATTTCTCCAAGGGGGGATAATTTAGAAATTTTCTAAAGTATTTTTTCAAGTCGCATCATTAAGGTTTACTTACATATTAAATTTCATGAAAATCGTACAACTACTAAAGAAGTTGTCGAGTTGGTCTAAACTTCCGGTTCGAAATCACAGCGACGAATTTTCGAAATTCGAAAATCCGAAATTGCAGATTTGAAGTAAATGTCTCAAAGTACTCATAGAAAAAAGAATTAATTAAATAGGTCAAATAGTCACAAAGTTACAGCATTGTAGGTCAAAAGCATTCGTTCGTAAAATTCGGTGATTTCGGATTCGAAAAACGTTTTGAAAATATATTTAATCAAGGTTCGCACCCCATTTTTGGGGGGATAGGTCAAAGTTTTAGAAAGATCCTATGGTTAGATTCTGAGAAATCCGATTTGCAGAAAATACACAAAAAAAAAAAATAATAATAATAATAATAACTTTAACAGAAACAATAAGCTTTCATATGTAATATGAAAGCTTAACTAGATCTGCTACTGTCCCATGCAGATATGAAAGCTTTCATATTCATCGTCACGTGTCATTGATTGTATCAAGTATCCTAAATAAAAGGATAAGAAGAAAAAATTATCAAAATTGGTCAAAAACTCGCAAAATTACAAGTCTAAATATAGTATGAAACATTGCACCCAGGCATAACCATAATCTGAAAACTAAAGGGAAATAACCGAAACTTGTATTACTGTAATGAGACGGATGAGAAAATGAAATGAAAATTGCCGGAAAAAAATTAAAAATGGCAGGTTGGACAGGCGTTCTTACTCCTTGTCACGCACAACCGGGCCCGACGTTGCTTAACTTCAGTGATCGGACGAGAACTGGTGTTTTCAACGTGGTATGGCCCTAGACGAGAGAGGGTGGACAGAACCCGTACTTATACTTACCTGAATTGACCCGCTTATTGATTTTTGGGGCGGTTTTTGTCGGTTTTAAAAAGGCGTCTACAGCACCCGGTGTTCCCAGGCGGTCACCCATCCAAGTACTAACCGGGCCCAACGTTGCTTAACTTCAGTGATCGGACGAGAACTGGTGTTTTCAACGTGGTGTGGCCGTAGACGAGAGAAGGTGGACAAAACCCGTAGTTATACTTACCTGAATTGACCCGCTTATTGATATTTTTTTTTTTTTTGGGGGGGGGGGTCGGTTTTAAAAAGGCGTCTACAGCACCCGGTGTTCCCAGGCGGTCACCCATCCAAGTACAGACCGGGCCCGACGTTGCTTAACTTCAGTGATCGGACGAGAACTGGTGTTTTCAACGTGGTGTGGCCGTAGACGAGAGAAGGTGGACAGAACTCGTAGTTATACTTAACTGAATTGATCCGCTTATTGATTTTTTGGGGGGTTTTTGTCGGTTTTAAAAAGGCGTCTACAGCACCCGGTGTTCCCAGACGGTCACCCATCCAAGTACTGACCGGGCCTGACGTTGCTTAACTTCAGTGATCGGACGAGAACTGGTGTTTTCAACGTGATGTGGCCGTAGACGAGAGAAGGTGGACAGAACCCATACTTGTGCTTACTCAAATTCTTTTTGTGTCTTTTTCCCTGGGGAGACGGGCCGAGCGGAGAGCTGGAGTGGTGCAAAAGAGATCACTTCTGTGATCGGACGAGAACTGGTGTTTTCAACGTGGTGTGGCCGTAGACGAGAGAAGGTGGACAGAACCCGTAGTTATACTTACCTGAATTGACCCGCTTATTGATATTTTTTTGGGGGGGGGGGGTGTCGGTTTTAAAAAGGCGTCTACAGCACCCGGTGTTCCCAGGCGGTCACCCATCCAAGTACTGACCGGGCCCGACGTTGCTTAACTTCAGTGATCGGACGAGAACTGTTTTTTTTTTAACGTGGTGTGGTCGTAGACGGGAGAAGGTGGACAGAACCCATACTTGTGCTTACTCAAATTCTTTTTGTGTCTTTTTCCCTGGGGAGACGGGCCGAGCGGAGAGCTGGAGTGGTGCAAAAGAGTGCGCGCTGTGGTCTGATTGGCGGAAAATTGATTTTTTCACGAAGAATCAGGGCAAAAAGGCGTCTAAAGCACCCGGTGTTCCCAGGCGGTCACCCATCCAAGTACTAACCGGGCCCGACGTTGCTTAACTTCAGTGATCGGACGAGAACTGGTGTTTTCAACGTGGTATGGCCGTAGACGAGAGAAGGTGGACAGAACCCGTAGTTATACTTACCTGAATTGACCCGCTTATTGATTTTTATTTTGTTTTTTGTTTTAGAGTATTTAATTGTTTTAAAGAGACACGTTAAGGGTTGTTCATAGTTAAATGAAAGTTTAATTTTAAATAAGACCAATAAAATTAGGATTTAATAATGCCAGACTAATATTAAATAAAGTTTTAAATTAAGAATAATTAATTATAGGTCTAATGCAATGAAATGCTTTGATTTGACGGATGAAATGTACGATGGGTGTCCACACTATGTGGCTAAGGCGTTGGCCTGCTAGCCAGGAGGTCGGGTGTTCGATCCCTGCATTGGCCGAGAAAGTTCATCTCGATATTCTGGCGCGTCCCCCCATCCGCCGTGTACACATAGGAGTGCACGTAAAAAATCCCTTCGCAGTTGGAATTCGATATTGTTGAATAAGCTCTATACGATGACTAAATGTGCAGATTGTAGCCACCGACACTGCATGTTTTGCTTAACAATGAAAGGGTGCGGTTTTCAATTTTCGATCCTTTTATTCTACTACTCCTGATATTTTGGACTGTTGATCGATGGTTTCATATAAAAGACTACCGATAAGACTCTTTGTAGAAGAAGTTCCACAAAAATATTATGTTGACCTTAGAGAAAGGGACCCTTTAAAATGCTCCAAATCGTAAAAATACGACTTTTTGGATTTTCGATCTCTTTTTTCTGCTACCCCTGATATTTAAAAAAAATGATACAATGATTTCACACAACAGGCTACCTATTAGACTCTCGATTGACAAGAGTTTCATCACCCTCCCTTCATTATAACCGAAGTTATTGTGCCCTAAAGAATCAACAAATCAGCATGCTTATCTCTGCTTACCCTAGGCAGAAAAAGCTCGTCTTTGCACTCAATCATGACATTGACCTAGTGAACGTCTACACCAAGATTGAACATTCTAGCTCAATTAGAAGGAGAGTTATTGTGTTTCAAAATCTCGGCCCTTCAAATTGCTACTACTTTTCATATTCACTTCAAAATGGCAACCATCAGTTGACCTAAATCAAAATTCTGCTCCCTACGATTTTTGGGCCATCCTTCAAGGATTCAGAAAATATAACTCCCGTGTCTGTAAGTAAGATAGCAAAAAAGCCTTAGGGATTTTTCATGTTTCAAGATGGTGGCATTTCCGGTTGGATCGACAAACTCCATATTTTGTGTAGGAATCAGTAATTACTTGTCGAGTATCGAAAAAAATTTTCAGGTCATTCTGACCTATATTTCGACAATTTTTTTAAAAAATTTGATCCTTAATTTCACCAAGGGGGGATAATTTAGAAAATTTCTCATTATATTTTTGAAGTCACATTGGTAAGATCTACTTATATACTAAATTTCATGAAAATCGTACAACTATTAAAGAAGTTGTCAAATTGGTCTAAACTTCCGGTTCGAAATCACAGCGACGAATTTTCGAAATTCGAAAATGTGAAACTGCAGATGTAAATGATTTTTTTCAAGGTATTCAAAGAAAAAAGAATTAGTAAAATCGGTCAAAAAATAACAAAGTTACGACTATGCATTGTCAGTTTTTTCGTTCGTAAAATTCGGTGATTTCGGATTCGTAAAACGTTTTGAAAATATATTTAAACAACGTTCGCACCCCATTTTTGGGGGGGTAGGTCAAAGTTTCAGAAAGATCCCATGGTTAGATGCTGAGAAATCCGATTTGCAGAAAATACACAAAAAAAAAAAAATAATAACTAGATCTGCAAAGCAGATATTAAAGCTTTCATATTAAAAGTCACTTCCTGTCACATGTCATGGGTCATGTAAATAATCTCATCAACAAAAAAAAAATCATTAAAATCGGTCAAAATATAGCGAAGTTTTTATGATTTTTCAATCGTAAACAACTTTATCCGCACGAAAAACATCAAAGACAAAATTCGAAAATGTGACATTTTCAAATAACAATATTTCGACCCTGATCCCGGCTATCCAGAAATGTATTCATTTTGGAAATAGGAGACATATTCTCCAAACTACGGCCTATTACTTTCATTCACGTGCTCGTTAATGTCGATTTTTCACCTTTTCTCATATTCAGTTCGAAATGGTGACCATCACGTGACCGAAATCAAAATTCTGAACTGATAGATTTTTAGGCATTCCTTCAAGGATTCCGAAAATGTAACTCCCATGTTTGTAAGTAAACTATCGCAAAAGCCTTTGTGATTTTTCACGTTTCAAGATGACGGCACTTCCGGTTCGATCCACAAACTCAATATTTTGTGTAGGAATCAGTATTTACTTACCTAGTATCCAAAAAAAAAATCAGGTCATTCTGACCTATATTTCTTCGATTTTTTTGAAAACTTTGATCCCTAATTTCACCAAGGGGAGATAATTTAGAAAATTTCTAAGGACATCTTTAAAGTTGCATCGGTAAGATCTACTTACATACTAAATTTCATGAAAATCGTACAACTATTAAAGAAGTTGTCAAGTTGGTCCCAATTTCCGGTTCGAAATCACAGCGACGAATTTTCGAAATTCGAAAATCTGAAACTGCAGTTGAAAATGATTTTTGTCAGGGTACTCAAAGAAAAAAGAATTAGTAAAATAGGTCAAATAGTCACAGAGTTACAGTAATGCAGGTCAAATTCACTCGTTCGTAAAATTCGGTGATTTCGAATGCTTAAAACGTTTTGAAAATATATTTAATCAATACTCACCATCCATTTTTGGAGGGGTAGGTCAAAGTTTCAGAAACATCCTATGGTTATATTCTAAGAAATCCGATTTGCAGGAAACACATGTTGACTTTACGAGAAAGACCTTTAAACATGCTCCAAATTGTAAAAATACGACTTTTTGGATTTTCAATCTCTTTTTTTCGGCTACCCCGGACATTTAAGAAAAAATGATACAATGATTTCACACAACAGGTTAGCTATAAGACTCTCGATTGACAAGAGTTTCATCACCCTCCCTTCATTATAACCAAAGTTATCGTGCCCTAAAAAATCAAAAAATCAGCTTGCTTATCTCTGCTTACCCTAGGCAGAAAATGCTCATCTTTGAACTCAATCAAGACATTGACCTAGTGAACGTCTACACCAATTAGAAGGAGAGTTATTGTGTTCCAAATTCTCGGCCCTTCAAATTGCTTCTATTTTTCACTTTCACTTCAAAATGGCGACCATCAATTGACCTAAATCAAAATTCTACTACGAACGTTTTTTAGGCCATCTTTGAAGGATTCAGAAAATATAACTCCCGTGTCACTAAGTAAAATAGCAAAAAAGCCTTTGTGATTTTTCACGTTTCAAGATGGCGGCACTTCCGGTTCAATCCACAAACTCAATATTTCGTGTACGAATCAGTTGTCTAGTTGGTCTCAACTTCCGGTTCGAAATCACAGCGACGAATTTTCGAAATTCGAAAATCTGAAACTGCAGTTGAAAATGATTTTTGTCAAGGTACTCAAAGAAAAAAGAATTAGTAAAATAGGTCAAATAGTCACAGAGTTACAGTAATGCAGGTCAAATTCACTCGTTCGTAAAATTCGGTGATTTCGAATTTGTAAAACGTTTTGAAAATACATTTAATCAAAAACTGCCACCCAGTTTTGGGGGGTAGGTCAAAGTTTCAGAAAGATCCCATGGTTAGATTCTGAGAAATCCGATTTGCAGAAAGTATACAAAAAAAAAAATAATAATAACAATAACTAGATCTGCAAAGCAGATATTAAAGCTTTCATATTAACAGTCACTTCCTGTCACATGTCATGGGTCATGTAAATAATCTCATCAACAAAAAAAAAATCATTAAAATCGGTCAAAATATAGCGAAGTTTTTATGATTTTTCAATCGTAAACAACTTTATCGGCACGAAAAACATCAAAGACAAAATTCGAAAATGTGACATTTTCAAATAACAACATTTCGACCCTGATCCCGTCTATCCAGAAATAGGAGACATATTCTCCAAACTACGGCCTATTGCTTTCATTCACGTGCTCGTTAATGTCGATTTTTCACCTTTTCTCATATTCAGTTCGAAATGGTGACCATCACGTGACCGAAATCAAAATTCTGATCCGATAGATTTTTAGGCATTCCTTCAAGGATTCCGAAAATGTAACTCCCATGTCTGTAAGTAAAATATCGCAAAAGCCTTTGTGATTTTTCACGTTTTAAGATGGCGGCACTTCCGGTTCGATCCACAAACTCAATATTTTGTGTACGAATCAGTATTTACTAATCTAGAATCTAAAAAAAAAATCAGGTCATTCTGACCTATATTTCTTCGATTTTTTTGAAAACTTTGATCCCTAATTTCACCAAGGGGAGATAATTTAGAAAATTTCTAAGGACATCTTTAAAGTTGCATCGGTAAGATCTACTTACATACTAAATTTCATGAAAATCGTAGAACTATTAAAGAAGTTGTCAAGTTGGTCTCAACTTCCGGTTCGAAATCACAGCGACGAATTTTCGAAATTCGAAAATCTGAAACTGCAGTTGAAAATGATTTTTGTCAGGGTACTCAAAGAAAAAAGAATTAGTAAAACAGGTCAAATAGTCACAGAGTTACAGTAATGCAGGTCAAATTCACTCGTTCGTAAAATTCGGTGATTTCGAATGCTTTAAACGTTTTGAAAATATATTTAATCAATACTCACCACCCATTTTTGGGTGGGTAGGTCAAAGTTTCAGAAACATCCTATGGTTAGATTCTGAGAAATCCGATTTGCAGGAAACACATGTTGACTTTACGAGAAAGACCTTTAAACATGCTCTAAATTGTAAAAATACGACTCTTTGGATTTTCAATCTCCTTTTTTCGGCTACCCCGGACATTTAAGAAAAAATGATACAATGATTTCACACAACAGGATAGCTATTAGACTCTCGATTGACAAGAGTTTCATCGCCCTCCCTTCATTATAACCAAAGTTATCGTGCCCTAAAGAATCAACAAATCAGCTTGCTTATCTCTGCTTACCCTAGGCAGAAAATGCTTATCTTTGAACTCAATCAAGACAGTGACCTAGTGAACGTCTACACCAAGTTTGAACATTCTAGCTCAATTAGAAGGAGAGTTATTGTGTTCCAAATTCTCGGCCCTTCAAATTGCTTCTATTTTTCACTTTCACTTCAAAATGGCGACTATCAATTGACCTAAATCAAAATTCTACTCCGAACGTTTTTTAGGCCATCCCTGAAGGATTCAGAAAATATAACTCCCGTGTCTGTAAGTAAAATAGCAAAAAAGCCTTTGTGATTTTTCACGTTTCAAGATGGCGGCACTTCCGGTTCAATCCACAAACTCAATATTTTGGGTACGAATCAGTATTTACTTATCTAGTATCCAAAAAAAACATCAGGTCATTCTGACCTATATTTCTTCGATTTTTTTGAAAACTTTGATCCTTAATTTCACCAAAGGGAGATAATTTAGAAAATTTCTATTTATATTTTTGAAGTCACGTGGGTAAGATCTACTTACATACTAAATTTCATGAAAATCGTAGAACTATTAAAGAAGTTGTCAAGTTGGTCTCAACTTCCGGTTCGAAATCACAGCGACGAATTTTCGAAATTCGAAAATCTGAAACTGCAGTTGAAAATGATTTTTGTCAAGGTACTCAAAGAAAAAAGAATTAGTAAAATAGGTCAAATAGTCACAGAGTTACAGTAATGCAGGTCAAATTCACTCGTTCGTAAAATTCTGTGATTTCGAATTCGTAAAACGTTTTGAAAATATATTTAATCAAAAACTGCCACCCAGTTTTGGGGGGGTAGGTCAAAGTTTCAGAAAGATCCCATGGTTAGATTCTGAGAAATCCGATTTGCAGAAATGACACACACAAAAAAAATAATAACTAGATCTGCTACTGTCCCATGCAGATATGAAAGCTTTCATATTCAACGTCACGTGTCATCGATTGTATCAAGTATCCTAAATAAAAGGATAAGAAGAAAAAATTATCAAAATTGGTCAAAAACTCGCGAAGTTACAAGTCTAAATATATTATGAAACATTGCACCCAGGCATAACAATAATCTGAAAACTAAAGGGAAATAACTGAAACTTGTATTACTGTAATGAGACGGATGAGAAAATGAAATGAAAATGGCGGGAAAGAACTAAAAATGGCAGGTTGGACAGGCGACCTTACTCCTTGTCACGTACAACCGGGCATTCGAAAACACGCTAGTTAACTCAATGACAGGCGCGCGTGCTAACCATTCAGCCCCCCACCCTCATTTGAAATCAGACACGTGCAATATGTCATATAGGGAGAATAACAAGTCGCTCACAACAAAATCGTAAATTAATGAGTTTAGGTCAAAAGGCTGAGCTACTGTTTTAGAGTATTTATTTGTTTTAAAGAGACACGTTATGGGTTGTTCATAGTTAAATGAAAGTTTCATTTTAAATAAGACCAATAAAATTAGGATTTAATAATGCCAGACTAATATTAAAATAAAGTTTTAAATTAAGAATAATTAATTATTGGTCTAATGCAATGAAATGCTTTGATTTGACGGATGAAATGTACGATGGGTGTCCAGACTATGTGGCTAAGTCGTTGGCCTGCTAGCCAGGAGGTCGGGTGTTCGACCCCTGCATTGGCCGAGAAAGTTCATCTCGATTTTCTGGCGTGTCCCCCCCTCCGCCGTGTACACATTGGAGTGCACGTAAAAGATCCCTTTGCAGTTGGAATTCGATACTGTTGAATACGCTCTATACAATGACTAAATGTGCAGATTGTAGCCACCCACACTGCATGTTTTGCTTAACAATGAAAGGGTGCGGTTTTCAATTTTCGATCCTTTTATTCTACTACTCCTGATATTTTGGACTGTTGATCTATGGTTTCATATAAAAGACTACCGATAAGACTCTTTGTAGAAGAAGTTCCTCCATGTTTTGCTTAACAATGAAAGGGTGCCGTTTTCAATTTTCGATCCTTTTATTCTTCTACTCCTGATATTTTGGACTGTTGGTCGATGGTTTCATATAAAGATAGGTTGCCAGGCAAAGAAACATACGCCCACAGCAGCTAAATCGTCCGGGCAGTCAACAAGGGTTGTCGCATATTTTTACTTTTTTTGGTAATGAAACATTTGTAATACACTAAAATCTGATTAAGAGTAATAACTCATTATGTAATTATCTGAAAATCATTAGAATTTGTTTGTTTTTTATAAAGTTTTACCCCACGCTAACAATTAATATAGGAAATATTTAACATCATGGATTTAGCTGTTCAGTTATCAAAATTCATTGAAAATCAAAATACTGTGTATCACTCTGCAGTCAATCAGATATTAACTTTGTCCTCTACAGCATCCACAAGATTTTTTGAAGTGATCAAGGGCCACAACTCTGGCACTGATTATCAGAAATCGCTGAAAATCAATAGGCTTCTTCGTCTCATGACTTTAAACACTGTGTATTAATTTGAAGTCAATTAGATATCAACTTTGGCATCTACAGCATCCACAAGATTTTTTGAAGTGATCAAGGGCCATAACTCTGGCACTAATTATCGGAAATTGCTGAAAATCAATAGGCTTCTTCGTCTTATGACCTTAAACACTGTGTATGAAATTAAAGTCAATCGGATATTAACTTTGGCCTCTAGAGCATTCACAAGATTTTTTTGAAGTGATCAAGGGCCATAACTCTGGCACTAATCGGAAATCGCTGAAAATCAATAGGATTCTTCGTCTTATGACCTTAAACACTGTGTATAAATGTAAAGTCAATCGGATATTAACTTTGGCTTTTAGAGTGTCCACAATATTTTTTGAAGTGATCAAGGGCCATAACTCTGGCACTAATTATCGGAAATCGCTGAAAATCAATAGGCTTCTTTGTCTTATGACCTTAAACACTGTGTATAAATTTAAAGCCAATCGGATATTAACTTTGGCCTCTAGAGCGTCCACAAGATTTTTTGAAGTGATCAAGGGCCATAACCCTGGTAGTTATTATCGGAAATCGCTGAAAAACAATAGGCTTCTTCGTCTCATGACCTTAAACACTGTGTATAAATCTAAAGTCAATCGGATATTAACTTTAGCCTCTAGAGCGTCCACTAACAAGCCATAAAGTGTGCAATGAGGTAAATATTACCCGGGCAGCGGCGTTACGGCCTACGAGGTCGGATAGCGACCATACTCCTTGTCACGTACAACCAAGAAATCGAAACAACGCCAGTTGACTCAATGACAGACGTTATGATACAGAACGCACGTGCTAACAATTCAGCCACGCAACCTCCCTAAAATCGGCAAATTGCTGACCTACAGCGAGAAACATTTCAACCGAGCCAAATTTTCTATTTTAACAGTTTAATTTGCACGGTACCTTTAGTTATCAACCGAATATTACAAAACTTTTAAAAATAAGCTCCCCCTGACCAGCTTAAGCGTTCGCAATAAACGTTTGCCCCTTAAAATCGGCAAATTGCTGACTTTAAAGTGAGAAACATTACAACCGGGCGAAATTTTCTGTTTTATCACTTTTACAGTACCTTTGATTACCAACCGATTATCACAAAACTTTAACAATAAAAGAGAAAGAGAGAAATGCGGCCTAATGTCCATTCGACACAAACTAGGTCATTTCGTGACTAACATATGTTTTTTTAATTTTATTTAAAAACTCCCCTTGCGCTTACTGGTCTTTAACCGTTGGGAGGAAACCGAAGGACACGGAGAAAACCCACGAGGTTGGACATCATACTTCATGTCACGTGCAACCTGGAGATCGAAACGACGCTCGTTGACTCAATGACAGACGTTACGATACAGCGCGCACATGCTAACCATTCAGCCATTCAGCCTCCCTGAATTCGGAAAATTGCTGACTTATAGCAAGAAACATTTTAACAGTTTAATGTGCACGGTACTTTAATTACCAACCGATTATTACAAAACTTTTGAAAATAAGCTCCAACTGACCAGCTTAATCGTATGCAATAAACGTTTGGCCTGAATTGAAAGTTCTGCACGGAGAAAGTTCATCTTGATTTCCCGGCGTGGTTCCCCGTTGTCAGTGAGACAGAACGGAGGGCCTGACAAGCACAGTTGTCTAGTCGTTCGGATGGGACGAAAAACCAAGCTCCCGTATAGACATTGGAGTGCACGTAAAATATCCCTAAGCAGTTGGAATTCGATACTGTTGAATAAGCTCTATACGATGACTAAATGTGTAGATTGTAGTCACCAACACTGCATGTTTCGCTTAACAATGAAAGGGTGCCGTTTTCAATTTTCGATCCTTTTGTTCTTCTACTCCTGATATGTTGGACTGTTGATCGATGGTTTCATATAAAAGACTACCAATAAGACTCTTTGTAGAAGAAGTTCCCAAAAAATAGTATGTTGACTTTACGAGAAAGACCTATAAACATGCTCCAAATTGTAAAAATACGACTTTTGGGATTTTCAATCTCTTTTTTTCGGCTATCCCTGATATTTAAAAAAAATGATACAATGATTTCAAACAACAGGCTAGCTATTAGACTCTCTATTGACAAAAGTTTCATCGCCCTCCCTTCATTATAACCGAAGTTATCGTGCCCTAAAGAATCAACAAATCAGCATGCTTATCTCTGCTTACCCTAAGCAGAAAATGCTCATCTTTGAACTCAATCATGACATTGACCTAGTGAACGTCTACACCAAGTTTGAACATTGTAGCTTAATTAGAAGGAGAGTTATTGTGTTCCAAAGTCCCGGCCCTTCAAATTGCTTCTATTTTTCATTTTCAATTCAAAATGGTGACCATCACGTGACCGAAATCAAAATTCGGATCCGACAGATTTTTAGGCATTCCTTCAAGGATTCTGAAAATATAACTCCCGAGTCTGTAAGTAAAATAGCAAAAAAGCCTTTTTGATTTTTCACGTTTAAAGATGGTGGCACTTCCGGTTCGATCGACAAACTCCATATTTTGTGTACGAATCAGTAATTACTTGTCTAGTACCAAAAAAAAAAATTAGGTCATTCTGACCTATATTTCGACGATTTTTTTGAAAATTTTGATCCTTAATTTCGTCAAGGGGAGATAATTTAGAAAATTTTTAATTATATTTTTGAAGTCACATTGGTAGCATCTACTTATACACTAAATTTCATGAAAATCGTACAACTATTAAAGAAGTTCTCAAATTGGTCTAAACTTCCGGTTCGAAATCACAGCGACGAATTTTCGAAATTGGAAAATGCGAAACTGCAGATGAAAATGATTTTTTTCAAGGTATTCAAAGAAAAAAGAATTAGTAAAATCGGTCAAAAAATAACAAAGTTACGAGTATGCATTGTCAGTTTTTTCGTTCGTAAAATTCGGTGATTTCGGATTCGTAAAACGTTTTGAAAATATATTTAATCAACAGCCACCACCCATTTTTGGGGGGATAGGTAAAAGTTTCAGAACGATCCTATCGTTAGATTCTGAGAAATCCGATTTGTGGACAAAACACAAAAAAAAAATAACAATAATAATCTTAACAGAAACAATAAGCTTTCATATGTAATATGAAAGCTTAATAATCTTAACAAAAACAATAAGCTTTCATATGTAATATGAAAGCTTAATAATCTTAACAGAAACAATAAGCTTTCATATGTAATATGAAAGCTTAACTAGATCTGCTACTGTCCCATGCAGATATGAAAGCTTTCATATTCATCGTCAGGTGTCATTGATTGTATCAAGTATCCTAAATAAAAGGATAAGAAGAAAAAATTATCAAAATTGGTCAAAAACTCGCAAAATTACAAGTCTAAATATAGTATGAAACATTGCACCCAGGCATAACAATAATCTGAAAACTAAAGGGAAATAACCGAAACTTGTATTACTGTAATGAGACGGATGAGAAAATGAAATTAAAATTGCCGGAAAAAAATTAAAAATGGCAGGTTGGACAGGTGACCTTACAACCGGGCATTCGAAAACACGCTAGTTAACTCAATGACCGGCGCGCGTGCTAACCATTCAGCCGCCCAATCCCCCTTTGAAATCAGACACGTGCAATATGTCATATAGGTAGAATAACAAGCCGCTCACAACAAAATGGTAAATTAATGAGTTTAGGGCAAAAAGGCGTCTACAGCACCCGGTGTTCCCAGGCGGTCACCCATCCTAGTACTAACCGGGCCCGACGTTGCTTAACTTCAGTGATCGGACGAGAACTTGTGTTTTCAACATGGTATGACCGTAGACGAGAGAAGATGGACAGAACCCGTAGTTATATATACTTGAATTGACCCGCTTATTTATTTTTTTGGGGGGTTTTGTCGGTTTTAAAAAGGCGTCTACAGCACCCGGTGTTCCCAGGCGGTCACCCATCCAAGTACTGACCGGGCCCGACGTTGCTTAACTTCAGTGATCGGACGAGAACTGGTGTTTTCAACGTGGTGTGGCCGTAGACGAGAGAAGGTGGACAGAACCCGTAGTTATACTTACCTGAATTGACCTGCTTATTTATTTTTTTTGGTTTTTTGTCGGTTTTAAAAAGGCGCCTACAGCACCCGGTGTTCCCAGGCGGTCACCCATCCAAGTACTGACCGGGCCCGACGTTGCTTAACTTCAGTGATCGGACGAGAACTGGTGTTTTCAACGTGGTATGGCCGTAGACGAGAGGGGGTGGACAGAACCCGTAGTTATGCTTACCGGAATTGACCCGCTTATTGATTTTTGGGGCGGTTTTTGTCGGTTTTAAAAAGGCGTCTATAGCACCCGGTGTTCCCAGGCGGTCACCCATCCAAGTCCTAACCGGGCCCGACGTTGCTTAACTTCAGTGATCGGACAAGAACTGGTGTTTTCAACGTGGTGTCGCCGTAGACGAGAGAAGGTGGACAGAACCCGTAGTTATACTTACCGGAATTGACCCGCTTATTGATTTTTGGGGCGGTTTTTGTCGGTTTTAAAAAGGCGTCTACAGCACCCGGTGTTCCCAGGCGGTCACCCATCCAAGTACTGACCAGGCCCGACGTTGCTTAACTTCAGTGATCGGACGAGAACTGGTGTTTTCAACGTGGTGTGGCTGTAGACGAGAGAACGTGGACAGAACCCGTAGTTATACTTACCTGAATTGACCCGCTTATTGATTTTTTTTTTTGGGGGGGTGGGGGGTCGGTTTTAAAAAGGCGTCTACAGCACCCGGTGTTTCCAGGCGGTCACCCATCCAAGTACTGACCGGGCCCGACGTTGCTTAACTTCAGTGATCGGACGAGAACTGGTGTTTTCAACGTGGTGCGGCCGTAGACGAGAGAAGGTGGACAGAACCCATACTTGTGCTTACTCAAATTCTTTTTGTGTCTTTTTCCCTGGGGAGACGGGCCGAGCGCAGAGCTGGAGTGGTGCAAAAGAGTGCGCGCTGTGGTCTGATTGGCGGAAAATTTATTTTTTCACGAAGAATCAGGGCAAAAAGGCGTCTACAGCACCCGGTGTTCCCAGGCGGTCACCCATCCAAGTACTAACCGGGCCCGACGTTGCTTAACTTCAGTGATCGGACGAGAACTGGTGTTTTCAACGTGGTATGGCCGTAGACGAGAGAAGGACATAACCCGTAGTTATACTTACCTGAATTGACCCGCTTATTGATTTTTTGTTTTGTTTTTTGTTTTAGAGTATTTAATTGTTTTAAAGAGACACGTTAAGGGTTGTTCATAGTTAAATTAAAGTTTAATTTTAAATAAGACCAATAAAATTAGGATTTAATAATGCCAGAGTAATATTAAATAAAGTTTTAAATTAAGAATAATTAATTATTGGTCTAATGCAATGAAATGCTTTGATTTGACGGATGAAATGTACGATGGGTCTCCACACTATGTGGCTAAGGCGTTGGCCTGCTAGCCAGGAGGTCGGGTGTTCGATCCCTGCATTGGCCGAGAAAGTTCATCTCGATATTCTGGCGTGTCCCCCCATCCGCCGTGTACACATTGGAGTGCACGTAAAAGATCCCTTAGCAGTTGGAATTCTATATTGTTGAATAAGCTCTATACGGTGACTAAATGTGCAGATTGTAGCCACCCACACTGCATGTTTTGCTTAACAATGAAAGGGTGCGGTTTTCAATTTTCGATCCTTTTATTCTACTACTCCTGATAATTTGGACTGTTGATCTATGGTTTCATATAAAAGACTACCGATAAGACTCTTTGTAGAAGAAGTTCCCCCCAAATATTATGTTGACTTTAGAGAAAAGGACCTTTAAAAATGAACAAATCGTAAAAATACGACTTTTTGGATTTTCGATCTCTTTTTTCTGCTACCCCTGATATTTAAAAAAAATGATACAATGATTTCACACAACAGGCTAGCTATTAGACTCTCGATTGACAAGAGTTTCATCACCCTCCCTTCATTATAACCGAAGTTATTGTGCCCTAAAAATCAACAAATCAGCATGCTTATCTCTGCTTACCCTTTGCAGAAAATGCTCATCTTTGCACTCAATCATGACATTGACCTAGTGAACGTCTACACCAAGATTGAACATTCTAGCTCAATTAGAAGGAGAGTTATTGTGTTTCAAAATCTCGGCCCTTCAAATTGCTACTACTTTTCATATTCACTTCGAAATGGCAACCATCAGTTGACCTAAATCAAAATTCTGCTCCCTACGATTTTTGGGCCATCCTTCAAGGATTCAGAAAATATAACTCCCGTGTCTCTAAGTAAGATAGCAAAAAAGCCTTAGGGATTTTTCATGTTTCAAGATGGTGGCATTTCCGGTTTGATCGACAAACTCCATATTTTGTGTAGGAATCAGTAATTACTTGTCGAGTACCGAAAAAAATTTTCAGGTCATTCTGACCTATATTTCGACGATTTTTTTTAAAACTTTGATCCTTAATTTCAGCAAGGGGAGATAATTTAGAAAATTTCTCATTATAATTTTGAAGTCACATTGGTAAGATCTACTTAAATACTAAATTTCATGAAAATCGTACAACTATTAAAGAAGTTGTCAAATTGGTCTAAACTTCCGGTTCGAAATCATAGCGACGAATTTTCGAAATTCGAAAATGTGAAACTGCAGATGAAAATGATTTTTTTCAAGGTATTCAAAGAAAAAAGAATTAGTAAAATCGGTCAAAAAATAGCAAAGTTACGACTATGCATTGTCAGTTTTTTCGTTCGTAAAATTCGGTGATTTTGAATTCGCAAAACGTTTTGAAAATATATTTAATCAACAGCCACCACTCATTTTTTTTGGGGGGGGGAGATAGGTCAAAGTTTCAGAAACATCCTATGGATAGATTCTGTGAAATCCGATTTGCAGGAAAAACACAAAAAAAAATAACTAGATCTGCTAAGCAGATATTAAAGCTTTCATATTCACGTTCAGTTTCTGTCGCATCTCATGAGTTATATAAAGAATCTTAAAAAGGAAAAAGAATTAATGAAATCCGCCAAAAACTCACCGATTTATAACGAGAAACAATTCAACCGGTTCAAATTCTACCTTAATTAAAAACAGAGGTGTTATGTTCCAATGTGATCAGTCAAATTGCTTATTGCTCCTAAATCTACTCAGAAATTCTCAACATCAAACTTAGTCAAGGTAATGACATAATGAATCTATATTTGGAATTTTGTCACTGTCACTTCATTATAACCAAAGTTATCGTGCCCAAAGAATCAACCAATCAGATTGCTTATCTCTGCTTACTGTAAGCAGACAATGCTCATCTTCGCACTCCTTCATGGCACTGACCTAATCAATGCCTTCACCAAGATTAAACATTCTGCCCCAATTAGAAGGAGAGTTATTTTGTTTCAAATTCTCGACCAATCAAATTGCTCATCGCTCTGCTTATCCAGGGCAGACAATGCTCATTGTCGAACGTATTCAAGGTATTGATGTAATGAAACTATACACCAAGTTTCATCACTCTGACTGAAGTGAAAGTGTCCGAAATCATCAACCAATCTAATTGCTTATCACTGCTTACCCTAAGCATAAAATGCTCATCTACGAACTCCATGTTTTTAATGTATGGGGATCACGGTGGCTCAGTGATAAGAGACACTGATTAACTAACCAGTAGGTCTTGGGCTCTCTCCCGGGGTTTGACCAGAAAGTCAATTGTACAGGCTTGACTGCCCTTGTTAGCTGTACAGGACAGTAGGTCTGACCGGTCTGAAAGGGAATAGTGTCTAATTGTCAGGATGGGACGAAAAGCAATGTTCTGTGTACACATTGGCGTGCACGTAAAAGATTCCTTGATAGAGTATATCGTAATATAGATATCCGGGCAAAATCTATCTGTTTGTCTTCAATGGTCCAGTCGGTGTATAAAGTAGGACTTTTGCCCTACTCCGTATAAGATTTCAAATCTTTGAAGTTTTAAGATAAGCATACCCGGTCCCTGAAATCTTAAATGGGACTTGCTTTTTCGCCCCTCTGTTCTGTACAGACTGGGCTAATACAGTAAAACATTGTAACAATCTACAGAGAGTAAATTTAACTTGTTGACTAAATAATCTTCAATACTTCCAATTAGCGGTATGTAGTGACAAGGATCGTGACCCAGATGGGATATACTTGAACTTTCTAGACAAAAAACCTGATATCTAATTTGGTATAGCACTAATAAGTTTCATTACATACTAAATTTTTATATGATTGCTTGTCGCACTTGGCATTCATACCCATAGGTCCATCTTTAAATTTAAAACTGGTAGAAATCGAGGGTTGAACATGGTATTGCATCGTCACTGTTGTATTATTGCTTATCGCCCTTGACATTGTATTAAAGGCAGTTTTATATTCATAGGGCCAGAACGGTAAATTATAAAAAGTGTAAATTATTACCCAGAGTTGAACATTATTTGTGATTTTGCCTGGTAACGCCAAAACTCGATCATGTACTAAATAATGGCAGCACAGTAAAATTTCTTGATTGTCAAGTTTTTGGTTATAAATAAACCCTCGCGATTTTTTTTTAGTATGGAATCAAATCTACGGCTATTTCTGTAAAACACATGTTTTTTTTTCTTTTTCAGGCTTTCGTCGCTTTCGCTGTCTGTTTGACAGTAGCTGCTTCCCAATACATCGATGCTAAAATCGGACACGGTTTCAGACATGGTGTTGGTGTCTTTGGAAACGGAAATGGTAAAGGATTTGGAAGAGGACATGCCGGTGTTGGACATGGTCTTGTTGGTGTAGGAGCTATTGGCAACGGACTCAACCATGGTATTAGACATGGTATCCAAGGAAACCGACTCAGACACCGAATAGTAGCTGTTGGCAAAGTCGGTGTTATTGGTAACGGAATTGGTCATGGTATTGTTGGTAACGGTATCGGACACGGTATTGTTGGAAACGGAATTGGTCATGGTATCGTTGGTAACGGTATCGGACATGGTATCATTGGAAACGGAATCGGACACGGACTTATTGGACATGGAAAGATTGGTAACGGCATTGGGCATGGTATCGTTGGTAACGGTATCGGACACGGTATTGTTGGAAACGGAATTGGTCATGGTATCGTTGGTAACGGTATCGGACATGGTATCATTGGAAACGGAATCGGACACGGACTTATTGGACATGGAAAGATTGGTAACGGCATTGGGCATGACATCGTTTGTAACGGTATCGGACACGGTATTGTTGGACACGGAATTGGTCATGGTATCGTTGGTAACGGTATCGGACACGGTATAATTGGAAACGGACTTGTTGGACATGGAAAGATTGGAGCTTACAAACAATCATACAACTACAACGGGTACAACAACGGCCCATACAACCGATACAACAACGGACTATACAAGTACAACCAATACAATAATAAAGGATACAATAGTTACAACGGCCCCTACAATTACAACAACGGTTACAACAATGGCCACAATAACAACGAATATGGGAAGGGATATAACAACTACAATAACAACGGATACGGTAACGGATACAACAACTACAACCGTTATCCTTCTTACAATAACTATCAAGGTTGCGGTAACAACAAATATTAAGACAATACGGCCATTTGATAGCATAATATTACCATAGCTTTAATACTTATAAATACTAGTATATAGTTTCTATTGTTCATGCATAATGTATATACGTAAATCAGGGAGTTAAGATATATATAAATTTAATAAAATAATATACATATAAACTCTTGTTATTTATCCGTTTATAGCTTACTACTAGTCCGGTCTATAGCTTGATAACCTCAATGTGCATATATACGATACGTCACATCCTGTCTTCATTACGTTTGGTCAAAGGTCACGAGATGTAAATAGGGATATCGCTAATCCTAATCCTAACCCAAGACCTAACCTTGGCGCTTACCCTAACCCTAACCTACAATCTCGCCTGTCCAATCTCCTGGGTTTACCCCGGGACCTGCGGTTTCCTCCCACTGTTAATATGCGCAAGCAGATTATTGAAATAAAATGAAACCATATGTTAGTCCCAAAATGACCTAGTTTGCGTCGAGTGGACGTTAAACCCCATCTCTCTCTCTCTCTCTCTCGCTCTCTCTCCGTGTCATGGTTATTCAGTGCATATATCTGTAATTTCGATATGTCAATTACTTCACGCAAACCTTAAAGTAATGTACAATTATTCCACCCTCGCATATTGTTTAGGGATTTTCCCACAAACAGGTCTCATCTTACCGCTCCTATTGAAGACAGCGAATAGAATGTAGCATACCTGGAATGCCGAATGATTCTTGAAGAAACGAGTGAGTTACCATTACTGGAAAAAACGGTATTATGTCAATAGTACTGCTAGTTCAAAAGCGTTTTATAGCCGAGGCGCTGGAGGCGCCAGCCTCCCCGCGAAAAAAATCAAAGCAGTTGAAAAAATAAAACGGGAGAAAAATGCTAAAACCGATGCGAAAAATGAAAATGTACCCCAGTTAGGGAGGGCTCTAAAGACAGACAAAAGGGTCCCACGAATGACAAAAGGGTCCCTAGGGCCAAGGGAAAGGGCCCCCGAGGCCAACTCAATCGTTTTCTATACACTGTTTGAATCTATTTCCAAAGAGTTTGAAGTTTTATAATCCAGTTAGGCTCATGACAATCATCAATCAAGAACCTCCCCTCGCGACAGAGGGCCCTCAAAATAGTACAGCCTCCGCCATGATAAACCTTAAACCGACCCTATGCTAGTTCTGTAACTGAAAGTCAAAATGGTGAAAGATGTTATTTGGTCAACATTTATCTACACTAACACAGACATTTTCAGATGAGGCGTGTTATAAAGTGGCTTAAATATATGAAAATCTTGAAAGAACTGATCGCAACGTATACCCTGCATTTGTTAGGTGTGTGGTTGCGAATGGGATATAGCGTCTTGTGCCACCACCCCCACCCCATCACACACACATATACCACCCCGATTCTTCAATCCAAACTGATTAGAACCTGAGTAGGCCGTAGCGCCGCTGCCCGGGCAAAAATTCCCTCATAGCACACTGTATGGCGTATGCCCGTCTTCCATTAGCCCTGGTCAGGTGCAGAAGAGTAGGACGTAAAACCCCATTTCATTTCTGCTATTTATGTTATGAATTCGTTAAGTTTTGCACTGTTATTTCTGCTATGAGTTCGTTGATCGTTTCACTGTTATTTTTGCTGTGAACTCGATCAAGACAATGACCTAGTGAACGTCTACACCAAGTTTGAACATTCTAGCTGACCTACAGCGAGAAACATTTCAACCGGGCCAAATTTTCTATTTTAACAGTTTAATTTGCACGGTACCTTTAGTTATCAACCGAATATTACAAAACTTTTAAAAATAAGCTCCTCCTGAACAGCTTAATCGTTCGCAATAAACGGGGTTGGACATCATATTCCATGTCACGTGCAACCTGGAGATCGAAACGACGCTCGTTGACTCAATGACAGACGTTACGATACAGCGCGCACATGCTAACCATTCAGCCATTCAGCCTCCCTGAATTCGGAAAATTGCTGACTTATAGCAAGAAACATTTCAACCGGGCGAAATTTTCTGTTTTAACAGTTTAATGTGCATGGTACTTTAATTACCAACCGATTATTACAAAACTTTTGAAAATAAGCTCCAACTGACCAGCTTAATCGTATGCAATAAAAGTTTGGCTTGAATTGAAAGTTCTGCACGGAGAAAGTTCATCTCGATTTCCAGGCGTGGTTCCCCCTTGTCAGTGAGGCAGAACGGAGGGCCTGACCAGCACAGCTGTCTAGTTCGGATGGGACGAAAACCACGGTCCCGTGTACACATTGGAGTGCACGTAAAATATCCCTAAGCAGTTGGAATTCGATACTGTTGAATAAGCTCTATACGATGATTAAATGTGTAGATTGTAGTCACCCACACTGCATGTTTCGCTTAACAATGAAAGGGTGCCGTTTTCAATGTTCGATCCTTTTGTTCTTCTACTCCTGATATGTTGGACTGTTGATCGATGGTTTCATATAAAAGACTACCAATAAGGCTCTTTGTAGAAGAATTTCCCAACAAATATTATGTTGACTTTACGAGAAAGACCTCTAAACATACTCCAAATTGTAAAAATACGACTTTTTGGATTTTCAATCTCTTTTTTCGGCTATCCCTGATATTTAAAAAAAAATGATACGATGATTTCACACAACAGGCTAGCTATTAGACTCTCTGTTGACAAAAGTTTCACCGCCCTCCCTTCATTATAACCGAAGTTATTGTGCCCTAAAGAATCAACAAATCAACATGCTTATCTCTGCTTACCCTAAGCAGAAAATGCTCATCTTTGAACTCCATCATAACATTGACCTAGTGAACGTCTACACCAAGTTTGAACATTCTAGCTTAATTAGAATGAGAGTTATTGTGCTCCAAAGTCTCGGCCCTTCAAATTGCTTCTATTTTTCATTTTCAATTCAAAATGGTGACTCCCGGTTGACCTAAATCAAAATTCTATTCGCGACATTTTTTAGGCCTTCCTACAAGGATTCAGAAAATATAACTCCCGAGTCTGTAAGTAAAATAGCAAAAAAGCCTTATTGATTTTTCACGTTTCAAGATGGTGGCACTTCCGGTTCGATCGACAAACTCCATATTTTGTGTACGAATCAGTAATTCCTTGTCTAGTATCGAAAAAAAAAATTAGGTCATTCTGACCTATATTTGGACGATTTTTTTGAAAACTTTGATCCTTAATTTCACCAAGGGGAGATAATTTCGAAAATTTCTAATTATATTTTTGAAGTCACATAGGTAAGATCTACTTATATACTAAATTTCATGAAAATCGTACAACTATTAAAGAAGTTGTCAAATTGGTCTAAACTTCCGGTTCGAAATCACAGCGACGAATTTTCGAAATTCGAAAATCTGAAACTGCAGATTTATAGTAATTGTCTCAAGGTACTCAAAGAAAAAAGATTTAGTAAAATAGGTCAAATAGTCACAAAGTTACAGCATTGTAGGTCAAATGCATTCGTTCGTAAAATTCGGTGATTTCGGATACGTAAAACGTTTTGAAAATATATTTAATCAACAGCCACCACCCATTTTTGGGGGGATAGGTAAAAGTTTCAGAACGATCCTATGGTTAGATTCTGAGAAATCCGATTTGTGGATAAAACACAAAAAAAAAATAATAACTAGATCTGCTACTGTCCCATGCAGATATGAAAGCTTTCATATTCATCGTCACGTGTCATCGATTATATCAAGTATCTCAAATAAAAGGATAAGAATAACAAACTATCAAAATTGGTCAAAAACTCGCGAAGTTACAAGTCTAAATATAGTATGAAAACATTGAGTAATCTGAAAACTAAAGGGAAATAACTGATACTTGTGTTGCTGTAATCGGGATGAATGAGATAACTTTGAACAAAACTAAAACTTTTTGAATCAGGTTGAACTCAACTATTTGAATATGTACGTTAAATATGTAGATTTGGAAAATTATAAAGACATAATATCAAAATCGGTCAAAAACTCACAAAGTTACAAATTTAAATGTAGTGAGAAACATTGCACCCGGGCAAAAAATAATCTTTAAACTAAAGGAAATTACTGAAACTTGTATAGCTGTAATCGGGCTTCCAAGATATGTTATATAATTATGGTTTCCAATATGTAGGAAATCGTGACGACTTCTTAAGCATGTTTTAAACAAAGGGTCATAGACTGCAATATACAAGAATGGCACTCTGCAATAAAAAAAACTGGCCAGAGATTTCTATGCAGAAATTAAATAATTGCTAGAACCAGAAAAATATTTATCCACTATAATAAATAAGCAACATAGAGAAAATGAAATGAAATTGAATGGGGTTTAACGTCCTACTGTTCTGCTCCTACAATGGGCTAATGAAGACGGGCATACGCCATAAAGTGTGCAATGAGGGAAATTTTACCCGGTCAGCGGCGTTACGGCCTACGAGGTTGGTAAGGCGACCATACTCCTTGTCACGTACAACCAGGAAATCGAAACAAGGCCACTTGACTCAATGACAGACGTTATGATACAGAGCGCACGTGCTAACCATTCAGCCACGCAACCTCCCTAAAATCGGCAAATTGCTGACCTACAGCGAGAAACATTTCAACCGGGCCAAATTTTCTATTTTAACAATTTAATTTGCACGGTACCTTTAGTTATCAACCGAATATTACAAAACTTTTAAAAATAAACTCCCCCTGACCAGCTTAATCGTTCGCAATAAACGTTTGCCCCTTAAAATCGACAAATTGCTGACTTTAAAGTGAGAAACATTACAACCGGGCCAAATTTTTTGTTTCATTACTTTTACAGTAAATGCGGCCTAACGTCCATTCGACACAAACTAGGTCATTTCGGGACTAACATATTTTTTTAAATTTTATTTAAAAACTCCCCTTGCGCGTACTGGTTTTTAGCCGTTGGGAGGAAACTGAAGAACACGGAGAAAACCCACGAGGTTGGACATCATACACCATGTCACGTGCAACCTGAAGATCGAAACGACGCCCGTTGACTCAATGACAGACGTTACGATACGGCGCGGACATGCTAACCATTCAGCCATTCAGCCTCCCTGAATTCGGAAAATTGCTGACTTATAGCAAGAAACATTTCAACCGGGCGAAATTTTCTGTTTTAACAGTTTAATGTGCACGGTACTTTAATTACCAACAGATTATTACAAAACTTTTGAAAATAAGCTCCAACTGACCAGCTTAATCGTTGGCAATAAACGTTTTGCCTGAATTGAAAGTTCTGCACAGAGAAAGTTCATCTCGATTTCCCGGCGTGGTTCCCTTGTCAGTAAGGCAGAACGGAGGGCCTGACAAGCACAGCTGTCTAGTCCTTCGGATGGGACGAAAAACCAAGGTCCCGTGTACACATTGGAGTGCACGTAAAATATCCCTAAGCGGTTGGAATTCGATACTGTTGAATAAGCTCTATACGATGACTAAATGCGTAGATTGTAGTCACCCACACTTCATGTTTCGCTCAACAATGAAAGGGTGCCGTTTTCAGTGTTCGATCCTTTTGTTGTTCTACTCCTGATATGTTGGACTGTTGATCGATGGTTTCATATAAAAGACTACCAATAAGACTCTTTGTAGAAGAAGTTCCCAAAAAATAGTATGTTGACTTTACGAGAAAGACCTCTAAACATGCTCCAAATTGTAAAAATACGACTTTTTGGATTTTCAATCTCTTTATTTCGGCTATCCTTGATATTTAAAAAAAATGATACAATCATTTCACACAACAGGTTACCCATTAGACTCTCTATTGACAAAAGTTTCACCGCCCTCCCTTCATTATAACCGAAGTTATCGTGCCCTAAAGAATCAACAAATCAGCATGCTTATCTCGGCTTACCCTAAGCAGAAAATGCTCATCTTTGAACTCAATCATAACATTGACCTAGTGAACATCTACACCAAGTTTGAACATTCTAGCTTAATTAGAAGGAGAGTTATTGTGTTCCGAAGTCCGGGCCTTTCAAATTGCTTCTATTTTTCATTTTCAATTCAAAATTGTGACCATCACATGACCGAAATCAAAAAATTCTGCTCCCTACGATTTTTGGGCCATCCTTCAAGGATTCAGAAAATATAACTCCCGTGTCTGTAAGTAAGATAGCAAAAAAGCCTTAGTGATTTTTCACGTTTAAAGATGGTGGCACTTCCGGTTCGATCGACAAACTCCATATTTTGTGTACGAATCAGTAATTCCTTGTCTAGTATCAAAAATTTTTTTTTAGGTCATTCTGACCTATATTTCGCCGATTTTTTTGAAAATTTTGATCCTTAATTTCACCAAGGGGAGATAATTTAGAAAATTTCTAATTATATTTTTGAAGTCACATTGGTAGGATCTACTTATATACTAAATTGAATGAAAATCGCACAACTATTAAAGAAGTTGTCAAATTGGTCTAAACTTCCGGTTCGAAATCACAGCGACGAATTTTCGAAATTCGAAAATGTGAAACTGCTGATGAAAATGATTTTTTTCAAGGTATTCAAAGAAAAAAGATTTAGTAAAATCGGTCAAAAAACAATAAAGTTACGAATATGCAATGTCCATTTTGTCGTTCGTAAATTTCGGTGATTTCGGATTCGTAAAACGTTTTGAAAATATATTTAATCAACAGCTACCACCCATTTTTGGGGGGGTAGGTAAAAGTTTCATAAAGATACTGTGGTTAGATTCTGAGAAATCCGATTTGTGGATAAAACACAAAAAAAAAAAATAATAATAATCTTAACAGAAACAATAAGCTTTCATATGTAATATGAAAGCTTAATAATATTAATCTTAACAGAAACAATAAACTTTCATATGTAATACATATGAAAGCTTAATAATAATCTTAACAGAAACAATAAGCTTTCATATGAAATATGAAAGCTTAACTAGATCTGCTACTGTCCCATGCAGATATGAAAGCTTTCATATTCATCGTCACGTGTCATTGATTGTATCAAGTATCCTAAATAAAAGGATAAGAAGAAAAAATTATTAAAATTGGTCCAAAACTCGCGAAGTTACAAGTCTAAATATAGTATGAAACATTGCACCCAGGCATAACAATAATCTGAAAACTAAAGGGAAATAACTGAAACTTGTATTACTGTAATGAGACGGATGAGAAAATGAAATGAAAATGGCGGGAAAAAAAAATTAAAAATGGCAGGTTGGACAGGCGACCTTACTCCTTGTCACGTACAACCGGGCATTCGAAAACACGCTAGTTAACTCAATGACAGGCGCGCGTGCTAACCATTCAGGCACCCAACCCCCCTTTGAAATCAGACACGTGCAATATGTCATATAGGAAGAATAAGAAGTCGCTCACAACAAAATGGTAAATTAATGAGTTTAGGTCAAAAGGTTGAGCTACTGTTTTAGAGTACTTAATAGTTTTAAAGAGACACGTTAAGGGTTGTTCATAGTTAAATGAAAGTTTAATTTTAAATAAGACCAATAAAATTAGGATTTAATAATGCCAGACTAATATTTCCAATATGTTTGGTTATAAGTAGGAAGTCGTGACGACTTCTTAAGCATGTTTTAAACAAAGGATCATGTTTGTTTAAACAAGAATGGCACTCTGCAATAAAAAAACTGGCCAAAGCAAGATTTCTATGCAGAAATTAAATAATTGCTAGAACCAGAAAAATATTTATCCACTATAATAAATAAGCAACATAGAGAAAATGAAATGAAATTGAATGGGGTTTAACGTCCGACTGTTCTGCTCCTAAAATGGGCTAATGAAGACGGGCATATGCCATAAAGTGTGCAATGAGGGAAATTTTACCCGGGCAGCGGCGGTTACGGCCTACGAGGTTGGACAGGCGACCATACTCCTTGTCACGTACAACCAAGAAATCGAAACAACGCCAGTTGACTCAATGACAGACGTTATGATACAGAGCGCACGTGCTAACCATTCAGCCACGCAACCTCCCTAAAATCGGCAAATTGCTGACCTACAGCGAGAAACATTTCAACCGGGCCAAATTTTCTATTGTAACAGTTTAATTTGCACGGTACCTTCACAGTAAAAAATCATTTTCCTATTTTAAGAAAAATAAGAAAATAATCTTATAACTAGAAATTATTTTCTTAAAATAAGAAAATATCGAGATAATTTTCTAGAGAATATTTCGAATGTCAAAATATTTACTTAAATTAAGAAATATATTCCCAATTAAGATTAAAATTCTTAAAATAAGAAATTTTTCTTGGAATAAGAAAATTATCCTAAGAATATTTTCTTGTATCAAGTTTATGTATAAGAAAGAAAATGAGACTTCTGGATATTTATTATAATTTTCTTATATCTAGATTTTGTGTCTTGTTTCCGTTGAAATAAGATAACAGCTAGATTATAATTATCTAACCTATATCGATATTCGAATCGGCATTCCAAAACCGTTGTCAATTTTATATGCTCCCAGTGCCTCCCACATTGAAACACTGTTGTATCTTGTTGTTGCCTCCGTCAATCCGTCAACAAAGGCTTGTGGTTAACTTGACATTCAACCTATCACAGTGTAATTGCTTAATACATCGAAATTTCTCTGTGATATCTCGTAATTTTCTGGGATAACTATACTTGCAATAGAGAGAAAAATACTGAAATTATAACCAACCTTAAACAAGGATAGTTGGGTGGCTTATATGAAAATTTAAATGAATTATTACTATAGGAAATTATGTATTGGTTTTATGGAAGTAGATCCACCTCACAAAAATTCTCAATTTGTTTATTCATTTATTGATTGATAGGACAGACATAATTCTTTCGATGATTTTTATTGTCTTTTTTTTTTTTTTTGATTCATGTCTTTTGCAAAATTCATGTCATACATATACCTATAAAGCTATCAAAACATAATCATTCCTTCATGGTCCCCCCCACTATGTGCAAGTTCCATACCCATGACTTCTCAAAGCTGTACTAATATTCCATCTACTATGATCTAGATCTATGCCCATGGTATCCTTATAAAATGCAAATCATATACATACAATACTCATTGCTAGACCCATACGACACACCTGTGCTTGCCTACTCCATGATCAAACACGATAGCAGATGGCTTCCATCTTGTTTACTGACGGTACTACTTATTTTAAGACAGACTCGGCTTTCCAATTTATAATATCTACGTCATTGGGGATTTCCAATTTACACTCACTGGTTGCTATGACCCGCTATGGCGTTGTCTAGAAACGCGCGTGCTCGCGTTAGTTTAAAATTTTTGCTATACGTTTAACATGGACTATTTGATGTAATTTGCCTGATTTGATTTGGCCCCATTTCCATAAATTTAGGTTGTTTTTTAGAAATTTTTAGCAAATGTTAATCTTAGGTGTTTTTTAATTCTAGCCGAAGTAAATTTTTTTACAATTTATAGCGAGTTAAGTTATCGTCTCTAAGAGGCGGGCGTAGTATTTTAAATGGCGGCCATTTGCCATCATGTGTATTCTTGAAGTAGGTACACATGATGTAATCGTATGTGCTAGACCAAGACCTACCCAACAAGACATTTAATTATGATAACCCAGATGTCTGGGAATTGTATTGTTATTTTTTTAGTAAATCAATCAACAAGCAGCACCATGCGCCAACTAGAGCTGGGCGATATTTAGGTATTTCGATATAAAAACGTCACAGAAATAAAAACCGTGAAAAATACCGTCTTCAGAAAAATATCGAAAAACCGAACATACCGCGATTTTCTAGATGATATTTAACATAAATATTGAACAAAATGTTTTCTTTTTCATGTTATTTACGACATTTTATTGCTTTACGATGAAAAATACTGCTTTAAACTCCCGAGTATTCATTCATTAAAAATTTCAAATGCCGACATAGCATAAGGAGCTTTGTTTACGTCGATCACGTGACTTCTCGCTCACCTTTCCACCTGATGGAATTATCCCGGTTTCTGTTTAGATTCTATACATATTGACGAATTGTGAAGACCGATACTTTGATTTTCGAAAGTAATCATTGATTTTAGGATAAGATTAAATTTTAATAAAGCGGAAATATAAATAATACCAATTACATTGAGAGTTCCGGTAGACTGATAGTGATTATCATTATTCAGTGTCACTCAGCGTCGGACGTGTCATGGCTGTCGTGATCCGGGAAAAATATTTGACTAAATCAATGAACACGTTTTGACATAATACTTAGTAGGGGCCTACATTATAGTTTAATTTAGTATCCTTGTATTGTATAATGCATTTTCAAAAAGGTATACTCGTGAATGAGAAAAAAACGAGTTTACAAGTTTAAATGAACCGCATTCACTCGGAGCGTAGCTATACAATATGCACGGTCGAAAGAGCGGGCAAATACTAAACTTCTCGGACAAACATAAAGTTGTTAGATTATACAACGATAGAATTGCCGAACATCACGTGCATTTTATTTGATGTCATTTTGCACGTAACGTCATACATGATTATGTGACGTACGTCTTCAAAACGGCAACCCAACTCGCCGCTGCAGACGGTAATTGTATTTCACCGTTTATAATACAACACGATAAGTGATAAATATTCAACAGAAATTGCAGGCACATCCAAGGGTAAGTAACAGTGTTTTTTTTTATCTATTATTTATTATACCATGCTGCTCATGCTCGTAATGGATTAGCTACCCTACCTGGATCTGTCATATAGCTGCTTACTCAGAATTACTCTTACTCTAACTCTTAGTCTTAGCCTTTAGAGTCTACTTAGACTTAGGTATTATTATTATGTCTATGATCTATATCATTAATATTCATTATCAATCATGAATTATTAATATTATTTATTATGATTAGGCCTAGTATTGAATAAGCTAAGACTGTAAGAATAAGGTTTAAAATTAAGTAGGCCTAGTTTATTATAAATATAGTCTTATTATAATTTAAAAAAATCTGTCTCTAGCACAAACACTAACCTAACACAGCATTTCTCATTCATTTTAAGTTAACAGTTACGGAAAAGTGTAGCTCTACTAGGGTGTTGTTTTATATTTGACTGAGGCCAGGGTAACTTAAGTGAAGTTCTGTTCATTCGTGGTGATTTTTATGTTCACCTTCTAATCTAATTCTAGTTGTGCCATGGCTTCCAGTCCACTCCAGTTTGTGCATGTGTTCAAGCAAAAAGGTTAATTTATAAATTACCACAGCGCATCCCAAACAAATGACAACAAAGGGCCTTAAAAGGTGCATAGTTGTTTGGATTATTATTATTATGCAAAAACCGAGGTTTTAAAACTATTCACAATCACAGTGTGAAATATAGGCTACCACACAGGTGACTGCTTATCGAATAGGCCTACAAACTGTTGAATACAAACTAGATGAGTTCCTTTACATGCACATGACTGACAGTTTTAAGTTTTACATACCATCCAAATTAGTATGCAACATATCTTTCCATTTTAAAATGACCTTGTATTTAGTAATAGAAATATAAGATTGGTTTTAACTATATTTCAGCTTTTGGAAGAAATACAGAGAGAGTTGAGGCGGGAGAATACTTTTGTTCCAGCCTGCATGGAGAAGTTGGAGAACATGGGAGGTGATGTTTTTGTTTGGAGTCCTTGGCAAGGTATAATAACTTTTATGAATCAGAAAAATGCCAGCTTGTATTCACACTAACGAACGGAACTATTTGACAGATTCATTTTCTGCACCCTTATCAGTGATTTAGACATGCAGTGAGCATATCATTATGAAGATGATCCCTAGCAAATTTGATGAAGATCTGAAAAAAAAATTACAGGCTACGACAGAGCATGGTTGCCATACCTATGTTAAACAGTATGTTCGGCTAAGTCAAAATATTACAGTAACGCATAATATCGGGCACGGGGGCTGCAAGCAAATAATATCAATGGGTAATAAAATATTTTTTTAAATTCCTTTTTCAGGAATCAAGTTCGCTGAGCAGTTTTAATAGAATCATTCAATAACAGATGACACATTACAAGAAACATTGTATGTGGCCATGTATGGAAGAATATTTACAGAATTACAACAATTCCTATTCCAGGGCATCTCTCATCTTAATGGCGTTATATTACACCTTTAATATTCTCCCTGTGGTCCAGATGGATGTTTGGGGACATGATGTACACAACAGTGATTGCGGAACAATTCACAAAGCTACTTAAAAAATATAGAAAATTTACATCTTGAAGAAAATAAAATTGTTTTGAGAATAATTTAGACTTTCATTATTCCTTTTTATACATCCACTTGTGATAAGTTGTCACCCATGTTCGTCGGTCAATCCATTCCTCCACTCCTGCTTTGATATTGTATATCTATAATTTTTATTATTCCTTTTCAATCTGTAGAAAGGAGTAGTTAAATTGTTCTTGCCTGAGATTCTTGTTAGTTTTTTTTCAAATTTAATGTGCTATTTTTCAAAATATTGGAACTTAATTAAAATTGATCATAATATAAAAAGATGATCTAGAAAAAACAAACATTTTCTGAAATATTAAAGCCATAACATTTAGAAGAAGAATTTTGATTTTATTATTCACCAAACCAAGAAATACAATCTACTTTTAAGATGTTTTCAATTTTAATTTAATGAAAATATCTTAAAAGTAGATTGTATTTCTTGGTTTGGTGAGTAATAGATCGAATTTTGAAAATCATATGGGAACAATCATCAAGAAAATTATTGTTAATATAAGATTTTCAAAATTTAAATTAAGGTTTTCTTTCTTAGGAAAATATTTCTTAAAACTAGATAATTTTTCTAGGTAAAATAATCTTGTTTTAAGAATTTGACGACCAGATTTTTTCTTACCCACGGGATATATTATTTTTCTTAAAATAAGTTTCTGAAAACTTATTTTGAGTAATTTTTTCTAGTTATTTTTAACTGTGTTTAGTTATCAACCGAATATTACAAAACTTTTAAAAATAAGCTCCCCCTGACCAGCTTAAGCGTTCGCAATAAACGTTTGCCCCTTAAAATCGGCAAATTGCTGACTTTAAAGTGAGAAACATTACAACCGGGCGAAATTTACTGTTTTATCACTTTTACAGTACCTTTGATTACCAACCGATTATTACAAAACTTTAAAAATAAAAGAGAAAGAGAGAAATGCGGCCTAATGTCCATTCGACACAAACTAGGTCATTTCGGGACTAACATATGTTTTTTAATTTTATTTAAAAACTCCCCTTGCGCTTACAGGTCTTTAGCCGTTGGGAGGAAACCGAAGGACACGGAGAAAACCCACGAGGTTGGACATCATACTTCATGTCACGTCCAACCTGGAGATCGAAACGACGCCCGTTGACTCAATGACAGACGTTACGATACAGTGCGCACATGCTAACCATTCAGCCATTCAGCCTCTCTGAATTCAGAAAATTGCTGACTTATAGCAAGAAACATTTCAACCGGGCGAAATTTTCTGTTTTAACAGTTTAATGTGCACGGTACTTTAATTACCAACCGATTATTACAAAACTTTTGAAAATAAGCTCCAACTGACCAGCTTAATCGTATGCAATAAACGTTTTCGCCTGAATTGAAAGTTCTGCACGGAGAAAGTTCATCTCGATTTCCCGGCGTGGTTCCCCTTGTCAGTGAGGCAGAACGGAGGGCCTGACAAGCACAGCTGTCTAGTCCTTCGGATGGGACGAAAAACCAAGGTCCCGTGTACACATTGGAGTGCACGTAAAATATCCCTAAGCAGTTGGAATTCGATACTGTTGAATAAGCTCTATACGATGACTAAATGTGTAGATTGTAGTCACCCACACTGCATGTTTCGCTTAACAATGAAAGGGTGCCGTTTTCAATGTTCGATCCTTTTGTTCTTCTACTCCTGATATGTTGGACTGTTGATCGATGGTTTCATATAAAAGACTACCAATAAGACTCTTTGTAGAAGAAGTTCCCAAAAAATATTATGTTGATTTTACGAGAAAGACCTCTAAACATGCTCCAAATTGTAAAAATACGACTTTTTGGATTTTCAATCTCTTTTTTTCGGCTATCCCTGATATTTAGAAAAAATAATACAATGATTTCACACAACAGGCTAGCTATTAGACTCTCTATTGACAAAAGTTTCACCGCCCTCCCTTCATTATAACCGAAGTTATCGTGCCTTAAAGAATCAACAAATTAGCATGCTTATCTCTGCTTACCCTAAGCAGAAAATGCTGATCTTTAAACTCAATCATAACATCGAAATAGTGAACGTCTACACCAAGTTTGAACATTCTAGCTGAATTAGAAGGAGAGTAATTGTGTTCCAAAGTCCCGACTCTTCAAATTGCTTCTATTTTTCATTTTCAATTCAAAATGGTGACCATCACGTGACCGAAATCAAAATTCTATTCGCGACATTTTTTAGGCCTTCCTACAAGGATTCAGAAAATATAACTCCCGAGTCTGTAAGTAAAATAGCAAAAAAGCCTTATTGATTTTTCACTTTTAAATATGGCGGAACTTCCGGTTCGATCGACAAACTCCATATTTTGTGTACAAATCAGTAATTACTTATCTAGTATCCAAAAAAAAAATCAGGTCATTCTGACCTATATTTCGATGATTTTTTTGAAAAATTTGATTCTTAATTTCGTCAAGGGGAGATAATTTAGAAAATTTCTAATTATATTTTTGAAGTTACATCGCTAAGATCTACTTAGATACTAAATTTCATGAAAATCGTACAACTATTAAAGAAGTTGTCAAATTGGTCTAAACTTCCGGTTCGAAATCACAGCGACGAATTTTCGAAATTCGAAAATGTGAAACTGCAGATGAAAATGATTTTTTTAAAGGTATTCAAAGGAAAAAGAATTAGTAAAATCGGTCAAAAAATAACAAAGTTACGACTATGCATTGTCATTTTTTTCGTTCGTAAAATTCGGTGATTTCGGATTCGTAAAACGTTTCGAAAATATATTTAATCAAGGTTCGCACCCCATTTTTTGGGGGGGGGGGTAGGTCAAAATTTCAGAAAGATCCTATGGATAGATTCTGAGAAATCCGATTTGCAGAAAACACAAAAAAAAAAAAAATAATAACTAGATCTGCTACTGTCCCATGCAGATATGAAAGCTTTCATATTCATCGTCACGTGTCATCGATTATATCAAGTATCTCAAATAAAAGGATAAGAATAACAAACTATCAAAATTGGTCAAAAACTCGCGAAGTTACATGTCTAAATATAGTATGAAACATTGAGTAATCTGAAAACTAAAGGGAAATAACTGATACTTGTGTTGCTGTAATCGGGATAATTTCCGATTTCAAAACTTTCAGAAAAATGAAATGAAAATGGTAAGAAAACATCGAAAAATTAAATGAGATAACTTTGAACAAAACTAAAACTTTTTGAATCAAGTTGAACTCAACTGTTTGAATATGTACGTTAAATATGTAGATTTGGAAAATTATAAAGACATAATATCAAAATCGGTCAAAAACTCACAAAGTTACAAATTTAAATGTAGTGAGAAACATTGCACCCGGGCAAAAAATAATCTTTAAACTAAAGGAAATTACTGAAACTTGTATAGCTGTAATCGGGCTTCCAAGATATGTTATATAATTATGGTTTCCAATATGTTTGGTTATAAGTAGGAAATCGTGACGACTTCTTAAGCAAGTTTTAAACAAAGGGTCATAGACTGCAATATACAAGAATGGCACTCTGCAATAAAAAAAAACTGGCCAGAGATTTCTATGCAGAAATTAAATAATTGCTAGAACCAGAAAAATATTTATCCACTATAATAAATAAGCAACATAGAGAAAATGAAATGAAATTGAATGGGGTTTAACGTCCTACTGTTCTGCTCCTACAGTGGGCTAATGAAGACGGGCATACGCCATAAAGTGTGCAATGAGGGAAATTTTACCCGGGCAGCGGCGTTACGGCCTACGAGGTTGGTAAGGCGACCATACTCCTTGTCACGTACAACCAAGAAATCGAAACAACGCCAGTTGACTCAATGACAGACGTTATGATACAGAGCGCACGTGCTAACCATTCAGCCACGCAACCTCCCTAAAATCGGCAAATTGCTGACCTACAGCGAGAAACATTTCAACCGGGCCAAATTTTCTATTTTAACAGTTTAATTTGCACGGTACCTTTAGTTATCAACCGAATATTACAAAACTTTTAAAAATAAGCTCCCCCTGACCAGCTTAATCGTTCGCAATAAACGTTTGCCCCTTAAAATCGACAAATTGCTGACTTTAAAGTGAGAAACATTACAACCGGGCCAAATTTTCTGTTTTATCACTTTAACAGTACCTTTGATTACCAACCGATTATTACAAAACTTTAAAAAGAGAAAGAGAGAAATGCGGCCTAACGTCCATTCGACACAAACTAGGTCATTTCGGGACTAACATATGTTTTTTAATTTTATTTAAAAACTCCCCTTGCACGTACTGGTCTTTAGCCGTTGGGAGGAAACCGAAGAACACGGAGAAAACCCACGAGGTTGGACATCATACACCATGTCACGTGCAACCTGGAGATCGAAACGACGCCCGTTGACTCAATGACAAACGTTACGATACAGCGAGCACATGCTAACCATTCAGCCATCCAGCCTCCCTGAATTCGGAAAATTGCTGACTTATAGCAAGAAACATTTCAACCGGGCGAAATTTTCTGTTTTAACAGTTTAATGTGCACGGTACTTTAATTACCAACCGATTATTACAAAACTTTTGAAAATACGCTCCAACTGACCAGCTTAATCGTATGCAATAAACGTTTTGCCTGAATTGAAAGTTCTGCACGGAAAAAGTTCATCTCGATTTCCCGGCGTGGTTCCCCTTGTCAGTGAGGCAGAACGGAGGGCCTGACAAGCACAGCTGTCTAGTCCTTCGGATGGGACGAAAAACCAAGGTCCCGTGTACACATTGCATGTAAAATATCCCTAAGCAGTTGGAATTCGATACTGTTGAATAAACTCTATACGATGACTAAATGCGTAGATTGTAGTCACCCACACTGCATGTTTCGCTTAACAATGAAAGGGTGCCGTTTTCAATGTTCGATCCTTTTGTTCTTCTACTCCTGATATGTTGGACTGTTGATCGATGGTTTCATATAAAAGACTACCAATAAGACTCTTTGTAGAAGAAGTTCCCAAAAAATAGTATGTTGACTTTACGAGAAAGACCTCTAAACATGCTCCAAATTGTAAAAATACGACTTTTTGGATTTCAATCTCTTTTTTTCGGCTATCCCTGATATTTAAAAAAAATGATACAATGATTTCACACAACAGGCTAGCTATTAGACTCTCTATTGACAAAAGTTTCACCGCCCTCCCTTCATTATAACCGAAGTTATCGTGCCCTAAAGAATCAACAAATCAGCATGCTTATCTCTGCTTACCCTAAGCAGAAAATGCTCATCTTTGAACTCAATCATAACATTGACCTAGTGAACGTCTACAACAAGTTTGAACATTCTAGCTTAATTAGAATGAGAGTTATTGTGCTCCAAAGTCTCGGCCCTTCAAATTGCTTCTATTTTTCATTTTCAATTCAAAATGGTGACTCCCGGTTGACCTAAATCAGAATTCTATTCGCGACATTTTTTAGGCCTTCCTACAAGGATTCAGAAAATATAACTCCCGAGTCTGTAAGTAAAATAGCAAAAAAGCCTTATTGATTTTTCACGTTTAAAGATGGTGGCACTTCCGGTTCGATCGACAAACTCCATATTTTGTGTACGAATCAGTAATTCCTTGTCTAGTATCGAAAAAAAAACTAGGTCATTCTGACCTATATTTCGACGATTTTTTTGAAAACTTTGATCCTTAATTTCACCAAGGGGAGATAAGTTAGAAAATTTCTAAAGTCATTTTTCAAGTCGCATCATTAAGGTCTACTTACATATTAAATTTCATGAAAATCGTACAACTACTAAAGAAGTTGTCGAGTTGGTGTAAACTTCCGGTTCGAAATCACAGCGACGAATTTTCGAAATTCGAAAATCCGAAATTGCAGATTTGAAGTAAATGTCTTAGGATACTCAAAGAAAAAAGAATTAGTAAAATAGATCAAATAGTCACAAAGTTACAGCATTGTAGGTCAAATGCATTCATTCGTAAAATTCGGTGATTTCGGATTCGTAAAACGTTTTGAAAATACATTTAATCAAGGTTCGCACCCCATTTTTTTTGGGGGGGGGTAGGTCAAAATTTCAGAAAGATCCTATGGATAGATTCTGAGAAATCCGATTTGCAGAAAACACACACAAAAAAAAAAAAACTAGATCTGCTACTGTCCCATGCAGATATGAAAGCTTTCATATTCATCGTCACGTGTCATCGATTATATCAAGTATCTCAAATAAAAGGATAAGAATAACAAACTATCAAAATTGGTCAAAAACTCGCGAAGTTACAAGTCTAAATATAGTATGAAACATTGAGTAATCTGAAAACTAAAGGGAAATAACTGATACTTGTGTTGCTGTAATCGGGATGACGTCCGATTTCAAAACTTTCAGAAAAATGAAATGAAAATGGTAAGAAAACATCGAAAAATTAAATGAGATAACTTTGAACAAAACTAAAACTTTTTGAATCAGGTTGAACTCAACTGTTTGAATATGTACGTTAAATGTGTAGATTTGGAAAATTATAAAGACATAATATCAAAATCGGTCAAAAACTCACAAAGTTACCCGGGTAAAAAAATAATCTTTAAACTAAAGGGAAATAACTGAAACTTGTATAGCTGTAATCGGGCTTCCAAGATATGTTATATAATTATGGTTTCCAATATGTTTGGTTATAAGTAGGAAATCGTGACGACTTTTTAAGCATGTTTTAAACAAAGGGTCATAGACTGCAATATACAAGAATGGCACTCTGCAATAAAAAAAACTGGCCAGAGATTTCTATGCAGAAATTAAACAATTGCTAGAACCAGAAAATTTTTTATCCACTATAATAAATAAGCAACATAGTGAAAATGAAATGAAATTGAATGGGGTTTAACGTCCTACTGTTCTGCTCCTACAATGGGCTAATGAAGACGGGCATACGCCATAAAGTGTGCAATGAGGGAAATTTTACCCGGGCAGCGGCGTTACGGCCTATGAGGTTGGTAAGGCGACCATACTCCTTGTCACGTACAACCAAGAAATCGAAACAAGGCCACTTGACTCAATGACAGACGTTATGATACAGAGCGCACGTGCTAACCATTCAGCCACGCAACCTCCCTAAAATCGGCAAATTGCTGACCTACAGCGAGAAACATTTCAACCGGGCCAAATTTTCTATTTTAACAGTTTAATTTGCACGGTACCTTTAGTTATCAACCGAATATTACAAAACTTTTAAAAATAAACTCCCCCTGACCAGCTTAATCGTTCGCAATAAACGTTTTCCCCTTAAAATCGACAAATTGCTGACTTTAAAGTGAGAAACATTACAACCGGGCCAAATTTTCTGTTTTATCACTTTAACAGTACCTTTGATTACCAACCGATTATTACAAAACTTTAAAAAGAGAAAGAGAGTAATGCGGCCTAACGTCCATTCGACACAAACTAGGTCATTTCGGGACTAACATATGTTTTTTAATTTTATTTAAAAACTCCCCTTGCACGTACTGATCTTTAGCCGTTGGGAGGAAACCGAAGAACACGGAGAAAACCCACGAGGTTGGACATCATACACCATGTCACGTGCAACCTGGAGATCAAAACGACGCCCGTTGACTCAATGACAAACGTTACGATACAACTGTTTGAATATGTACGTTAAATGTGTAGATTTGGAAAATTATAAAGACATAATATCAAAATCGGTCAAAAACTCACAAAGTTACAAATTTAAATGTCGTGAGAAACATTGCACCCGGGTAAAAAAAATTATAATCTTTAAACTAAAGGGAAATAACTGAAACTTGTATAGCTGTAATCGGGCTTCCAAGATATGTTATATAATTATGGTTTCCAATATGTTTGGTTATAAGTAGGAAATCGTGACGACTTTTTAAGTATGTTTTAAACAAAGGGTCATAGACTGCAATATACAAGAATGGCACTCTGCAATAAAAAAACTGGCCAGAGATTTCTATGCAGAAATTAAACAATTGCTAGAACCAGAAAAATATTTATCCACTATAATAAATAAGCAACATAGAGAAAATGAAATGAAATTGAATGGGGTTTAACGTCCTACTGTTCTGCTCCTACAATGGGCTAATGAAGACGGGCATACGCCATAAAGTGTGCAATGAGGGAAATTTTACCCGGGCAGCGGCGTTACGGCCTATGAGGTTGGTAAGGCGACCATACTCCTTGTCACGTACAACCAAGAAATCGAAACAAGGCCACTTGACTCAATGACAGACGTTATGATACAGAGCGCACGTGCTAACCATTCAGCCACGCAACCTCCCTAAAATCGGCAAATTGCTGACCTACAGCGAGAAACATTTCAACCAGGCCAAATTTTCTATTTTAACAGTTTAATTTGCACGGTACCTTTAGTTATCAACCGAATATTACAAAACTTTTAAAAATAAGCTCCCCCTGACGAGCTTAAGCGTTCGCAATAAACGTTTGCCCCTTAAAATCGACAAATTGCTGACATTAAAGTGAGAAACATTACAACCGGGCCAAATTTTCTGTTTTATCACTTTAACAGTACCTTTGATTACCAACCGATTATTACAAAACTTTAAAAAGAGAAAGAGAGAAATGCGGCCTAACGTCCATTCGACACAAACTAGGTCATTTCGGGACTAACATATGTTTTTTAATTTTATTTAAAAACTCCCCTTGCACGTACTGGTCTTTAGCCGTTGGGAGGAAACCGAAGAACACGGAGAAAACCCACGAGGTTGGACATCATACACCATGTCACGTGCAACCTGGAGATCGAAACGACGCCTGTTGACTCAATGACAAACGTTACGATACAGCGAGCACATGCTAACCATTCAGCCATCCAGCCTCCCTGAATTCGGAAAATTGCTGACTTATAGCAAGAAACATTTCAACCGGGCTAAATTTTCTGTTTTAACAGTTTAATGTGCGCGGTACTTTAATTACCAACCGATTATTACAAAACTTTTGAAATGAAATGAAATGAAATGAAATGTTGTTTTATGGCACATCTGCTCCAACTGGGCTATATTGCGCCAAACATTATGAAATATGCGAGACAAGCTAAATGATATCACAAAATTTTACATATGCATAAATAAAAACAATATCACAGTATATCAAATTTAAAAATAAAAAACAATCTTTTATGCATATAAAAATCTAAAATACTTGATATATATATATAAAAATATATTTACATTAAAATTTATAATAAAAACCTGTCTCTTTTAAAAAATTTAGCATTTCGCAATATAACCCAGGTTGGGCAAATAAATGATGTAGTGACTGACAACGGTAATATCTTGATCTTGTATGTTTGAGATGCTTGCACTCAATCAAAATGTGTTTAACTGTCAAAGGAACATGACAGTGTTCACATTCTGGTTGAGGCTCTCGTTTCAAGATGAAAATGTGTGTTAAAAAAGTATGACCTATACGAGAGCGACACAAAACAACTTCATCTCTCCTATTACTTTGATAGGAGCTTGGCCAATCTCCTAAGAGAGGCTTAATATGATGAAGTTTGTTTGTGCCTGCAAGATCCCAAGACCGTTGCCAGCGGCCATAAATAAAATGATTTATACAAGTTTTAAAATCTTTATATGGAATTAAAATATTTGATAGGGGAAGATCTAAAGCAGCTTTGGCAGCTAAATCTGCTTGATCATTCCCCCTTATATCTACGTGACTGGGGAGCCAGCAAAAGACAACGTCTTTGCTGTTGAACTCGTAAGATAGTAGCAGACGATAAACATCTGCTACTAATGGGTGTTCAAGCAGTTTATTGTTAATTGCTTGAAGCGAGGACAGAGAATCAGTAAAGATGATATGCTTTAATGATGAAGAGGATTGTATGAACTCCAAGGCTTGAAGAATGGCGTGGAGCTCAGCTGTAAATATTGAAGCAGCAGGTGGAAGACACACAGAAATGGTCTCAGATGGTGTCACGGTAGCCGAAGCTACCCGATCACCGTCCTTAGAACCATCCGTGTAAATAGGAGCATAATCACCATACTTAGACCTTAACTCTCTAAAGAGAGATTGGAACACCGTAGAACTAGTATCTCTCTTTTTATGTTGAGTAAGATCGAAATCGATCTTTGGGGGAGATATAGCCCATGGTGGAGTCGTAAAGACAGGGGTATTCGCAATACTGTCTAGACTGATACCAGCCTCAGACAAAAGGGGTTGTATGCGAATACCAAATGATGGAATGGCTTTAGTCTTTAACAGATATAAATGCTCATGTAATGGTCTAAATATGGTGTTAAATGAAATATGATTTGGAAGAGATGCAATTTTCGTAGCATACTGCAGGGCCAGTTTATCACGTCTGTTGTGCAGTGAGGGCTCATGCGCCTCGACGTATAAACTGTCCACTGGAGATGTACGAAATGCTCCTAAACTGATTCTAAGTCCCTGGTTGTGTATGGTGTCGAGCTCTTTGAGATAAGACTCGCGGGCAGACCCATACACTATACACCCATAATCGAGTTTGGATCTTATTAATGCTCGATATAATCTGAGCAAGACCTTACGGTCTGCTCCCCAGTCAGTATTTGATAACACTCTCAATATGTTGAGGGCTTTCAGACATTTCTTTTTTAGGTTTTTAATATGGGGGATAAATGATAATTTCTTATCGAATATCAGCCCCAGAAATTTGGTTTCATCCACAACTGGAAGGCGGTTGCCATCCAAGAAAAGTTCTGGATCTGGATGCAAACCTCGTTTCTGACAGAAATGCATACAGACAGTCTTGGATTTCGAAAAACGAAATCCATTTTCGGTTGCCCATTGTTGAAGTGAATTCAAACAAAGCTGCAACTTACGTTCGATTGTCCGCATGTCTGTAGAACCATAGCACATCTGAAAGTCATCAACATAGAGAGCGCCATTTGTACCTGGTTTAAGGCACGCTGGGATAGAGTTAATTTTAATTGCAAAAAGTGTTGGAGATAAAATACTTCCCTGTGGAACTCCCATTTCCTGAGGAAATGGGTCAGAGAATATTGATCCCAGTCGTACCTTAAATGACCTATCTTCCAGGAAATTTTTAATGAAGATAGGTAAGCGACCCCGTAGGCCGAGGTTATGGAGGTCGCGCATGATACCATGTTTCCATGTAGTATCATAAGCTTTCTCCAGATCGAAAAAAATTGCAACTAAATGTTGCTTCTGGATGAAAGCGTCCCTGACAAACGTTTCAAATCTAACGAGATGATCAAGAGTGCTCCTTTGGGACCGAAATCCACATTGGAGGTCAGTTATGAGGTTGTTGGACTCTAGGTACCAAACAAGCCTTCGATTGATCAATCTCTCCATGGTTTTGCAAATACAGCTAGTCAAAGCGATCGGACGATAGTTGGTAGGATTCGTATGATCTTTACCCGGTTTAGGGATGGGAACTATTGTGGCTTCATGCCACGAAGGAGGGAAATTCCCATCAACCCAAATCCGGTTGAAAAGATCCAGTAAAATTAGAAGTGTTGGATAAGGTAAATGTTTTAAAATTTGATAGTGTATCTCATCTGGACCAGTTGCAGTGTCCCGAGCTCGCTTTAACGAGTCACGGAGCTCCGCAATGGAAAACCGATCATTATAGCATTCATCATTGCGGGACTTGAAATTAAGTCGCCTTTTCTCCTGTTGCTGTCTAATGCCTCGAAAGGCATCGGAGGAGAAATTGGATGATGAATTGAATGAAAAAGTACTGGCCAGAGAATTAGCAATATCAGGAAATGTTGTTAAGGTGGTATCATCAACATTGAGATGGTTAACTGATAATGCACTACTTTTACCTTTAATCCTACGGATCCTATCCCATACCGACTTAGATGTGGTACGGGAATTGATCATGGAGACATAACTTTGACATGAAGCTTTCTTTGCTTGGCGTATGGTTCTACGGGCCTTCGCCCGGACCATCTGATATGCCGCAATATTCTCCATGGAAGGATGTTTTTTTAGTCGTCTCAGGATACGATCACGCTCTTTGAGAGCGGATTTGCAATCGTCGTTAAACCATGGTTTATTGAAACGTTTTGGTTCTGTCGTGGTTTTTGGAATCGCCTGCTCAGCTACATCTTGAAGGATTGGAGTGAATAAGGCCATAGGCTCATCTGCATCTTCTAACTCCTTTGCATCAAAGGAGAAGAGACACAAGGATTCAAATAGAGCCCAATCAGCCTTATGCAACTTCCACCTCTGGGGTCTTTCGACCGGAGAGGGACCATTATTATCAATTATGATAGGAAAGTGGTCACTACCACACAGATCTTCATTTACTCTCCATGTAAAATCCTGAAACAGGACCGGAGAGCAAATGGTGAGATCCAGGGAAGAAAAAGAAGCTGTGGCAGGATATAGATAAGTAGGCGAGTCATCATTTAGTAAACATAAATTATTAAGGTTAATGAAGTCCGCTATTTGTTTACCTCTGTTGTTATCATCTGAACTACCCCAGAGGGAATGATGACCATTGAAATCTCCCATAATAATAAACGGGAGAGGAAGTTGTGCAACAAGGTCATCAAGATCTCTGGGATTAAGATGTAAACTTGGTGGAAGATAAACAGAGCAGAGTGTTATAGGAATATGCAAAGTCACCCTAACTGCAACGGCCTGTAAAGGCGAGTTGAGAGTGACTTGACTCTGAGGAACATCTCCATTTAGAATAATAGAAACACCCCCATGAGCTCTACCATCACCAACTGCGTGATGATGGTAACCAACAAAATGTCTAAAAGACAAATTGTCAGAATTCCGTAAAAAAAGTTTCTTGTAAACAAATAGCTAAAGGATTGTGCTTTTGAATTAATAATTGGACTTCATTAAAATTTGGTTTTAAACCACGACAATTCCATTGAATAATGGAATTTAACATTGTCAGGGAATTTTATTTTTTGACGGCTTCCCATGTGGGTCCGTATGGACATCCGCATAGGCAACACCGTCCATCAGATCATCCCCATATCTATTATAGAGGGAAATAGGGTCTTTTGAACCCTTCTTTCCTCCCTCCTTAAACTTTGCTAATTTTTCTTTCTTTGACGAAGAATTACCCTTTGACTGCGATCCTGACCCAGTAGAACTGGAACCAAGGATGACAGCTTCAAGGAGAGGCGAGGGAGATGGACCCTTGCCATTCTGGGTAGAAGTGTTAGGAATAATCCCAACTTCAGATTGAGGCAAGGAGGATGAACCCTCGCCAGTCAAAGAAATTATTGTTTCATTCGTGCTCTCATTTGTTTGAGAGGAGCTCGATACCCCTTTATCATGATCTGATGATATGATAGACAATTTCCCTTTATCTGGCCAGGTTATATCTGTCTGAACAGAGATGCTTTTGGTAGATACCTTAACTGCGCCTGCAAAAGATTTCCCTTGGGATGGAACGGGAAAGAGCGCAGTTAGGTCCACTTGTTTTCGAGCATCGAAATAAGATATTTTCCGCTCAGACATTACCTGTTGAATTCTTTTTTCTTTTTGCCATACTGGACATTCGCGAGAATAAGCAAAGTGCTTACCCTTGCAATTGATACAGCAAAATTCCGCCTGGCAGGTAGCGCTCTCGTGGCCATCATGACCACAGCGAGCGCAGGTGTCCTTACCTCTACAGACGGTTTTACTATGTCCAAATTTCTGGCATTTATAACACCGAAGTGGGTTACTGATGTAAGAATCAACAGGTATGTTCAGATAACCTGCCTTGAGAGTCTTTGGAATGTCGGGACGATTGAAAGTGAGGATATAGGTGCTTGTAGGAATCACCTTTTCTCCTCGGCGTACACTTATTCTTTTAACATGTTGGACGCCTTGGGAAGAAAGGTATTCCACCATTTCTTCCTCACTGCTGCCTTCAAGATCCCGACAGCGAATTACACCTCTACTTGAGTTTAATGACCTATGTGGAGACACCTTGATAGGAATGTCTGCTAAGGATGTTGATTTAAGCAGCATGGTAGCATGCTGTTCCTTAGCACATTCTATCAAAAGTGTCCCGTTTTTAAGTTTTTTAATGGCCTTGGGCTCACCGGCCAAGCCAGTTATGCCCTTGGATATTAAAAATGGCGATACTTTGGATAGGTCCGTAGAGGGACTCTCAATTAAGAGAAACCTCGGCCATGTCTTTGATATTTTTAATGTATTTTGAAATAAATCAGAAACGTCCTCTGTACTAGAACGTTTCTGTTTCTTTTTATTAATTGGTGTGGGGGGATTGGGGAATCCATGAAATAAATTTTTAATGATTCACCCCTCGTCGTCCCCCAGGTTACTTCCCTGCCTACCAGGGGGAGGACTAGCACGGACTACCAGTGCATTGCCTCAGGGCTCGACGAGGGGTATACTCAAGCCAGTAAGTATAAATACTTAGCCAACCCGATTGACCCGAGCCGCCGCTCTGTAGAATGTACTCAGGACACAAAGGTAAACTTACTGAGTGGAAACAACAAAGCAAAGAAATTGGAAAAACGTACATTCTACAGAGCTAAAAACGACCAAAGCCGATTGATCAGAGTGGGCCACTCTGACCTCCCGTCTAGGTGAACCATGGGCCAAAGTAATGTGTTGCAGAGAAAGGGCTCGCAAGCCAAATCCCCACTCAATTACCAGGATTCCACTCTCCACCGACACGGGTCGCAACGCACGGCAAACACGTTGCCCCATTACAGGGATCCTTTTAGTCGCCTTTTACGACACGCAGGACATACGAAGGGTATATTCTTATCACCCCCTACACCCCAGGGGGGGACAAAACTTTTGAAAATAAGCTCCAAATGACCAGCTTAATCGTATGCAATAAACGTTTTGCCTGAATTGAAAGTTCGCCCCGGAAAAAGTTCATCTCGATTTCCCGGCGTGGTTCCCCTTGTCAGTGAGGCAGAACGGAGGGCCTGACAAGCACAGCTGTCTAGTCCTTCGGATGGGACGAAAAACCAAGGTCCCGTGTACACATTGGAGTGCACGTAAAATATCCCTAAGCAGTTGGAATTCGATACTGTTGAATAAACTCTATACGATGATTAAATGCGTAGATTGTAGTCACCCACACTGCATGTTTCGCTTAACAATGAAAGGGTGCCGTTTTCAATGTTCGATCCTTTTGTTCTTCTACTCCTGATATGTTGGACTGTTGATCGATGGTTTCATATAAAAGACTACCAATAAGACTCTTTGTAGAAGAAGTTCCCAAAAAATAGTATGTTGACTTTACGAGAAAGACCTCTAAACATGCTCTAAATTGTAAAAATACGACTTTTTGGATTTTCAATCTCTTTTTTTCGGCTATCCCTGATATTTAAAAAAAATGATACAATGATTTCACACAACAGGCTAGCTATTAGACTCTCTATTGACAAAAGTTTCACCGCCCTCCCTTCATTATAACCGAAGTTATCGTGCCCTAAAGAATCAACAAATCAGCATGCTTATCTCTGCTTACCCTAAGCAAAAAATGCTCATCTTTGAACTCAATCATAACATTGACCTAGTGAACGTCTACAACAAGTTTGAACATTCTAGCTTAACTAGAATGAGAGTTATTGTGTTCCAAAGTATCGGCCCTTCAAATTGCTTCTATTTTTCATTTTCAATTCAAAATGGTGACTCCCGGTTGACCTAAATCAGAATTCTATTCGCGACATTTTTTAGGCCTTCCATCAAGGATTCAGAAAATATAACTCCCAAGTCTGTAAGTAAAATAGCAAAAAAGCCTTATTGATTTTTCACGTTTAAAGATGGTGGCACTTCCGGTTCGATCGACAAACTCCATATTTTGTGTACGAATCAGTAATTCCTTGTGTACGAATCAGTAATTCCTTCTGACCTATATTTCGACGATTTTTTTGAAAACTTTGATCCTCAATTTCACCAAGGGGAGATAAGTTAGAAAATTTCTAAAGTCATTTTTCAAGTTGCATCATTAAGGTCTACTTACATATTAAATTTTATGAAAATCGTACTACTACTAAAGAAGTTGTCGAGTTGGTGTAAACTTCCGGTTCGAAATCACAGCGACGAATTTTCGAAATTCGAAAATCTGAAATTGCAGATTTGAAGTAAATGTCTTAGGATACTCAAAGAAAAAAGAATTAGTAAAATAGATCAAATAGTCACAAAGTTACAGCATTGTAGGTCAAATGCATTCGTTCGTAAAATTCGGTGATTTCGGATTCGTCAAACGTTTTGAAAATACATTTAATCAAGGTTCGCACCCCATTTTTGGGGGGGTAAGTCAAAATTTCAGAAAGATCCTATGGATAGATTCTGAGAAATCCGATTTGCAGAAAACACACAAAAAAAAAATAATAATAACTAGATCTGCTAAGCAGATATTAAAGCTTTCATATTCACGGTCAGTTTCTGTCGCATTTCATGAGTTATATAAAGAATCTTAAAAAGGAAAAAGAATTAATGAAATCCGCCAAAAACTCACCGAGTTATAACGAGAAACAATTCCACCGGTTCACATTAGAGGTGTTATGTTCCTATGTGATCAGTCAAATTGCTTATTGCTCCTAAATCTACGCAGAAATTCTCAACATCAAACTTAGTCAAGGTAATGACATAATGAATCTATATTTGGAATTTTGTCACTCTCACTTCATTATAACCAAAGTTATCGTGCCCCAAAGAATCAACCAATCAGATTGCTTATCTCTGCTTACTGTAAGCAGACAATGCTCATCTTCGCACTACTTCATGGCACTGACCTAATGAACGCCTTCACGAAGATTGAACATTCTGCCACAATTAGAAGGAGAGTTATTTTGTTTCAAATTCTCGACCAATCAAATTGCTCATCGCTCTGCTTATCCAGGGCAGACAATGCTCATTGTCGAACGTATTCAAGGTATTGATGTAATGAAACTATACACCAAGTTTCATCAATCTGACTGAAGTGAAAGTGTCCGAAATCATCAACCAATCTAATTGCTTATTCGTTGATTGTTTCACTCTTATTTCGGCTATGATTTCGTTGAACGTTTCATTGTTATTTCTGCTACGAATTCGTTAATTGTTGAAGTGTTATTACTGCTATAAATTCGTTGATCGTTTCATTGCTATTTATGGGAATCACGGTGGCTAAGTGGGCAAGGCGCTGGCTCGTTAGCCTGGAGGTCGGGTGTTCGATCCTTGCATTGGCCGAGAAAGTTCATCTCGATTTTCCGGCGTGGTTTCCTCTTGTCAGTGATGCAGAAGGATGGCCTGATAAGGACAGCTGCCTAGTCGTTCGGATGGGACGAAAAACCGAGGTCCCGTGTACACATTGGAGTGCACGTAAAAGATCCCTTGGCAGTTGGAATTCGATATAAGAGTAGGCCGTAGCGCCGCTGCCCGGGCAAAAATTCCCTCATAGCACACTGTATGGCGTATGCCCGTCTTCCATTAGCCCAGGTCAGGTGCAGAAGAGTAGGACGTAAAACCCCATTTCATTTCTGCTATTTCTGCTAAGAATTCGTTAAGTTTTGCACTGTTATTTCTGCTATGAGTTCGTTGATCGTTTCACTGTTATTTCTGCTGTGAACTCGATCAAGACAATGACCTAGTGAACGTCTACACCAAGTTTGAACATTCTAGCTGACCTACAGCGAGAACCATTTCAACCGGGCCAAATTTTCTATTTTAACAGTTTAATTTGCACGGTACCTTTAGTTATCAACCGAATACTACAAAACTTTTAAAAAGTAAGCTCCCCCTGAACAGCTTAATCGTTCGCAATAAACGGGGTTTTACATCATATTCCATGTCACGTGCAACCTGCGGATCGAAACGACGCCCATTGACTCAATGACAGACGTTACGAAACAGCGCGCACATGCTAACCATTCAGCCATTCAGCCTCCCTGAATTCGGAAAATTGCTGACTTATAGCAAGAAACATTTCAACCGGGCGAAATTTTCTGTTTTAACAGTTTAATGTGCACGGTACTTTAATTACCAACCGATTATTACAAAACTTTTGAAAATAAGCTCCAACTGACCAGCTTAATCGTATGCAATAAAAGTTTGGCTTGAATTGAAAGTTCTGCACGTAGGAAGTTCATCTCGATTTCCCGGCGTGGTTCCCCCTTGTCAGTGTGGCAGAACGGAGGGCCTGACAAGCACAGCTGTCTAGTTCGGATGGGACGAAAACCACGGTCCCGTGTACACATTGGAGTGCACGTAAAATATCCCTAAGCAGTTGGAATTCGATACTGTTGAATAAGCTCTATACGATGACTAAATGTGTAGATTGTAGTCACCCACACTGCATGTTTCGCTTAACAATGAAAGGGTGCCGTTTTCAATGTTCGATCCTTTTGTTCTTCTACTCCTGATATGTTGGACTGTTGATCGATGGTTTCATATAAAAGACTACCAATAAGACTCTTTGTAGAAGAAGTTCCCAACCAATATTATGTTGACTTTACGAGAAAGACCTCTAAACATGCTCCAAATTGTAAAAATACGACTTTTTGGATTTTCAATCTCTTTTTTCGGCTATCTCTGATATTTAAAAAAAATGATACAATGATTTCACACAACAGGCTAGCTATTAGACTCTCTGTTGACAAAAGTTTCACCGCCCTCCCTTCATTATAACCGAAGTTATCGTGCCGTAAAGAATCAACAAATCAACATGCTTATCTCTGCTTACCCTAAGCAGAAAATGCTCATCTTTGCACTCAATCATAACATTGACCTAGTGAACGTCTACACCAAGTTTGAACATTCTAGCTTAATTAGAATGAGAGTTATTGTGCTCCAAAGTTTCGGCCCTTCAAATTGCTTCTATTTTTCATTTTCAATTCAAAATGGTGACTCCCGGTTGACCTAAATCAAAATTCTATTCGCGACATTTTTTAGGCCTTCCTACAAGGATTCAGAAAATATAACTCCCGAGTCTGTAAGTAAAATAGCAAAAAAGCCTTATTGATTTTTCACGTTTAAAGATGGTGGCACTTCCGGTTCGATCGACAAACTCCATATTTTGTGTACGAATCAGTAATTCCTTGTCTAGTATCAAAAAAAAAATTAGGTCATTCTGACCTATATTTCGACGATTTTTTTGAAAACTTTGATCCTTAATTTCACCAAGGGGAGATAATTTAGAAAATTTCTAATTATATTTTTGAAGTCACATCGGTAGGATCTACTTATATACTAAATTGAATGAAAATCGCACAACTATTAAAGAAGTTGTCAAATTGGTCTAAACTTCCGGTTCGAAATCACAGCGACGAATTTTCGAAATTCGAAAATGTGAAACTGCTGATGAAAATGATTTTTTTCAAGGTATTCAAAGAAAAAAGATTTAGTAAAATCGGTCAAAAAACAATAAAGTTACGACTATGCAATGTCCATTTTGTAATGTAAATGTAAATTTCGGTGATTTGGGATTCGTAAAACGTTTTGAAAATATATTTAATCAACAGCTACCACCCATTTTTGGGGGGGTAGGTAAAAGTTTCATAAAGATACTGTGGTTAGATTCTGAGAAATCCGATTTGTGGATAAAACACAAAAAAAAAATAACTAGATCTGCTACTGTCCCATGCAGATATGAAAGCTTTCATATTCATCGTCACGTGTCATCGATTATATCAAGTATCTCAAATAAAAGGATAAGAATAACAAACTATCAAAATTGGTCAAAAACTCGCGAAGTTACAAGTCTAAATATAGTATGAAACATTGAGTAATCTGAAAACTAAAGGGAAATAACTGATACTTGTGTTGCTGTAATCGGGATGAATGAGATAACTTTGAACAAAACTAAAACTTTTTGAATCAGGTTGAACTCAACTGTTTGAATATATACGTTAAATATGTAGATTTGGAAAATTATAAAGACATAATATCAAAATCGGTCAAAAACTCACAAAGTTACAAATTTAAATGTAGTGAGAAACATTGCACCCGGGCAAAAAAATAATCTATAAACTAAAGGGAAATAACTGAAACTTGTATAGCTGTAATCGGGCTTCCAAGATATGTTATATAATTATGGTTTCCAATATGTTTGGTTATAAGTAGGAAATCGTGACGACTTCTTAAGCATGTTTTAAACAAAGGGTCATAGACTGCAATATACAAGAATGGCACTCTGCAATAAAAAAAAACTGGCCAGAGATTTCTATGCAGAAATTAAATAATTGCTAGAACCAGAAAAATATTTATCCACTATAATAAATAAGCAACATAGAGAAAATGAAATGAAATTGAATGGGGTTTAACGTCCTACTGTTCTGCTCCTACAATGGGCTAATGAAGACGAGCATAGGCCATAAAGTGTGCAATGAGGGAAATTTTACCCGGGCAGCGGCGTTACGGCCTACGAAGTTGGTAAGGCGACCATACTCCTTGTCACGTACAACCAAGAAATCGAAACAAGGACAGTTGACTCAATGACAGACGTTATGATACAGAGCGCACGTGCTAACCATTCAGCCACGCAACCTCCCTAAAATCGGCAAATTGCTGACCTACAGCGAGAAACATTTCAACCGGGCCAAATTTTCTATTTTAACAGTTTAATTTGCACGGTACCTTTAGTTATCAACCGAATATTACAAAACTTTTAAAAATAAGCTCCCCCTGGCCAGCTTAATCGTTCGCAATAAACGTTTGCCCCTTAAAATCGACAAATTGCTGAATTTAAAGTGAGAAACTTTACAACCGGGCCAAATTTTCTGTTTTATCAATTTAACAGTACCTTTGATTACCAACCGATTATTACAAAACTTTAAAAAGAGAAAGAGAGAAATGCGGCCTAACGTCCATTCGACACAAACTAGGTCATTTCGGGACTAACATATGTTTTTTAATTTTATTTAAAAACTCCCCTTGCACGTACTGGTCTTTAGCCGTTGGGAGGAAACCGAAGAACACGGAGAAAACCCACGAGGTTGGACATCATACACCATGTCACGTGCAACCTGGAGATCGAAACGACGCCCGTTGACTCAATGACAAAGGTTACGATACAGCGAGCACATGCTAACCATTCAGCCATCCAGCCTCCCTGAATTCGGAAAATTGCTGACTTATAGCAAGAAACATTTCAACCGGGCGAAATTTTCTGTTTTAACAGTTTAATGTGCACGGTACTTTAATTACCAACCGATTATTACAAAACTTTTGAAAATAAGCTCCAACTGACCAGCTTAATCGTATGCAATAAACGTTTTGCCTGAATTGAAAGTTCTGCACAGAGAAAGTTCATCTCGATTTCCCGGCGTGGTTCCCTTGTCAGTAAGGCAGAACGGAGGGCCTGACAAGCACAGCTGTCTAGTCCTTCGGATGGGACGAAAAACCAAGGTCCCGTGTACACATTGGAGTGCACGTAAAATATCCCTAAGCAGTTGGAATTCGATACTGTTGAATAAGCTCTATACGATGACTAAATGCGTAGATTGTAGTCACCCACACTTCATGTTTCGCTCAACAATGAAAGGGTGCCGTTTTCAATGTTCGATCCTTTTGTTCTTCTACTCCTGATATGTTGGACTGTTGATCGATGGTTTCATATAAAAGACTACCAATAAGACTCTTTGTAGAAGAAGTTCCCAAAAAATAGTATGTTGACTTTACGAGAAAGACCTCTAAACATGCTCCAAATTGTAAAAATACGACTTTTTGGATTTTCAATCTCTTTTTTTCGGCTATCCCTGATATTTAAAAAAAATGATACAATCATTTCACACAACAGGCTAGCTATTAGACTCTCTATTGACAAAAGTTTCACCGCCCTCCCTTCATTATAACCGAAGTTATCGTGCCCTAAAGAATCAACAAATCAGCATGCTTATCTCTGCTTACCCTAAGCAGAAAATGCTCATCTTTGAACTCAATCATAACATTGACCTAGTGAACGTCTACACCAAGATTGAACATTCTAGCATAATTAGAAGGAGAGTTATTGTGTTCCGAAGTCCGGGCCTTTCAAATTGCTTCTATTTTTCATTTTCAATTCAAAATTGTGACCATCACATGACCGAAATCAAAATTCTGCTCCCTACGATTTTTGGGCCATCCTTCAAGGATTCAGAAAATATAACTCCCGTGTCTGTAAGTAAGATAGCAAAAAAGCCTTAGGGATTTTTCATGTTTCAAGATGGTGGCACTTCCGGTTCGATCGACAAACTCCATATTTTGTGTACGAATCAGTAATTCCTTGTCTAGTATCGAAAAAAAAAATTAGGTCATTCTGACCTATATTTCGACGATTTTTTTGAAAACTTTGATCCTTAATTTTACCAAGGGGAGATAATTTAGAAAATTTCTAATTATATTTCTGAAGTCACATCGGTAAGATCTACATGTATACTAAATTTCATGAAAATCGTACAACTATTAAAGAAGTTGTCAAATTGGTCTAAACTTCCGGTTCGAAATCACAGCGACGAATTTTCGAAATTCGAAAATGTGAAACTGCAGATGAAAATGATTTTTTTCAAGGTATTCAAAGAAAAAAGAATTAGTAAAATCGGTCAAAATATAACAAAGTTACGACTATGCATTGTCAGTTTTTTCGTTCGTAAAATTCGGTGATTTCGGATTCGTAAAACGTTTTGAAAATATATTTAAACAACGTTCGCACCCCATTTTTGGGGGGGTAGGTCAAAGTTTTTGAAAGATCCCATGGTTAGATTCTGAGAAATCCGATTTGCAGAAAATACACAAAAAAAAAAAATAATAACTAGACCTGCAAGCAGCACTGAACCGGCTTTCAGGAATCATACAGGAAGTTTATTATACCATAGCCGACCCATTGAGCTACCAAACTATACTTTAGTTGTTTTGCTTCAGTGACACCCTCTATCATATGTAAAAGTAATATTTGCTGGCGAAAAGACCGGTCAAAATGGTAAATTATAGCAAAATTACGTCACTTCCGGTGCCGAAAGGAATTTTTATAGGTGAAAAATAAGTCGAAAATTCGCAACATACAAAATACAAACTTTGTTTTATACATGTCGGGCAATAAATAATTAACCTGTAACCCATAAGCTGAAATTAAGAAGGTAAAAAACTTAAAAGTGACCCTGGGAAAATTGGTTATTATTCGACAAGGGGACATACTAGAAGCCTTTTCTTGATATCAATATGATGGTATTGACTCAATCTTACTGCCCATTAGAGTCAGACGTTATAAAGTTAAACGAATAATAAATATAAATCCCTTCCAAAAAATGTTTGTTTTGACGGTTAAAAATACGTTTTTTGCAAAAATTACATTACTTCCGGTGATATTGAAAATGTTAACTTGGTTCATAGAAGTCATAAATGGCATAAGGCATAAAATGGTAAAAAAATTATAAAAATCGAATAATAATTGACACTTTTACAGACCAAAAACCTTGAAAAGTGACTTATAGAAGATCGCCTATTTCTCTGTAACCGTACAAGTTAGAAACCATTTTGTGGTATCTGTATGGTCGTATGGCTTCATTCTATTCGTTGATGGGAATCAAATATCATAATTTTAAAAAATATTATAAGGCAGACTCATTTGAATAAAACATTAGTTTTTTAGGTTAAAAATACAGTTTTTGCCCAAATGACGTCATTTCCGGTCACAGTGAAAATGTAAAATTGGCTTGACCTAGTCCAAATTGGCATTAGGCATCAAATGGAAAAAAAATATTGCAAATCGAACAATAATTCACTCTTTTATAGGCAAAATAACGTGAAAAGTGATGCATGCAAAATTGCATATTTCTCGGCAACTGCTCATATTACAAACTAATTTTCGCATACATTCTCTTCGTCTGGATTATTGCTACGAGTTTATGAAAATTACAAATAAATATTTCAAAATATGAAGACGCTGAATGAATTGTAAATAACTGAATTTTACACTTTATTTTACATTTTATTCGAAATTGCCCGAAAATGAAATTGAAATTTAAAAATATGAGCTGAGAATTTTGTGCACCTTTGCAGGGTTCATCCTTTTAGTTATATCAGTTTTGAAAAAAAATAATATTTGCTTTCAAAAAGTGGTACCGAACTGTCAAAATTGTAGTTTTTGTTAACATTACGTCACTTGACTCACTTCCGTTGCCTACAGAAAAATTTCACCGTAACAAAAAAAATTACAATTGGGACCACGGAGCATATGGACTTTGTTTTATACAAATCGAACAATAAATAATTTTTCTGGGTACGAAAAACTAAATTAGGCGATGGCGGCTAACGCAAATTACCGAGACAATTTTTTTTCTCATTTCTGCTCAAGTACGATGATATTTTAACCCTGTGTAAAATATCATCAAAAAATATTCATAAATAAAAAAGGTTTTCGTAAAAAAATAATTTTTTTTCAAAATATCGGACATTTTTTCCACTACTTCCGGTTTTACGATCGTTATTGTGATAGCTTTACGAAGTTCTTTGGATACTTAACTTTCTGTACCACAAGTGTCAGAAACATACATTGAGTGGTTTTGTAAAAAAAGATAAATTAAAGAGCATTTACAAAAATTTAACAATTTTTCAATTTTTTTCAAAGTTTGGGGCCATTGTTTGACCAACTATATTATTTCAATGCTTTTCATCTTGGATTCACTATATAGACAACCGAAAGGACTTTGAGTAAGAAAAGTTTAATAAAAATCGTAGGCGTCGTTTTCGAGAAAATGGCGTCTCAGAATGTCAAAAAATCGGAAAATACTAGATTTTTGGCATACAATAATTTATTCTCCTATCATCGAAATCGTATTATTTAGATGCCATATGATAGTCCATTAATAGTGCTATCCGACGGCACTTTAGTTCTTTTGGTCTGCTTTTATCTAACGAAGATATGAAGTTTTTCGTAAGAGTGCCAATTTTTGTAACCCTCTTTTTTCATTTTTTGAATACTTCCGGTATGGAGATTATTGTCGGGATAGTTTTAATAACCGGTTTGGGCACTAAAATAACCGCAGGGCCGTGTAATGATATATTACATTATCTGATCAGATAAAATGCCCCTGAGAAATCTTATGTTTAAAATTGCCAAAAATGCAAAAATGACAAAATATGGAAAATTAAATTTCAATAACTACATACGTATTATACATCGTTAGAATCGTAATTAGGTCAGCTATCTGAAAATATAAACTTTTTTAGAAAATCTCTTAAAATACAAAAATAGTAGAGCATTTTCCAAAATTTCACGATTTTTCGACTTTTTTCGATTTTCAGTCCGTTATTTGACCTATTCCAGATATTTCAAAGTCTTAATGGAATGTTTTGTACACATGACTACCGAAAGGACTCTCGATAGAGAACGTTTCATAAAAATCGCAGGGGTAGTTATCGAGATACAGGCGTCCAAAAACGCTTCAAATCAAAAAATACTTGATTTTCGGCGTGCCATATTTTACTGCCGTTTCATAGTATCCGTGTGATTTGGGTATCATACGATAGTCCATTCCTCTTGGCATCCAACGGTGCCTTAATTTGTTTAATCTGTTGATGTCGGACGGAGAAATCACGTTTTCCACCAAAACATCCATTTTTTGCATTTTTTTCAAAATATTGCACACTATTTCGACCACTTCCGGTTTAAGGATCCTTGTCGAAATTGCTTTATCAGTTGGTATTGGACTATAACTTCATGTTCCATCAGTTTCAGAAAGATCAATTTGACCGTAAAACAAAACCACAGCTCACAAAATGGGAAGAAAATTCGAAAAAAATCGAAAAATAAAGGGCGATAACTCTGAATGAAACTTATATTTCTAGAATTGGATGGACTTCAGGTATCCAAAAATGTAGGTCAAATTTGAAAATTTTGAAAAATAACAAAAATTGTCTCGTAAACAACATGTTTTCAATTTTCGAACGATAAAAGTCATAGATGAATGTTCGAAATTGAAAAATGTGAGATAGCCATTGTCTCAGAAAAGTTTCAGGCTTTCCAAAAATGTGATTTGTTTGAAAATGGAAAAAAAATTGACGAAACTATAGCCAATTTTCATTTTTTTGACAACGTTCAAAGCTCGGTCACTTCCGGTCTGCGCAGAAGTTTGAAAATTGCTTTATTGAGTAGCCACCACCTGGTTTTTTGATAGAAAGGTGAACCGCAAATCGGTATCTCCTTTCGATCATAGAGAAATAGGCTCCCGCGGTAAATAATAATAATAATAAAAAAAAAAAATAATAATTTTAGTAATCACAATAGGCTTTCAGACGAAAGTCTGAAAGCCTAATAAAAAAAAAAATAATAATTTTAGTAATCACAATAGGCTTTCAGACGAAAGTCTGAAAGCCTAATAATCTTAACAGAAACAATAAGCTTTCATATGTAATATGAAAGCTTAATAATAATAATAATAATAATAAAAAGAACTAGATCTGCTACTGTCCCATGCAGATATGAAAGCTTTCATATTCATCGTCACGTGTCATCGATTATATCAAGTATCTCAAATAAAAGGATAAGAATAACAAACTATCAAAATTGGTCAAAAACTCGCGAAGTTACAAGTCTAAATATAGTATGAAACATTGCATAATCTGAAAACTAAAGGGAAATAACTGATACTTGTGTTGAAATAATTAATAGAACCAGAAAAACATTTATCCACTATAATAAATAAGCAACATAGAGAAAATGAAATGAAATTGAATGGGGTTTAACGTCCTACTGTTCTGCTCCTAAAATGGGCTAATGAAGACGGGCATACGCCATAAAGTGTGCAATGAGGGAAATTTTACCCGGGCAGCGGCGTTACGGCCTACGAGGTTGGACAGGCGACCATACTCCTTGTCACGTACAACCAAGAAATCGAAACAACGCCAGTTGACTCAATGACAGACGTTATGATACAGAACGCACGTGCTAACCATTCAGTCACGCAACCTCCCTAAAATCGGCAAATTGCTGACCTACAGATAGAAACATTTCAACCGGGCGAAATCTTCTATTTTATTAGTTTAATTTGCACGGTACCTTTAGTTATCAACCGAATATTACAAAAGTTTTAAAAATAAGCTCCCCCTGACCAGCTAAATCGTTCGCAATAAACGTTTTCCCCTTAAAATCGGCAATGTGAGAAACATTACAACCGGGCGAAATTTTCTGTTTTATCCCTTTTACAGTATCTTTGATTACCAACCGATTATTACAAAACTTTAAAAATAAAAAAGAAAGAAAGAAATGCGGCTTAACGTCCATTCGACACAAACTAGGTCATTTCGGGACTAACATATGTTTTTTAATTTTATTTAAAAACTCCCCTTGCGCGTACTGGTCTTTAGCTGTTGGGAGGAAACCGAAGGACACGGAGAAAACACACGAGGTTGGACACCATACTCCATGTCACGTGCAATCTCGAAATCGAAACGACGCCCGTTGACTCAATGACAGACGTTACGATACAGCGTGCACATGCTAACCATTCAGCCATTCAGCCTCCCTTAAAAATAAGCTCCCCCTGACCAGCTTAATTGTTCGCAATAAACGTTTGCCCTCTAAAATCGGCAAATTGCTGACTTTAAAGTGAGAAACATTACAACCGGGTGAAATTTTATGTTTTATCACTTTTACAGTACCTTTGATTACCAACCGATTATTACAAAACTTTAAAAATAAAAGAGAAAGAGAGAAATGCGGCTCAACGTCCATTCGACACAAACTAGGTCATTTCGGGACTAACATATGTTTTTTAATTTTATTTATAAACTTCCCTTGCGCGTACGGGTCTTTAGCCATGGGAGGAAACCGAAGGACACGGAGAAAACCCACGAGGTTGGACACCATACTCCATGTCACGTGCAACTTGGAAATCGAAACGACGCCGGTTGACTCAATGACAGACGTTACGATACAGCGCGCGTATGCTAACCATTCAGCCTCCCTAAAATCGGGAAATTGCTGACTTATAGCAAGAAACATTTCAACCGGGCGAAATTTTCTGTTTTAACAGTTTAATTCACACGGTATTTTAATTACCAACCGATCATTACAAAACTTTTGAAAATAAGCTCCAACTGACCAGCTTAATCGTATGCAATAAACGTTTGGCCTGAATTGAAAGTTCTGCAACGAGAAAGTTCATCTCGATTTTCCGGCGTGGTTCCCCCTTGTCAGTGAGGCAGAGCAGACGGCCTGACAAGGACAGCTGTCTAGTCGTTCGGATGGGACGAAAAACCAAGGTCGCGTGTACACATTGGAGTGCACGTAAAATATCCCTAAGCAGTTGGAATTCGATACTGTTGAATAAGCTCTATACGATAACTAAATGTGCAGATTGTAGTCACCCACACTGCATGTTTCGCTTAACAATGAAAGGGTGCCGTTTTCAATGTTTGATCCTTTTATTCTTCTACTCCAGATATTTTGGACTGTTGATCGAAGTTTTCATATAAAAGACTACCGATAAGACTCTTCGTAGAAGAAGTTCCCAAAAAATATTATGTTGACTTTAAGAGAAAAGAACCTTTAAAGATGCTCCAAATCGTAAACATACGACTTTTTGGATTTTCGATCTCTTTTTTTCTGCTATCCCTGATATTTAAAAAAAAGATACAACGATTCCACACAACAGGCCAGCTATTACACTCTCGATTAACAAGAGTTTCACCGCCCTCCCTTCATTATAACCGAAGTTATCTTGTCCTAAAGAATCAACAAATCAGCATGCTTATCTCTGCTTACCCTAGGCAGAAAATGCTCATCTTTAAACTCAATCCTGACATTGACATAGTGAACGTCTACACCAAGATTGAACATTCTAGCTCAATTAAGGAGAGTTATTTCAGCCTCCCTGAATTCGGAAAATTGCTGACTTGTAGCAAGAAACATTTCAACCGGGCGAAATTTTCTGTTTTAACAGTTTAATGTGCACGGTACTTTAATTACCAACCGATTATTACAAAACGTTTGAAAATAAGCTCCAACTGACCAGCTTAATCGTATGCAATAAAAGTTTGGCTTGAATTGAAAGTTCTGCACGTAGGAAGTTCATCTCGATTTCCCGGCGTGGTTCCCCCTTGTCAGTGTGGCAGAACGGAGGGCCTGACAAGCGCAGCTGTCTAGTTCGGATGGGACGAAAAGCACGGTCCCGTGTACACATTGGAGTGCACGTAAAATATCCCTAAGCAGTTGGAATTCGATACTGTTGAATAAGCTCTATACGATGACTAAATGTGTAGATTGTAGTCACCCACACTGCATGTTTCGCTTAACAATGAAAGGGTGCCGTTTTCAATGTTCGATCCTTTTGTTCTTCTACTCCTGATATGTTGGACTGTTGATCGATGGTTTCATATAAAAGACTACCAATAAGACTCTTTGTAGAAGAAGTTCCCAAACAATATTATGTTGACTTTACGAGAAAGACCTCTAAACATGCTCCAAATTGTAAAAATACGACTTTTTGGATTTTCAATCTCTTTTTTTCGGCTATCCCTGATATTTAAAAAAAAATGATACAATGATTTCACACAACAGGCTAGCTATTAGACTCTCTATTGAGAAAAGTTTCACCGCCCTCCCTTCATTATAACCGAAGTTATCGTGCCCTAAAAAATCAACAAATCAATATGCTTATCTCTGCTTACCCTAAGCAGAAAATGCTTATCTTTGAACTCCATCATAACATTGACCTACTGAACGTTTACACCAAGTTTGAACATTCTAGCTTAATTAGAATGAGAGTTATTGTGCTCCAAAGTCTCGGCCCTTCAAATTGCTTCTATTTTTCATTTTCAATTCAAAATGGTGACTCCCGGTTGACCTAAATCAAAATTCTATTCGCGACATTTTTTAGGCCTTCCTACAAGGATTCAGAAAATATAACTCCCGAGTCTGTAAGTAAAATAGCAAAAAAGCCTTAGTGATTTTTCACGTTTAAAGATGGTGGCACTTCCGGTTCGATCGACAAACTCCATATTTTGTGTACGAATCAGTAATTCCTTGTCTAGTATCAAAAAAAAATATTAGGTCATTCTGACCTATATTTCGGCGATTTTTTTGAAAATTTTGATCCTTAATTTCACCAAGGGGAGATAATTTAGAAAATTTCTAATTATATTTTTGAAGTCACATCGGTAGGATCTACTTATATACTAAATTGAATGAAAATCGCACAACTATTAAAGAAGTTGTCAAATTGGTCTAAACTTCCGGTTCGAAATCACAGCGACGAATTTTCGAAATTCGAAAATGTGAAACTGCTGATGAAAATGATTTTTTTCAAGGTATTCAAAGAAAAAAGATTTAGTAAAATCGGTCAAAAAACAATAAAGTTACGACTATGCAATGTCCATTTTGTCGTTCGTAAATTTCGGTGATTTCGGATTCGTAAAACGTTTTGAAAATATATTTAATCAACAGCTACCACCCATTTTTGGGGGGGTAGGTAAAAGTTTCATAAAGATACTGTGGTTAGATTCTGAGAAATCCGATTTGTGGATAAAACACAAAAAAAAAATAACAATAACTAGATCTGCTACTGTCCCATGCAGATATGAAAGCTTTCATATTCATCGTCACGTGTCATTGATTGTATCAAGTATCCTAAATAAAAGGATAAGAAGAAAAAATTATTAAAATTGGTCAAAAACTCGCGAAGTTACAAGTCTAAATATAGTATGAAACATTGCACCCAGGCATAACAATAATCTGAAAACTAAAGGGAAATAACTGAAACTTGTATTACTGTAATGAGACGGATGAGAAAATGAAATGAAAATGGCGGGAAAAAAAATAAAAATGGCAGGTTGGACAGGCGACCTTACTCCTTGTCACGTACAACCGGGCATTCGAAAACACGCTAGTTAACTCAATGACAGGCGCGCGTGCTAACCATTCAGCCACCCAACCCCCCTTTGAAATCAGACACGTGCAATATGTCATATAGGAAGAATAAGAAGTCGCTCACAACAAAATGGTAAATTAATGAGTTTAGGTCAAAAGGTTGAGCTACTGTTTTAGAGTACTTAATAGTTTTAAAGAGACACGTTAAGGGTTGTTCATAGTTAAATGAACGTTTAATTTTAAATAAGACCAATAAAATTAGGATTTAATAATGCCAGACTAATATTTCCAATATGTTTGGTTATAAGTAGGAAATCGTGACGACTTCTTAAGCATGTTTTAAACCAAGGATCATGTTTGTTTAAACAAGAATGGCACTCTGCAATAAAAAAACTGGCCAAAGCAAGATTTCTATGCAGAAATTAAATAATTGCTAGAACCAGAAAAATATTTATCCACTATAATAAATAAGCAACATAGAGAAAATGAAATGAAATTGAATGGGGTTTAACGTCCGACTGTTCTGCTCCTAAAATGGGCTAATGAAGACGGGCATATGCCAGAAAGTGTGCAATGAGGGAAATTTTACCCGGGCAGCGGCGGTTACGGCCTACGAGGTTGGACAGGCGACCATACTCCTTGTCACGTACAACCAAGAAATCGAAACAACGCCAGTTGACTCAATGACAGACGTTATGATACAGAGCGCACGTGCTAACCATTCAGCCACGCAACCTCCCTAAAAATCGGCAAATTGCTGACCTACAGCGAGAAACATTTCAACCGGGCCAAATTTTCTATTGTAACAGTTTAATTTGCACGGTACCTTTAGTTATCAACCGAATATTACAAAACTTTTAAAAATAAGCTCCCCCTGACCAGCTTAAGCGTTCGCAATAAACGTTTGCCCCTTAAAATCGGCAAATTGCTGACTTTAAAGTGAGAAACATTACAACCGGGCGAAATTTTCTGTTTTATCACTTTTACAGTACCTTTGATTACCAACCGATTATTACAAAACTTTAAAAATAAAAGAGAAAGAGAGAAATGCGGCCTAATGTCCATTCGACACAAACTAGGTCATTTCGGGACTAACATATGTTTTTAATTTTATTTAAAAACTCCCCTTGCGCTTACAGGTCTTTAGCCGTTGGGAGGAAACCGAAGGACACGGAGAAAACCCACGAGGTTGGACATCATACTTCATGTCACGTGCAACCTGGAGATCGAAACGACGCCCGTTGACTCAATGACAGACGTTACGATACAGTGCGCACATGCTAACCATTCAGCCATTCAGCCTCCCTGAATTCAGAAAATTGCTGACTTATAGCAAGAAACATTTCAACCGGGCGAAATTTTCTGTTTTAACAGTTTAATGTGCACGGTACTTTAATTACCAACCGATTATTACAAAACTTTTGAAAATAAGCTCCAACTGACCAGCTTAATCGTATGCAATAAACGTTTTCGCCTGAATTGAAAGTTCTGCACGGAGAAAGTTCATCTCGATTTCCCGGCGTGGTTCCCCTTGTCAGTGAGGCAGAACGGAGGGCCTGACAAGCACAGCTGTCTAGTCATTCGGATGGGACGAAAAACCAAGGTCTCGTGTACACATTGGAGTGCACGTAAAATATCCCTAAGCAGCTGGAATTCGATACTGTTGAATAAGCTCTATACGATGACTAAATGTGTAGATTGTAGTCACCCACACTGCATGTTTCGCTTAACAATGAAAGGGTGCCGTTTTCAATGTTCGATCCTTTTGTTCTTCTACTCCTGATATGTTGGACTGTTGATCGATGGTTTCATATGAAAGACTACCAATAAGACTCTTTGTAGAAGAAGTTCCCAAAAAATATTATGTTGACTTTACGAGAAAGACCTCTAAACATGCTCCAAATTGTAAAAATACGACTTTTTGGATTTTCAATCTCTTTTTTTCGGCTATCCCTAATATTTAGAAAAAATAATACAATGATTTCACACAACAGGCTAGCTATTAGACTCTCTATTGACAAAAGTTTCACCGCCCTCCCTTCATTATAACCGAAGTTATCGTGCCCTAAAGAATCAACAAATTAGCATGCTTATCTCTGCTTACCCTCAGCAGAAAATGCTCATCTTTAGACTCAATCATAACATTGACCTAGTGAACGTCTACACCAAGTTTGAACATTCTAGCTTAATTAGAAGGAGAGTAATTGTGTTCCAAAGTCCCGACCCTTCAAATTGCTTCTATTTTTCATTTTCAATTCAAAATGGTGACCATCACGTGACCGAAATCAAAATTCTATTCGCGACATTTTTTAGGCCTTCCATCAAGAATTCAGAAAATATAACTCCCGAGTCTGTAAGTAAAATAGCAAAAAAGCCTTATTGATTTTTCACTTTTAAATATGGCGGCACTTCCGGTTCAATCGACAAACTCCATATTTTGTGTACAAATCAGTAATTACTTATCTAGTATCCAAAAAAAAATTCAGGTCATTCTGACCTATATTTCGACGATTTTTTTGAAAATTTTGATCCTTAATTTCGTCAAGGGGAGATAATTTAGAAAATTTCTAATTATATTTTTGAAGTCACATCGGTAAGATCTACTTATATACTAAATTTCATGAAAATCGTACAACTATTAAAGAAGTTGTCAAATTGGTCTAAACTTCCGGTTCGAAATCACAGCGACGAATTTTCGAAATTCGAAAATCTGAAACTGCAGATTTATAGTAATTGTCTTAAGGTACTCAAAGAAAAAAGATTTAGTAAAATAGGTCAAATAGTCACAAAGTTACAGCATTGTAGGTCAAATGCATTCGTTCGTAAAATTCGGTGATTTCGGATACGTAAAACGTTTTGAAAATATATTTAATCAACAGCCACCACCCATTTTTGGGGGGATAGGTAAAAGTTTCAGAACGATCCTATGGTTAGATTCTGAGAAATCCGATTTGTGAATAAAACACAAAAAAAAAAAATAACTAGATCTGCTACTGTCCCATGCAGACATGAAAGCTTTCATATTCATCGTCACGTGTCATCGATTATATCAAGTATCTCAAATAAAAGGATAAGAATAACAAACTATCAAAATTGGTCAAAAACTCGCGAAGTTACAAGTCTAAATATAGTATGAAACATTGCATAATCTGAAAACTAAAGGGAAATAACTGATACTTGTGTTGAAATAATTAATAGAACCAGAAAAACATTTATCCACTATAATAAATAAGCAACATAGAGAAAATGAAATGAAATTGAATGGGGTTTAACGTCCTACTGTTCTGCTCCTAAAATGGGCTAATGAAGACGGGCATACGCCATAAAGTGTGCAATGAGGGAAATTTTACCCGGGCAGCGGCGTTACGGCCTACGAGGTTGGACAGGCGACCATACTCCTTGTCACGTACAACCAAGAAATCGAAACAACGCCAGTTGACTCAATGACAGACGTTATGATACAGAGCGCACGTGCTAACCATTCAGTCACGCAACCTCCCTAAAATCGGCAAATTGCTGACCTACAGATAGAAACATTTCAACCGGGCGAAATCTTCTATTTTATTAGTTTAATTTGCACGGTATCTTTAGTTATCAACCGAATATTACAAAAGTTTTAAAAATAAGCCCCCCCTGACCAGCTAAATCGTTCGCAATAAACGTTTTCCCCTTAAAATCCGCAATGTGAGAAACATTACAACCGGGCGAAATTTTCTGTTTTATCAATTTTACAGTATCTTTGATTACCAACCGATTATTACAAAACTTTAAAAATAAAAAAGAAAGAAAGAAATGCGGCTTAACGTCCATTCGACACAAACTAGGTCATTTCGGGACTAACATATGTTTTTTAATTTTATTTAAAAACCCCCCTTGCGCGTACTGGTCTTTAGCTGTTGGGAGGAAACCGAAGGACACGGAGAAAACACACGAGGTTGGACACCATACTCCATGTCACGTGCAATCTCGAAATCGAAACGACGCCCGTTGACTCAATGACAGACGTTACGATACAGCGTGCACATGCTAACCATTCAGCCATTCAGCCTCCCTTAAAAATAAGCTCCCCCTGACCAGCTTAATTGTTCGCAATAAACGTTTGCCCTCTAAAATCGGCAAATTGCTGACTTTAAAGTGAGAAACATTACAACCGGGCGAAATTTTATGTTTTATCACTTTTACAGTACCTTTGATTACCAACCGATTATTACAAAACTTTAAAAATAAAAGAGAAAGAGAGAAATGCGGCTCAACGTCCATTCGACACAAACTAGGTCATTTCGGGACTAACATATGTTTTTTAATTTTATTTATAAACTTCCCTTGCGCGTACGGGTCTTTAGCCATGGGAGGAAACCGAAGGACACGGAGAAAACCCACGAGGTTGGACACCATACTCCATGTCACGTGCAACTTGGAAATCGAAACGACGCCGGTTGACTCAATGACAGACGTTACGATATAGCGCGCGTATGCTAACCATTCAGCCTCCCTAAAATCGGGAAATTGCTGACTTATAGCAAGAAACATTTCAACCGGGCGAAATTTTCTGTTTTAACAGTTTAATTCACACGGTATTTTAATTACCAACCGATCATTACAAAACTTTTGAAAATAAGCTCCAACTGACCAGCTTAATCGTATGCAATAAACGTTTGGCCTGAATTGAAAATTCTGCAACGAGAAAGTTCATCTCGATTTTCCGGCGTGGTTCCCCCTTGTCAGTGAGGCAGAGCAGAGGGCCTGACAAGGACAGCTGTCTAGTCGTTCGGATGGGACGAAAAACCAAGGTCGCGTGTACACGTTGGAGTGCACGTAAAATATCCCTAAGCAGTTGGAATTCGATACTGTTGAATAAGCTCTATACGATGACTAAATGTGCAGATTGTAGTCACCCACACTGCATGTTTCGCTTAACAATGAAAGGGTGCCGTTTTCAATGTTTGATCATTTTATTCTTCTACTCCAGATATTTTGGACTGTTGATCGAAGTTTTCATATAAAAGACTACCGATAAGACTCTTCGTAGAAGAAGTTCCCAAAAAATATTATGTTGACTTTAAGAGAAAAGAACCTTTAAAGATGCTCCAAATCGTAAACATACGACTTTTTGGATTTTCGATCTCTTTTTTTCTGCTATCCCTGATATTTAAAAAAAAAGATACAACGATTCCACACAACAGGCCAGCTATAACACTCTCGATTAACAAGAGTTTCACCGCCCTCCCTTCATTATAACCGAAGTTATCTTGTCCTAAAGAATCAACAAATCAGCATGCTTATCTCTGCTTACCCTGGGCAGAAAATGCTCATCTTTAAACTCAATCCTGACATTGACATAGTGAACGTCTACACCAAGATTGCACATTCTAGCTCAATTAGAAGGAGAGTTATTTCAGCCTCCCTGAATTCGGAAAATTGCTGACTTATAGCAAGAAACATTTCAACCGGGCGAAATTTTCTGTTTTAACAGTTTAATGTGCACGGTACTTTAATTACAAAACTTTTGAAAATAAGCTCCAACTGACCAGCTTAATCGTATGCAATAAAAGTTTGGCTTGAATTGAAAGTTCTGCACGTAGGAAGTTCATCTCGATTTCCCGGCGTGGTTCCCCCTTGTCAGTGTGGCAGAACGGAGGGCCTGACAAGCACAGCTGTCTAGTTCGGATGGGACGAAAAGCACGGTCCCGTGTACACATTGGAGTGCACGTAAAATATCCCTAAGCAGTTGGAATTCGATACTGTTGAATAAGCTCTATACGATGACTAAATGTGTAGATTGTAGTCACCCACACTGCATGTTTCGCTTAACAATGAAAGGGTGCCGTTTTCAATGTTCGATCCTTTTGTTCTTCTACTCCTGATATGTTGGACTGTTGATCGATGGTTTCATATAAAAGACTACCAATAAGACTCTTTGTAGAAGAAGTTCCCAACCAATATTATGTTGACTTTACGAGAAAGACCTCTAAACATGCTCCAAATTGTAAAAATACGACTTTTTGGATTTTCAATCTCTTTTTTTCGGCTATCCCTGATATTTAAAAAAAAATGATACAATGATTTCACACAACAGGCTAGCTATTAGACTCTCTATTGAGAAAAGTTTCACCGCCCTCCCTTCATTATAACCGAAGTTATCGTGCCCTAAAGAATCAACAAATCAACATGCTTATCTCTGCTTACCCTAAGCAGAAAATGCTCATCTTTGAACTCCATCATAACATTGACCTAGTGAACGTTTACACCAAGTTTGAACATTCTAGCTTAATTAGAATGAGAGTTATTGTGCTCCAAAGTCTCGGCCCTTCAAATTGCTTCTATTTTTCATTTTCAATTCAAAATGGTGACTCCCGGTTGACCTAAATCAAAATTCTATTCGCGACATTTTTTAGGCCTTCCTACAAGGATTCAGAAAATATAACTCCCGAGTCTGTAAGTAAAATAGCAAAAAAGCCTTAGTGATTTTTCACGTTTAAAGATGGTGGCACTTCCGGTTCGATCGACAAACTCCATATTTTGTGTACGAATCAGTAATTCCTTGTCTAGTATCAAAAAAAAAAATTAGGTCATTCTGACCTATATTTCGGCGATTTTTTTGAAAATTTTGATCCTTAATTTCACCAAGGGGAGATAATTTAGAAAATTTCTAATTATATTTTTGAAGTCACATCGGTAGGATCTACTTATATACTAAATTGAATGAAAATCGCACAACTATTAAAGAAGTTGTCAAATTGGTCTAAACTTCCGGTTCGAAATCACAGCGACGAATTTTCGAAATTCGAAAATGTGAAACAGCTGATGAAAATGATTTTTTTCAAGGTATTCAAAGAAAAAAGATTTAGTAAAATCGGTCAAAAAACAATAAAGTTACGACTATGCAATGTCCATTTTGTCGTTCGTAAATTTCGGTGATTTCGGATTCGTAAAACGTTTTGAAAATATATTTAATCAACAGCTACCACCCATTTTTTTTTGGGGGGGGGGGCAGGTAAAAGTTTCATAAAGATACTGTGGTTAGATTCTGAGAAATCCGATTTGTGGATAAAACACAAAACAAAAATAACAATAACTAGATCTGCTAAGCAGATATTAAAGCTTTCATATTCACGGTCAGTTTCTGTCGCATCTCATGAGTTATATAAAGAATCTTAAAAAGGTAAAAGAATTAATGAAATCCGCCAAAAACTCACCGAGTTATAACGAGAAACAATTCAACCGGTTCAAATTCTACCTTAATTAAAAACAGAGGTGTTATGTTCCAATGTGATCAGTCAAATTGCTTATTGCTCCTAAATCTACGCAGAAATTCTCAACATCAAACTTAGTCAAGGTAATGACATAATGAATCTATATTTGGAATTTTGTCACTCTCACTTCTTTATAACCAAGGTTATCGTGCCCAAAGAATCAACCAATCAAATTGCTTATCTCTGCTTACTGTAAGCAGACAATGCTCATCTTCGCACTCCTTCATGGCACTGACCTAATGAACGCCTTCACCAAGATTGAACATTCTGCCCCAATTAGAAGGAGAGTTATTTTGTTTCAAATTCTCGACCAATCAAATTGCTCATCGCTCTGCTTATCCAGGGCAGACAATGCTCATTGTCGAACGTATTCAAGGTATTGATGTAATGAAACTATACACCAAGTTTCATCACTCTGACTGGAGTGAAAGTGTCCGAAATCATCAACCAATCTAATTGCTTATCTCTGCTTACCCTAAGCATAAAATGCTCATCTACGAACTCCATGTTTTTAATGTATGAGGATCATGGTGGCTCAGTGATAGGAGACACTGATTAACTAACCAGTAGGTCTTGAGCTCTCTCCCGGGGTTTGACCAGAAAGTCAATTGTACAGGCTTGACTGCCCTTGTTAGCTGTACAGGACAGTAGGTCTGCCCGGTCTGACAGGGAATAGTGTCTAATTGTCAGGATGGGACGAAAAGCAATGTTCAGTGTACACATTGGCGTGCACGTAAAAGATTCCTTGATAGAGTATATCGTAATATAGATGTCCGGGCAAAATCTATCTGTTTGTCTTCATTGGTCCAGTCGGTGTATAAAGTAGGACTTTTGCCCTACTCCGTATAAGATTTCAAATCTTTGAAGTTTTAAGATAAGCATACCCGGTCCCTGAAATCTTAAATGGGACTTGCTTTTTCGCCCCTCTGTTCTGTACAGACTGGGCTAATACAGTAAAACATTGTAACAATCTACAGAGAGTAAATTTAACTTGTTGACTAAATAATCTTCAATACTTCCAATTAGCGGTATGTAGTGACAAGGATCGTGACCCAGATGGGATATACTTGAACTTTCTAGACAAGAAACCTGATATCTAATTTGGTATAGCACTAATAAGTTTCATTACATACTAAATTTTTATATGATTGCTTATCGCACTTGGCATTCATACCCATAGGTCCATCTTTAAATTTAAAACTGGTAGAAATTACCGAGGGTTGAACATGGTATTGCATCGTCACTGTTGTATTATTCCTTATCGCCCTTGACATTGTATTAAAGGCAGTTTTATATTCATAGGGCCAGAACGGTAAATTATAAAAAGTGTAAATTATTACCCAGAGTTGAACATTATTTGTGATTTTGCCTGGTAACGCCAAAACTCGATCATGTACTAAATAATGGCGGCACAGTAAAATCGGACACGGTTTCGGACATGGTGTTGGTGTCTTTGGAAACGGAATTGGTAAAGGATTTGGAAGATGACATGCCGGTGTTGGACATGGTCTTGTTGGTGTAGGAGCTATTGGCAACGGACTCAACCATGGTATTGGACATGGTATCCAAGGAAACCGACTCAGACACGGAATAGTAGCTGTTGGCAAAGTCGGTGTTATTGGTAACGGAATTGGTCAATGTATTGTTGGTAACGGTATCGGACACGGTATTGTTGGAAACGGAATTGGTCATGGTATCGTTGGTAACGGTATCGGACATGGTATCATTGGAAACGGAATCGGACACGGACTTATTGGAGATGGAAAGATTGGTAACGGCATTGGGCATGGCATCGTTGGTAACGGTATTGGACACGGTATTGTTGGAAACGGAATTGGTCATGGTATCGTTGGTAACGGTATCGGACATGGTATCATTGGAAACGGAATCGGACACGGACTTATTGGACATGGAAAGATTGGTAACGGCATTGGGCATGACATCGTTGGTAACGGTATCGGACACGGTATTGTTGGACACGGAATTGGTCATGGTATCGTTGGTAACGGTATCGGACACGGTATAATTGGAAACGGACTTGTTAGACATCTAAAGATTGGAGCTTACAAACAATCATACAACTACAACGGGTACATCAACGGGCCATACAACCGATACAACAACGGACTATACAAGTACAACCAATACAATAATAAAGGATACAATATTTACAACGGCCCCTACAATTACAACAACGGTTACAACAACGGCCACAATAACAACGAATATGGGAAGGGATATAACAACTACAATAACAACGGATACGGTAACGGATACAACAACTACAACCGTTATCCTTCTTACAATAACTATAAAGGTTGCGGTTACAACAAATATTAAGACAATACGGCTATTTGATAGCATAATATTACCATAGCTTTAATACTTATAAATACTAGTATATAGTTTCTATTGTTCATGCACAATGTATATACGTAAATCAGGGAGTTAAGATATATATAAATTTAATAAAATAATATACATATAAACTCTTGTTATTTATCCGTTTATAGCTTACTACTAGTCCGGTCTATAGCTTGATAACCTCAATGTGCATATATACGTCACATCCTGTCTTCATTACGTTTGGTCAAAGGTCACGAGATGTAAATAGGGATATCGCTAATCCTAATCCTAACCCAAGACCTAACCTTAGCGCTTACCCTAACCCTAACCTACAATCTCGCCTGTCCAATCTCCTGGGTTTACCCCGGGACCTGCGGTTTCCTCCCACTGTTAATATGCGCAAGCAGATTATTGAAATAAAATTAAACCATATGTTAGTCCCAAAATGACCTAGTTTGCGTCGAGTGGACGTTAAACCCCATTTCTCTCTCTCTCTCTCTCCCTCTCTCTCTCTCCCTCTCTCCGTGTCATGGTTATTCAGTGCATATAACTGTAATTTCGATATGTCAATTACTTCACCCAAACCTTAAAGTAATGTACAATTATTCCATCCTCGCATATTGTTTAGGGATTTTCCCACAAACAGATCTCATCTTACCGCTCCTATGGAAGACAGCGAATAGAATGTAGCATACTTGGAATGCCGAATGATTCTTGAAGAAACGAGTGAGTTACCATTACTGGAAAAAACGGTATTATGTCAATAGTACTGCTAGTTCAAAAGCGTTTTATAGCTGAGGCACTGGAGGCGCCAGCCTCCCCGCGAAAAAAATCAAAGCAGTTGAAAAAATAAAATGGGAGAAAAATGCTAAAACCGATGCGAAAAATGAAAATGTACCCTAGTTAGGGAGGGCTCTAAAGACAGACAAAATGGTCCCACGAATGACAAAAGGGTCCCTAGGGCCAAGGGAAAGGGCCCCCGAGTCCAACTCAATCGTTTTCTATACACTGTTACTGCCGAATCCACTACTGAATGAGAATGCAACCATTGCATTGGCATGACAATCATCAATCAAGAACCTCCCCTCTCGACAGAGGGCCCTCAAAATAGTACAGCCTCCGCCATGATAAACCTTAAAACACCCCTATGCTAGTTCTGTAACGGAAAGTCAAAATGGTGAAAGATGTTATTTGGTCAACATTTATCTACACTATCACAGACATTTTCAGATGAGGCGTGTAATAAAGTGGCTTAAATATATGAAAATCTTGAAAGAACTGATCGCAACCTATACTCTGCATTTGTTAGGTGTGTAGTTGCGAATGGGATATAGCGTCTTGTGCCACCACCCCACCCCATCACACACACATATACCACCCCGATTCTTCAATCCAAACTGATTAGAACCTGAATCACAATCGATCTAGTAGCAATCATACACAGTCGATATCAAAAATTGATTTCCAATCTCAAAGACGGCTTATCTCCCCTGAAACTGTTGAGTAATACGCGATTCCCAATTCACACAACTTTCATAGATTTAAGGAAATGGAATGAACTGAACAGAAATGGTTTTAACGACCTATCTTTCTGCGCCGACTGAATTAACTAAATTTTGATCAGACAGCGTCGTTACGGTCTTTTCTTTCGAATTCCAACTGTTAAGTAGTCTTTTACGGGCATGTAGATATTGTTCCTAGCCGGGCCATTTAGGTTTCAAATTTCACAGTGTATTGATAGCCTTCTGGTTTCTGCTATGATTCGTTCATTGTTTCACTGTTTTTTTCTACTATGAACTCGTCTACTATTAATTCGTTGATTGTTCCACTCTTATTTCGGCTATGATTTCGTTGAACGTTTCATTGTTATTTCTGCTACGAATTCGTTAATTGTTTCATCGTTATTTCTGCCACGAATTCGTTAATTGTTGAAGTGTTATTACTGCTATAAATTCGTTGATCGTTTCATTGCTATTTATAGGAATCACAATGGCTAAGTGGGCAAGGCGCTGGCTCGTTAGCCTGGAGGTCGGGTGTTCGATCCTTGCATTGACCGAGAAAGCTCATCTCGATATTCCGGCGTGGTTTCCTCTTGTCAGTGATGCAGAAGGAGGGCCTGATAAGGACAGCTGCCTAGTCGTTCGGATGGGACGAAAAACCGAGGTCCAGTGTACACATTGGAGTGCACGTAAAAGATCCCTTGGCAGTTGGAATTCGATATAAGAGTAGGCCGTAGCGCCGCTGCCCGGGCAAAAATTCCCTCATAGCAAACTGTATGGCGTATGCCCGTCATCCATTAGCCCAGGTCAGGTGCAGAAGAGTAGGACGTAAAACCCCATTTCATTTCTGCTATTTATGCTATGAATTCGTTAAGTTGTGCACTGTTATTTCTGCTATGAGTTCGTTGATCGTTTCTCTGTTATTTCTGCTGTGAACTCGATCAAGACAATGACCTAGTGAACGTCTACACCAAGTTTGAACATTCTAGCTGACCTACAGCGAGAAACATTTCAACAGGGCCAAATTTTTTATTTTAACAGTTTAATTTGCACGGTACCTTTAGTTATCAACCGAATATTACAAAACTTTTAAAAATAAGCTCCCCCTGAACAGCTTAATCATTCGCAATAAACGGGGTTGGACATCATATTCCATGTCACGTGCAACCTGGAGATCGAAACGACGCCCGTTGACTCAATGACAGACGTTACGATACAGCGCGCACATGCCAACAATTCAGCCATTCAGCCTCCCTGAATTCGGAAAATTGCTGACTTATAGCAAGAAACATTTCAACCGGGCGAAATTTTCTGTTTTAACAGTTTAATGTGCACGGTACTTTAATTACCAGCCGATTATTACAAAACTTTTGAAAATAAGCTCCAACTGACCAGCTTAATCGTATGCAATAAAAGTTTGGCTTGAATTGGAAGTTCTGCACGGAGAAAGTTCATCTCGATTTCCCGGCGTGGTTCCCCCTTGTCAGTGAGGCAGAACGGAGGGCCTGACAAGCACAGCTGTCTAGTTCGGATGGGACGAAAACCACGGTCCCGTGTACACATTAGAGTGCACGTAAAATATCCCTAAGCAGTTGGAATTCGATACTGTTGAATAAGCTCTATACGATGACTAAATGTGTAGATTGTAGTCACCCACACTGCATGTTTCGCTTAACAATGAAAGGGTGCCGTTTTCAATGTTCGATCCTTTTGTTCTTCTACTCCTGATATGTTGGACTGTTGATCGATGGTTTCATATACATGTAAAAGACTACCAATAAGACTCTTTGTAGAAGAATTTCCCAACAAATATTATGTTGACTTTACGAGAAAGACCTCTAAACATGCTCCAAATTGTAAAAATACGACTTTTTGGATTTTCAATCTCTTTTTTTCGGCTATCCCTGATATTTAAAAAAAATAATACAATGATTTCACACAACAGGATAGCTATTAGACTCTCTATTGACAAAAGTTTCACCGCCCTCCCTTCATTATAACCGAAGTTATCGTGCCCTAAATAATCAACAAATCAACATGCTTATCTCTGCTTACCCTAAGCAGAAAATGCTCATCTTTGAACTCCATCATAACATTGACCTAGTGAACGTCTACACCAAGTTTGAACATTCTAGCTTAATTAGAATGAGAGTTATTGTGCTCCAAAGTCTCGGCCCTTCAAATTGCTTCTATTTTTCATTTTCAATTCAAAATGGTGACTCCCGGTTGACCTAAATCAAAATTCTATTCCCGACATTTTTTAGGCCTTCCTACAAGGATTCAGAAAATATAACTCCCGAGTCTGTAAGTAAAATAGCAAAAAAGCCTTATTGATTTTTCACGTTTAAAGATGGTGGCACTTCCGGTTCGATCGACAAACTCCATATTTTGTGTACGAATCAGTAATTCCTTGTCTAGTATCGAAAAAAAAAATTAGGTCATTCTGACCTATATTTCGACGATTTTTTTGAAAACTTTCATCCTTAATTTCACCAAGGGGAGATAATTTAGAAAATTTCTAATTATATTTTTGAAGTCACATCGGTAGGATCTACTTATATACTAAATTGAATGAAAATCGCACAACTATTAAAGAAGTTGTAAAATTGGTCTAAACTTCCGGTTCGAAATCACAGCGACGAATTTTCGAAATTCGAAAATGTGAAACTGCTGATGAAAATGATTTTTTTCAAGGTATTCAAAGAAAAAAGATTTAGTAAAATCGGTCAAAAAACAATAAAGTTACGACTATGCATTGTCCATTTTGTCGTTCGTAAATTTCGGTGATTTCGGATTCGTAAAAAGTTTTGAAAATATATTTAATCAACAGCTACCACCCATTTTTGGGGGGGTAGGTAAAAGTTTCATAAAGATTCTGTGGTTAGATTCTGAGAAATCCGATTTGTGGATAAAACACAAAAAAAAAAATAACAACTAGATCTGCTACTGTCCCATGCAGATATGAAAGCTTTCATATTCATCGTCACGTGTCATTGATTGTATCAAGTATCCTAAATAAAAGGATAAGAAGAAAAAATTATCAAAATTGGTCAAAAACTCTCGAAGTTACAAGTCTAAATATAGTATGAAACATTGCACCCAGGCATAACAATAATCTGAAAACTAAAGGGAAATAACTGAAACTTGTATTACTGTAATGAGACGGATGAGAAAATGAAATGAAAATGGCGGGAAAAACAAATTAAAAATGGCAGGTTGGACAGGCGACCTTACTCCTTGTCACGTACAACCGGGCATTTGAAAACACGCTAGTTAACTCAATGACAGGCGCGCGTGCTAACCATTCAGCCACCCAACCCCCCTTTGAAATCAGACACGTGCAATATGTCATATAGGAAGAATAAGAAGTCGCTCACAAGAAAATGGTAAATTAATGAGTTTAGGTCAAAAGGTTGAGCTACTGTTTTAGAGTATTTAATAGTTTTAAAGAGACACGTTAAGGGTTGTTCATAGTTAAATGAAAGTTTAATTTTAAATAAGACCAATAAAATTAGGATTTAATAATGCCAGACTAATATTTCCAATATGTTTGGTTATAAGTAGGAAATCGTGACGACTTCTTAAGCATGTTTTAAACAAAGGATCATAGACTGAATTATACAAGAATGGCACTCTGCAATAAAAAAACTGGCCAAAGCAAGATTTCTATGCAGAAATTAAATAATTGCTAGAACCAGAAAAATATTTATCCACTATAATAAATAAGCAACATAGAGAAAATGAAATGAAATTGAATGGGGTTTAACGTCCTACTGTTCTGCTCCTAAAATGGGCTAATTAAGACGGGCATATGCCATAAAGTGTGCAATGAGGGAAATTTTACCCGGGCAGCGGCGTTACGGCCTACGAAGTTGGACAGGCGAACATACTCCTTGTCACGTACAACCAAGAAATCGAAACAACGCCAGTTGACTCAAAGACAGACGTTATTCAGCCACTCAACCTCCCTAAAATCGACAAATTGCTGACCTGCAGCGAGAAACAGTTCAACCGGGCCAAATTTTCTATTTTAACAGTTTAATTTGCACGGTACCTTTAGTTATCAACCGAATATTACAAAACTTTTAAAAATAAGCTCCCCTTGACCAGCTTAATCGTTCGCAATAAACGTTTGCCCCTTAAAATCGGCAAATTGCTGACTTTAAAGTGAGAAACATTACAACCGGGCGAAATTTTCTGTTTTATCACTTTTACAGTACCTTTGATTACCAACCGTTTATTACAAAACTTTAAAAATAAAAGAGAAAGAGAGAAATGCGGCCTAATATCCATTAGACACAAACTAGGTCATTTCGTGACTAACATATGTTTTTTAATTTTATTTAAAAACTCCCCTTGCGCTTACTGGTCTTTAGCCGTTGGGAGGAAACCGAAGGACACGGAGAAAACCCACGAGGTTGGACATCATACTCCATGTCACGTGCAACCTGGAGATCGAAACGACGCCCGTTGACTCAATGACAGACGTTACGATACAGCGCGCACATGCTAACCATTCAGCCATTCAGTCTCCCTGAATTCGGAAAATTGCTGACTTATAGCAAGAAACATTTCAACCGGGCGAAATTTTCTGTTTTAACAGTTTAATGCGCACGGTACTTTAATTACCAACCGATTATTACTAAACTTTTGAAAATATGCTCCAACTGACCAGCTTAATCGTATGCAATAAACGTTTGGCCTGAATTGAAAGTTCTGCACGGAAAAAGTTCATCTTGATTTCCCGGCGTGGTTCCCCGTTGTCATTGAGGCAGAACGGAGGGCCTGACAAGCACAGCTGTCTAGTCGTTCGGATGGGACGAAAAAAAAATATCCCTAAGCAGTTGGAATTCGATACTGTTGAATAAGCTGTATACGATGACTAAATGTGTAGATTGTAGTCACCCACACTGCATGTTTCGCTTAACAATGAAAGGATTCCGTTTTCAATGTTCGATCCTTTTGTTCTTCTACTCCTGATATGTTGGATTGTTGATCGATGGTTTTATATAAAAGACTACCAATAAGACTCTTTGTAGAAGAAGTTCCCAAAAAATATTAAGTTGACTTTACGAGAAAGACCTCTAAACATGCTCCAAATTGTAAAAATACGACTTTTTGGATTTTCAATCTCTTTTTTTCACCTATCCCTGATATTTAAAATAAATGATACAATGATTTCACACAACAGGCTAGCTATTGGAATCTCTATTGACAAAAGTTTCACAGCCCTCCCTTCATTATAACCGAAGTTATCGTGCCCTAAAGAATCAACAAATCAGCATGCCTATCTCTGCTTACCCTAGGCAGAAAATGCTCATCTTTGAACTCAATCATGACCTTGACCTAGTGAACGTCTACACCAAGTTTGAACATTCTAGCTCAATTAGAAGGAGAGTTATTGTGTTTCAAAGTCTCGGCCCTTCAAATTGCTACTACTTTTCATTTTCAATTCAAAATGGTGACCATCACGTGACCGAAATCAAAATTCTGCTCCCTACGATTTTTGGGCCATCCTTCAAGGATTCAGAAAATATAACTCCCGTGTCTGTAAGTAAAATAGCAAAAAAGCCTTAGGGATTTTTCATGTTTCAAGATCGTGGCACTTCCGGTTCGATCGACAAACTCCATATTTTGTGTAGGAATCAGTAATTACTTGTCGAGTATCGAAAAAATTTTTTAGGTCATTCTGACCTATATTTCGACGATTTTTTTGAAAACTTTGATCCTTAATTTCACCAAGGGGAGATAATTTAGAAAATTTCTAATTATATTTTTGAACTCACTTGTATACTAAATTTTATGAAAATCGTACAACTATTAAAGAAGTTGTCAAATTGGTCTAAGCTTCCGGTTCGAAATCACAGCGACGAATTTTCGAAATTCGAAAATGTGAAACTGCAGATGAAAACGATTTTTTTCAAGGTATTCAAAGAAAAAAGAATTAGTAAAATCGGTCAAAAAATAACAAAGTTACGACTATGCATTGTCAGTTTTTTCGTTCGTAAAATTCGGTGATTTCGGATTCGTAAAACGTTTTGAAAATATATTTAAACAACGTTCGCACCCCATTTTTGGGGGGGTAGGTCAAAGTTTCAGAAAGATCCCATGGTTAGATTCTGAGAAATCCGATTTGCAGAAAATACACAAAAAAAAAAAATAATAATAATCTTAACAGAAACAATAAGCTTTCATATGTAATATGAAAGCTTAATAATAATCTTAACAGAAACAATAAGCTTTCATATGTAATATGAAAGCTTAACTAGATCTGCTAAGCAGATATTAAAGCTTTCATATTCACGGTCAGTTTCTGTCGCATTTCATGAGTTATATAAAGAATCTTAAAAAGGAAAAAGAATTATAACGAGAAACAATTCAACCGGTTCAAATTCTACCTTAATTAAAAACAGAGGTGTTATGTTCCAATGTGATCAGTCAAATTGCTTATTGCTCCTAAATCTACGCAGAAATTCTCAACATCAAACTTAGTCAAGGTAATGACATAATGAATCTATATTTGGAATTTTGTCACTCTCACTTCATTATAACCAAAGTTATCGTGCCCCAAAGAATCAATCAGTCAGATTGCTTATCTCTGCTTACTGTAAGCAGACAATGCTCATCTTCGCACTCCTTCATGGCACTGACCTAATGAACGCCTTCACCAAGATTGAACATTCTGCCCCAATAAGAAGGAGAGTTATTTTGTTTCAAATTCTCGACCAATCAAATTGCTCATCGCTCTGCTTATCCAGGGCAGACAATGCTCATTGTCGAACGTATTCAAGGTATTGATGTAATGAAACTATACACCAAGTTTCATCACTCTGACTGAAGTGAAAGTGTCCGAAATCATCAACCAATCTAATTGCTTATCTCTGCTTACCCTAAGCATGAAATGCTCATCTACGAACTCCATGTTTTTAATGTATGGGGATCATGGTGGCTCAGTGATAAGAGACACTGATCAACTAACCAGTAGGTCTTGGGCTCTCTCCCGGGGTTTGACCAGAAAGTCAATTGTACAGGCTTGACTGCCCTTGTTAGCTGTACAGGACAGTAGGTCTGTCCGGTCTGACAGGGAATAGTGTCTAATTGTCAGGATGGGACGAAAAGCAATGTTCAGTGTACACATTGGCGTGCACGTAAAAGATTCCTTGATAGAGTATATCGTAATATAGATGTCCGGGCAAAATCTATCTGTTTGTCTTCAATGGTCCAGTCGGTGTATAAAGTAGGACTTTTGTCCTACTCCGTATAAGATTTCAAATCTTTGAAGTTTTAAGATAAGCATACCCGGTCCCTGAAATCTTAAATGGGACTTGCTTTTTCGCCCCTCTGTTCTGTACAGACTGGGCTAATACAGTAAAACATTGTAACAATCTACAGAGAGTAAATTTAACTTGTTGACTAAATAATCTTCAATACTTCCCATTAGCGGTATGTAGTGACAAGGATCGTGACCCAGATGGGATATACTTGAACTTTCTGGATAAGAAACCTGATACCTAATTTGGTATAGCACTAATAAGTTTCATTACATACTAAATTTTTATATGATTGCTTATCGCACTTGGCATTCATACCCATAGGTCCATCTTTAAATTTAAAACTGGTAGAAATCGAGGGTTGAACATGGTATTACATCGTCACTGTTGTATTATTGCTTATCGCCCTTGACATTGTATTAAAGGCAGTTTTATATTCATAGGGCCAGAACGGTAAATTATAAAAAGTGTAAATTATTACCCAGAGTTGAACATTATTTGTGATTTTGCCTGGTAACGCCAAAACTCGATCATGTACTAAATAATGGCGGCACAGTAAAATTTCTTGATTGTCAAGTTTTTGGTTATAAATAAATAAACCCTCGCGATTTTTTTTTTAGTATGGAATCAAATCTACGGCTATTTCTGTAAAACACATGGTTTTTTTTTCTTTTTCAGGCTTTCGTCGCTTTCGCTGTCTGTTTGACAGTAGCTGCTTCCCAATACATCAATGCTAAAATCGGACACGGTTTCGGACATGGTGTTGGTGTCTTTGGAAACGGAAATGGTAAAGGATTTGGAAGAGGACATGCCGGTGTTGGACATGGTCTTGTTGGTGTAGGAGCTATTGGCAACGGACTCAACCATGGTATTAGACATGGTATCCAAGGAAACCGACTCAGACACGGAATAGTAGCTGTTGGCAAAGTCGGTGTTATTGGTAACGGAATTGGTCATGGTATTGTTGGTAACGGTATCGGACACGGTATTGTTGGAAACGGAATTGGTCATGGTATCGTTGGTAACAGTATCGGACATGGTATCATTGGAAACGGAATCGGACACGGACTTATTGGGTATGGAAAGATTGGTAACGGCATGGCATCGTTGGTAACGGTATCGGACACGGTATTGTTGGAAACGGAATTGGTCATGGTATCTTTGGTAACGGTATCGGACATGGTATCATTGGAAACGGAATCGGACACGGACTTATTCAACATGGAAAGATTGGTAACGGCATTGGGCATGACATCGTTGGTAACGGTATCGGACACGGTATTGTTGGACACGGAATTGGTCATGGTATCGTTGGTAACGGTATCGGACACGGTATAATTGGAAACGGACTTGTTGGACATGGAAAGATTGGAGCTTACAAACAATCATACAACTACAACGGGTACAACAACGGGCCATACAACCGATACAACAACGGACTATACAAGTACAACCAATACAATAATAAAGGATACAATAGTTACAACGGCCCCTACAATTACAACAACGGTTACAACAATGGCCACAATAACAACGAATATGGGAAGGGATATAACAACTACAATAACAACGGATACGGTAACGGATACAACAACTACAACCGTTATCCTTCTTACAATAACTATCAAGGTTGCGGTTACAACAAATATTAAGACAATACGGCTATTTGATAGCATAATATTACCATAGCTTTAATACTTATAAATACTAGTATATAGTTTCTATTGTTCATGCATAATGTATATATGTAAATCAGGGAGTTAAGGTATATATAAATTTAATAAAATAATATACATATAAACTCTTGTTATTTATCCGTTTATAGCTTACTACTAGTCCGGTCTATAGCTTGATAACCTCAATGTGCATATATACGTCACATCCTGTCTTCATTACGTTTGGTCAAAGGTCACGAGATGTAAATAGAGATATCGCTAATCCTAATCCTAACCCAAGACCTAACCTTAGCGCTTACCCTAACCCTAACCTACAATCTCGCCTGTCCAATCTCCTGGGTTTACCCCGGGACCTGCGGTTTCCCCCCACTGTTAATATGCGCAAGCAGATTATTGAAATAAAATTAAACCATATGTTAGTCCCAAAATGACCTAGTTTGCGTCGAGTGGACGTTAACCCCCCTCCTCTCTCTCTCTCCCTCTCTCTCTCCGTGTCATGGTTATTCAGTGCAGAAACTAGTGAGTTACCATTACTGGAAAAACGGTATTATGTCAATAGTACTGCTAGTTCAAAAGCGTTTTATAGCTGAGGCGCTGGAGGCGCCAGCCTCTCCGCGAAAAAAATCAAAGCAGTTGAAAAAATAAAACGGGAGAAAAATGCTACAACCGATGCGAAAAATGAAAATGTACCCTAGTTAGGGAGGGCTCTAAAGACAGACAAAAGGGTCCCACGAATGACAAAAGGGTCCCTAGGGCCAAGGGAAAGGGCCCCCGAGTCCAACTCAATCGTTTTCTATACACTGTTACTGTCGAATCCACTACTGAATGAGAATGCAGCCATTGCATTGGCATGACAATCATCAATCAAGAACCTCCCCTCGCGACAGAGGGCCCTCAAAATAGTACAGCCTCCGCCATGATAAACCTTAAAACGCCCCTATGCTAGTTCTGTAACCGAAAGTCAAAATGGTGAAAGATGTTATTTGGTCAACATTTATCTACACTAACACAGACATTTTCAGATGAGGCGTGTAATAAAGTGGCTTAAATATATGAAAATCTTGAAAGAACTGATCGCAACCTATACCCTGCATTTGTTAGGTGTGTGGTTGCGAATGGGATATAGCGTCTTGTGCCACCACACCCACCCCACACATATACCACCCCGATTCTTCAATCCAAACTGATTAGAACCTGAATCACAATCGATCTAGTAGCAATCATACACAGTCGATATCAAAAATTGATTTCCAATCTCAAAGACGGCTTATCTCCCCTGAAACTGTTGAGTAATACCCGATTCCCAATTCACACAACTTTCATAGATTTAAGGAAATGGAATGAACTGAACAGAAATGGTTTTAACGACCTATCTGTCTGCGCCGACTGAATTAACTAAATTTTGATCGGACAGCGTCGTTACGGTCTTTTCTTTCGAATTCCAACTGTTAAGTAGTCTTTTACGGGCATGTAGATATTGTTCCTAGCCGGACCATTTAGGTTTCAAATTTCACAGTGTATGGATAGCCTTCTGGTGGTTTCTGCTATGATTCGTTCATTGTTTCACTGTTTTTTCTACTATGAACTCGTCTACTATTAATTCGTTGAACGTTTCATTGTTATTTCGGCTATGATTTCGTTGAACGTTTCATTGTTATTTCTGCTACGAATTCGTTAATTGTTTCACCGTTATTTCTGCTACGAATTCGTTAATTGTTGAAGTGTTATTACTGCTATAAATTCGTTGATCGTTTCATTGCTATTTATGGGAATCACGGTGGCTAAGTGGGCAAGGCGCTGGCTCGTTAGCCTGGAGGTCGGGTGTTCGATCCTTGCATTGGCCGAGAAAGCTCATCTCGATTTTCCGGCGTGGTTTCTTTTGTCAGTGATGCAGAAGGAGGGCCTGATAAGGACAGCTGCCTAGTCGTTCGGATGGGACGAAAAACCGAGGTCCCGTGTACACATTGGAATGCACGTAAAAGATCCCTTGGCAGTTGGAATTCGATATAAGAGTAGGCCGTAGCGCCGCTGCCCGGGCAACAATTTCCTCATAGCACACTGTATGCCGCGTCTTCCATTAGCCCAGGTCAGGTGCAGAAGAGTAGGACGTAAAACCCCATTTCATTTCTGCTATTTATGCTATGAATTCGTTAAGTTTTCCACTGTTATTTCTGCTATGAGTTCGTTGATCGTTTCACTGTTATTTCTGCTGTGAACTCGATCAAGACAATGACCTAGTGAACGTCTACACCAAGTTTGAACATTCTAGCTGACCTACAGCGAGAAACATTTCAACCGGGCCAAATTTTCTATTTTAACAGTTTAATTTGCACGGTACCTTTAGTTATCAACCGAATATTACAAAACTTTTAAAAATAAGCTCCCCCTGAACAGCTTAATCGTTCGCAATAAACGGGGTTGGACATCCTATTCCATGTCACGTGCAACCTGAAGATCGAAACGACGCCCGTTGACTCAATGACAGACGTTACGATACAGCGCGCACATGCTAACCATTCAGCCTCCCTGAATTCGGAAAATTGCTGACTTATAGCAAGAAACATTTCAACCGGGCGAAATTTTCTGTTTTAACAGTTTAATGTGCATGGTACTTTAATTACCAACCGATTATTACAAAATTTTTGAAAATAAGCTCCAACTGACCAGCTTAATCGTATGCAATAAAAGTTTGGCTTGAATTGAAAGTTCTGCACGGAGAAAGTTCATCTCGATTTCCCGGCGTGGTTCCCCCTTGTCAGTGAGGCAGAACGGAGAGCCTGACAAGCACAGCTGTCTAGTTCGGATGGGACGAAAACCACGGTCCCGTGTACACATTGGAGTGCACGTAAAATATCCCTAAGCAGTTGGAATTCGATACTGTTGAATAAGCTGTATACGATGACTAAATGTGTAGATTGTAGTCACCCACACTGCATGTTTCGCTCAACAATGAAAGGGTGCCGTTTTTAATGTTCGATCCTTTTGTTCTTCTACTCCTGATATGTTGGACTGTTGATCGATGGTTTCATATATAAGACTACCAATAAGACTCTTTGTGGAAGAATTTCCCAACAAATATAATGTTGACTTTACGAGAAAGACCTCTAAACATACTCCAAATTATAAAGATACGTCTTTTTGGATTTCCAATCTCTTTTTTTCGGATATCCCTGATATTTAAAAAAAAATGATACAATGATTTCACACAACAGGCTAGCTATTAGACTCTCTATTGACAAAAGTTTCACGGCCCTCCCTTCATTATAACCGAAGTTATCGTGCCCTATAGAATCAACAAATCAACATGCTTATCTCTGCTTACCCTAAGCAGAAAATGCTCATCTTTGAACTCCATCATAACATTGACCTAGTGAACGTCTACACCAAGTTTGAACATTCTAGCTTAATTAGAATGAGAGTTATTGTGCTCCAAAGTCTCGGCCCTTCAAATTGCTTCTATTTTCCATTTTCAATTCAAAATGGTGACTCCCGGTTGACCTAAATCAAAATTCTATTCGCGACATTTTTTAGGCCTTCCTACAAGGATTCAGAAAATATAACTCCCGAGTCTGTAAGTAAAATAGCAAAAAAGCCTTATTGATTTTTCACGTTTAAAGATGGTGGCACTTCCGGTTCGATCGACAAACTCCATATTTTGTGTACGAATCAGTAATTCCTTGTCTAGTATCGAAAAAAAAAATTAGGTCATTCTGACCTATATTTTGACGATTTTTTTGAAAATTTTGATCCTTAATTTCACCAAAGGGAGATAATTTAGAAAATTTCTAATTATATTTTTGAAGTCACATCGGTAGGATCTACTTATATTCTAAATTGAATGAAAATCGCACAACTATTAAAGAAGTTGTCAAATTGGTCTAAACTTCCGGTTCGAAATCACAGCGACGAATTTTCGAAATTCGAAAATGTGAAACTGCTGATGAAAATGATTTTTTTCAAGGTATTCAAAGAAAAAAGATTTAGTAAAATCGGTCAAAAAACAATAAAGTTACGACTATGCATTGTCCATTTTGTCGTTCGTAAATTTCGGTGATTTCGGATTCGTAAAACGTTTTGAAAATATATTTAATCAACAGCTACCACCCATTTTTGGGGGGATAGGTAAAAGTTTCATAAAGATACTGTGGTTAGATTCTGAGAAATCCGATTTGTGGATAAAACACAAAAAAAAAAATAACAATAATAATCTTAACAGAAACAATAAGCTTTCATATGTAATATGAAAGCTTAATAATAATATTAATCTTAACAGAAACAATAAGCTTTCATATGTAATACATATGAAAGCTTAATAATCTTAACAGAAACAATAAGCTTTCATATGTAATATGAAAGCTTAATAATAATCTTAACAGAAACAATAAGCTTTCATATGTAATATGAAAGCTTAATAATAACTTTAACAGAAACAATAAGCTTTCATATGTAATACATATGAAAGCTTAACTAGATCTGCTACTGTCCCATGCAGATATGAAAGCTTTCATATTCATCGTCACGTGTCATCGATTATATCAAGTATCTCAAATAAAAGGATAAGAATAACAAACTATCAAAATTGGTCAAAAACTCGCGAAGTTACAAGTCTAAGGGCCTGGTTACATGGGGAGGGCTAGCTCGGATAGACGGGTTGGCCCGTCAAGTTCAGCCTTGTACTGTAGTTTTTATATGACAGCGGGCCATATACACGAGCTGCGATGAAATCAACGGGCTATCTCGTCGAAACTATTTACATGACGTCGGGTTGAAAACGTAATTTTAACTGTTATAAGGGGGGCTATCTCGTCTGAAGGTTTACATGAACAAGAGGCTACCCGGGTGTCCTTTATATGGAAGTAATAGGTGGGCTGAAACTTATCACGTGGTGTAATATAGGAAACAAAATGGCGACCACATTGAATATCAAATTAAAACTTTTTATTGTTTTATTAACTTGGAGTATTTGGTTGGTTGCGCAGTTCAATTTGTTAGTGTCATGTTTCCTGTGTAATGAACAAGCAAAAAACCGCCTTATTTTGCTATATTTGGATGCTATTAGCTCCAGTAGTACAAAGTTGCATCGAAGGCGAATCACACGCAGAAGAAAAAGAATATGGCAGAAACCTGGACGAACAGAACAATGGTGGCGAAATATGATTTCTGGCAAACTTTCTGAAGATGATTGGAAGAAAAATTTTCGAATGTCAAAAGTTCATTTTCAACAACTTGTAAATGAACTGCGGCCCTTTATTGAGCCCAAACCAAACTCACCAAATTATACAGCATTGAGCGCAGAGAAAAAACTAGCCATTACTCTCTACACTTTTTTGCTTGAGAACGATACCTGTATGAGTATCGAAACGTAGCTTGTTAATAAATTCAGAAGTAGTATATCCATATAAGTGTTTTATTCATTATTTTCTTGTATCTTTATTGACAGAAATTTACATTACACAAATAATATAAAAGCTTTAATGTCTACTATTTGTAAACTTGTATAGTTAGTTATACAATGTCAGCCAAGAAATAAAACAAAAGAACAATTATTTTTGTTTTTGTTTTCTTTTTTTTTGTAATAGTTTGCACATTGAAGTTTAACCTAATAAACTCTAATCTGCCCCAGAATAGGAATTTGTGTTACACGTTGATGGATCATAGGAATACCTTCCACCGCTGTCAAGGTCATGATAAGTTTTTTCTTCAAACATATTTTGTTGACCTCTATACTTGGACTGTGAGTTTCTGCTGCTAGAGTTATGGTGGGGTGGGTTGTTTCGATTATCCGTTGTAAAATTGTGAGCCCCATGATTCCAAGCGTTATTATTGGGTGGCTGATTGTTGTCTAATACCATTGACTGGGCTAATATTCCTACAGCCTCTGTTAAGCCTCTGCCTATAGTAAGGAAGCCTTCAGTTAATTTTTCAAAGGCATTAACTGAGGCAGCCGATGATTCCCTTATGACATTTATCAAATCCCTTCTTCCTGACATATCTTCTTTACTTTGCTGCAGTAATAGACTGTCTCGTTGTGCAGCAGACAATCTGCGTTCCATATGTCGCCTCTTGTCATCAATAAGCTTTGGAACAATATTTTCCGGTACTTTTGATTTAGCAAAGGAGGTACCACTACTTGTGCTACTCAAGGATACATCTTCTGAATGTATTGTACCAGCATCATCATCTGAACGATTTTGGCCAGTATTTCCAAACAGCTGGAATATGGGCTCTGTAAATAAATTGCTGTCTCTGTCTTCCTCAGTAGCATCGGTATCAATTCCACAGGTTAATGACTCTGCAGATGGCGAACCTTTGTAAATTTTGGCTAAAGCATCGTAATACTCAATTACTATTCTGCCACTTCCAGATCGAGTACCCTTCTCAACAGCTGAATTAAAACTTTGTCTGATTTCTTTTACTTTCTCCATGATTCTGTTATAGCCAACTTTAATTTTATTTTTCAATTCTGTCGGCTTAATTTCAAATGTTACATTGTCATCAATGTCATCCGATACATTAGGATGCGGCAAATCGGGGGGTCCAAATGCCTGATATTCGTTCTCAGGAAACAAATCAGTCATTGATTTTCTTAAACTTTCGTATTGCTGTGGTTTGTCTGCGTTGAAATCTTTCCCTTCGTATTCCATTTTTACTTTATAGTCAGTAAGGCTGTCAATTAGAGATTTTATCATATCTTGTGACCAAACAAAACGCCTTGCCTTGTTAGATGTTAAACAATCCCCGCTTGACAACTTTCTCTTTTGTTTGTTTGTCGCCATGTTTATTGTAATAGTGTCGTGCGCATGCGCCGGTGATGAAACGTTTGGAAAAGATTGGAACCGAGCTGAAAATATTTTTTATGCGCATGCGCCCGCCCTGCTTGTAACACACAATTTTGTTTATATGAAAGACGGGCTGGCTCGTTTTGCCGGGCTTCCCGGTTTCATAAACGGGTGCCCCGGTTAAGCGGGCTAGCCTGGTTTGGATATAAACAGTGTTTTGTTTTTTTCATTTGGTTGCATTGCAATGACGTCATACCCGAGGTCCCCGGTTAGAGAAGACAATTCGCCCAACCGGGTTAGCCCTCTCCATGTAACCAGGCCCTAAATATAGTATGAAACATTGGGTAATCTGAAAACTAAAGGGAAATAACTGATACTTGTGTTGCTGTAATCGGGATGACTCCCGACTTCAAAACTTTCAGAAAAATGAAATGAAAATGGTAAGAAAACATCGAAAAATTAAATGAGATAACTTTGAACAAAACTAAAACTTTTTGAATCAGGTTGAACTCAACTGTTTGAATATGTACGTTAAATATGTAGATTTGGAAAATTATAAAGACATAATATCAAAATCGGTCAAAAACTCACAAAGTTACAAATTTAAATGTAGTGAGAAACATTGCACCCGGGCAAAAAAATAATCTTTAAACTAAAGGGAAATAACTGAAACTTGTATAGCTGTAATCGGGCTTCCAAGATATGTTATATAATTATGGTTTCCAATATGTTCGGTTATAAGTAGGAAATCGTGACGACTTCTTAAAGTTGGGTTCCCAGATAAGTATTTATCGGGTGGTCATTGCCTATAATTTTGGTATATATGGAAAGAAGAGATATCCAATCTTACTAGAAAAATACTGGATTCCCTGAAAAACACTCATGGAGCGTAAACAGGACAAAAATGTAAGGGGTTCCCTTAATAGTCAACCCGACGAATAGGGGTACCTGCACGCTTGGCGTTGAAGGCTGCACGCGAACTTGAGTGATTTGTGTACATTTTGAAAAACTTCATGAAGAGTTAGACATACAACAATTTCTGGGGTAAAAATCACGGAAAAAGACGCATGCAGTGGATAATCCGAGAATTTAATTAGGATTCTATATTTGTAGTAAATAGTCAGCGCTTACAGACAACATCGTCTTGTGTATGCAATGCATTCTCCCCTGTCGTCTGCCACCGTTGCCGGGGGGTTGGGATGGCCTAGTGGTCTAGAGTGCCGCGCTTCGACCTCTAGCTGGCCGGTCACCTCTGGCTTGCGACTGTGGTTTCGAGCCCTGGTGTGAGCGTATGTGGCATGGAGATAGGGGCGCCTTCTCAACCTCGTGGGTTTCCTCCGGGCACTCCGGTTTCCTCCCACGGCTAAAGACCCCTACGCGCAAGCGAATTATTGAAATAAAATTGAAACCATATGTTAGTCCCGAAATGACCTGGTTGTGTTGAGTGGACGTTAAACCCCATTTCTCTCTCTCTCTCTCTGCCACCGTTGCCATTGGTTACGGCGAGGGGTAATCGCCTGACGCAAACATGGTCTCTTTCGATAGATTTTTATAGCAGGCTATTCCCGTCAATTACAATGTTATGAGAACGATTTGAAGCAAAATTATGATAAAATAATTAGTTTGAATATGTTTTTAATTCTAATATATCATCAAATCACGCAGTTTGTATCCGGGAACCCAACTTTAAGCATATTTTAAACAAAGGGTCATAGACTGCAATATACAAGAATGGCACTCTGCAATAAAAAAAACTGGCCAAAGCAAGATTTCTATGCAGAAATTAAATAATATTTATCCACTATAATAAATAAGCAACATAGAGAAAATGAAATGAAATTGAATGGGGTTTAACGTCCTACTGTTCTGCTCCTACAAATGGGCTAATGAAGACGGGCATACGCCATAAAGTGTGCAATGAGGGAAATTTTACCCGGGCAGCGGCGTTGTCACGCACAACCAAGAATTCGAAACAACGCCAGTTGACTCAATGACGGACGTTATGATACAGAGCGCACGTGCTAACCATTCAGCCACGCAACCTCCCTAAAATCGGCAAATTGCTGACCTACAGCGAGAAACATTTCAACCGGGCCAAATTTTCTGTTTTAACAGTTTAATTTGCACGGTACCTTTAGTTATCAACCGATTATTACAAAACTTTAAAAAATAAGCCCCCCCCCCCTGACCACCTTAATCGTTCGCAATAAACGTTTGCCCCTTAAAATCGACAAATTGCTGACTTTAAAGTGAGAAACATTACAACCGGGCCAAATTTTCTGTTTTATCACTTTTACAGTACCTTTGATTACCGACCGATTATTACAAAACATTAAAAATAAAAGAGAAAGAGAGAAATGCGGCCTAACGTCCATTCGACACAAACTAGGTCATTTCGGGACTAACATATGTTTTTTTAACTTTATTTAAAAACTCCCCTTGCGCGTACTGGTCTTTAGCCGTTGGGAGGAAACCGAAAAACACGGAGAAAACCCACGAGGTTGGACATCATATACCATGCCACGTGCAACCTGGAGATCGAAACGACGCCCGTTGACTCAATGACAGACGTTACGATACAGCGCGCACATGCTAACCATTCAGCCTCCCTGAATTCGGAAAATTGTTGACTTATAGCAAGAAACATTTCAACCGGGCGAAATTTTCTGTTTTAACAGTTTAATGTGCACGGTACTTTAATTACCAACCGATTATTACAAAACTTTTGAAAATAAGCTCCAACTGACCAGCTTAATCGTATGCAATAAACGCTTTGCCTGAATTGAAAGTTCTGCACGGAGAAAGTTCATCTCGATTTCCCGGCGTGGTTCCCCTTGTCAGTGAGGCAGAACGGGGGGCCTGACAAGCACAGCTGTCTAGTCCTTCGGATGGGACGAAAAACCAAGGTCCCGTGTACACACTGGAGTGCACGTAAAATATCCCTAAGCAGTTGGAATTCGATACTGTTGAATAAGCTCTATACGATGACTAAATGCGTAGATTGTAGTCACCCACACTGCATGTTTCGCTTAACAATGAAAGGGTGCTGTTTTCAATGTTCGATCCTTTTGTTCTTCTACTCCTGATATGTTGGACTGTTGATCGATGGTTTCATATAAAAGACTACCAATAAGACTCTTTGTAGAAGAAGTTCCCAAAAAATAGTATGTTGACTTTACGAGAAAGACCTCTAAACATGCTCCAAATTGTAAAAATACGACTTTTTTGATTTTCAATCTCTTTTTTTCGGCTATCCCTGATATTTTTAAAATGATACAATGATTTCAAACAACAGGCTAGCTATTAGACTCTCTATTGACAAAAGTTTCACCGCCCTCCCTTCATTATAACCGAAGTTATCGTGCCCTAAAGAATCAACAAATCAGCATGCTTATCTCTGCTTACCCTAAGCAGAAAATGCTCATCTTTGAACTCAATCATAACATGGACCTAGTAAACGTCTACACTAAGTTTGAACATTCTAGCTTAATTAGAAGAAGAGTTATTGTGTTCCAAATTCCCGGCCCTTCAAATTGCTTCTATTTTTCATTTTCAATTCAAAATGGTGACCATCACGTGACCGAAATCAAAATTCTGATCCGATATATTTTTAGGCATTCCTTCAAGGATTCCGAAAATATGACTCCCGAGTCTGTAAGTAAAATAGCAAAAAAGCCTTAGGGATTTTTCACGTTACAAGATGGTGGCACTTCCGGTTCGATCTACAAATTTCATATTTTGTGCACGAATCAGTAATTACTTGTCTAGTATCAAAAAATTTTCTTAGGTCATTCTGACCTATATTTCGACGATTTTTTTGAAAATTTTGATCCTTAATTTCATCAAGGGGAGATAATTTTAAAAATTTCTAATCATATTTTTGAAGTCGCATCAGCATGATCTACTTACATGCTAAGTTTTATGAAAATCCTACAATTATTTAAGAAGTTGTCAAATTGGTCATAACTTCCGGTTCGAAATCACAGCGACGAATTTTCGAAATTCGAAAATCTGAAACTGCAGATTTAAAGTAATTGTCTCAAGGTACTCAAAGAAAAAAGATTTAGTAAAATAGGTCAAATAGTCACAAAGTTACAGCATTGTAGGTCAAATGCATTCGTTCGTAAAATTCGGTGATTTCGGATACGTAAAACGTTTTGAAAATATATTTAATCAACAGCCACCACCCATTTTGGGGGGGGATAGTTAAAAGTTTCAGAAAGATCCTATGGTTAGATTCTGAGAAATCCGATTTGTGGATAAAACACAAAAAAAAAATAATAATGATACTAGATCTGCTACTGTCCCATGCAGATATGAAAGCTTTCATATTCATCGCCACGTGTCATTGATTGTATCAAGTATCCTAAATAAAAGGATAAGAAGAAAAAATTATCAAAATTCGTCAAAAACTCGCAAAATTACACGTCTAAATATAGTATGAAACATTGCACCCAGGCATAACAATAATCTGAAAACTAAAGGGAAATAACCGAAACTTGTATTACTGAAATGAGACGGATGAGAAAATGAAATGAAAATTGCCGGAAAAAAATTAAAAATGGCAGGTTGGACAGGCGACTTTACTCCTTGTCACGTACAACCGGGCATTCGAAAACACGCTAGTTAACTCAATGACAGACGCGCGTGCTAACCATTCAGCCCCCACCCCCTTTGAAATCAGAAACGTGCAATACGTCATATAGGAGAATAACAAGTCGCTCACAACAAAATGGTAAATTAATGAGTTTAGGGCAAAAGGCGTCTACAGCACCCGGTGTTCCCAGGCGGTCACCCATCCAAGTACTAACCGGGCCCGACGTTGCTTAACTTCAGTGATCGGACAAGAACTGGTGTTTTCAACGTGGTGTGGCCGTAGACGAGAGAAGGTGGGCAGAACCCGTAGTTATACTTACCTGAATTGACCCGCTTATTGATTTTTTTTTTGTGGGGGGGGGGGAGGTGTCGGTTTCAAAAAGGCGTCTACAGCACCCGGTGTTCCCAGGCGGTCACCCATCCAAGTACTGACCGGGCCCGACGTTGCTTAACTTCAGTGATCGGACGAGAACTGGCGTTTTCAACGTGGTGTGGCCATAGACGAGAGAACGTGGACAGAACCCGTAGTTATACTTACCTGAATTGACCCGCTTATTGATTTTTTTTTTTGGGGGGGGGGGGGTCGGTTTTAAAAAGGCGTCTACAGCACCCGGTGTTCCCAGGCGGTCACCCATCCAAGTACTGACCGGGCCCGACGTTGCTTAACTTCAGTGATCGGACGAGAACTGGTGTTTTCAACGTGGTGTGGCCGTAGACGAGAGAAGGTGGACAGAACCCATACTTGTGCTTACTCAAATTCTTTTTGTGTCTTATTTCCTGGGGAAACGGGCCGAGCGCAGAGCTGGAGTGGTGCAAAAGAGTGCGCGCTGTGGTCTAATTGACGGAAAATTGATTTTTTTCACGAAGAATCAGGGCAAAAAGGGGGCTACAGCACCCGGTGTTCCCAGGCGGTCACCCATCCAAGTACTAACCGGGCCCGACGTTGCTTAACTTCTGTGATCGGACGAGAACTGGTGTTTTCAACGTGGTATGGCCGTAGACGAGAGAAGCTGGACAGAACCCGTAGTTATACTTACCTGAATTGACCCGCTTATTGATTTTTTGTTTTGTTTTTTGTTTTAGAGTATTTAATTGTTTTAAAGAGACACGTTAAGGGTTGTTCATAGTTAAATTAAAGTTTAATTTTAAATAAGACCAATAAAATTAGGATTTAATAATGCCAGACTTATATTAAATAAAGTTTTAAATTAAGAATAATTAATTATTGGTCTAATGCAATGAAATGCTTTGATTTGACGGATGAAATGTACGATGGGTGTTCACACTATGTGGCTAAGGCGTTGGCCTGCTAGCCAGGAGGTCGGGTGTTCGATCCCTGCATTGGCCGAGAAAGTTCATCTCGATATTCTGGCGTGTCCCCCCATCCGCCGTGTACACATTGGAGTGCACGTAAAAGATCCCTTAGCAGTTGGAATTCTATATTGTTGAATAAGCTCTATACGATGACTAAATGTGCAGATTGTAGCCACCCACACTGCATGTTTTGCTTAACAATGAAAGGGTGCGGTTTTCAATTTCCGATCCTTTTATTCTACTACTCCTGATATTTTGGACTGTTGATCTATGGTTTCATATAAAAGACTACCGATAAGACTCTTTGTAGAAGAAGTTCCCCCAAATATTATGTTGACTTTAAGAGAAGGACCTTTAAAAATGCTCCAAATCGTAAAAATACGACTTTTTGGATTTTCGATCTCTTTTTTCTGCTACCCCTGATATTTAAAAAAAATGTTACAATGATTTCACACAACGGGCTAGCTATTAGACTCTCGATTGACAAGAGTTTCATCACCGTCCCTTCATTATAACCGAAGTTATTGTGCCCTAAATAATCAACAAATCAGCATGCTTATCTCTGCTTACCCTAGGCAGAAAATGTTCATCTTTGCACTCAATCATGACATTGACCTAGTGAACGTCTACACTAAGATTTAACATTCTAGCTCAATTAGAAGGAGAGTTATTGTGTTTCAAAGTCTCGGCCCTTCAAATTGCTACTACTTTTCATATTCACTTCAAAATGGCAACCATCAGTTGACCTAAATCAAAATTCTGCTCCCTACGATTTTCGGGCCATCCTTCAAGGATTCAGAAAATATAACTCCCGTGTCTGTAAGTAAGATAGCAAAAAAGCCTTAGGGATTTTTCATGTTTCAAGATGGTGGCATTTCCGGTTTGATCGACAAACTCCATATTTTGTGTAGGAATCAGTAATTACCTGTCGAGTATTGAAAAAAATTTTCAGGTCATTCTGACCTATATTTCGACGATTTTTTTTAAAAATTTGATCCTTAATTTCACCAAGGGGAGATAATTTAGAAAATTTCTCATTACAATTTTGAAGTCACATTGGTAAGATCTACTTAAATACTAAATTTCATGAAAATCGTACAACTATTAAAGAAGTTGTCAAATTGGTCTAAACTTCCGGTTCGAAATCACAGCGACGAATTTTCGAAATTCGAAAATGTGAAACTGCAGATGAAAATGATTTTTTTCAAGGTATTCAAAGAAAAAAGAATTAGTAAAATCGGTCAAAAAATAGCAAAGTTACGACTATGCATTGTCAGTTTTTTCGTTCGTAAAATTCGGTGATTTCGAATTCGCAAAACGTTTTGAAAATATATTTAATCAACAGCCACCACCCATTTTTGGGGGGGTAGGTCAAAGTTTCAGAAACATCCTATGGATAGATTCTGTGAAATCCGATTTGCAGGAAAAACACAAAAAAAAAATAACTAGATCTGCAAAGCAGATATTAAAGCTTTCATATTAACAGTCACTTCCTGTCACATGTCATGGGTCATGTAAATAATCTCATCAACAACAAAAAAATCATTAAAATCGGTCAAAATGTAGCGAAGTTTTATGATTTTTCAATCGTAAACAACTTTATCGGCACGAAAAACATCAAAGACAAAATTCGAAAATGTGACATTTTCAAATAACAATATTTCGACCCTGATCCCGGCTATCCAGAAATGTATTCATTTTGGAAATAGGAGACATATTCTCCAAACTACGGCCTATTGCTTTCATTCACGTCCTCGTTAATGTCGATTTTTCACCTTTTCTCATATTCAGTTCGAAATGGTGACCATCACGTGACCGAAATCAAAATTCTGATCTGATAGATTTTTAGGCATTCCTTCAAGGATTCCGAAAATGTAACTCCCATGTCTGTAAGTAAAATATCGCAAAAGCCTTTGTGATTTTTCACGTTTCAAGATGGCGGCACTTCCGGCTCGATCCACAAACTCAATATTTTGTGTACGAATCAGTATTTACTTATCTAGTATCCAAAAAAAAATCAGGTCATTCTGACCTATATTTCTTCGATTTTTTTGAAAACTTTGATCCCTAATTTCCCCAAGGGGAGATAATTTAGAAAATTTCTAAGGACATCTTTAAAGTTGCATCCGTAAGATCTACTTACATACTAAATTTCATGAAAATCGTCAAACTATTAAAGAAGTTGTCAAGTTGGTTTCAACTTCCGGTTCGAAATCACAGCGACGAATTTTCGAAATTCGAAAATCTGAAACTGCAGTTGAAAATGATTTTTGTCAGGGTACTCGCAGAAAAAAGAATTAGTAAAATAGGTCAAATAGTCACAGAGTTACAGTAATGCAGGTCAAATTCACTCGTTCGTAAAATTCGGTGATTTCGAATGCTTTAAAGGTTTTGAAAAGATATTTAATCAATACTCACCACCGATTTTGGGGGGATAAGTCAAAGTTTCAGAAACATCCTATGGTTAGATTCTGAGAAATCCGATTTGCAGGAAACACATGTTGACTTTACGAGAAAGACCTTTAAACATGCTTTAAATTGTAAAAATACGACACTTTGGATTTTCAATCTCTTTTTTTCGGCTACCCCGGACATTTAAGAAAAAATGATACAATGATTTCACACAACAGGTTAGCTATTAGACTCTCGATTGACGAGAGTTTCATCGCCCTCCCTTCATTATAACCAAAGTTATCGTGCCCTAAAGAATCAACAAATCAGCTTGCTTATCTCTGCTTACCCTAGGCAGAAAATGCTCATCTTTGAACTCAATCAAGACAGTGACCTAGTGAACGTCTACACCAAGTTTGAACATTCTAGCTCAATTAGAAGGAGAGTTATTGTGTTCCAAATTCTCGGCCCTTCAAATTGCTTCTATTTTTCACTTTCACTTCAAAATGGCGACCATCAATTGACCTAAATCAAAATTCTATTCCGAACGTTTTTTAGTCCATCCTTGAAGGATTCAGAAAATATAACTCCCTGTCTGTAAGTAAAATAGCAAAAAAGCCTTTGTGATTTTTCACGTTTCAAGATGGCGGCACTTCCGGTTAAATCCACAAACTCAATATTTTGTGTACGAATCAGTATTTACTTATCTAGTATCAAAAAAAACCATCAGGTCATTCTGACCTATATTTCTTCGATTTTTTTGAAAACTTTGATCATTAATTTCACCAAGGGGAGATAATTTAGAAAATTTCTATTTATATTTTTGAAGTCACATGGGTAAGATCTACTTACATACTAAATTTCATGAAAATCGTAGGACTATTAAAGAAGTTGTCAAGTTGGTCTCAACTTCCGGTTCGAAATCACAGCGACGAATTTTCGAAATTCGAAAATCTGAAACTGCAGTTGAAAATGATTTTTGTCAAGGTACTCAAAGAAAAAAGAATTAGTAAAATAGGTCAAATAGTCACAGAGTTACAGTAATGCAGGTCAAATTCACTCGTTCGTAAAATTCTGTGATTTCGAATTCGTAAAACGTTTTGAAAATATATTTAATCAAAAACTGCCACCCAGTTTTGGGGGGGGGGGGGTAGGTCAAAGTTTCAGAAAGATCCCATGGTTAGATTCTGAGAAATCCGATTTGCAGAAATGACACACAAAAAAAAATAATAATAATAATAATCTTAACAAAAACAATATGCTTTCATATGTAATATGAAAGCTTAATAATCTTAACAAAAACAATAAGCTTTCATATGTAATATGAAAGCTTAATAATAATCTTAACAGAAACAATAAGCTTTCATATGAAATATGAAAGCTTAATAATCTTAACAGAAACAATAAGCTTTCATATGAAATATGAAAGCTTAATAATAATCTTAGTAATAACAATAGACTTTCACCATTGAAAATGGTGAAAGCCTAATAAAGGTACTTTTGTAAGGAACACGCCACAGGCGGGTTTTTATGAGCTTAAATAGACGATTAAACTTCAAACTTCTGGGAAATAGATTCTAACAACTTCTCTTTCTATCCGAAGAAAGAGCTGTTACACATTGGCGAATAACGAACAACGAGCCAGTTTGTTGTTCGGTATTGGCGAATAACGAACAACGAGCTGGTTTGTTGTTCGGTATTCACCGTATATGGAATTAGTAATATAATTAAGGTACTTTTGCAGGGAACACGCCACAGGCGGGTTTTTATGAGCTTAAATAGACATTCTGGGAAATAAAATTCTAACAACTTCTCTTTCTATCCGAAGAAAGAGCTGTTACATATTGGCGAATAACGAACAACGAGCCAGTTTGTTGTTCGGTATTGGCGAATAACGAACAACGAGCTGGTTTGTTGTTCGGTATTCACCGTATATGGAATTAGTAATATAATAAAGGTACTTTTGTAATGAACACTCCACAGGCGTGTTTTTATGAGCTTAAATAGACAATAAAACTTCAAACTTCTGGGAAATAGATTCTAACAACTTCTCTTTCTATCCGAAGAAAGAGCTGTTACATATTGGCGAATAACGAACAACGAGCTGGTTTGTTGTTCGGTATTCACCGTATATGGAATTAGTAACATAATAAAGGTACTTTTGTAATGAACACTCCACAGGCGTGTTTTTATGAGCTTAAATAGACAATTAAACTTCAAACTTCTGGGAAATAGATTCTAACAACTTCTCTTTCTATCCGAAGAAAGAGCTGTTACATATTGGCGAATAACGAACAACGAGCTGGTTTGTTGTTCGGTATTCACCGTATATGGAATTAGTAACATAATAAAGGTACTTTTGTAGGGAACACGCCACAGGCGGGTTTTTATGAGCTTAAATAGACAATTAAACTTCAAACTTCTGGGAAATAGATTCTAACAACTTCTCTTTCTATCCGAAGAAAGAGCTGTTACATATTGGCGAATAACGAACAACGAGCCAGTTTGTTGTTCGGTATTCACGAATAACGAACAACGAGCTGGTTTGTTGTTCGGTATTCACCGTATATGGAATTATTAATATAATAAAGGTACTTTTGTAAGGAACACGCCACAGGCGGGTTTTTATGAGCTTAAATAGACGATTAAACTTCAAACTTCTGGGAAATAGATTCTAACAACTTCTCTTTCTATCCGAAGAAAGAGCTGTTACACATTGGCGAATAACGAACAACGAGCCAGTTTGTTGTTCGGTATTGGCGAATAACGAACAACGAGCTGGTTTGTTGTTCGGTATTCACCGTATATGGAATTAGTAATATAATAAAGGTACTTTTGTAGGGAACACGCCACAGGCGGGTTTTTATGAGCTTAAATAGACATTAGAACTTCAAACTTCTGGGAAATAGATTCTAACAACTTCTCTTTCTAGTCAAAGAAAGAGCTGTTACATATTGGCGAATAACGAACAACGAGCCAGTTTGTTGTTCGATATTGGCGAATAACGAACAACGAGCTGGTTTGTTGTTCGGTATTCACCGTATATGGAATTAGTAATATAATAAAGGTACTTTTGTAGGGAACACGCCACAGGCGGGTTTTTATGAGCTTAAATAGACAATAAAACTTCAAACTTCTGGGAAATAGATTCTAACAACTTCTCTTTCTATCCGAAGAAAGAGCTGTTACATATTGGCGAATAACGAACAACGAGCCAGTTTGTGGTTCGGTATTCGCGAATAACGAACAACGAGCTGGTTTGTTGTTCGGTATTCACCGTATATGGAATTATTAATGTAATAAAGGTACTTTTGTGAGGAACACGCCACAGGCGGGTTTTTATGAGCTTAAATAGACGATTAAACTTCAAACTTCTGGGAAATAGATTCTAACAACTTCTCTTTCTATCCGAAGAAAGAGCTGTTACACATTGGCGAATAACGAACAACGAGCCAGTTTGTTGTTCGGTATTGGCGAATAACGAACAACGAGCTGGTTTGTTGTTCGGTATTCACCGTATATGGAATTAGTAATATAATAAAGGTACTTTTGTAGGGAACACGCCACAGGCGGGTTTTTATGAGCTTAAATAGTCATTAAAACTTCAAACTTCTGGGAAATAAAATTCTAACAACTTCTCTTTCTATCCGAAGAAAGAGCTGTTACATATTGGCGAATAACGAACAACGAGCCAGTTTGTTGTTCGGTATTGGCGAATAACGAACAACGAGCTGGTTTGTTGTTCGGTATTCACCGTATATGGAATTAGTAATATAATAAAGGTACTTTTGTAGGGAACACACCACAGGCGGGTTTTTATGAGCTTAAATAGACAATAAAACTTGAAACTTCTGGGAAATAGATTCTAACAACTTCTCTTTCTATCCGAAGAAAGAGCTGTTACATATTGGCGAATAACGAACAACGAGCTGGTTTGTTGTTCGGTATTCACCGTATATGGAATTAGTAATATAATAAAGGTACTTTTGTAGGGAACACGCCACAGGCGGGTTTTTATGAGCTTAAATAGACAATTAAACTTCAAACTTCTGGGAAATAGATTCTAACAACTTCTCTTTCTATCCGAAGAAAGAGCTGTTACATATTGGCGAATAACGAACAACGAGCCAGTTTGTTGTTCGGTATTCGCGAATAACGAACAACGAGCTGGTTTGTTGTTCGGTATTCACCGTATATGGAATTATTAATATAATAAAGGTACTTTTGTAAGGAACACGCCACAGGCGGGTTTTTATGAGCTTAAATAGACAATTAAACTTCAAACTTCTGGGAAATAGATTCTAACAACTTCTCTTTCTATCCGAAGAAAGAGCTGTTACACATTGGCGAATAACGAACAACGAGCCAGTTTGTTGTTCGGTATTGGCGAATAACGAACAACGAGCTGGTTTGTTGTTCGGTATTCACCGTATGTGGAATTAGTAATATAATAAAGGTACTTTTGTAGGGAACACGCCACAGGCGGGTTTTTATGAGCCTAAATAGACATTAAAACCTCAAACTTCTGGGAAATAGATTCTAACAACTTCTCTTTTTATCCGAAGAAAGAGCTGTTACACATTGGCGAATAACGAACAACGAGCCAGTTTGTTGTTCGGTATTGGCGAATAACGAACAACGAGCTGGTTTGTTGTTCGGTATTCACCGTATATGGAATTAGTAATATAATAAAAGTACTTTTGTAGGGAACATGCCACAGGCGGGTTTTTATGAGCTTAAATAGACAATAAAACTTCAAACTTCTGGGAAATAGATTCTAACAACTTCTCTTTCTATCCGAAGAAAGAGCTGTTACATATTGGCGAATAACGAACAACGAGCCAGTTTGTTGTTCGGTATTGGCGAATAACGAACAACGAGCAACGAACAACAAGCTAACTTCACGCCGCTTTTCACTGGTGCCACGTTGCCCTTGAACATGTCACTTCCGGTGCCAAGTTACCCTTGAACATATGTCACTTCCGGTACCAACGAAACCTCTAAACAGGTTTCCAAATAAACATTGCTCACATCAAATAAAATGGACGCAGAATCAACCAAATCCAGCAATATCAATTCATTTTATACATTTGTTACTTGTAAATGATCTTGACAAAATTACAATACTTCCGGTGTTAATGAAAATGTTCAATTAGTTTTATGAAATCCGAAATGGCATAGATATCATATAGTGAAAATTTTATGTAAATCGAATAATAATTGCCACTTTTAAAGACCAAAAAACTTGAAAAGTGACTTGTAGAAAATCGGCTATTTCTCGGCAACCGTACAAGTTAGAAACCATTTTGTGGTATCTGTATGATCGTATGGGTTCATTCTATTTGTTGATTGGCATCAAATATCATAATTTGAAAAAGATTTCAAAACAGACTCATTTGAATAAAATATCTGTTTTGAAGGCTAAAAATACAGTTTTTGCCAAAATAACGTTACTTCCGGTGATAATGAAAATTTTTAAATTACTTGTATGAAATCCTAAATGGCATTAGGTATAACATGGTGTAAAGTTTATGAAAATCGAATAATAATTGATTCTTTTATGGCTCCCAAACCTTCAAAAGTGACCTGTAGGAAACCGTCTATTTCTCGGCAACCGAACATTTTAGAAACAGTTTTATGATATCTATATGACCATATGAGTTGTGTTTATATGCGAATTTAAACCAAAAGTTAAAATTATTAATACATATTAAATAATTATTATTGAATGGTACCTAACTGTCAAAATTGTAGTTTTTGGTAAAATCATGCCACTTCCGGTGCCGACAGATAACACTTTCGGTAATAGGAAAAATGACAATTGAGACAACGAAGCATATGAACTTTGTTTTATACAAATCGAACAATAAAAAATTAATCTAGGACTGAAAAACTGAATTAGCCAATGGCGGTCAAGGAAAATTACTGAGACAAATTTTTTTAACATTTTTGCGCTAGTCAGATGACTCTTTAATTCTGTGCACAACACGACTAAAAGATATTTATAAATAAAAAAGTTTTTTGTAAAATTTTAAATTTTCGAAATTTGGCGCCTAATATCTTCGAAGATTTGCCAAAAATCAAAAATCGAAAGTAGCGTAGCTATGTGCCATGTCTCCGACTATGCCAAAATGTATCGAAAGTTAAAATCCAATGATTATTGTTAAAATTACTGCAATATTTTTAAAAACGATAACTTCGGTGATTTCGGACATTTCGCATTGTCGCAGAACGTTCAAAATAGCTTTATCCTCTAAGTCACACCCACTTTCCCAGTAAAACCGAAGAAATCGTAACGATGCGACAAGCAGTTGCTGAGGTCTACTCAAAACAAAAGAATAATAATAATGACTAGACCTGCAAGCAGCACTGAACCGGCTTTCAGGAATCATACAGGAAGTTTATTATACCATAGCCGACCCATTGAGCTACCAAACTATACTTTAGTTGTTTTGCTTCAGTGACACCCTCTATCATATGTAAAAGTAATATTTGCTGGCGAAAAGACCGGTCAAAATTGTAAATTATGGCAAAATTACGTCACTTCCGGTGCCGAAAGAAATTTTTATAGGTGAAAAATAAGTCGAGAATTCGCAACATCAAAAGTACAAACTTCGTTTTATACATATCGGACAATAAATAATTAACCTACAACCAATAAACTGAAATTAAGAAGGTAAAAAAATTAAAAGTGACCCTGGGAAAATTGGCTATTATTCGACAAGGGAACATGCTAGAACCCTTTTCTTGATATCAATATGATGGTATTGATTCAATCTTACTGCCCATTAGAGTCAGACGTTATAAAGGTAAACGAATAATAAATATAAATCCCTTCAAAAAAATGTTTGTTTTGAAGGCTAAAAATACGCTTTTTGCAAAAATTACATTACTTCCGGTAGAAGTCATAAATGGCATAAGGCATCAAATGGAGGGAGAGGGAGAAATGGGGTTTAACGTCCACTCGACACAACTAGGTCATTTCGGGACTAACATATGGTTTTTAATTTTATTTCAATAATTCGCTTGCGCGTAGGGGTCTTTAGCAGTGGGAGGAAACCGGAGTACCCGGAGGAAACCCACGAGGTTGAGAAGGCGCCCCTATCTCCATGCCACATACGCTCACACCAGGGCTCGAAACCACAGTCGCAAGCCAGAGGTGACCGGCCAGCTAGAGGTCGAAGCGCGGCACTCTAGACCACTAGGCCATCCCAACCCCCGGCATCAAATGGTAAAAAAATTATAAAAATCGAATAATAATTGACACTTTTATAGACCAAAAACCTTGAAAAGTGACTTATAGAAGACCGCCTATTTCTCTGTAACCGTACAAGTTAGAAACCATTTTGTGGTATCTGTATGGTCGTATGGCTTCATTCTATTCGTTGATGGGAATTAAATATCATAATTTTAAAAATATTTTAAGGCAGACTCATTTGAATAAAATATTTGTTTTTTAGGTTAAAAATACAGTTTTTGCCCAAATGACGTCATTTCCGGTCACAGTGAAAATGTAAAATTGGCTTGACCTAGTCCAAATTGGCATTAGGCATCAAATGGAAAAAAATATTGCAAATCGAATAATAATTCACTCTTTTATAGGCAAAATAACGTGAAAAGTGATGCATGCAAAATTGCATATTTCTCGGCAACTGCTCATATTACAAACTAATTTTGACATACATTCTCTTCGTCTGGATTATTGCTACGAGTTTATGAAAATTACAAATAAATATTTCAAAATATGAAGACGCTGAATGAATTGTAAATAACTGAATTTTACACTTTTTTTTACATTTTATTCGAAATTGCCCGAAAATGAAATTGAAATTAAAAAATCTGAGCTAAAGATTTTGTGCGCCTTTACAGGGCGCATCCTTTTAGTTATATGAGTTTTGAAAAAAATAATATTTGCTTTCAAAAAGTGGTACCGAACTGTCAAAATTGTAGTTTTTGTTAATAATACGTCACTTCCGTTGCCGACAGAAAAATGTCACCATAACAAAGGAAATTACAATTGGGATCACGGATCATATGAACTTTGTTTTATACAAATCGAACAATAAATAATTAATCTGGGCCCGAAAAACTAATTGAACCAATGGCGGCTAACGCAAATTCCTGAGACAAAATTCTTTCTCACTCCTGCTTAAGTAGGATAATACTTTCCCAGCAAACACAAAACGTTTTGGTAACATTCGTAATTGGTTCTAATATGGTTGCGTTCAGAATGTTTGTTTAAGCACGTTCTCCGAACGTTCAGAAAGGGTTCAGAGATAGATTGTACTTTTTCTAAACGTTCCAGAAACATCGCCAAAATGTTGTCTTTTGACGTTTTAATTTTACTTTCATTCAACAATAACGGAACGTTATTTTGAATGTTTTTATAATGTTCCATCGGCAAACGTTGCATTAAAACATTAGATTAATGTTTTTTTATGACGTTATATCGTTGATACTGTGATACGTTACTAAACATTAGTTAATATCGTTCTACTGATGTTTATTTTAGAAACGTTCAGATTAGTTGTTCCAAGAACGTCAACGGAACCACCTGATTCAACGTTATTTGTCAAGCCTGGTCAGACAAACTGTAGACGTCAGTAAATTATGTTCTTATAACGTAACTTTTGTAACGTTTTAAATTATGATTCATTGAACGTTGGTAATACATTTGTTTGTGACGTTATATTGATTATATTGAATTTCAGTTTTTAAAACGTTCTCTTTTCCTATTCTAAAAACGTTACAATAAAACGAAAAATAAACCCTCCCAATAAAGTTCGTAAAACGTTGTATTTCTATTTTACATTCTTTACTTATTACATCATTAGCAAACGTTGCATTATAACATTAGACTAATGTTTCAACCATGTTTTTAATGACGTTATCTCGTCGATACTGTGAAACGTTACTAAACATTAATTAATATTGTTCTACTGACGTTTACTTTAGAAACGTTCAAACCAGTTGTTCCGAGAACGTCAGCTGAACCACCTGAATCAACGTTATTTCCCGAGGCTGGTCAGACAACCTGGAAACGTCAGTAAATTATGTTCTTCTAACATGACTTCTGTCGCGTTTTAACTTATGATTCTTTGAAGGTTAGTAATACATTAGACTAATGTTACGACTCCGTTTTTTATGACGTTATATCGTTGATACTGAGAGACGTTACTAAACATTAGTTAATATCGTTCTACTGACATTTACTTTAGAAACGTTCAGATTAGTTGTTCCAAGAACGTCAACTGAACCACCTGATTCAACGTTATTTGTCAAGCCTAGTCAGACAAACTGTAGACGTCAGTAAATTATGTTCTTCTAACGTAACTTTTGTAACATTTTAAATTATGATTCTTTGAACGTTGGTAATACATTTGTTTGTGACGTTATATTGATTATATTGAATTTCAGTTATTAAAGCGTTCTTTTTTCCTAATCTAAAAACGTTAAAATTAAACGAAAAATAAAGCCTTCCAATAAAGTTCGTAAAACGTTGTATTTCTTTGTTACATTCATTACATCTTACATCATTAGCAGACGTTGCATTAAAACATTAGAGTAATGTTTCAATCCCGTTTTTTATCACGTTATATCGCCGATACTGTGAAACGTTACTAAACATTAATTAATATTGTTCTACTGACGTTTACTTTAGAAACGTTCAAACCAGTTGTTCCAAGAACGTCAGCTGAACCACATGAATCAACGTTATTTCCCAAGGCTGGTCAGACAACCTAAAAACGTCAATTAATTATGTTCTTATAACGTAACTATTGTAGCGTTTTAACTTATGATTCTTTGAACGTTAGTAATACATCAGACTAATGTTTCAACTCCGTTTTTATATGACGTTATATCGTTGATACTGTGAGGCGTTACTAAACATTAGTTAATATCCTTCTACTGACGTTTACTTTAGAAACGTTCAGATTGGTTGTTCCAAGAACGTCAACTGAATCACCTGATTCAACGTTATTTGTCAAGCCTGGTCAGAAAAACTGTAGACGTTAGTAAATTATGCACTTCTAACGTAACTTTTGTAACATTTTAAAGTATGATTCTTTGAACGTTGGTAATATATTTGTTTGTGATGTTAAATTGATTATATTGAATTTCCGTTTTTAAAACGTTCTGTTTTCCTAATCTTAAAACGTTAAAATAAAACGAAAAATAAAAACTTCCAATATAGTTCGTAAAACGTTGTATTTATATTTTACATTCTTTACATCTTTCATTATTAGCAAACGTTGCATTTAAACATTAGATGAATGTTCCAACCATGTTTATACCCTTGGTACCGTGAACCGTTGTTGCTAAACATCAATTAATATTATTCTACTGACGTTTACTTAAGAAACATTCAGATTAGTTGTTCCAAGAACGTCAGCTGAACCACCTGATCAACGTTATTTCCCAAGCCTGGTCAGACAACCTAGAAACGTCAGTAAATTATGTTCTTCTAACGTAACTTCTGAAGCGTTTTAACTTATGATTCTTTGAACGTTAGTAATACATTAGACTAATGTTTCAACTCTGTTTTTTTATGAAGTTATATCGTTGATACTGTGAGGCGTTACTAAACATTAGTTAATATCGTTCTACTGACGTTTACTTTAGAAACGTTCAGACTGGTTGTTCCAGGAACGTCAACTGAACCACCCGATTCAACCTAAAAACGTCAATTAATTATGTTCTTCTAACGTAACTATTGTAGCGTTTTAACTTATGATTCTTTGAACGTTAGTTATACATCAGACTAATGTTTCAACTTCGTTTTTTATGACGTTATATCGTTGATACCGTGAGGCGTTACTAAACATTAGTTAATATCGTTGTACTGACGTTTACTTTAGAAACGTTCAGATTGGTTGTTCCAAGAACGTCAGCTGAACCACCTGATCAACGTTATTTCCCAAGCCTGGTCAGACAACCTAGAAACGTCAGTAAATTATGTTCTTCTAACGTAACTTCTGAAGCGTTTTAACTTATGATTCTTTGAACGTTAGTAATACATTAGACTAATGTTTCAACTCCGTTTTTTATGACGTTATATCGTTGATACTGTGAGGCGTTACTAAACATTAGTTAATATCGTTCTACTGACGTTTACTTTAGAAACGTTCAGATTGGTTGTTCCAGGAACGTCAACTGAATCACCTGATTCAACGTTATTTGTCAAGCCTGGTCAGAAAAACTGTAGACGTTAGTAAATTATGTACTTCTAACGTAACTTTTGTAACATTTTAAATTATGATTTTTTGAACGTTGGTAATATATTTGTTTGTGACGTTAAATTGATTATATTGAATTTCCGTTTTTAAAACGTTCTGTTTTCCTAATCTTAAAACGTTAAAATAAAACGAAAAATAAAAACTTCCAATATAGTTCGTAAAACATTGTATTTATATTTTACATTCTTTACATCTTACATTATTAGCAAACGTTGCATTTAAACATTAGATGAATGTTCCAACCATGTTTTTGTTTGACGTTATACCCTCGGTACCGTGAACCGTTACTAAACATCAATTAATATTATTCTACTGACGTTTACTTAAGAAACGTTCAGATTAGTTGTTCCAAGAACGTCAGCTGAACCACCTGATCAACGTTATTTCCCAAGCCTGGTCAGACAACCTAGAAACGTCAGTAAATTATGTTCTTCTGACGTAACTTCTGAAGCGTTTTAACTTATGATTCTTTGAACGTTAATAATACATTAGACTAATCTTTCAACTCCGTTTTTTTATGAAGTTATATCGTTCATACTGTGAGACGTTACTAAACATTAGTTAATGTCGTTTTATTGACGTTTACGTTAGAAACGTTCAAATTAGTTGTTCCAAGAACGTCAACTGAACCACCTGATTCAATATTATTTGTCAAGCCTGGTCAGACAAACTTTAAACGTCAGTAAATTATGTTTTTCTTACGTAACTTTTGTAGCAATTTAACTTATGATTCTTTGAACGTTAGTAATATATTTTTGGTGAAGTTATAATTATTATTATTGATTACATTGAATTTCAGTTTTTAAAACGTTCTGTTTTCCTAATCTTAAAACGTTAAAATTAAACGAAAAATAAACCCTTCCAGTAAAGTTCTTAAAACGATGTATTTCTACTTTACATTTTTTACATCTTACATCATTTGCAAACGTTGCATTAAAACATTAGATTAATGTTTCAACCCTGTTTTTATGACGTTATTTCGTCGATACTGTATACGTTACTAAACATCAATCAATATTATTCTACTGACGTTTACTTTAGAAATGTTCAAATCAGTTGTTCCGAGAACGTCAGCTGAACCACCTGAATCAATGTTATTTCCCAAATCTGGTCAGACAATTTATAGACGTCAGTAAATTATGTTCTTCTAACGTAACTATTGACTGTAGTGTTTTAACTTATGTTTCTTTAAACGTTAGTAATATATTTGTTAGTGGCCTTATATTGATTATATTTGATTTCAGTTTTCAAAACGTTCTGTTTTCATTATCTAAAAGCGTTGAAATTAAACGAAAATAAAAGCCTTCGAATAAATTTTGTAAAATGTTGTATTTCCTTTTTCGACATCTTACATCATTAGCAAACGTTGCATTAAAACATTAGATCAATGTTTCAAACCCGTTTTTTTTGCCTTATATCGCCGATACTGTGAGGGGTTGCTAAGCATTAATTAATATTGTTCTACTGACGTTTACTTTAGAAACGTTCAGATCAGTTGTTTCAAAAACTTCAGCTGAACCACCTGAATCAACGTTATTTCCTAAGCTTGGTCAGACGACCTGCCGACATCAGTAAATTTTGTTCTTCTAACGTAACTACTGTATAGCGTTTTGACTTATGATTCCCTGAACGTTAGTAATATATTTGATTGTGACGTTATATTGATTATTGGATTTAGTTTTCAAAACGCTCTGTTTTCCTACTCTAAAAACGTTCATTTTTCCTAATCTAAAAACGTTGAAATTGAGTTCGTAAAATGTATTCCATTTTACATCTTTTTTACATCTTACATCGTTAGCAAAAGTTGTATTAAAACATTAAATCAATGTTTCAAACCCGTTTGTTATGATGCTATATCGTTGATACTGTGAGGCGTTACCAAGCATTAATGATTTTCGTTCTAGCGACTTTTACTTTAGAAACGTTTGGATTACTTCTTCTTCCAAGAACATCAAATGAACCATCTAATTCAACGTTGGTTCCTAAGCCTGGTCACACAACCTGTAAACGTCAGTAAACTATGTTCGTCTAACGTAACTTTCGTAGCCTTTTAGCTTATGATTCTTTGGGTGCTATTAATATATTTATTTGTGACGTTATAATATTGATTATTGGATTTTAGTTTTTAAAACGTTCTGTTTTTCTTTTCTAAAAACGTTGAAATTAAACGAAAATATAAACAGACTTACAATAAAATTCGCAAAACATATTTCCATTTTACGTCCTTTTTTTACATCTTACATCATTAGCAAACGTTGCATTCAAACATACGATTAATGTTTTCACCCCGTACTATTATGACTTTATATCGTTGATACTGTGAAACGTTACAAAACATTAATTGATATCGTTTTAGTGACGTTTACATTAGGAACGTTCAGATTAGTTGTTCCAAGGACGTCAACTGATCCACCTGATTAAACGTTATTTCCCAAGCCTAATCAGACAACCTGTAAACGTCAGTAAATTATGTTCTTCTAACGTAACTTTCGTAGCGTTTTAGCTTATGATTCTTACAACGTTGGTAATATATTTGTTTGTGACGTTATATTGATTTAGCGTTTAGCTTATGATTCTTTGAACATTATTAATATTTTTGATTGTGACGTTATATTGATTATATTGAATTTTTGTTTTTAAAACCTTCTGTTTTTCTAATCTTAAAACGTTGAAATAATGCCAAAAAAAAACCCCAAACAAACTTTCAATTGAGTTCGTAAAGCATTTTCCATTTCATATCTTTTTCCTGTAATTCAACAATGACCTGATGTTATTTTAATGTTCATTGGCAAACGTTGCATTGAATTATTGGACATTATCAAACAATACGTAATATCGTTCTTGTGACGTTATATTTCCACGTTACATCGGTTTTTTTTTTTGTTTTTGACGTTTTATCGTTGATACTGTGGGACGTTATTAAACATTAATTAGTATCGTTCTATTGACTTTTATTTTAGAAACATTCAGATTAATTGTTCAAAGAAAGTCAAATAAACCATCTGATTCAGGGTATTTCTCAAGACTGGTCAAACAACCTATTACATCGTCAGTAAAGGTTGCATTAAAACATCAGATCAATGTTTAAAACCCGTTTTTTTACGTTATATTGTTGGTACTATGAGGCGTTACTAAGCATTAATTATAATCGTTCTAGCGACTTTTACTTCAGAAACGTTGGGATTAGTTGTTCCGAGAACGTCAAATGAACCATCTGAGTCAACGTTATTTCCCAAGGCTGGTCAGACAACCTGTAAATGTGGGAGGTAAGGTCAAAACCAAAGGTTCGAACATTAACCTTGAAAAGGAAATTTTATTTCGGAGTCATTTTTCATTCAGTAGATTTGATGGTCATTTAATGTTCTTTTCACCCATGAATTTGAACCAGGTCAAAAGTCCCATCTTAAACTGAATATAAGGCCAAACACAAGTTCAGGGTCACTTCTTGGTTGGCAATTATATGGACTTTAACACATTAATGGTCAATTTACCTGACTTTATCACAGGTGTCACAGTAAGGTCGAGGAAAATTCATATTTATTTTCCATTTTTGAACAATTTTCAAGTTTGATATGACTTTGACCTCTGAGGTAAAATGCATGGCGATGTTCTGGTTCACCGTGGACGATTTAGTTGGGATAGCCGGAGTCTTAAAGTTGTACCAATATTTGTCAACTTCGGTTACCAGGGGTGGGGGTGGGAATTTTATACCCCGGGAGATGTTTATGGTATAAGGACGGACTTTAACACCGTGGATCGGCTTCTCCGACATAATTTTCAGAAGTAGCCTGGATAGATGCGCCGTAAACTTAATTAGGGCTACCATCTTTTTTTTTCAAACTGGTTGCTCTTTGGGTGGCGCATATTTTATAAAGGGCATTTGTAACAGGTATCTTCGTGGCTAAGTGGGTAAGGTGTTGGCTCGCTACCCTGGGGGTTGGGTGTTCGATCCCTGCATTGGCCGAGATTTTCCGGCGTGGTTTCCCCTTGTCAATGATGCAGAACGGGAGGACCTGACAAGGGCAGCTGTCTTATTCGGATCGGACGAATAACCGAGGTCCCGTGTACACATTGGCGTGTGTAAAAGATACCTTGTCAGTTGGAATTCGATATAAGAGTAGGCCGTAGCGCCACTGCCCGGACAAAATTTCCCTCATGGCACACTGTATGGCGTATGCCCGTCTTCCATTAGCCAAGGTTAGGTGCAGAAAGTAGGACGTTAAACCCCAGTTCATTTTTGCCTTGACATCTGGGACATGCATCTACAAGACCTTTGCATTTTGAGATATAGCTGAACAAATAAAGGACCTAAAGCCAAGTTCAAGATCATTAAGGTCAAGGCCAAGGGGTGGAAAATTGACCTTGAAAAAAAAAGTTTTATTTCAAAGCCAGTTTAACTTATTTGACCTTGGCCCAGGACCTTAAGACAGTTCAGATGGGTTGAAAGTCATCTAATGTTCTTTTAAACCACGACCTTGAATTTAGTCAAACACCCACTCTTTAAGGTCTCAAATAAATGATCTATTTGGGGGGGGGATGTTTTTAAAAAGCAAATATTATTCAATTTTATCTCTAAAGTATTTTACGTTTTTTTATTCTCTTACCCAACTTTGTTCAAGAAAAAAAAATGTTCAAGATCATGGAGTTCATCGTAAAATTATACCCACAAAGAGCCATTTTATTCAATTTTATCTCTAAAGTATTTTACGTTTTTTATTCTATTACCCAACTTTGTTCAAGAAAAAAAATGTTCAAGATCAAGGAGTTCATCGTAAAATTATACCCACAAATGGCTCTTTGTGGGTATAGGGTATAAAGATTAATATCACCGGAATATTAAAACAAAACGCTATTGGCAAAGAAATGTGATGGTTAGGTCATATTCACGGCTGAAAAACACCGAAGTGTACTGAATGGAGCTTTCATTCAAAATTGGCGCTATTTTTGTCACAGTCAGTGAGGTACCGGTAACTGTAGTAAAGTCATTGAAGATTTATTACTTATTAGACGGTGAGTACAATTTATGTTTTGTTAAATTATAAGTCATTGCAATAAGACTGAGGATGTTGTTAGTGGTTTTTTTTTACGTCTGCTTGTATAAACTTTGTTTGTTTTTGACCGTACACTGTAGTAACTAAATAAGTCAGTAGACATAGCTAAACTTGCCCAGTTTAGCTAGACTAGTAGATGATTTACATGTAGTAGTATTATTATATAGGGTTACTAAACTGGTCTAGATCTATTACGAATATTAATAGTTTGAAATCTATATAAACCCATAAACTGCCCATTTTTGTAGGTTGTTTGGAATGTTGAAAAGTCAATTTTGTTAATATTCATTGTTTAAATAAAAATTTCACAGAATTCTTAGAAGTTTTTACGAAAAAAAAAATTGGTTATGATCACCAGGTAGGGCCTACCAAGGTACCAATACCAATTTGCAGGCTAGGCCTATCCTATATCATGAGTCGCAGTCTTGTGTCGGTATTCAAATCGGTTCTCAATAAATTGTTAATTTTATAGTAGCAAAGTCTCTAAACTCAATATCATCCAAAATCTTCAACATTGAAAACACGAATTAATTGTCAGTTTAAATCAACATTGATGCTGTGATCTTATCAGAAAAAAGTGGGGTTGGGATGGGCTAGTGGTCTAGAGTGCCGCGCTTCGAACTTTAGCTGGCCGGTCACCTCTGGCTTGCGGCTGTGGTTTCAATCCCTGGTGTGAGCGTATGTGACATGGAGATATAGGGGCGCCTTCTCAACCTCGTGGGTTTCCTCCGGGCACTCCGGTTTCCTCCCACTGCTAAAGACCCCTACGCGCAAGCGAATTATTGAAATAAAATTGAAACCATATGTTGGTCCCAGAATGACCTAGTTTGTGTCGAGTGGACGTTAAACCCCATTTCTCTCTCTCTTTATCGGAAAAAGATGGGCTTCTGATATCCAATATTTTAAGACAAAATAAACATTTTACCATTGGTACACAAATCGTGTACCATAATGCGTTTCAGCTGCAGCTCTAGCAAGAGACTCGAGGAACGAGGCTAGAAAAACATTGCACCAAATCCAACGGCGTATGTGGACTGGAATAACCAGGCGCTAGAAATTTGCATTCGATTTAGACTGCTGGCTAATTTAGCTGAACTTGAAATTAGAGTAAAAACGGAAACCATTGAATGTAATCAGTTTCTATACATTCATATACTGTATTGTATTCGTTGCGTCCCACTTGTGTCAATTTCTAGGTCCCAAAAATTAGCGATTTAGCTACTTTAAATGCGATGATTTGCTTGACAAGATGACAATTAGTAATAGTAGGCCTACATGAAACCTATTGTACAGTACAGGCTAAAATTGTAAGTTTAACGTCCTACTGTTCTGCTCCTAAACTGGGCTACTGAAGACGGGCATATGCAATACACAGTGTGCTATGAGGGAAATTTTGCCAGGGCAGCGGCGCTACGTCCTACCCTTAATATCGAATTCCAACTGCCAAGGGATCTTTTATGTGTACACGGGACCTCACTGTTTTTTTTGGCCCCGTACTCCCATTGGAACAACTAGACAGCTGTTTATGTCAGGCCCTCAGTTCTGCATCACTGACCAGGGGAAACTACGACCTCCAGGCTAGCGAGCCGGCATCTTACCCACGTGATCCTCGGACGAGCTTCTTACTTGTAGATTGTTGTGTTGGTCTACTTTACCCTGGGGTGATGTGAAAGTTAGAGTTAAAGGTTCGCCAATATTAAGGCTAAGGCGGTCACAGTGGCTAAGTGGGTAAGATGGGAATCTATTAGTGAAGTACATGCTAAAAAGAGATATCGATAATCACTCCAGTAACAAGCTACATTTTGACACCAAAACAATGTTCATTATTGTGAATTTGTGAATTGGGTTTCATGTCCACAACAAATTTTAAAATTCAACAATTTGGACGTAAAAGTAAATATCTACTTCAGTGCACTACTCTGCCGCTCTAAAAATCTTTTTATTATACATTCAATTCTTTCTGACGTCATACATGTAGACTTCAACGATCCAGTCTAAGTCATTGGAATTCGATATAATAAGAGCAGGCTGTAGTACTTGCTGCTGTCTGGGCAAAATTTCTCTCATAGCACACTGTATGGCATACATGTTTGCCCGTCTGCATCTTCATAAGTCCAGTTTGGAGCAGAACAACAGTAGGACGTTAAACTTCATTTCATTTCATTGTGTCTAATGGCTCCTCCAAATTTGATTTCCAAATTCCCAAGTAATTTGTGAAGTTTTAACCAAATCCACTATTATTTCAACTTGTATCACAATTATTTACATGTATTCAAATGTTGGATAATATAAGCTTGCTGTATTTTGTATGCACACATTTTGGAAGTTTCTCACATTTTCATTTGACCGGTATGTCATGTCGTCCACCTCACTTTCCCTGTGAGTGCTCTACAGGTCACAATTTTTATCCGTAATTTTCCAAAGATCTTGGTTTCTTTCGAAATTGGCATGTGACGCACCACTTTAAAATATTGTTTATGGCCACTGATTGCACTGAAAATCACGTTTTTACTTTATATATAGCTGGATGTATATTGTCGTTCGTCCGTCCACAATTGTTTGTGAACACTCTACAGGTCACAATTTTTATCCGATTTCAATGAAACTTGATATTTTTATCATTCTAAGATCTTGGTTCTTTTCGACATAGGCATGTATTGAATTGTAACTTCGTGGATTATGGGCCCTGATTATACGAAAAATCTTGGTTTTAGCTTGTGAACACTGTCTAGTTCCCAATTTGGAACCAATTTTGATGAAACTTGAAATTCCTCCTTATTACCCAGGCATGTTTTTTAACGGTTTTCCGCGATATTACAGTCATCCACGGGTCATTCTTGTGATTCGTCTAAATTTGCAATAAAAAAATGGGGGGGGGGGGTAATGCATGTCGGCCAAGTCTTAGTCTTTCTCGGACCTCAAAAGAGAGAGAGAAATAACGTTTAACATCCACTCGACACACTTGGTCATTTCGGAACTAACATATGGTTTAATAATTTTTTAAATAATTCGCTTGCGCGTAGGGGTCTTTACCAGTGGGAGGACCCGGAGAAAATCCACTAGGTTGGACAGGCGACCCTACTCTTTGTCACGTACAACCAGGGCTTCGAAACCGGGCCATCTGACTCAATGACAGGCCTTTCTCCTGGAACCTGATGTTAACAGTAAACACAGTTTACTTCATTATCAAGGCTCTTGACGGTTATTACTGTCCTGGATAATGAAGAATCTGAGACTAATAATTGTCTAATGAAATTCCAAGAAATCATAATCTGCGGGAAATTGCCCTGTAGAGTTGTTTCGTGTCTGTGTGAGTTAATTCATAATACTTATCACGTCACTTATTGACTTTTTCTATGTGATTTAAAAAAAAAACCTTTGATTATCACTGTTAAACAGTAATGAAGGTTGAGTTAGAATTTCACGAAAATCGAACCAAAACTGCCAGACAAAATGATCACCACTTGCACCCGAAGAGTGTAAAAATATGTTATATCAAGGTTGTGGACCCTGTAGAGGTCACAATTTTAATGAAACTTGAATTGCATGTTTATTGTATAACCGAAAGATCTTTGGTCCTTTTGATATTTGCGCATATCGGATCGTAGCTTCCTTAGGATATTTGCGCATATCGGATCGTAGCTTCCTGAATTATGGATTCTGATTGGCTGAAAAATGGCCTTTTTTAGATTGTGGTCCTTATGGAGTTCACAATTATTATCCGATTTAAAAAAACTGTTTAACTGTATCACTGTTGAAACGAGTTCAAATTTCATGAAAATCAGACCAATAGGCCTACTGCTGAAGACAAAATGGCCGTCGCTTGTACGCAAATAGTGTTAAAATATGATATCAAGGTTGTTTGTGGACCCTGTCACAATTTTAATCTGATTTTGATGAAACTTGAAATGTATCTTTATAATCCAAAGACCTCTAAGAGGTCACAATTATTATCCGATTTAAAAAAAGCGTTCCAATATATCACTGTTTCACTGTTATGAAGGTTAAGTTCGAATTCCGTGAAAATTGACCAAAAGTACCCGACAAAAAGGCTGCTCTGTCTACACCAATTGTGTAATACATAATACCAAGATTGTGGACTCTCCAGAGGTCACAATTTTTATACGCCCACATTTTCATGTGGACATATATTGTTGTCGCCCCTGTTCGTGCATCTGTCCACAAATGTTTGTGAACAGTCTACAGGTCACAATTTTTTATCCGATTTCAATGAAACTTAAAATATAGGTTGATCAACCTACGATCTTGGTTCCTTTCGATATTGGAATGTATTCGGACTGTAACTTCATGAATTATGGCCCCTGATTGTACGAAAAATCGCCTTTTTCGCTTGTGAACACTGTAGAGGTCCGATTTTGATGAAACTTGAAATGCATGTTTATAACCCAAAGATCTTGTTTCCTTTCTATATTTGCGCATTTCGGATTGTAACTTCCTGAATTATGGCCCTTAATTGTACGAAAAATCACCTCTTTTATCTTGTGGTCTTTCTTGAGGCCAAAATTATTATCTGATTTTAAAAAAAGTCTGATTATATCACCATTACACCATAATGAAGGTTGAGTTCGAATTTCGCGAAAAATCGGACCAAAATTGCCGGACAAAATGGACCCCACTTGTACGCGATTAGTGTTGAAATATGGTATAACAAGGTTGTGGACCCTGTGTAGGTAACAATTTTAATCTGATTTTGAAAATTGATGCATGTTTATAACCTAAAGAGTTTGGTTCCTTTCGATATTTGCGCATATCAGATCCTAACTTCATGGATTATGGACCAAATATGTCGGACAACATGACTGCTGCTAATACCCTGTAGAGGTCACAATTTTAATCCATTTGATGAAATTTGAAATGTAAGTTTATAATCCAAAGTTTGCGGTTCCTTTCGATATTCGGGCACATTGGACCAATACATCCTAAATTATGGCCCCTGATTGTACGAAAAATCATGTTTTATACCTTGTGGACCCTATGGAGGTCACAATTTTATTCTGAATTAAAAAAATGTTTGACTGTATCCCGTTCTACACATTAATGATGGATGATTTTGAATTTCTTGAAAATCGATAATTGAACAGCTAAAACCATAATATTAAATGTTTCGTATACTAAACGTTAGCATGGGGCAGAACTTTTATAAAAACCAAACAAATTCTAATGATTTTCTGATAATTACTTAATATGCGCCAACTCTTCAGTCGTTGTTTTTTGTATTTTAGAGGAGAGCCGAAAAAAGCTCACCTTAATGAAGAAATTGAAAAAATCGCTCTCCTAAAAAAGCTCTCCCAGTTTCGATAAGAAGAGTGATTTAGACGTTAAGGAGAGTGATCTGATATTAAGAAGAGTGATTAGTTTTCTGTATATGGAAAATGGCTCTGAAGATCAATAACTTGGTGCAAGGGGTCATTCCTGGTTACATAATTGATAATATACATCGTCTGCTAAATAATAGCATTCTTTCGTAGTCGCACGGTCAAGTAAAACTTCTGCTATCGTTTATATAACTACTTACGGTATTCCAATAGAAATACTTGTCGAAATTTCTAAATATATTTAGCTTGTATAAGTATTTTTAAAAAACATAACCCCCCATTCAAAATATAATCATAAACGCTTGAAAATTCCATCAAAATTTAATCTATTTCTTCCGAAATTACTCGCATTGGAAATTTTTACGTGCCATCTCTCGTAATTTCTCACGTCTCGCGAGCGTTCTACTTTTCATTTCAGTTAAATTAACCAATGGCGCATTGGCGCCATCTATTTTTAGCAACATATTCATCGGAATTTTATTACCATGTGCGATCACATACTAATCGAATAGACCAAATAATTTAATTTCACAATGACAGCATGGCGGAGATCGAATACATGTCCATGATTTACAAATATGGAGAGCGATTTTCAATTTTAAGGCGAGGGAGAAAAACCTCCCCTCGGCCGACATTCAGGTGCGCGGCAGGCGCTCGAGAGCGATCGCGCGCCTCAAAAAACAATGACTGACTCTTGTTGACTGCCCGGACGATTTAGCTGCAGTGGGAGTATGTTTCGTTGACTGGCAACCTATTTTAAACCAATTCTGATCAATCTTGAATTGTATACATGTGTATAACCCAAAGATCATAGTTCCTTTTGACATTCGCTCATATCAGACCGTAACTTCCTGTATTACGGTATGGCAACCTGACTGAACAAAATTTGCGTTTTCAGCTTGTGGTGCCTTTGGAGGTTATGATTTTTATCAAAATGATGGCGTAGTTTAAATTTTGTGAAAATCGGACAGAAGGTACCTGACAAAATGGCTGCTCTTTGTACACAAATAGTGTAATAGTTTGTACATGTAGCCTAATACCCATGTGCCTTAAGCAACGTCCGCGAGTTTTACAACATCTAACCATTACTACAATACTCAGCAATTCATGAACTTTTGCGCAGCTACTAATTAGCATTGTCCAATCCGAGGTCGTGGCACATACATTGTAAAACACTGCAAACAAACAAATATACAGGCTGCTCCTTGTACACAAATAGTGTAATAGTTTGTACATGTAGCCGAATACCCATGTTCCTTAAGCAACGTCCGCGAGTTTTACAACAAAGTTTTTTTTTTAAATTGAGAAATTCACGGAAAACAAGTAACCTTGCCATTGATCGATCTTTGAACTTTGCAACTCGATTGTCACATGTAAACATTATAGCTAAAAGCGCGAGACTTGGTATTCACGATGACCGATGGATCTGATAGGCTCCCAAGCTGGGCTTGTTACCCAATCAAACTTAGTGGCGAAATATGCAGGGTATTACGTGAAGGGCTTGATAAGATGTACATGTACGTAGTTAAGGCGAGATCATGCCTTCTATTGAAGATGCCTAATACCAAGGTTATTGTGCACCCTCTAAAAGTTGTAAATTTTATCAGGTTTTGATGAAACTTATTGAAATTTTATGTTTATATCCAAATGATCTTAGTTCCTTTTGATATTGGTGCATATCGAAACGTCACTTGCTGGTTAATGGTCCCAGATTGTACAAAAAATCACTTTAATTTTTTAGCTTGCCCATCTTTTTCAAAATGTGGGCCTATATTATCTTGCATGGCTACCACTTGTTATGCTAAATTGTCACTTTTAAGGACGTTGAGCAGTCTACGATACACACTAAATTTTCAACACCAAAAATATTAAGACTTTTCAGTTGCACACTTGTTCCTTGTATAAAATAAATAATAAATATACTATATTTTGTGTATTACAATTTGAATTAAGGTTTTGATCTGTAGAAATATGGTAGCATCTACCAGTAACGGAGCTACTAAATGTGTGGGCTTCATTGTAATCAGTACATAATTTACACTGTCTATAGTTACAAGCACCGAAATACAGACTAAAAAACTCACAATTTATATTTGAACATATGGAATTACTAGTTTGTCTACTTTGATTACCCGTATGGGTAAGATTATTTGTTGCATTATTCGAAATTCCTCCCCCCGTCGACCAATCAAATTTCTTAATGCTCTGCTTACCCAGAGCAGAAAATGTTCATTAGTCAAGGTATTGATGCGATAAAACTATACACCAAGTTTCCTCACTCTAAATTAACCTAAAGCAGAAAATTCTCATCTCCGAACTCCATCATGGCATTTACCCAATAAACATCTATTCCAAGTTTGAACATTCTAGCTCAGTTAGAATGAGAGTTGTCATATTCCAAAGTCTTGAGTCTCTCGACCAATCAAATTGCTCATATTATCGCTCTGCTTACCCGGAGCAGAAAATGTTTAGTATCGAACTTAGTCAAGGTATTGATGTAATCATGTAATAAAACTATACACCAAATTTCATCACTCTCACGTCTCACTTAATTAGAAGTAGAACTAAAGTTATCATCTCTCAAAGCATCAACCAATGAAATTGCTTATCTCTGCTTACACCTACACCAAGTTTGAGATAGATAGAACTGGGGTTTATTAAGGTCCACTCGACACAAACTAGGTCATTTCGGGATGAACATATGGTTTAATTTTATTTCAATAATTCGTTTGCGCGTATTTGTCTTTAGCAGTGGGAGGAAACCGGAGTACCCAGGGAAAACCCACGAGGCTGGACAGGCGACCCTTCTCCTTGCCATGTACAACCAGGGATTCGAAACCACACCAGTTGACTCAATGGCAGGCCATTTGATACATCAGGCGTACGCTAACCATTCGGCCACCCAACCCCCTACCAAGTTTCAACATTTTCGGTCAATTTGTTGAATATGTCCATGACAAGTTCTAAATACAACAATTCGGACGTAAAAGTAAATATTTCCTTCGGTGCACTATTCTGCCTTCGATCATCAATATGAAATTCAGCCATGTTCCAATCACGATAGATGGTAGACCTGGATAATCGTGTCTCACAACAAATTCCTTCTGATCTTTCTCCGCTTGTAGCCTACCTCAATACAAACCGTCGGACTGTTATGTTTTGCATGGTCTCAAAAACTAATAGTTTTTTATATTTTAACGTTATTTTATCTGGATTATCGCCCTTTTATCGGGAAATTGCATCTTCTAACCCACGACGTCATAACAACTATTACGGCAGATTCACGTCACGCCACTCAGTCAGCAGACGGCTGTCTCCCTAGATGGTCTACATTCCTTTGCTTCTCTGTATTCAGTTTTGTTTGTTTCTGTGACGGTTGTAATGTGCGTCCTAAATGCATTCAACATACTTCAGTCCTCTTCTTTATTGATTTAGTTTTTTGAACTAGGCCTACTTCTTTGATACATTTAACGGTGTGGTTACTTGTATAGCGGAATTTATACAACAATATGCTTGCATTCGTAATTCTTGCAACATATAATACATGTAGATCATGACTCATGCTGACATTATATAATTATTTCTTTGGGTTGCATTCCCAATTGTTTTCAAATATGAGTGAAGTCTGTGTCACCACAGGCCCGGGACTGTACAGCGCAGTGGACGCTTACGGCTAGCCCCCGGATCCATTCACTCTTTTTGAATTGTTTATGTTTGTGGTCTCTGAGTATGATGTCTTGTCCATATATTTGTTTTTGTGTAGAATTGTGTGTGGTGCAGCTCTCCTGCACTTACTATTAGAACACAATAACTCGCCTTCTAATTGAGGTAGAATGTTTAAACTAAGTGTAGGCGTTCAGAAGGTGAATGCCTTGGTGGAGTTCAGATGTAAACATTGTCTGCTTACGGTAAGCTGGAATAAGCAATCTGATTGGTTGATGCTTTGGCTTTGGGGCACATTAACGTTGGTTATAATTAAGTGAGAGTAATGAAACTCTGAATATAGATTCATCATATCATTACCTTGACTAACTTTGATGATGAAAATTTTCTGATTGTATGAAATATCATGTTTTTAATTTGTTAACCCTCTAGAGGTCACAATTTTTATTTGATTTTAAAAAACGTTCAAATATATCACTGTTAAACCCTAATGACATTTGTGTTTGGATTTTGTGAAAATGGTACTGAAACTGCCAGGCAAAATGGCTGCTTCTTGTACATCAATACTGTAAAATTAGGTAAACTGATAAAACTCCAAATGTATGTTTACATGTATATCCTGAAACTTGTGGTTCCTTTTTGGTATTGTCGCATGTCAGACCATAACATCCTGGATAATGGCTCCTGATTGTTTGAAAAATCACTTTTTGTCCCCCGTCTTTCGAAGAAAGCAGAGGACTATTAGAATGGGTTCGTCTTTCACACTTTTGGGGACACAATAACTCTCTTTCTAATTGGGCTAGAATGTTTAAACTTGGTGTAGGTAGTTGTGTATTAGGTCTATGCCTTGATGGAGTGTGAACATGAACATCTGCTGCTTAGGGCAAGCAATTTGATTGGTTGATGCTTTCGGACACGATAGCTTTAGTACTAATTAAATGAGAGTGATGAAACTTGGTGTATAGTTTCTGTAGATCAATACCTTGACTAAGTTTGATAATAAAATCTTCTGCTGAGGGTAAGCAGGGCGATAAGCAATTTGATTGGTCGAGACTTTGGAACACAATAGCTCTCCTTCTAATTGAGGTAGAATGTTCAAACTTGATGTAGGTGTTCATTAGGTCAGTGCCTTGATGGAGTTCGAAGATGAACATTTTCCGCTTAGGGTTAACAGAGATAAGCAATGTGATTGGTTGATTCTTTGGGGCACGATAACTTTAGTTATAATGAAGTGAGAGCAATGAAGCTCTTAATATAGATTCATTATATTATTACCTTGACTTAATATCGATTCATTATATTATTACCTTGACTTAATTCGATGATGAGAATTTTCTGCTAAGGCTAAGGAGCAACAAGCAATTTGATTGGTCAAGACATTGGAACATAACAAATGCACTTTTATTTGCGGTAGAATTTTTAAACTTGATCTAGATGTTCAATAGGAGCTAAGCAATTTCATTGGTTGATGCTTTGGGACAAGATAACTTTGATTAAGAAGCAACAAGCAATTTGATTGATCAAGACGTTGGAACCTAACAAATGCACTTTTAATTGAGGTAGAATGTTTAAACTTGATCTGGATGTTCATAAGGAGCTAAGCAATTTCATTGGTTGATGCTTTGGGACAAGATAACTTTATATCAGATAGAGATTGATAAAACTTAATGTATAGTTTGATTACTCGGTTCCTTTGATTTGAAAGAAATAAATGTCAATTGTCATCTATTTATTTTGGAGTTTCAATGATTTCCAATAATTACTGCCCAGGTTATTGCCCTTGATAAATTTAAAAAAATTGGTGGAGGCTAAAGTTTTAACTTGTGACAATTGCTATCGAAACATATAGCTTTAGTAGAAGTTGAGCAAAACATGTATTGTCTTGTTTTGTAAATAATGAAAAAATTTAACCCGTTGAGAGAGAGAGAAATGGGGTTTAACGTCCAATCGACACAAACTAGGTCATTTTGTCTAATTTTATTTCAATAATTTGCTTGTGCGCAGGGGTCTTCAGCAGTGGGACTGGGAGGAAACCAGAGTACCCAGAGAAAACCCACGATGTTGGAAGGCGACCCTACTCCGTGCCACGTACAACCGGGGATTCGAAACCACGCCAGTTGACTCAATGGCAGGCCGCATGATACAGAGTGCGCACACTAACCATTCGGACACCCAACCCCCCTTTAACCTGTTGAAGTAGAAAAGCTGTTATTTGAAACAGCACATGTTTAACTAATCTTAAATTTGATTTCAGAAGCCTGTAGAAAATTGCATATAAACAGGGCTGTTAAAGAGATAATGATTTCATGGAAGATACCCTCAAATAAGCTTAGGTAATCCATTTTATCATATTTTCAATTTGAGAGAATATTGTTGCCATAAAAGTCAGTTCATCAGTCTGTAACATTCCAGTTATTGTGAAACTTCATTTGGCCAGAGAAAATCATAAGTCCTAAACTTAAGTGAATGTAGTCCAAAGATTTGTCTTATCTACAATGCGGAGATCTAAAGAGAAACAGACTTGCGAAAATCTTAGCTGAGAAGTATTTAAAACTTTTACTTAATACATTTATCAGGAATCGTAACACATATTCAAATGTTATTGCGGCCATGCTTCTTAAGAACATGATTTGCAAAACTGCGAATCAAATGAGGTAAATTTAGGAAATTAATTATCAATTTCCGGTTTTGATTAGCAATATTTGGGGAAAATAGTGATTAAATAATGTCTGTGTTGAATTTACAATATAATGCAAAGCTTTATTGAAGTATAAATATTTCAAAACTTATAATTATAAATATAGATTTCAAAATTTGCCCACTGTTTTCTATACTTGCATTAATGCATGTGTTACAAATACTTTCTTCAAAGCAGTGGCAGTTGAGACACTGGTTGTAAGCTTATCAGAATAGTTTAGATATGATATTTCTGCAGGCCTGGAAATAACTGTGTTATATGTATCTGACATTTTCAACTTAGTGTCGGGCATGTATTAATAATATCATTAAAAAGACAAATCGGTGCCTGGCAAAATGACAGGCACCAGAGCTTTAGTGCCTGACAAAGCCTGAATCTGTGCCTGACATTGTCAGTGACAGGTGCCTAATTTCCAGGCTTGTATTTCTGGTTTGGAAATGACATGAAATGAAATTGGGTTTAATGTCACAATAAGCACAACCATATTATGCACTTTCATCCACTCATTAGTTTACTGGATATTTGTATAGATATTTCATGCCAAAGCTAACTTGTCTCATTTTGTTTTATTATTGCAGAAGAGTTACCTTACAAGATACAAAGGGTAGTGATGAGTCATACATGTAATTATATATTGATTCTTTGATACTGCATGATTATATGTTAATTCTGTGATACTGTATGACAATATATAAACTGATTCTGTGATACTGTATGTAGTATGGCAATATTTATACTGATTCTGTACTGTATGATAATATACTGGTTTTGTGTTTCTCATTCTGTGATATTATATGATTGTATACAGATTTCGTGATTCTGCATGATTATATACTGATTCTGTGATACTATATGATTTTATACTGATTCTGTGGTTGTGATACTGTATGATTATATATACTGACTCTGTGATTCCCATTTCTGTGAAACTGTATGAGTATAATAAAAATCTGTGATAAAATATGATAATATACTTATACTGTGGTACTGTATGATAGGATAGTGATTAGAGAGATACTAGGATAATATACTGATTCTGTAATAGTAGTAATACTATCTGATAATATACTGATTCTGTGATACTTTGGGATTATATACTGATACTGTATGATAATATACTGATTCTGTGATACTTTATGATTAGATACTGTATGATAATATACTGATTCTGTGATACTTTATGATTATATACTGTATGATTATATACATACTGATTCTGTGATACTTTATGATTATATACAGATACTGTATGATAAAACATGTATACTGATATTGTATGATAATATACTGATATTGCATGATAATATACTGATTCTGTGATACTTTATGATTATATACTGATACTGCCTGATAATATATTGATTTTGTGATACTTTATGATTGTATACTGATACTGCATAATAATATATTGATTTTGATTATAATACTCATACTATATCATTATAATACGGATACTGCATCATTATACATGTATACTGATTCTGTGATTCTGATTACTGTAGGATTATTTACCCTTTCTGTGATATCGATGTATGATTTCTGTGGTATTGATTTATACTTTTTAATGTTCCCAGCTAACAAAATTTAGTTTTCCGAACGTTTTCAAAACATTATTTTTTCGTTATTTAACGTTCCCTGTGAATGTTTGTGGCACGTGACACAGGAAAGTTTTGTTGTCGTCACGTTGACGTTTTTACAAACGTTACAGGATACGTTTTGAAAACATTAATGTTAACGTATTGAAAACAATAATGTTAACGTTTTGAAAACATTAATGTTAACGTTATGAAAACATTAATGTTAACGTTTTGAAAACATTAACGTTAACGTTTTGAAAACATTAATGTTAACGTTTTGAAAACATTAGTTATTCTACGTTAGTTTTGAATGTTTATCTAACGTAAGCCAGGAAAGTTTTGTTGTCGTAACGTTAACGTTTTTAAAAACGTTATAGGATACGTTTACTGGACATTAACGTTAATGTTTTGAAAACATTAATGTTAACGTTTTGAAAACATCAATTATTCTGTTATTTAACGATAGTTTTGAATGTTCATCTGACGTAAGCCAGGAAAGTTTTGTTGTCGTAACGTTAACGTTGTTAAAAACGTTATAGGATACGTTTACTGGACATTAACGTTAACGTTTTGAAAACATTAATGTTAACGTTTTGAAAACATCAATTATTCTGTTATTTAACGTTAGTTTTGAATGTTCATCTGACGTAAGCCAGGAAAGTTTTGTTGTCGTAACGTTAACGTTTTCAAAAACGTTATAGAATACGTTTACTGGACATTAACGTTAACGGTTTGAAAACATTAATGTTAACGTTTTGAAAACATCAATTATTCTGTTATTCAACGTTAGTTTTGAATGTTCATTTGACGTAAGCCAGGAAAGTTTTGTTGCCGTAAGGCAAACGTTATTTACAAACGTTACAGGATAAGTTAACTGAACATTAATTTTAACGTTTTGAAAACATTAGTTATTCTGTTACTTTACCTTAGTTTTGAATGTTCATCGGACGTAAGCCATGAAAGTTACCATTAACGTCCATAGCATGTGTTAAAATTCACCCCTTAACGTTCGGGATAACGTCAATAGGATGTGGTAAATCCCCCTCCTTAAACGTTCCTGATAACGTCTATATCATGTTTTAAATTCCTCCCCTGTAAGGTTTCTGATAACGTCGATAGCACGTGTATTATTTCCACTTTAACGTTACAGATAACGTCTAGTGCAGGTGTAACAATCCTCTGGGTAAACGTTCCCCATAACGTCTACAGCATGCATAACACCCCCTTCCGTTAACGTTCTTCATAACGTCTATAGCAGGTGTTCAACTCTCCCCCTGAAAATTTTCTATATAACGTCTACAGCATATGCTAAATCCCCACCCTAATACGTTACCGATAACGTCTATAGCAGGTTTTTAATTCTCCCCCTGAAACGTTCTCTGTAACGTCTATATTATATGTTAAATTCCCACCCTAATACGTTACCGATAACGTCTATAGCAGGTTTTTAATTCTCCCCCTGGAACGTTCTCTAAAACGTCTATAGCATGTACTACATTCTTCCCCTACACGTTACCGATAACGTGTAATTCAAGTATAACCTGTAATATCATTTCTTCAAAGGTCAGTTTAATTCTATCATCAAAAATATGAACATTAACAAGAATATTTTTTAAAAATAAATTTAATAAGTAATGATAACAACATTGAAAAGTATAAATCAATACCACAGAAATCATACATCGATATCACAGAAAGGGTAAATAATCCTACAGTAATCAGAATCACAGAATCAGTATACATGTATAATGATGCAGTATTGGTATTATAATGATATAGTATGAGTATTATAATCAAAATCAATATATTATTATGCAGTATCAGTATACAATCATTAAGTATCACAAAATCAATATATTATCAGGCAGTATCAGTATATAATCATAAAGTATCACAGAATCAGTATATTATCATACAATATCAGTATATTATCATACAATATCAGTATACATGTATTATCATACAGTATCTATATAATCATAAAGTATCACAGAATCAGTATGTATATAATCATACAGTATATAATCATAAAGTATCACAGAATCAGTATATTATCATACAGTATCTAATCATAAAGTATCACAGAATCAGTATATTATCATACAGTATCAGTATATAATCCCAAAGTATCACAGAATCAGTATATTATCAGATAGTATTACTACTATTACAGAATCACTATCTTATCATACAGTACCACAGTATAAGTATATTATCATATTTTATCACAGATTTTTATTATACTCATACAGTTTCACAGAAATGGGAATCACAGAGTCAGTATATATAATCATACAGTATCACAACCACAGAATCAGTATATAATCATATAGTATCACAGAATCAGTATATAAACCTGCAGAATCACGAAATCTGTAAACAATCATGAATCATATATCACAGAATCAGAAACACAAAACCAGTATATTATCATACAGTACAGAATCAGTATAAATATTGTCATATTACATACAGTATCACAGAATCAGTTTATATATTGTCATACAGTATCACAGAATTAACATATAATCATGCAGTATCAAAGAATCAATATATAATTACATGTATGACTCATCACTACCCTTTGTATCTTGTAAGGTAACTCTTCTGAAATAATAAAACAAAATGAGACAATTTAGCTTTGGGCATGAAATATCTATACAAATATCCAGTAAACTAATGAGTGGATGACAGTGCATAATATGGTTGTGCTTATTGTGACAGGCACAGATTCAGGCTTTGTAAGGCACTAAACCTCTGGTGCCTGTCATTTTGCCAGGCACTGATTTGTCTTTTAAATGATATTATTAATACATACCCCGACACTAAGATGAAAATGTCAGATACATATAACACAGTTATTTCCAGGCCTGCAGAAATATCATATCTAAACTATTCCGATAAGCTTACAACCAGTGTCTCAATTGCCACTGCTTTGAAGAAAGTATTTGTAACACATGCGAGTATAGAAAACAGTGGACAAATTTTGAAATATATATTTTATAATTATAATTTTTGAAATATTTATACTTCAATAAAGCTTTGCAAATTCAACACAGACATTAGGCGTTTTTGTGAACCGATTAGATTAGACCGATTAGCTATTATACGCATTTGTGAACCAATTTGATTATGCTAATTGTTACATTTGTGAGACGATTTAACTGAACTGATAAGGCAAATCGACCTAATCGTCCCAGGGGGTGTTTAGGCGATTAGATTTGACGTTTTCAAAATGGCCGAATGTTCGACGTCGTAAGTAATTTTTATTGCGTATTATTGTTTTTCTCACTTCAGTTTTCAAAAAAATACTTGAAGTTGTTGGACATTGGAGATTGTTTCAAACGGCAACCATTTTTTTCTTTTTTTGGGTAGATAACCTTCATTTGTCTTTAACAAGTCATCAATAATTAGCAGAGACAATTTTTTTTCTGATCGGTGTCCGTGAAGGCAGCCATCTTACCAAATCGTAATTATCATAGGCGTTTTTACGAGAAACCGATTATGGCTAATCGATTTGCAAATCTTTTTAAAACGCATTTACGGCAAAAATTAGCCTAATCGGTTTCACCTAATTTTCGTATTTACCACGACGATTTGCCAAATCGATTATGCAAATCTTCCAACTTGCTCGCCTGGCGGATTGGCGATTCGATTTCCAAGATGGCGTCCACAACAAGCGACACGACGTACCTGACGTTAGTTCATTTTCTTCCGAATTTCACGTTAAAATATGTATATCATGGACATTTCTAATACGAATTTGTGGCAATTGGGAACAGTCAACTGGTACATTTATCGTTTTTATTTTTGGGTGTTTTCCCAAAGACCAGAATAAAGAAAATTGATTTTTTAAAACATTTTTCCCAATTCTTCTGTCTTCAGCCATCTTGCGGGGCAACTCGTCGCGTTTATGAGAACCGATTCGAATCAAGGAGCATTAATAGAATGGAGGGGGCATGACGTCAGAATCTTGAAGCATGTCACGTTAGCTGGCCGCCATCTTGGTTGACCCAAAACAAAGGAAAGCCTGCGACTATTAGTATTAATACTCCGATAAAGATCGACAACATTCTGTTACTTTTCACAGGTAGGTTTTACCATAATATTAAAAGTACAAGTTCAAGTTCAATTTTGAAGACGAGCTTTGTCCATCCTCGTTCGTTGTTGTCGGTCTTGCACTTGCACTTGCAGTACACCTGTCTATATTCAATAATATAATATTGTCATTGACATTCATTGTTGTCAATGCTGTTGCCATTTTTGGTAAATTATCGTACTTAGAACTAGACCTACTTGTCTACCGACCATTGAGGCAGTCTGTCTACATTACCTTATCCAATTTAATTGTTCACTTGCCATTTTCACAATTGTCCCCTATGGTAAGTTAATAAAGTAGTAGGGCCTTAGTATTAACCAAGGCTAAGCCACACACTTGACCCCCTTGACTTGAGTTGACTGTCTAGCCTAGGTCCGCTGAACTGAAGACGTGGCGTAAGTACAGGCCTATATGTATAAAATTATAACAATTGATAAAAATATTAATAATACTTTATTTGACATTAAGACTAATTCATTACACCCCCCCCCCCAAAAAAAAAAACAGGATAAAGGCCTATCCTATTATAGTAGAGTTATAAGTATTATAATAATTAATGTGCTAGATTGCCTGGTTTTATTTTCTAACAATTTGAAATTATTTTATTACGATATTACTATTAGGCCTAATAATATCTTGTCTTAATTTTGCATTGACAATATTTTGATACTTTATTTTTGACTCATAATAATAAATGACGCACTTGGTGTATTTTAGTATTAATTGTTTGCTTATGCCTTATGTATTTCAGATGATGGATGATGGCTTGAGAGAGAAATGGGTAGAGCAACAAGACGGGCAGACTTTCAGACATCAAAATCTGCTGTCCTATGTTCACACCATTTCACTACACAGGACATTGACAGGACCTCCCTTTCTTGTGTATGTCTGAAAGGAAGTGTCGTTCCAAGTGGTTTTGATGCTTTTGCTGCATACCTAAAAGCCAAATCAGACAACAATTGAAGAAAACCCCCAATAAATAGATATAGACCGCTACCCGAAATACCACTATCCCCAAAAAGTATAGTTCCCCCGTCTGTTGATACACCTGAAAAAACTACACTGAAAAGAAAATGTTTGAAACTGAAAAAGGGTGGTCTGTTCCAGGAATAAAATATAACTTCCATACGGTCAAAAAGACGCTAAATAAAGGAAAATGCAGAGTTGAAAAACGTTATATCGGATTTAAAGAAATATGATTTTTCAAGCAGTGGCACCATTGACATTTTGCAAAGGCTGCAAATAAATCCGTTCTTTTTTCATATTCTAAGAGTCAAAAAGTCCTCAGCAAGTTTGTGATATTTGTAAAATATAGACTTTTATGCTAAACTACAAAATAAAAGAAAGTTGTTTTATGGCATGCAGGCATCGGAATCTGGACATTTTACATAAAAATCAATGAAATGATATGTAAAATTCTGTAAATCGAATGACAAGTAAAATCAAGTGATGATTAAAACGATATCACATAATATAAATTAAATATCTCAGGTAAACATTTTACGTAAAAATCAATGAAATGATGCCTTGATAGGCTTCATATTATTCTCTTGTTGTTTATGTATATATATATTTAATGATAATTGTTTTTAATTCTGTATCAGTCTATGATCTTAAAATAAATGAGAATGTGAATATGTTTTTTTTTATTCAGTACGGATAGCCATCGTTTTTGTGTTAGGCTATTTTGCTTTTTACCTGTTATGAACATAGTTTTATCTCTAAATCTACACTGTAAATATATGTGAACATATAAGCAGTAATTTGAATTAATCAACAAAAAAAAATAATTAAATTTAAAAAATAGCCTTGTTACTTTAATCGCATATTTTTTGCCTTCCTCGTAATTTTCATCTCTGTGGTTGGTCATTAATATTAATTAACATTATGATGCCCCTAATTTTTTTTCTGGTAGTGGTATATCTAGGCCTATCAGACTATCCCTCAAAGCCAGGAATAGGCACTTTTTTCATCATAATGTATTAGGTTTTTAATAACTTGGTTACAGTTCTTTCAACAAAACAATTCTGTCCGTGATCAGAAATTGGATACGTCGTATTAGTCGTAATTACGCAAGACCAATGCAGTAACGTTAGGTGGTCGTTATTACCATTCCTTATCAATCAGTCAATATTCGTCTAAAAGAAAGATAGTTTTCGCAAATTATGATGTGTTTAGTATCTCCCGACATGTATAAAAGATAAAAAGATTGGAAAATGGATTAATAAATGATAAAGCCAGCTTTTGCAAGTGTGCGGTATTAGTTGCTACACTATGCCTATAGGCTACAAGCTAATGTTTTGGGTTAACCAATATGGCGGATAAGCTCCGCCCACGGCTTCATTCTCGGCTGCGCTAAGAGTGTGACGTGCCATCTCCAGTATATTTATACTCCTTGATTCGAATACCAAACCCGAGACCTACGTCATGTACAAACCGAGATAGGTAATCGAAACCGATTTGTTTTCTCGTAAAAACGCCTCAAATTTCACATTTGTGGACCATAGCTAATCAAATCGAAATCATACTAAATCGTACTAGCAAATCAAAACCTAATCTAATCGACTCACAAAAACGCCTATTATTTAATCACAATTTTCCCCAAATATTGCTAATCAAAACCGGAAATTGATAATTAATTTCCTAAATTTACCTCATTTGATTCGCAGTTTTGCAAATCATGTTCTTGAGAAGCATGGCCGCAATAACATTTGAATATTTGTTATGATTCCTGATAAATGTATGAAGTAAAAGTTTTAAATACTTCTAAGCTAAGATTTTCGCAAGTCTCTTTAGATCTCCGCATTGTAGATAAGACAAATCTTTGGACTACAGTCACTTAAGTTTAGGACTTATGAATTTCTCTGGCCAAATGAAGTTTCACAATAACTGGAATTTTACAGACTGATGAATTGACCTTTATGGCAACAATATTCTCTCAAATTGAAAATATGATAAAATGGATTAGGCCTACCTGAGCTTATCTGAGGGTATTTTCCATGAAAGCATTATCTCTTTAACAGCCATGTTTATATGTAATTTTCTACAGGCTTCTGAAATCAAATTTAAGATTAGTTAAACATGTGCTAGTGTTAGGGTGCATTTGAACCAATGTTTCAAATAACAGCTTTTCTACTTCAACAGGTTAAAGGGGGGTTGGGTGTCCGAATGGTTAGTGTGCGCACTCTGTATCATGCGGCCTGCCATTGAATCAACTGGCGTGGTTTCGAATCCCCGGTTGTACGCGGCACGGAGTAGGGTCGCCTGTCCAACCTCGCGGGTTTTCTGATTTCTCCGAGTACTCTGGTTTCCTCCCAGTCCCACTGCTGAAGACCCTTGCGCACAAATAAATTATTGAAATAAAATTGGATAAAATGACCTAGTTTGCGTCCATTGGACGGTAAACCCCATTTCTCTCTCTCTCAACAGGTTAAATTTTTCATTATTTACAAAACAAGACAATACATGTTTTGCTCAACTTCTACTAAAGCTATATGTTTCGATAGCAATTGTCACAAGTTAAAACTTTAGCCTCCACCAAATTTTTTAAAGTTATCAAGGGCAATAAGCTGGGCAGTAATTATTGAAAATCATTGAAACTCAGTAGAATTCTTCATCTCGTGAGCATAAACGGCGTGTAAAATAAATATAAATTTTTTCAGATTATGATTTTGTTGAATTCAATAAGCCTTCTTATTCTAGGTGTTGTGGTAGAAATACAAAAGTCATTCAACAGAAAAACCTCTGATGAACAAAATGCACTACTACTACATGTAATGTGTAATAATTAGGTTGATGTTTGTACAAGCTTAAGCTTATCATGTATGCTCTGGAATACAAAATTGTAAGCCATGAGCATACTGTTTGGATGGAATGCGCGCAATATCAATATTACAACACCGAAATGGACAGAGAAGAAGCTAAAACAAGCCAACACCGAGGCTGATTCCGCACAGGTGAAATCCCAAAATAAATAGATGACATTTATGTCTTTCAAAGGAACCGAGTAATCAAACTATACATTAAGTTTTATCAATCTCTATCCCAAGTTTAAACATTCTACCTCAATTAAAAGTGCATGTGTTATGTTCCAACGTCTTGACCAATCAAATAGCTTGTTGCTTCTTAATCAAAGTATCTTGTCCCAAAGCATCAATCAATGACATTGCTTAGCTCCTATTGAACATCTAGATCAAGTTTAAAAATTCTACCTCAAATAAAAGTGCATTTGTTATGTTCCAATGTCTTGACCAATCAAATTGCTTGTTGCTCCTTAGCCTTAGCAGAAAATTCTCATCATTGAATTAAGTCAAGGTAATAATATAATGAATCTATATTAAGTCAAGGTAATAATATAATGAATCTATATTAAGAGCGTCATTGCTCTCACTTCATTATAACTAAAGTTATCGTGCCCCAAAGAATCAACCAATCACATTGCTTATCTCTTTTAACCCTAAGCGGAAAATGTTCATCTTCGAACTCCATCAAGGCACTGACCTAATGAACACCTACATCAAGTTTGAACATTCTACCTCAATTAGAAGGCGAGTTATTGTGTTCTAAAGTCTCGACCAATCAAATTTCTTAATGCTCTACTTACCCAGAGCAGAAAATGTTCATTAGTCAAGGTATTGATGTGATAAAACTATACACCAAGTTTCCTCACTCTAAATTAACCTAAAGCAGAAAATTCTCATCTTCAAACTCCATCATGGCATTTACCCAATAACCATCTATTCCAAGTTTGAACATTCTAGCTCAGTTAGAATGAGAGTTGTCATATTCCAAAGTCTTGAGTCTCTCGACCAATCAAATTGCTCATATTATCGCTCTGCTTACCCGGAGCAAAAAATGTTTAGTATCGAACTTAGTCAAGGTATTGATGTAATCATGTAATAAAACTATGCACCAAATTTCATCACTCTCACGTCTCACTTAATTAGAACTAAAGTTATCATCTCCCAAAGCATCAACCAATGAAATTGCTTATCTCTGCTTACACCTACACCAAGTTTGAGATAGATAGAACTGGGGTTTACTAAGGTCCACTCGACACAAACTAAGTCATTTCGGGATGAACATATGGTTTAATTTTATTTCAATAATTCGTTTGCGCGCATTTGTCTTTAGCAGTGGGAGGAAACCGGAGTACCAAGGGAAAACCCACGAGGTTGGACAGGCGACCCTTCTCCTTGCCATGTACAACCAGGGATTCGAAACCACACCAGTTGACGCAATGGCAGGCCATTTGATACATCAGGCGCACGCTAACCATTCGGCCACCCAACCCCCCACCAAGTTTGAACATTTTCGGTCAATTTGTTGAATATGTCCCATGACTAAGTTCTAAATACAGCAATTCGGACGTAAAAGTAAATATTTCCTTCGGTGCACTACTCTGCCTTCGATCATCAATATGAAATTCAGCCATGATCCAATCAAGATAGATGGTAGACCTGGATAATCGTGTCTCACAGCAAATTCCTTCTGATTTTTCTCCGCTTGTAGCCTTCCTCAATACAAACTGTCGGACTGTTATGTGTCCTCTGGTTTATTTTATACAAGGAACAAGTGTGCAACTGAAAAGTCTTAATATTTTTGGTGTTGAAAATTTAGTGTGTATCGTAGACTGCTCAACACCCTTAAAAGTGACAATTTAGCATAACAAGCGGTTGCCATGCAAGATAATATAGGCCAACATTTTGCAAAAGATGGACAAGCTAAAAAATTAAAGTGATTTTTTGTACAATCTGGGACCATTAACCAGCAAGTGACGTTTCGATATGCACCAATACCAAAAGGAACCAAGATCATTTGGATATAAACATAAAATTTCAATAAGTTTCATCAAAACCTGATAAAATTTACAACTTTTAGAGGGTGCACAATAACGTTGGTATTAGGCATCTTCAGTAGAAGGCTTGATCTCGCCTTAACTACGTACATCTTATCAAGCCCTTCACGTAATACCCTGCATATTTCGCCACTAAGTTTGATTGGGTAACAAGCCCAGCTTGGGAGCCTATCAGATTCATCGGTCATCGTCTCGCGCTTTTAGCTAAAATGTTTACATGTGACAATCGAGTTGCAAAGTTCAAAGATCGATCAATGACATGGTTACTTGTTTTCCGTGAATTTCTCAATTTAAAAAAAAACGTTGTTGTAAAACTCACGGACGTTGCTTAAGGAACATGGGTATTAGGCTACATGTACAAACTATTACACTATTTGTGTACAAGGAGCAGCCTGTATTTTATATGTGTTTGTTTGCAGTGTTTTACAATGTATGTGCCACGACCTCGGATTGGAGAATGCTAATTAGTAGCTGCGCAAAAGTTGAATTGCTGAGTATTGAAGTAATGGTTAGATGTTGTAAAACTCGCGGACGTTGCTTAAGGAACATGGGTATTAGGCTACATGTACAAACTATTACACTATTTGTGTACAAGGAGCAGCCATTTTGTCAGGTACCTTCTGTCCGATTTTCACAAAATTTAAACTACGCCATCATTTTTGTGTGTAACCGTGATATATTCAATTTTTTTTTTCAATTGGATAAAAATCATAAGCTCCAAAGGCACCACAAGCTGAAAACGCAAATTTTGTTCAGTCAGGTTGCCATACCGTAATACAGGAAGTTACGATCTGATATGAGCGAATGTCAAAAGGAACTATGATCTTTGGGTTATACACATGTATACAATTCAAGATTGATCAAAATTGGTTAAAAATAGGTTGCCAGTCAACGAAACATACTCCCATTGCAGCTAAATCGTCCGGGCAGTCAACAAGAGTTGTCGCATATTAAGTAATTATCAGAAAATCATTAGAATTTGTTTGGTTTTTATAAAAGTTCTGCCCCATGCTAACGTTTAGTATACGAAACATTTAATATTATGGTTTTAGCTGTTCAATTATCGATTTTCAAGAAATTCAAAATCAACCATCATTAATGTGTAACGGGATATAGTCAAACACTTTTTTAATTCAGAATAAAATTGTGACCTCCATAGGGTCCACAAGGTATAAAACATGATTTTTCGTACAATCAGGGGTCATAATTCAGGAAGTTTTGGTCCAATGTGCCCGAATATCGAAAGGAACCGCAATCTTTGGATTATAAACTTACATTTCAAATTTCATCAAATGTATTAAATTTAAAATTGTGACCTCTACAGCGGCAGTCATGTTGTCCGACATATTTCGTTCGAAATTCGACCTCAATCGTCATTACAGTGTAATGGTGACATAATCAAACGTTTTTTAAAATTGGATAATAATTGAGACCTCTAGAGGGACCACAAGCTAAAAAAGTCGATTTTGCGTACAGGGGCTATAATTCAGGAAGTTACAATCCAATATGCGCAAATATCAAAAGGAACCATGATCTTTGGGTTATAAACATGCATTTCAAGTTTCATCAAAATTGTGACCTCTACAGTGTTCACAAGTGATAATCCATGAAGTTAGGATCTGATATGCGCAAATATCGAAAGGAACCAAGATCTTTAGGTTATAAACATGCATCAATTTTGAAAATCAGATTAAAATTGTTACCTACACAGGGTCCACAACCTTGTTATACCATATTTTAACACTAATCGCGTACAAGTGGGGTCCATTTTGTCCGGCAATTTTGGTCCGATATTTCGCGAAATTCGAACTCAACCTTCATTATGTTGTAATGGTGATATAATCAGCCTTTTTTTAAAACCAGATAATAATTTTGGCCTCCAGAAAGACCACAAGATAAAATAGGTGATTTTTCGTACAATTAAGGGCCATAATTCGGGAAGTTACAATCCGAAATGTGCAAATATAGAAAGGAAACAAGATCTTTGGGTTATAAACATGCATTTCAAGTTTCATCAAAATCGGACCTCTACAGTGTTCACATGCGAAAAACGTGATTTTTCGTACAATCAGGGGCCATAATTGGGTAAATCAGGGAGTTAAGATATATATAAATTTAATAAAATAATATACATATAAACTCTTGTTATTTATCCGTTTATAGCTTACTACTAGTCCGGTCTATAGCTTGATAACCTCAATGTGCATATATACGTCACATCCTGTCTTCATTACGTTTGGTCAAAGGTCACGAGATGTAAATAGGGATATCGCTAATCCTAATCCTAACCCAAGACCTAACCTTAGCGCTTACCCTAACCCTAACCTACAATCTCGCCTGTCCAATCTCCTGGGTTTACCCCGGGACCTGCGGTTTCCTCCCACTGTTAATATGCGCAAGCAGATTATTGAAATAAAATTAAACCATATGTTAGTCCCAAAATGACCTAGTTTGCGTCGAGTGGAAGTTTAACCCCATCTCTCTCTCTCTCTCTCTCTCTCTCTCTCTCTCGCTCTCTCTCCGTGTCATGGTTATTCAGTGCATATAACTGTAATTTCGATATGTCAATTACTTCACGCAAACCTTAAAGTAATGTACAATTATTCCACCCTCGCATATTGTTTATGGATTTTCCCACAAACAGGTCTCATCTTACCGCTCCTATGGAAGACAGCGAATAGAATGTAGCATACCTGGAATGCCGAATGATTCTTGAAGAAACGAGTGAGTTACCATTACTGGAAAAAACGGTATTATGTCAATAGTACTGCTAGTTCAAAAGCTGTTTATAGCTGAGGCGCTGCAGGCGCCATCCTCCCCGCGAAAAAAATCAAAGCAGTTAAAAAAATAAAACGGGAGAAAAATGCTAAAACCGATGCGAAAAATGAAAATGTACCCTAGTTAGGGAGGGCTCTAAAGACAGACAATAGGGTCCCACGAATGACAAAAGGGGCCAAGGGAAAGGGCCCCCGAGTCCAACTCAATCGTTTTCTATACACTGTTACTGTCGAATCCACTACTGAATGAGAATGCAGCCATTGCATTGGCATGACAATCATCAATCAAGAACCTCCCCTCGCGACAGAGGGCCCTCAAAATAGTACAGCCTCCGCCATGATAAACCTTAAAACGCCCCTATGCTAGTTCTGTAACTGAAAGTCAAAATGGTGAAAGATGTTATTTGGTCAACATTTATCTACACTAACACAGACATTTTCAGATGAGGCGTGTAATAAAGTGGCTTAAATATATGAAAATCTTGAAAGAACTGATCGCAACCTATACCCAGCATTTGTTAGGTGTGTGGTTGCGAATGGGATATAGCGTCTTGTGCCACCACCCCCACCCCCACCCCATCCCCACCCCATCACACACACATATACCACCCCGATTCTTCAATCCAAACTGATTAGAACCTGAATCACAATCGATCTAGTAGCAATCATACACAGTCGATATCAAAAATTGATTTCCAATCTCAAAGACGGCTTATCTCCCCTGAAACTGTTGAGTAATACGCGATTCCCAATTCACACAACTTTCATAGATTTAAGGAAATGGAATGAACTGAACAGAAATGGTTTTAACGACCTATCTTTCTGCGCTGACTGAATTAACTAAATTTTGATCGGACAGCGTCGTTACGGTCTTTTCTTTCGAATTCCAACTGTTAAGTAGTCTTTTACGGGCATGTAGATATTGTTCCTAGCCGGGCCATTTAGGTTTCAAATTTCACAGTGTATTGATAGCCTTCTGGTTTCTGCTATGATTCGTTCATTGTTTCGCTGTTTTTTCTACTATGAACTCGTCTACTATTAATTTGTTGATTGTTCCACACTTATTTCGGCTATGATTTCGTTGAACGTTTCATTGTTATTTCTGCTACGAATTCGTTAATTGTTTCACCGTTATTTTTGCTACGAATTCGTTAATTGTTGAAGTGTTATTACTGCTATAAATTCGTTGATCGTTTCATTGCTATTTATGGGAATCACGGTCGCTAAGTGGGCAAGGCACTGGCTCGTTAGCCTGGAGGTCGGGTGTTCGATCCTTGCATTGGCCGAGAAAGCTCATCTCGATTTTCCGGCGTGGTTTCCTCTTGTCAGTGATGCAGAAGGAGGGCCTGATAAGGACAGCTGCCTAGTCGTTCAGATGGGACGAAAAACCGAGGTCCCGTGTACACATTGGAGTGCATGTAAAAGATCCCTTGGCAGTTGGAATTCGATATAAGAGTAGGCCGTAGCGCCGCTGCCCGGGCAAAAATTCCCTCATAGCACACTGTATGGCGTATGCCCGTCTTCCATTAGCCCAGGTCAGGTGCAGAAGAGTAGGACGTAAAACCCCATTTCATTTCTGCTATGAATTCGTTAAGTTTTGCACTGTTATTTCTGCTATGAGTTCGTTGATCGTTTCACTGTTATTTTTGCTGTGAACTCGATCAAGACAATGACCTAGTGAACGTCTACACCAAGTTTGAACATTCTAGCTGACCTACAGCGAGAAACATTTCAACCGGGCCAAATTTTCTATTTTAACAGTTTAATTTGCACGGTACCTTTAGTTATCAACCGAATATTACAAAACTTTTAAAAATAAGCTCCTCCTGAACAGCTTAATCGTTCGCAATAAACGGGGTTGGACATCATATTCCATGTCACGTGCAACCTGGAGATCGAAACGACGCTCGTTGACTCAATGACAGACGTTACGATACAGCGCGCACATGCTAACCATTCAGCCATTCAGCCTCCCTGAATTCGGAAAATTGCTGACTTATAGCAAGAAACATTTCAACCGGGCGAAATTTTCTGTTTTAACAGTTTAATGTGCATGGTATGGTACTTTAATTACCAACCGATTATTACAAAACTTTTGAAAATAAGCTCCAACTGACCAGCTTAATCGAATGCAATAAAAGTTTGGCTTGAATTGAAAGTTCTGCACGGAGAAAGTTCATCTCGATTTCCCGGCAGTGGTTCCCCCTTGTCAGTGAGGCAGAACGGAGGGCCTGACAAGCACAGCTGTCTAGTTCGGATGGGACGAAAACCACGGTCCCGTGTACACATTGGAGTGCACGTAAAATATCCCTAAGCAGTTGGAATTCGATACTGTTGAATAAGCTCTATACGATGACTAAATGTGTAGATTGTAGTCACCCACACTGCATGTTTCGCTTAACAATGAAAGGGTGCCGTTTTCAATGTTCGATCCTTTTGTTCTTCTACTCCTGATATGTTGGACTATTGATCGACGGTTTCATATAAAAGACTACCAATAAGACTCTTTGTAGGCTAGCTATTAGACTCTCGATTGACAAGAGTTTCACCACCCTCCCTTCATTATAACCGATGGTATCGTGCCCTAAAGAATCAACAAATCAACATGCTTATCTCTGCTTACCCTAAGCAGAAAATGCTCATCTTTGAACTCAATCATAACATTGACCTAGTGAACGTCTACACCAAGTTTGAACATTCTAGCTTAATTAGAATGAGAGTTATTGTGCTCCAAAGTCTCGGCCCTTCAAATTGCTTCTATTTTTCATTTTCAATTCAAACTGGTGACCATCACGTGACGGAAATCAAAATTCTGATCCGACAGATTTTTAGGCATTCCTTCAAGGATTCCGAAAATATAACTCCCGAGTCTGTAAGTAAAATAGCAAAAAAGCCTTATTGATTTTTCACGTTTAAAGATGGTGGCACTTCCGGTTGGATCGACAAACTCCATATTTTGTGTAGGAATCAGTAATTCCTTGTCTAGTATCGAAAAAAAAAATTAGGTCATTCTGACCTATATTTCAACGATTTTTTTGAAAACTTTGATCCTTAATTTCACCAAGGGGAGATAATTTAGAAAATTTCCAAGGACGTCATTGAAGTCGCATTGGCAAGATCGACTAACATTCTAAATTTCACGAAAATCGCACAACTATTAAAGAAGTTGTCAAATTGGTAATAACTTCCGGTTCGAAATGACAGCGACGAATTTTCGAAATTCGAAAATCCGAAATTGCAGATTTGAAGTAAATGTTTCAAGATACTCAAAGAAAAAAAAATAGTAAAATAGGTCAAATAGTCACAAAGTTACAGCATTGTAGGTCAAATGCATTTGTTCGTAAAATTCGGTGATTTCGGATTCGTAAAACGTTTTGAAAATATATTTAATCAAGGTTCGCACCCCATTTTTGGGGTAGTAGGTCAAAATCTCAGAAAGATCCTATGGATAGATTCTGAGAAATCCGATTTGCAGAAAACACACACAAAAAAAAATAATAACTAGATCTGCTAAGCAGATATTAAAGCTTTCATATTCACGGTCAGTTTCTGTCGCATCTCATGAGTTATATAAAGAATCTTAAAAAGGAAAAAGAATTAATGAAATCCGCCAAAAACTCACCTAGTTATAACGAGAAACAATTCAACCGGTTCAAATTCTACCTTAATTAAAAACAGAGGTGTTATGTTCCAATGTGATCAGTCAAATTGCTTATTGCTCCTAAATCTACGCAGAAATTCTCAACATCAAACTTAGTCAAGGTAATGACATAATGAATCTATATTTGGAATTTTGTCACTCTCACTTTATTATAACCAAAGTTATCGTGCGCCAAAGAATCAACCAATCGGATTGCTTATCTCTGCTTACTGTAAGCAGACAATGCTCATCTTCGCACTCCTTCATGGCACTGACCTAATGAACGCCTTCACCAAGATTGAACATTCTGCCCCAATTAGAAGGAGAGTTATTTTGTTTCAAATTCTCGACCAATCAAATTGCTCATCGCTCTGCTTATCCAGGGCAGACAATGCTCATTGTCGAACGTATTCACGGTATTGATGTAATGAAACTATACACCAAGTTTCATCACTCTGACTGAAGTGAAAGTCTCCGAAATCATCAACCAATCTAATTGCTTATCTCTGCTTACCTTAAGCATAAAATGCTCATCTTCTAACTCCATGTTTTTAATGTATGGGGATCATGGTGGCTCAGTGATATGAGACACTGATTAACTAACCAGTAGGTCTTGGGCTCTCTCCGGGGGGGGGGGGAGGTCTAGAGTGCCGCGCTTCGACCTCTAGCTGGCCAGTCACCTCTGGCTTGCGGCTGTGGTTTCGAGCCCCGGTGTGAGCGTATGTGGCATGGAGATAGGGGCGCCTTCTCAACCTCGTGGGTTTCCTCCGGGCACTCCGGTTTCCTCCCACCTCTAAAGACCCCTACGCGCATGCGAATTATTGAAATAAAATTGAAACCATATGTTAGTCCCGAAATGACCTGGTTGTGTTGAGTGGACGTTAAACCCCATTTCTCTCTCTCTCCCGGGGTTTGACCGGAAAGTCAATTGTACAGGCTTGACTGCGCTTGTTAGCTGTACAGGACAGTAGGTCTGCCCGGTCTGACAGGGAATAGTGTCTAATTGTCAGGATGGGACGAAAAGCAATGTTCAGTGTACACATTGGCGTGCACGTAAAAGATTCCTTGATAGAGTATATCGTAATGTAGATGTCCCGGCAAAATCTATCTGTTTGTCTTCATTGGTCCAATCGGTGTATAAAGTAGGACTTTTGCCCTACTCCGTATAAGATTTCAAATCTTTGAAGTTTTAAGATAAGTATACCCGGTCCCTGAAATCTTAAATGGGACTTGCTTTTTCGCCCTTCTGTTTTGACAGACTGGGCTAATACAGTAAAACATTGTAACAATCTACAGAGAGTAAATTTAACTTGTTGACTAAATAATCTTCAATACTTCCAATTAGCGGTATGTAGTGACAAGGATCGTGACCCAGATGGGATATACTTGAACTTTCTAGACAAGAAACCTGATATCTAATTTGGTATAGCACTAATAAGTTTCATTACATACTAAATTTTTATATGATTGCTTATCGCACTTGGCATTCATACCCATAGGTCCACCTTTAAATTTAAAACTGGTAGAAATTACCGAGGGTTGAACATGGTATTGCATCGTCACCGTTGTATTATTGCTTATCGCCCTTGACATTGTATTAAAGGCAGTTTTATATTCATAGGGCCAGAACGGTAAATTATAAAAAGTGTAAATTATTACCCAGAGTTGAACATTATTTGTGATTTTGCCTGGTAACGCCAAAACTCGAACGCACAGTAAAATTTCTTGATTGTCAAGTTTTTGGTTATAAATAATCTCTCGCGATTTTTTTTAGTATGGAATCAAATCTACGCCGCGGCTATTTCTGTAAAACACATGTTTTTTTTTCTTTTTCAGGCTTTCCTCGCTTTCGATGTCTGTTTGACAGTAGCTGCTTCCCAATACATCGATGCTAAAATCGGACACGGTTTCGGACATGGTGTTGGTGTCTTTGGAAACGGAATTGGTAAAGGATTTGGAAGAGGACATGCCGGTGTTGGACATGGTCTTGTTGGTGTAGGAGCTATTGGCAACGGACTCAACCATGGTATTGGACATGGTATCCAAGGAAACCGACTCAGACACGGAATAGTAGCTGTTGGCAAAGTCGGTGTTATTGGTAACGGAATTGGTCATGGTGTTGTTGGTAACGGAATCGGACACGGTATTGTTGGAAACGGAATTGGTCATGGTATCGTTGGTAACGGTATCGGACATGGTATCATTGGAAACGGAATCGGACACGGACTTATTGGACATGGACAGATTGGTAACGGCATTGGGCATGGCATCGTTGGTAACGGTATCGGACACGGTATTGTTGGAAACGGAATTGGTCATGGTATCGTTGGTAACGGTATCGGACATGGTATCATTAGAAACAGCATTGGGCATGACATCGTTGGTAACGGTATCGGACACGGTATTGTTGGACACGGAATTGGTCATGGTATCGTTGGTAACGGTATCGGACACGGTATAATTGGAAACGGACTTGTTGGACATGGAAAGATTGGAGCTTACAAACAATCATACAACTACAACGGGTACAACAACGGGCCATACAACCGATACAACAACGGACCATACAAGTACAACCAATACAATAATAAAGGATACAATAGTTACAACGGCTCCTACAATTACAACAACGGTTACAACAATGGCCACAATAACAACGAATATGGGAAGGGATATAACAACTACGATAACAACGGATACGGTAACGGATACAACAACTACAACCGTTATCCTTCTTACAATAACTATCAAGGTTGCGGTTACAACAAATATTAAGACAATACGGCTATTTGATAGCATAATATTACCATAGCTTTAATACTTATAAATACTAGTATATAGTTTCTATTGTTCATGCATAATGTATATACGTAAATCAGGGAGTTAAGATATATATAAATTTAATAAAATAATATACATATAAACTCTTGTTATTTATCCGTTTCATAGCTTACTACTAGTCCGGTCTATAGCTTGATAACCTCAATGTGCATATATACGTCACATCCTGTCTTCATTACGTTTGGTCAAAGGTCACGAGATGTAAATAGGGATATCGCTAATCCTAATCCTAACCCAAGACCTAACCTTAGCGCTTACCCTAACCCTAACCTACAATCTCGCCTGTCCAATCTCCTGGGTTTACCCCGGGACCTGCGGTTTCCTCCCACTGTTAATATGCGCAAGCAGATTATTGAAATAAAATTAAACCATATGTTAGTCCCAAAATGACCTAGTTTGCGTCGAGTGGACGTTAAACCCATCTCTCTCTCTCTCTCTCTCTCTCTCTCTCTCTCTCTCTCTCTCTCTCTCTCTCGCTCGGTGTCATGGTTATTCAGTGCATATAACTGTAATTTCGATATGTCAATTACTTCACGCAAACCTTAAAGTAATGTACAATTATTCCACCCTCGCATATTCGCATATTGTTTAGGGATTTTCCCACAAACAGGTCTCATCTTACCGCTCCTATGGAAGGCAGCGAATAGAATGTAGCATACCTGGAATGCCGAATGATTCTTGAAGAAACGAGTGAGTTACCATTACTGGAAAAAACGGTATTATGTCAATAGTACTGCTAGTTCAAAAGCGTTTTATAGCTGAGGCGCTGGAGGCGCCAGCCTCCTCGCGAATAAAATCAAAGCAGTTGAAAAAATAAAACGGGAGAAAAATGCTAAAACCGATGCGAAAAATGAAAATGTACCCTAGTTAGGGAGGGCTCTAAAGACAGACAAAAGGATCCCACGAATGACAAAAGGGTCCCTAGGGCCAAGGGAAAGGGCCCCCGAGTCCAACTCAGTCGTTTTCTATACACTGTCACTGTCGAATCCACTACTGAATGAGAATGCAGCCATTGCATTGGCATGGCAATCATCAATCAAGAACCTCCCCTCGCGACAGAGGGCCCTCAAAATAGTACAGCCTCCGCCATGATAAACCTTAAAACGCCCCTATGCTAGTTCTGTAACTGAAAGTCAAAATGGTGAAAGATGTTATTTGGTCAACATGTATTAATACTAACACAGACATTTTCAGATGAGGCGTGTAATAAAGTGGCTTAAATATATGAAAATCTTGAAAGAACTGATCGCAACCTATACCCTGCATTTGTTAGGTATGTGGTTGCGAATGGGATATAGCGTCTTGTGCCACCACCCCCACCCCACCACACACACATATACCACCCCGATTCTTCAATCCAAACTGATTAGAACCTGAATCACAATCGATCTAGTAGCAATCATACACAGTCGATATCAAAAATTGATTTCCAATCTCAAAGACGGCTTATCTCCCCTGAAACAGTTGAGTAATACGCGATTCCCAATTCACACAACTTTCATAGATTTAAGGAAATGGAATGAACTGAACAGAAATGGTTTTAACGACCTATCTTTCTGCGCCGACTGAATTAACTAAATTTTGATCGGACAGCGTCGTTACGGTCTTTTCTTTCGAATTCCAACTGTTAAGTAGTCTTTTACGGGCATGTAGATATTGTTCCTAGCCGGGCCATTTAGGTTTCAAATTTCACAGTGTATTGATAGCCTTCTGGTTTCTGCTATGATTCGTTCATTGTTTCACTGTTTATTCTACTATGAACTCGTCTACTATTAATTCGTTGATTGTTTCACTCTTATTTCGGCTATGATTTCGTTAAACGTTTCATTGTTATTTCTGCTACGAATTCGTTAATTGTTTCACCGTTATTTATGCTACGAATTCGTTAATTGTTGAAGTGTTATTACTGCTATAAATTCGTTGATCGGTGAATCACGGTGGCTAAGTGGGCAAGGCGCTGGCTCGTTAGCCTGGAGGTCGGGTGTTCGATCCTTGCATTGGCCGAGAAAGTTCATCTCGATTTTCCGGCGTGGTTTCCTCTTGTCAGTGATGCAGAAGGAAGGCCTGATAAGGACAGCTGCCTAGTCGTTCGGATGGGACGAAAAACCGAGGTCCCGTGTACACATTGGAGTGCACGTAAAAGATCCCTTGACAGTTGGAATTCGATATAAGAGTAGGCCGTAGCGCCGCTGCCCGGGCAAAAATTCCCTCATAGCACACTGTATGGCGTATGCCCGTCTTCCATTAGCCCAGGTCAGGTGCAGAAGAGTAGGACGTAAAACCCCATTTCATTTCTGCTATTTATACTATGAATTCGTTAAGTTTTGCACTGTTATTTCTGCTATGAGTTCGTTGATCGTTTCACTGTTATTTCTGCTGTGAACTCGATGAAGACAATGACCTAGTGAACGTCTACACCAAGTTTGAACATTCTAGCTGACCTACAGCGAGAAACATTTCAACCGGGCCAAATTTTCTATTTTAACAGTTTAATTTGCACGGTACCTTTAGATATCAACCGAATATTACAAAACTTTTAAAAATAAGCTCCCCCTGAACAGCTTAATCGTTCGCAATAAACGGGGTTGTACATCATATTCCATGTCACGTGCAACCTGGAGATCGAAACGAGGCTCATTGACTCAATGACAGACGTTACGATACAGCGCGCACATGCTAACCATTCAGCCATTCAGCCTCCCTGTTTTAACAGTTTAATGTGCACGGTACTTTAATTACCAACCGATTATTACAAAACTTTTGAAAATGAGCTCCAACTGACCAGCTTAATCGTATGCAATAAAAGTTTGGCTTGAATTGAAAGTTCTGCAAGTAGAAAGTTCATCTCGATTTCCCGGCGTGGTTCCCCCTTGTCAGTGTGGCAGAACGGAGGGCCTGACAAGCACAGCTGTCTAGTTCGGATGGGACGAAAACCACGGTCCCGTGTACACATTGGATTGCACGTAAAATATCCCTAAGCAGTTGGAATTCGATACTGTTGAATAAGCTCTATACGATGACTAAATGTGTAGATTGTAGTCACCCACACTGCATGTTTCGCTTAACAATGAAAGGGTGCCGTTTTCAATGTTCGATCCTTTTGTTCTTCTACTCCTGATAGAGAGAAAGACCTCTAAACATGCTCCAAATTGTAAAAATACGACTTTTTGGATTTTCAATCTCTTTTTTTCGGCTATCCCTGATATTTAAAAAAAAATGATACAATGATTTCACACAACAGGCTAGCTATTAGACTCTCTATTGACAAAAGTTTCACCGCCCTCCCTTCATTATAACCGAAGTTATCGTGCCCTAAAGAATCAACAAATCAACATGCTTATCTCTGCTTACCCTAAGCAGAAAATGCTCATCTTTGAACTCCATCATAACATTGACCCAGTGAACGTCTACACCAAGTTTGAACATTCTAGCTTAATTAGAAGGAGAGTTATTGTGCTCCAAAGTCCCGACCCTTCAAATTGCTTCTATTTTTCATTTTCAATTCAAAATGGTGACTCCCGGTTGACCTAAATCAAAATTCTATTCGCGACATTTTTTAGGCCTTCCTACAAGGATTCAGAAAATATAACTCCCGAGTCTGTAAGTAAAATAGCAAAAAAGCCTTAGTGATTTTTCACGTTTAAAGATGGTGGCACTTCCGGTTCGATCGACAAACTCCATATTTTGTGTACGAATCAGTAATTCCTTATCTAGTATCGAAAAAAAAAATTAGGTCATTCTGACCTATATTTCGACGATTTTTTGGAAAACTTTGATCCTTAATTTCACCAAGGGGAGATAATTTAGAAAATTTCTAATTATATTTTTGAAGTCACATCGGTAGGATCTACTTATATACTAAATTGAATGAAAATCGCACAACTATTAAAGAAGTTGTCAAATTGGTCTAAACTTCCGGTTCGAAATCACAGCGACGAATTTTCGAAATTCGAAAATGTGAAACTGCTGATGAAAATGATTTTTTTCAAGGTATTCAAAGAAAAAAGATTTAGTAAAATCGGTCAAAAAACAATAAAGTTACGACTATGCATTGTCCATTTTGTCGTTCGTAAATTTCGGTGATTTCGAAATCGTAAAACGTTTCGAAAATATATTTAATCAACAGCTACCACCCATTCTTGGGGGGATAGGTAAAAGTTTCATAAAGATACTGTGCTTAGATTCTGAGAAATCCGATTTGTGGATAAAACACAAAAAAAAATAACAATATAGATCTGCTACTGTCCCATGCAGATATGAAAGCTTTCATATTCATCGCCACGTGTCATTGATTGTATCAAGTATCCTAAATAAAAGGATAAGAAGAAAAAATTATCAAAATTCGTCAAAAACTCGCAAAATTACAAGTCTAAATATAGTATGAAACATTGCACCCAGGCATAACAATAATCTGAAAACTAAAGGGAAATAACCGAAACTTGTATTACTGTAATGAGACGGATGAGAAAATGAAATGAAAATTGCCGGAAAAAAAATAAAAATGACAGGTTGGACAGGCGACTTTACTCCTTGTCACGTACAACCGAGCATTCGAAAACACGCGCGTGCTAACCATTCAGCCGCCCAACCCCCCTTTGAAATCAGACACGTACAAGCCACTCACAACAAAATGGTAAATTAATGAGTTTAGGGCAAAAAGGCGTCTACAGCACCCGGTGTTCCCAGGAGGTCACCCATCCTAGTACTAACCGGGCCCGACGTTGCTTAACTTGAGTGATCGGACGAGAACTGGTGTTTTCAACATGGTATGACCGTAGACGAGAGAAGGTGGACAGAACCCGTAGTTATACATACTTGAATTGACCCGCTTATTGATTTTTTTTTGGGGGGGGGGGGTTGTCGGTTTTAAAAAGCACAGCACAGCACCCGGTGTTCCCAGGCGGTCACCCATCCAAGTACTGACCGGGCCCGACGTTGCTTAACTTCAGTGATCGGACGAGAACTGGTGTTTTCAACGTGGTGTGGCCGTAGACGAGAGAAGGTGGACAGAACCCGTAGTTATACTTACCTGAATTGACCCGCTTATTGATTTTTTTTTGTTTTTTGTCGGTTTTAAAAAGGCGCCTACAGCACCCGATGTTCCCAGGCGGTCACCCATCCAAGTACTGACCGGGCCCAACGTTGCTTAACATGAGTGATCGGACGAGAACTGGTGTTTTCAACGTGGTATGGCCGTAGACGAGACGGGGTGGACAGAACCCGTAGTTATACTTACCGGAATTGACCCGCTTATTGATTTTTGGGGCGGTTTTTGTCGGTTTTAAAAAGGCGTCTATAGCACCCGGTGTTCCCAGGCGGCCACCCATCCAAGCACTAACCGGGCCCGGCGTTGCTTAACTTCAGTGATCGGACAAGAACTGGTGTTTTCAACGTGGTGTGGCCGTAGACGAGAGAAGGTGGGCAGAACCCGTAGTTATACTTACCTGAATTGACCCGCTTATTGATTTTTTTTTTGTGGGGGGGGGGGGGAGGTGTCGGTTTTAAAAAGGCGTCTACAGCACCCGGTGTTCCCAGGCGGTCACCCATCCAAGTACTGACCGGGCCCGACGTTGCTTAACTTCAGTGATCGGACGAGAACTGGCGTTTTCAACGTGGTGTGGCCCCGTAGTTATACTTACCTGAATTGACCCGCTTATTGATTTTTTTTTTTTGGGGGGGGGGGTCGGTTTTAAAAAGGCGTCTACAGCACCCGGTGTTCCCAGGCGGTCACCCATCCAAGTACTGACCGGGCCCGACGTTGCTTAACTTCAGTGATCGGACGAGAACTGGTGTTTTCAACGTGGTGTGGCCGTAGACGAGAGAAGGTGGACAGAACCCATACTTGTGCTTACTCAAATTCTTTTTGTGACTTATTCCCTGGGGAGACGGGCCGAGCGCAGAGCTGGAGTGGTGCAAAAGAGTGCGCACTGTGGTCTGATTGGCGGAAAATTGATTTTTTCACGAAGAATCAGGGCAAAAAGGCGTCTACAGCACCCGGTGTTCCCAGGCGGTCACCCATCCAAGTACTAACCGGGCCCGACGTTGCTTAACTTCAGTGATCGGACGAGAACTGGTGTTTTCAACGTGGTATGGCCGTAGACGAGAGAAGCTGGACAGAACCCGTAGTTATACTTACCTGAATTGATCCGCTTATTGATTTTTTGTTTTGTTTTTTGTTTTAGAGTATTTAATTGTTTTAAAGAGACACGTTAAGGGTTGTTCATAGTTAAATTAAAGTTTAATTTTAAATAAGACCAATAAAATTAGGATTTAATAATGCCAGACTAATATTAAATAAAGTTTTCAATTAAGAATAATTAATTATTGGTCTAATGCAATGAAATGCTTTGATTTGACGGATGAAATGTACGATGGGTGTTCACACTATGTGGCTAAGGCGTTGGCCTGCTAGCCAGGAGGTCGGGTGTTCGATCCCTGCATTGGCCGAGAAAGTTCATCTCGATATTCTGGCGTGTCCCCCCATCCGCCGTGTACACATTGGAGTGCACGTAAAGGATCCCTTAGCAGTTGGAATTCTATATTGTTGAATAAGCTCTATACGATGACTAAATGTGCAGATTGCAGCCACCCACACTGCATGTTTTGCTTAACAATGAAAGGGTGCGGTTTTCAATTTTCGATTCTTTTATTCTACTACTCCGGATATTTTGGACTGTTGATCTATGGTTTCATATAAAAGACTACCGATAAGCCTCTTTGTAGAAGAAGTTCCCCCAAAATATTATGTTGACTTTAAGAGAAAAGGACCTTTAAAAATGCTCCAAATCGTAAAAATACGACTTTTTGGATTTTCGATCTCTTTTTTCTGCTACCCCTGATATTTAAAAAAAAATGATACAATGATTTCACACAACGGGCTAGCTATTAGACTCTCGATTGACAAGAGTTTCATCACCCTCCCTTCATTATAACCGAAGTTATTGTGCCCTAAAGAATCAACAAATCAGCATGCTTATCTCTGCTTACCCTAGGCAGAAAATGTTCATCTTTGCACTCAATCATGACATTGACCTAGTGAACGTCTACACCAAGATTGAACATTCTAACTCAATTAGAAGGAGAGTTATTGTGTTTCAAAGTCTCGGCCCTTCAAATTGCTACTACTTTTCATATTCACTTCAAAATGGCAACCATCAGTTGACCTAAATCAAAATTCTGCTCCCTACGATTTTCGGGCCATCCTTCAAGGATTCAGAAAATATAACTCCCGTGTCTGTAAGTAAGATAGCAAAAAAGCCTTAGGGATTTTTCATGTTTCAAGATGGTGGCATTTCCGGTTTGATCGACAAACTCCATATGTTGTGTAGGAATCAGTAATTACCTGTCGAGTATCGAAAAAAATTATCAGGTCATTCTGACCTATATTTCGACGATTTTTTTTAAAACTTTGATCCTTAATTTCACCAAGGGGAGATAATTTAGAAAATTTCTCATTATAATTTTGAAGTCACATTGGTAAGATCTACTTAAATACTAAATTTCATGAAAATCGTACAACTATTAAAGAAGTTGTCAAATTGGTCTAAACTTCCGGTTCGAAATCACAGCGACGAATTTTCGAAATTCGAAAATGTGAAACTGCATATGAAAATGATTTTTTTCAAGGTATTCAAAGAAAAAAGAATTAGTAAAATCGGTAAAAAAATAGCAAAGTTACGACTATGCATTGTCAGTTCTTTCGTTCGTAAAATTCGGTGATTTCGAATTCGCAAAACGTTTTGAAAATATATTTAATCAACAGCCACCACCCATTTTTGGGGGGTAGGTCAAAGTTTCAGAAACATCCTATGGATAGATTCTGTGAAATCCGATTTGCAGGAAAAACACAAAAAAAATAATAACTAGATCTGCTACTGTCCCATGCAGATATGAAAGCTTTCATATCCACAGTCACTTCCTGTCACATGTCATGGGTCATATGAATAATCCGAACAAGGAAAAAAAATCATTAAAATCGGTCACAATCTAGTAAAGTTAATGTGATTTTTCACTCGTAAAGAATTTTGTCAGCACGAAAAACATCAAAGGCAAAAATCGAATTTTTGAAATATTCAAATACCGTATCCCGACTATCCTGAAATGTATTAATGTCAGACATAGGAGACGCATTGGACATACTATGCTCTATTGTGTTTGTTTACAAGTCCGTAAATGTCGATTTTTCACTATGTTTCATATTCACTTCAAAATGGTGACTACCAGTTGACCTAAATCAAAATTCTACTTCGAACTTCATCAAGACATTGACCTAGTGAATGCCTATACCAAGTTTGAACATTGTACCCCAATTAGAAGAAGAGTTATTGTGTTCCAGAGTCATCAAGGTATTGGCCTAATAAACACCCACACCAAGTCTAGCTGAATTAGAAAGAGAGTTATATTGTCCCAAACTAGATCATTTCGGGACTAACATATAGTTTGATTTTATTTCAATATTTCGCTTGCGCCTAGAGGTCTTTTTTTTTGTTATAAGCAATATTTTTATTCAGATTTCTATCTGAATAGGGATTGGGGAACAGGCATAGCCTATATTAAACCCTTCTCCCTAGGTAGAGGTCTTTGGCAGTGGAAGGAAACCGGAGGAAATGAAGAAAACCCACCAAGATGGACAGGCGACCTTAGTCCTTGTCAGGTACGACCGGAGATTCGAACACACGCTAGCTGACTCGATGACAGGCTTTATGATACAGCGCGCGCGTGCTAACCATTCAGCCACCAAACTCCCCTTTGAAATCAGACACGTGCAATATGTCATATAAGAAGAATAACAAGTCGCTCAAATACAAAATGGTAAATTAATGAGCTTAGGTCAAAAGGTTGAGCTACTGTTTTAGAGTATTTAATTGTTTTAAAGAGACACATTAAGGGTTGTTCATAGTTAAATCAAAGTTTAATTTTAAATAAGACGAACGTCTACCAATAAAATGAGGATTTAATAATAATAAAATAAAGTTTCAAATTAAGAATAATTAATTATTGGTCTAATGCAATGAAATGCTTTGATTTGACGGATGAAATGTACGATGGGTGTCCACACTATGTGGCGAAGGCGTTGACCTGCTAGCCAGGAGGTCGGGTGTTCGATCCCTGCATTGGCCAAGAAAGTTCATCTCGATTTTCTGGCGTGTCCTCCCACCGGCGTGTACACATTGGAGTGCACGTAAAAGATTCCTTAGCAGTTGGAATTCGATAATGTTGAATAAGCTCTATACGATGACTAAATGTGCAGATTGTAGCCACCCACACTGCATGTTTTGCTTAACAATGAAAGGGTGCCGTTTTCAATTTTCGATCCTTTTATTCTTCTACTCCTGATATTTTGGACTGTTGATCGATGGTTTCATATAAAAGACTACCGATAAGACTCATTGTACAAGAAGTTCCCCAAAAATATTATGTTGACTTTAAGAGAAAAGGACCTTTAAAAATGCTCCAAATCGTAAAAATACGACTTTTTGGATTTTCGATCTCTTTTTTCTGCTACCCCTGATATTTAAAAAAAATGATACAATGATTTCACACAACGGGCTAACTATTAGACTCTCGATTGACAAGAGTTTCATCACCCTCCCTTCATTATAACCGAAGTTATCGTGCCCAAAAGAATCAACAAATCAGCATGCTTATCTCTGCTTACCCTAAGCAGAAAATGCTCATCTTTGAACTCAATCATAACATTGACCTAGTGAACGTCTACAACAAGTTTGAACATTCTAGCTTAATTAGAAGGAGAGTTATTGTGTTCCAAAAACTCGGCCCTTCAAATTGCTTCTATTTTTCATTTTCAATTCAAAATTGTGACTCCCAGTTGACCTAAATGAAAATTCTACTCCCGACGTTTTTTAGGCCTTCCTCCAAGGATTCAGAAAATATAATTCCCGTGTCTGTAAGTAAAATAGCAAAATGGCGTTTGAGGTTTTTACATTTCAAGATGGTGGCACTTCCGGGTTGAGCTACAAACTCCATTTTTTGTGTACGAATCAGTGGTCTCGGAACTAGTAACCAAAAGAAAATTCAAGATGATTTGACCTATATTTCGTCGATTTTTTTGAAAATTTCGATCCTCAATTTCTCCAAGGGGAGATAATTTAGAAAATTTCTGAAGTCATTTTTCAAGTCGCATCATTAAGGTTTACTTACATATTAAATTTCATGAAAATCGTACAACTACTAAAGAAGTTGTCGAGTTGGTCTAAACTTCCGGTTCGATATCACAGCAACGAATTTTCGAAATTCGAAAATCCGAAATTGCAGATTTGAAGTAAATGTCTCAAGGTACTCATAGAAAAAAGAATTAATTAAATAGGTCAAATAGTCACAAAGTTACAGCATTGTAGGTCAAATGCATTCGTTCGTAAAATTCGGTGATTTCGGATTCGTAAAACGTTTTGAAAATATATTTAATCAAGGTTCGCACCCCATTTATGGGGGGGGGGGTAGGTCAAAGTTTCAGAAAGATCCTATGGTTAGATTCTGAGAAATCCGATTTGCAGAAAATACACAAAAAAAAAATAACTAGATCTGCTACTGTCCCATGCAGATATGAAAGCTTTCATATTCACTGTCACTTCCTGTCACATGTCATGGGTCATATAAATAATCCGAACAAGAAAATATAAATCATTAAAATTGGTCACAATCTAGCGAAATTAATGTGATTTTTCACCCGTAAACAACTTTGTCGGCACGAAAAACATCAAAGGCGAAATTCGAATTTTTGAAATATTCAAATACCAAAAATTCGACCCGTATCCCGTCTATCCTGAAATTGAAATGTATTAAATTTTAGACATAGGAGACGCATTGAACTTGTCGATTTTTCACTATGTTTCATATTCACTTCAAAATTTCCACCATCAGCGCTGACCTAAATCAAAATTCTGCTCTGAACGTTTTTTTAGGTTTTCCTTCAAGGATTCAGAAAATGTAACTCCCATGTCTGAAAGTGCAATATCGCAAATGTTCTAGTGTTTTTTCACGTTTCAAGATGGTGGCACTTCCGGTTCGATCGACAAACTCCATGTTTTGTGTACGAATCAGTAATTACTTGTCTAGTATCGATCATTCTGACCTTTATTTCGACGATTTTTTTGAAAATTTTGATTCTTAATTCCACCAAGGGGCGATTTTTTAGAAAATTTTAAAAGTCATTTTTCAAGTCGCATCAGTAATGTCTAGTTACATACTAAATTTCATGAAAATCGTACAACTATTAAAGAAATTGTCAAGTTGGTCTCAACTTCCGGTTCGAAATCACAGCGACGAATTTTCGAATATTACAAAACTTTTAAAAATAAGCTCCCCCTGACCACTTTAATCGTTCGCAATAAACGTTTGCCCCTTAAAATCGGCAAATTGCTGACTTTAAAGTGAGAAACATTACAACCGGGCGAAATTTTCTGTTTTATCACTTTTACAGTACCGTTGATTACCAACCGATTATTACAAAACTTTAAAAAAGAGAAAGAGAGAAATGCGGCTTAACGTCCATTCGACACAAACGAGGTCATTTCGGGACTGACATATGTCTTTTAATTTTATCTTTAGCCGTGGGAGGAAACCGAGGGACACGGAGAAAACCCACGAGGTTGGACACCATACTCCATGTCACGCGCAACCTGGAAATCGAAACGTCGCCGGTTGGCTCAATGACAGACGTTACGATACAGCGCGCACATGCTTACCATTCAGCCATTCAGGCTGCCTAAGATCGGGAAATTGCTGACTTATAGCAAGAAACATTTCAACCGGGCATTTCAATCGAAACAACGCCAGTTGACTCAATGACAGACGTTACGATACAGAGCGCCGGTGCTAACCATTCAGCCACGCAACCTCCCTAAATTTGGCAAATTGCTGACCTACAGCGAGAAACATTTCAACCTGGCGAAATTTTCTATTTTAACAGTTTAATTTGCACGGTACCTTTAATTATCAACCGAATATTACAAAACTTTTAAAAATAAGCACCCCCCCCCCCCGACCAGCTTAATCGTTCGCAATCCTAAAATGGGCAAATTGCCGACCTTAAAGTGAGAAACATTACAACCGGGCGAAATTTTCTGTTTTATCACTTTTACAGTACAGTACAATACAGTACAACCGATTATTACAAAACTTTAAAAATAAAAGAGAAAGAGAGAAATGCGGCTTAACGTCCATTCGACACAAACTAGGTCATTTCGGGACTAACATATGGATGGGACGAAAAACCAAGGTCCCGTGTTCACATTGGAGTGCACGTAAAATATCCCTAAGCAGTTGGAATTCGATACTGTTGAATAAGCTTTATACGATGACTATGAATGTGTTAAAATGTACAAAATATAAACAGTATTAATCTAAATCAATAACATAAATGATTACAAATTTTTTTTTAGATAGTTTTAAAATAGAAAACAAATAATTATATCAAATCAAACCTATTCAATTTCAATTAATATGAGGACTGGCTGCAAAGTTCTAAGCCTATGTGTGCAAGACCTATATAATGTTGATGTTTCCTTTTATTTTTATATATAGACTATTCAAAAAAAGTAGGGGATATTTGATTTTTAAGTGTTATTAAAGTCACCTAATGAAACTGACGAAGAAACAAATGACAAAATGAAATGAAGTTCACATACATCGATTTATTCCAAATGATCGTTAGACTAAGTAAGGCACAAACTGACCATTATAAGGGTAAAATGATACCCGGGGTAAAACAGCAAAGTTACCACAGCATCACAACAAAGTCAGTAACGGATAAATCCTCCTCTGTTTGCCAAACAAGCATTGATCCGACGTGGCATACTCCTAATGAGACGTCTAAGGTCATTTTGGTCCAGATTGTCCCATTCCTGTTGCAACACAGCAGCAAGTTCTTGGACATTGGCAGGACGTTGTTGACGTTGACCTAACCTCTGTCCAAGCATGTCCCAGACATTTGAAGTAAATGTCTCAAGGTACTCATAGAAAAAAGAATTAGTTAAATAGGTCAAATAGTCACAAAGTTACAGCATTGTAGGTCAAATGCATTCGTTCGTAAAATTTGGTAATTTCGGATTCGTAAAAGGTTTTGAAAATATATTTAATCAAGGTTCGCACCCCATTTATGGGGGGGGGGGGTTGTAGGTCAAAGTTTCAGAAAGATCCTATCGTTAGATTCTGAGAAATCCGATTTGCAGAAAATACACAAAAAAAAAAATAATAATAATAACTAGATCTGCTACTGTCCCATGCAGATATGAAAGCTTTCATATTCATCGCCACGTGTCATTGATTGTATCAAGTATCCTAAATAAAAGGATAAAAAGAAAAAATTATCAAAATTGGTCAAAAACTCGCAAAATTACAAGTCTAAATATAGTATGAAACATTGCACCCAGGCATAACAATAATCTGAAAACTAAAGGGAAATAACCGAAACTTGTATTACTGTAATGAGACGGATGAGAAAATGAAATGAAAATTGCTGGAAAAAAATTAAAAATGACAGGTTGGACAGGCGACCTTACTCCTTGTCACGTACAACCGAGCATTCGAAAACACGCTAGTTAACTCAATGACAGGCGCGCGTGCTAACCATTCAGCCGACCAACGCCGCTTTGAAATCAGACATGTACAAGCCACTCATAACAAAATGGTAAATTAATGAGTTTAGGGCAAAAAGGCGTCTACAGCACCCGGTGTTCCCAGGCCGTCACCCATCCTAGTACTAACCGGGCCCGACGTTGCTTAACTTGAGTGATCGGACGAGAACTGGTGTTTTCAACATGGTATGACCGTAGACGAGAGAAGGTGGACAGAACCCGTAGTTATACATATTTGAATTGACCCGCTTATTGATTTTTTTGGGGGGTTTTGTCGGTTTTAAAAAGGCGTCTACAGCACCCGGTGTTCCCAGGCGGTCACCCATCCAAGTACTGACCGGGCCCGACGTTGCTTAACTTCAGTGATCGGACGAGAACAGGTGTTTTCAACGTGGTGTGGCCGTAGACGAGAGAAGGTGGACAGAACCCGTAGTTATACTTACCTGAATTGACCCGCTTATTGATTTTTTTTTTGTTTTTTGTCGGTTTTAAAAAGGCGCCTACAGCACCCGATGTTCCCAGGCGGTCACCCATCCAAGTACTGACCGGGCCCGACGTTGCTTAACTTCAGTGATCGGACGAGAACTGGTGTTTTCAACGTGGTACGGCTGTAGACGAGAGGGGGTGGACAGAACCCGTATTTATACTTACCGGAATTGACCCGCTTATTGATTTTTGGGGCGGTTTTTGTCGGTTTTAAAAAGGCGTCTATAGCACCCGGTGTTCCCAGGCGGTCACCCATCCAAGTACTAACCGGGCCCGACGTTGCTTAACTTCAGTGATCGGACAAGAACTGGTGTTTTCAACGTGGTGTGGCCGTAGACGAGAGAAGGTGGGCAGAACCCGTAGTTATACTTACCTGAATTGACCCGCTTATTATTTTTTTTTTGGGGGGGGGGGGAGGTGTCGGTTTTAAAAAGGCGTCTACAGCACCCGGTGTTCCCAGGCGGTCACCCATCCAAGTACTGACCGGGCCCGACGTTGCTTAACTTCAGTGATCGGACGAGAACTGGTGTTTTCAACGTGGTGTGGCCGTAGACGAGAGAACGTGGACAGAACCCGTAGTTATACTTACCTGAATTGACCCGCTTATTGTTTTTTTTTTTGGGGGGGGGGGTCGGTTTTTAAAAGGTGTCTACAGCACCCGGTGTTCCCAGGCGGTCACCCATCCAAGTACTGACCGGGCCCGACGTTGCTTAACTTCAGTGATCAGACGAGAACTGGTGTTTTCAACGTGGTGTGGCCGTAGACGAGAGAAGGTGGACAGAACCCATACTTGTGCTTACTCAAATTCTTTTTGTGTCTTATTCCCTGTGGAGACGGGCCGAGTGCAGAGCTGGAGTGGTGCAAAAGAGTGCGCGCTGTGGTCTGATTGGCGGAAAATTGATTTTTTCACGAAAATCAGGGCAAAAAGGCGTCTACAGCACCCGGTGTTCCCAGGCGGTCATCTATCCAAGTACTAACCGGGCCCGACGTTGCTTAACTTCAGTGATCGGACGAGAAGTGGTGTTTTCAACGTGGTATGGCCGTAGACGAGAGAAGCTGGACAGAACCCGTAGTTATACTTACCTGAATTGACCCGCTTATTGATTTTTTGTTTTGTTTTTTGTTTTAGAGTATTTAATTGTTTTAAAGAGACACGTTAAGGGTTGTTCATAGTTAAATTAAAGTTTAATTTTAAATAAGACCAATAAAATTAGGATTTAATAATGCCAGAATAATATTAAATAAAGTTTTAAATTAAGAATGATTAATTATTGGTCTAATGCAATGAAATGCTTTGATTTGACGGATGAAATGTACGATGGGTGTTCACACTATTGGCTAAGGCGTTGGCCTGCTAGCCAGGAGGTCGGGTGTTCGATCCCTGCATTGGCCGAGAAAGTTCATCTCGATATTCTGGCGTGTCCCCCCATCCGCCGTGTACACATTGGAGTGCACGTAAAAGATCCCTTAGCAGTTGGAATTCTATATTGTTGAATAAGCTCTATACGATGACTAAATGTGCAGATTGTAGCCACCCACACTGCATGTTTTGCTTAACAATGAAAGGGTGCGGTTTTCAATTTTCGATCCTTTTATTCTACTACTCCTGATATTTTGGACTGTTGATCTATGGTTTCATATAAAAGACTACCGATAAGACTCTTTGTAGAAGACGTTCCCCCAAAATATTATGTTGACTTTAAGAGAAAAGGACCTTTAAAAATGCTCCAAATCGTAAAAATACGAATTTTTGGATTTTCGATCTCTTTTTTCTGCTACTCCTGATATTTAAAAAAAATGATACAATGATTTCACACAACGGGCTAGCTATTAGACTCTCGATTGACAAGAGTTTCATCACCCTCCCTTCATTATAACCGAAGTTATTATGCCCTAAAGAATCAACAAATCAGCATGCTTATCTCTGCTTACCCTAGGCAGAAAATGTTCATCTTTGCACTCAATCATGACATTGACCTAGTGAACGTCTACACCAAGATTTAACATTCTAGCTCAATTAGAAGGAGAGTTATTGTGTTTCAAAGTCTCGGCCCTTCAAATTGCTACTACTTTTCATATTCACTTCAAAATGGCAACCATCAGTTGACCTAAATCAAAATTCTGCTCCCTATGATTTTTGGGCCATCCTTCAAGGATTCAGAAAATATAACTCCCGTGTCTGTAAGTAAGATAGTAAAAAAGCCTTAGGGATTTTTCATGTTTCAAGATGATTGCATTTCCGGATTGATCGACAAACTCCATATTTTGTGTAGGAATCAGTAATTACCTGTCGAGTATCGAAAAATATTTTCAGGTCATTCTGACCTATATTTCGACGATTTTTTTTAAAAAATTTGATCCTAAAGTTCACCAAGGGGAGATAATTTAGAAAATTTCTCATTATAATTTTGAAGTCACATTGGCAAGATCTACTTAAATACTAAATTTCATGAAAATCGTACAACTATTAAAGAAGTTGTCAAATTGGTCTAAACTTCCGGTTCGAAATCACAGCGACGAATTTTCGAAATTCGAAAATGTGAAACTGCAGATGAAAATGATTTTTTTCAAGGTATTCAAAGAAAAAAGAATTAGTAAAATCGGTAAAAAAATAGCAAAGTTACGACTATGCATTGTCAGTTTTTTCGTTCGTAAAATTCGGTGATTTCCAATTCGCAAAATGTTTTGAAAATATATTTAATCAACAGCCACCACCCATTTTTGGGGGGGTAGGTCAAAGTTTCAGAAACATCCTATGGATAGATTCTGTGAAATCCGATTTGCAGGAGAAACACAAAAAAAAAAAATAATAACTAGATCTGCTACTGTCCCATGCAGATATGAAAGCTTTCATATTCATCGTCACGTGTCATTGATTGTATCAAGTATCCTAAATAAAAGGATAAGAAGAAAAAATTATCAAAATTGGTCAAAAACTCGCGAAGTTACAAGTCTAAATATAGTATGAAACATTGCACCCAGGCATAACAATAATCTGAAAACTAAAAGGAAATAACTGAAACTTGTATTACTGTAATGAGACGGATGAGAAAATGAAATGAAAATGGCGGGAAAAAAAATAAAAATGGCAGGTTGGACAGGCGACCTTACTCCTTGTCACGTACAACCGGGCATTTGAAAACACGCTAGTTAACTCAATGACAGGCGCGCGTGCTAGCCATTCAGCCACCCAACCCCCCTTTGAAATCCGACACCTGCAATATGTCATATAGGAAGAATAAGAAGTCGCTCACAACAAAATGGTAAATTAATGAGTTTAGGTCAAAAGGTTGAGCTACTATTTTAGAGTACTTAATAGTTTTAAAGAGACACGTTAAGGGTTGTTCATAGTTAAATGGAAGTTTAATTTTAAATAAGACCAATAAAATTAGGATTTAATAATGCCAGACAAATATTTCCAATATGTTTGGTTATAAGTAGGAAATCATGACGACTTCTTAAGCATGTTTTAAACAAAGGATCATAGACTGCAATATACAAGAATGGCACTCTGCAATAAAAAAACTGGCCAAAGCAAGATTTCTATGCAGAAATTAAATAATTGCTAGAACCAGAAAAATATTTATCCACTATAATAAATAAGCAACATAGAGAAAATGAAATGAAATTGAATGGGGTTTAACGTCCTACTGTTCTGCTCCTAAAATGGGCTAATGAAGACGGGCATATGCCATAAAGTGCGCAATGAGGGAAATTTTACCCGGGCAGCGGCGTTACGGCCTACGAGGTTGGACAGGCGACCATACTCCTTGTCACGTACAACCAAGAAATCGAAACAACGCCAGTTGACTCAATGACAGACGTTATGATACAGAGCGCACGTGCTAACCATTCAGCCACGCAACCTCCCTAAAATCGGCAAATTGCTGACCTACAGCGAGAAACATTTCAACCGGGCCAAATTTTCTATTTTAACAGTTTAATTTGCACGGTACCTTTAGTTATCAACCGAATATTACAAAACTTTTAAAAATAAGCCCCCCCTGACCAGCTTAAGCGTTCGAAATAAACGTTTGCCCCTTAAAATCGGCAAATTGCTGACTTTAAAGTGAGAAACATTACAACCGGGCGAAATTTTCTGTTTTATCACTTTTACAGTACCTTTGATTACCAACCGATTATTACAAAACTTTGAAAATAAAAGAGAAAGAGAGAAATGCGGCCTAATGTCCATTTGACACAAACTAGGTAATTTCGTGACTAACATATGTTTTTAAATTTTATTTAAAAACTCCCCTTGCGCTTACTGGTCTTTAGCCGTTGGGAGGAAACCGAAGGACACGGAGAAAACCCACGAGGTTGGACATCATACTTCATGTCACGTGCAACCTCTAGATCGAAACGACGCTCGTTGACTCAATGACAGACGTTACGATACAGCGCGCACATGCTAACCATTCAGCCATTCAGCCTCCCTGAATTCGGAAAATTGCTGACTTATAGCAAGAAACATTTCAACCGGGCGAAATTTTCTGTTTTAACAGTTTAATGTGCACGGTACTTTAATTACCAACCGATTATTACAAAACTTTTGAAAATAAGCTCCAACTGACCAGCTTAATCGTATGCAATAAACGTTTGGCCTGAATTGAAAGTTCTGCACGGAGAAAGTTCATCTTGATTTCCCGGCGTGGTTACCCGTTGTCAGTGAGGCAGAACGGGGGGCCTGACAAGCACAGCTGTCTAGTCGTTCGGATGGGACAAAAAACCAAGGTCCCGTGTACACATTGGATTGCACGTAAAATATCCCTAAGCAGTTGGAATTCGATACTGTTGAATAAGCTCTATACGATGACTAAATGTGTAGATTGTAGTCACCCACACTGCATGTTTCGCTTAACAATGAAAGGGTGCCGTTTTCAATTTTCGATCCCTTTGTTCTTCTACTCCTGGTATGTTGGACTGTTGATCGATGGTTTCATATAAAAGACTACCAATAAGACTCTTTGTAGAAGAAATTCCCCAAAAATATTACGTTGACTTTACGAGAAAGACGTCTAAACATGCTCCAAATTGTAAAAATACGACTTTTTGGATTTTCAATCTCTTTGTTTCGGCTATCCCTGATATTTAAAAAAAATGATACAATGATTTCAAACAACAGGCTAGCTATTAGACTCTCTATTGACAAAAGTTTCATCGCCCTCCCTTCATTATAACCGAAGTTATCGTGCTCTAAAGAATCAACAAATCAACATGCTTATCTCTGCTTACCCTAAGCAGAAAATGCTCATCTTTGAACTCCATCATAACATTGACCTAGTGAACGTCTACACCAAGTTTGAACATTCTAGCTTAATTAGAATGAGAGTTATTGTGTTTCAAAATCTCGGCCCTTCAAATTGCTACTACTTTTCATATTCACTTCAAAATGGCAACCATCAGTTGACCTAAATCAAAATTCTGCTCCCTACGATTTTTGGGCCATCCTTCAAGGATTCAGAAAATATAACTCCCGTGTCTGTAAGTAAGATAGCAAAAAAGCCTTAGGGATTTTTCATGTTTCAAGATGGTGGCATTTCCGGTTCGATCGACAAACTCCATATTTTGTGTAGGAATCAGTAATTACTTGTCGAGTATCGAAAAAAAATCTCAGGTCATTCTGACCTATATTTCGACGATTTTTTTAAAAACTTTGATCCTTAATTTCACCAAGGGGGGATAATTTAGAAAATTTCTCATTATATTTTTGAAGTCACATTGGTAAGATCTACTTATATACTAAATTTCATGAAAATCGTACAACTGTTAAAGAAGTTGTCAAATTGGTCTAAACTTCCGGTTCGAAATCACAGCGACGAATTTTCGAAATTCGAAAATGTGAAACTGCAGATGAAAATGATTTTTTTCAAGGTATTCAAAGAAAAAAGAATTAGTAAAATCGGTCAAAAAATAGCAAAGTTACGACTATGCATTGTCAGTTTTTTCGTTCGTAAAATTCGGTGATTTCGAATTCGCAAAACGTTTTGAAAATATATTTAATCAACAGCCACCACCCATTTTTGGGGGGGTAGGTCAAAGTTTTAGAAACATCCTATGGATAGATTCTGTGAAATCCGATTTGCAGGAAAAACACAAAAAAAAAAATAATAACTAGATCTGCTACTGTCCCATGCAGATATGAAAGCTTTCATATTCATCGTCACGTGTCATTGATTGTATCAAGTATCCTAAATAAAAGGATAGAAGAAAAAATTATCAACATTGGTCAAAAACTCTCGAAGTTACAAGTCTAAATATAGTATGAAACATTGCACCCAGGCATAACAATAATCTGAAAACTAAAGGGAAATAACTGAAACTTGTATTACTGTAATGAGACGGATGAGAAAATGAAATGAAAATGGCGGGAAAAACAAATTAAAAATGGCAGGTTGGACAGGCGACCTTACTCCTTGTCACGTACAACCGGGCATTTGAAAACACGCTAGTTAACTCAATGACAGGCGCGCGTGCTAACCATTCAGCCACCCAACCCCCCTTTGAAATCAGACACGTGCAATATGTCATATAGGAAGAATAAGAAGTCGCTCACAAGAAAATGGTAAATTAATGAGTTTAGGTCAAAAGGTTGAGCTACTGTTTTAGAGTATTTAATAGTTTTAAAGAGACACGTTAAGGGTTGTTCATAGTTAAATGAAAGTTTAATTTTAAATAAGACCAATAAAATTAGGATTTAATAATGCCAGACTAATATTTCCAATATGTTTGGTTATAAGTAGGAAATCGTGACGACTTCTTAAGCATGTTTTAAACAAAGGATCATAGACTGAATTATACAAGAATGGCACTCTGCAATAAAAAAACTGGCCAAAGCAAGATTTCTATGCAGAAATTAAATAATTGTTAGAACCAGAAAAATATTTATCCACTATAATAAATAAGCAACATAGAGAAAATGAAATGAAATTGAATGGGGTTTAACGTCCTACTGTTCTGCTCCTAAAATGGGCTAATGAAGACGGGCATATGCCATAAAGTGTGCAATGAGGGAAATTTTACCCGGGCAGCGGCGTTACGGCCTACGAAGTTGGACAGGCGAACATACTCCTTGTCACGTACAACCAAGAAATCGAAACAACGCCAGTTGACTCAAAGACAGACGTTATTCAGCCACGCAACCTCCCTAAAATCGGCAAATTGCTGACCTGCAGCGAGAAACAGTTCAACCGGGCCAAATTTTCTATTTTAACAGTTTAATTTGCACGGTACCTTTAGTTATCAACCGAATATTACAAAACTTTTAAAAATAAGCTCCCCTTGACCAGCTTAATCGTTCGCAATAAACGTTTGCCCCTTAAAATCGGCAAATTGCTGACTTTAAAGTGAGAAACATTACAACCGGGCGAAATTTTCTGTTTTATCACTTTTACAGTACCTTTGATTACCAACCGTTTATTACAAAACTTTAAAAATAAAAGAGAAAGAGAGAAATGCGGCCTAATATCCATTAGACACAAACTAGGTCATTTCGGGACTACCATATGTTTTTTAATTTTATTTAAAAACTCCCCTTGCGCTTACTGGTCTTTAGCCGTTGGGAGGAAACCGAAGGACACGGAGAAAACCCACGAGGTTGGACATCATACTCCATGTCACGTGCAACCTGGAGATCGAAACGACGCCCGTTGACTCAATGACAGACGTTACGATACAGCGCGCACATGCTAACCATTCAGCCATTCAGCCTCCCTGAATTCGGAAAATTGCTGACTTATAGCAAGAAACATATCAACCGGGCGAAATTTTCTGTTTTAACAGTTTAATGTGCATGGTACTTTAATTACCAACCGATTATTACTAAACTTTTGAAAATATGCTCCAACTGACCAGCTTAATCGTATGCAATAAACGTTTGGCCTGAATTGAAAGTTCTGCACGGAAAAAGTTCATCTTGATTTCCCGGCGTGGTTCCCCGTTGTCAGTGAGGCAGAACGGAGGGCCTGACAAGCACAGCTGTCTAGTCGTTCTGCTGGGACGAAAAAAAAAATATCCCTAAGCAGTTGGAATTCGATACTGTTGAATAAGCTGTATACGATGACTAAATGTGTAGATTGTAGTCACCCACACTGCATGTTTCGCTTAACAATGAAAGGATGCCGTTTTCAATGTTCGATCCTTTTGTTCTTCTACTCCTGATATGTTGGATTGTTGATCGATGGTTTTATATAAAAGACTACCAATAAGACTCTTTGTAGAAGAAGTTCCCAAAAAATATTAAGTTGACTTTACGAGAAAGACCTCTAAACATGCTCCAAATTGTAAAAATACGACTTTTTGGATTTTCAATCTCTTTTTTTCGCGTATCAATGATATTTAAGATAAATGATACAATGATTTCACACAACAGGCTAGCTATTGGACTCTCTATTGACAAAAGTTTCACAGCCCTCCCTTCATTATAACCGAAGTTATCGTGCCCTAAAGAATCAACAAATCAGCATGCCTATCTCTGATTACCCTAGGCAGAAAATGCTCATCTTTGAACTCAATCATGACATTGACCTAGTGAACGTCTACACCAAGTTTGAACATTCTAGCTCAATTAGAAGGAGAGTTATTGTGTTTCAAAGTCTCTGCCCTTCAAATTGCTACTACTTTTCATATTCACTTCAAAATGGTGACCATCACGTGACCGAAATCAAAATTCTGCTCCCTACGATTTTTGGGCCATCCTTCAAGGATTCAGAAAATATAACTCCCGTGTCTGTAAGTAAAATAGCAAAAAAGCCTTAGGGATTTTTCATGTTTCAAGATGGTGGCACTTCCGGTTCGATCGACAAACTCCATATTTTGTGTAGGAATCAGAAATTACTTGTCGAGTATCGAAAATTTTTTTTAGGTCATTCTGACCTATATTTCGACGATTTTTTTGAAAACTTTGATCCTTAATTTCACCAAGGGGAGATAATTTAGAAAATTTCTAATTATATTTTTGAAGTCACATCGGTAAGATCTACTTGTATACTAAATTTCATGAAAATCGTACAACTATTAAAGAAGTTGTCAAATTGGTCTAAACTTCCGGTTCGAAATCACAGCGACGAATTTTCGAAATTCGAAAATGTGAAACTGCAGATGAAAACGATTCTTTTCAAGGTATTCAAAGAAAAAAGAATTAGTAAATTCGGTCAAAAAATAACAAAGTTACGACTATGCATTGTCAGTTTTTTCGTTCGTAAAATTCGGTGATTTCGGATTCGTAAAACGTTTTGAAAATATATTTAAACAACGTTCGCACCCCATTTTTGGGGGGGTAGGTCAAAGTTTCAGAAAGATCCCATGGTTAGATTCTGAGAAATCCGATTTGCAGAAAATACACAAAAAAAAAAAATAATAATAATCTTAACAGAAACAATAAGCTTTCATATGTAATATGAAAGCTTAATAATCTTAACAGAAACAATAAGCTTTCATATGAAATATGAAAGCTTAATAATCTTAACAGAAACAATAAGCTTTCATATGAAATATGAAAGCTTAACTAGATCTGCTACTGTCCCATGCAGATATGAAAGCTTTCATATTCATCGTCACGTGTCATCGATTATATCAAGTATCTCAAATGAAAGGATAAGAATAACAAACTATCAAAATTGGTCAAAAACTCGCGAAGTTGCAAGTCTAAATATAGTATGAAACATTGCATAATCTGAAAACTAAAGGGAAATAACTGATACTTGTGTTGCTGTAATCGGGATGACTTCCCACTTCAAAACTTTCAGAAAAATGAAATGAAAATGGTAAGAAAAGATCGAAAAATTAAATGAGATAACTTTGAACAAAACTAAAAAAATTTGAATCAGGTTGATCCCAATTGTTTGAATATTTACGTTAAATATGTAAATTTGGAAAAATATAAAGACAAAATTATCAAAATCGGTCAAAACTCACAAAGTTACAAATTTAAATGTAGTGAGAAACATTGCACCCGGGCAAAAAAATAATCTTTAAACTAAAGGGAAATAACCTAAACTTGTATAGCTGTAATCGGGCTTCCAAAATTAGAGATATGTTATATAATTATGGTTTCCAATATGTTAGGTTATAAGTAGGAAATCGTGACAACTTCTTAAGCATGTTTTAAACAAAGGGTCATAGACTGCAATATACAAGAATGGCACTTTGCAATAAAAAAAAACTGGTCAAAGCAAGATTTCTATGCAGAAATGAAATAATTAATAGAACCAGAAAAACATTTATCCACTATAATAAATAAGCAACATAGAGAAAATGAAATCAAATTGAATGGGGTTTAACGTCCTACTCCTAAAATGGGCTAATGAAGACGGGCATACGCCATAAAGTGTGCAATGAGGGAAATTTTACCCGGGCAGCGGCGTTACGGCCTACGAGGTTGGACAGGCGACCATACTCCTTGTCACGTACAACCAAGAAATCGAAACAACGCTAGTTGACTCAATGACAGACGTTATGATACACAGCGCACGTGCTAACCATTCAGTCACGCAACCTCCCTAAAATCGGCAAATTGCTGACCTACAGATAGAAACATTTCAACCGGGCGAAATCTTCTATTTTATTAGTTTAATTTGCACGATACCTTTAGTTATCAACCGAATATTACAAAACTTTTAAAAATAAGCTCCCCCTGACCAGCTAAATCGTTCGCAATAAACGTTTTCCCCTTAAAATCGGCAAATTGCTGACTTTAAAGTGAGAAACATTACAACCGGGCGAAATTTTCTGTTTTATCACTTTTACAGTATCTTTGATTACCAACCGATTATTACAAAACTTTAAAAATAAAAAAAAGAAAGAGAGAAATGCGGCTAAACGTCCATTCGACACAAACTAGGTCATTTCGGGACTATGTTTTTTAATTTTATTTAAAAACTCCCCTTGCGCGTACTGGTCTTTAGCTGTTGGGAGGAAACCGAAGGACACGGAGAAAACCCACGAGGTTGGACACCATACTCCATGTCACGTGCAATCTCGAAATCGAAACGACGCCCGTTGACTCAATGACAGACGTTACGATACAGCGCGCACATGCTAACCATTCAGCCATTCAGCCTCCCTTAAAAATAAGCTCCCCATGACCAGCTTCATTGTTCGCAATAAACATTTGCCCTCTAAAATCCGCAAATTGCTGACTTTAAAGTGAGAAACATTACAACCGGGCGAAATTTTATCTTTTATCACTTTTACAGTACCTTTGATTACCAACCGATTATTACAAAACTTTAAAAATAAAAGAGAAAGAGAGAAATGCGGCTCAACGTCCATTCGACACAAACTAGGTCATTTCGGGACTAACATATGTTTTTTAATTTTATTTATAAACTTCCCTTGCGCGTACCGGTCTTTAGCCGTGGGAGGAAACCGAAGGACACGGAGAAAACCCACGAGGTTGGACACCATACTCCATGTCACGTGCAACTTGCAAATCGAAACGACGCCGGTTGACTCAATGACAGACGTTACGATACAGCGAGCACATGCTAACCATTCAGCCTCCCTAAAATCTGGAAATTGCTGACTTATAGCAAGAAACATTTTAACCGGGCGAAATTTTCTGTTTTAACAGTTTAATTCGCACGGTATTTTAATTACCAACCGATTATTACAAAACTTTTGAAAATAAGCCCCAACTGACCAGCTTAATCGTATGCAATAAACGTTTGGCCTGAATTGAAAGTTCTGCAACGAGAAAGTTCATCTCGATTTTCCGGCGTGGTTCCCCCTTGTCAGTGAGCAGAACGGAGGGCCTGACAGCTGTCTAGTCATTCGGATGGGACGAAAAACCAAGGTCGCGTGTACACATTGGAGTGCACGTAAAATATCCCTAAGTAGTTGGAATTCGATACTGTTGAATAAGCTGTATACGATGACTAAATGTGCAGATTGTAGTCACCCACACTGCATGTTTCGCTTAACAATGAAAGGGTGCCGTTTTCAATGTTCGATCCTTTTATTCTTCTACTCCAGATATTTTGGACTGTTGATCGAAGTTTTCATATAAAAGACTACCGATAAGACTCTTTGTAGAAGAAGTTCTCAAAAAGTATTATGTTGACTTTAAGAGAAAAGAACCTTTAAAGATGCTCCAAATCGTAAACATACGACTTTTTGGATTTTCGATCTCTTTTTTTCTGCAATCCCTGATATTTAAAAATAAGATACAACGATTTCACACAACAGGCCAGCTATTACACTCTCGATTAACAAGAGTTTCACCGCCCTCCCTTCATTATAACCGAAGTTATCTTGCCCTAAAGAATAAAAAAATCAGCATGCTTATCTCTGCTTACCCTAGGCAGAAAATGCTCATCTTTTAACTCAATCATGACATTGACATAGTGAACGTTTACACCAAGATTGAACATTCTAGCTCAATTAGAATGAGAGTTATTGTGTTTCAAAGTTTCGGCCCTTCAAATTGCTACTACTTTTCATATTCACTTCAAAATGGCAACCATCAATTGACCTAAATCAAAATTCTGCTCTGAACAATTTTTAGGCCATCTTTCAAGGATTCAGAAAATATAACTCCCGTGTCTGTAAGTAAAATAGCAAAAAAGCCTTAGGGATTTTTCACGTTTCAAGATGGTGGCACTTCCGGTTCGATCAACAAACTTCATATTTTGTGTACAAATCAGTTATTACTTATCTAGTATCCAAAAAAAATATCAGGTCATTCTGACCTATATTTCGATGATTTTTTTGAAAATTTTGATCCTTAATTTCGTCAAGGGGAGATAATTTAGAAAATTTCTAATTATATTTTTGAAGTCACATCGGTAAGGTCTACATATATACTAAATTTCATGAAAATCGTACAACTATTAAAGAAGTTGTCAAATTGGTCTAAACTTCCGGTTCGAAATCACAGCGACGAATTTTCGAAATTCGAAAATGTGAAACTGCAGATGAGAATGATTTTTTTCACGGTATTCAAAGAAAAAAGAATTAGTAAAATCAGACCAAAAAATAACAAAGTTACGACTATGCATTTTCCATTTTGTCGTTCGTAAATTTCGGTGATTTCGGATTCGTAAAACGTTTTGAAAATATATTTAATCAAGTTCGCACCCCATTTTTGGTGGGGGGTAGGTCAAAATTTCAGAAAGATCCTACGGATAGATTCTGAGAAATCCGATTTGCAGAAAACACACACAAAAAAAAATTAATAATAACTAGATCTGCTACTGTCCCATGCAGATATGAAAGCTTTCATATTCATCGTCACGTGTCATCGATTATATCAAGTATCTCAAATAAAAGGATAAGAATAACAAACTATCAAAATTGGTCAAAAACTCGCGAAGTTACAAGTCTAAATATAGTATGAAACATTGAGTAATCTGAAAACTAAAGGCAAATAACTGATACTTGTGTTGCTGTAATCGGGATGACTTCCGATTTCAAAACTTTCAGAAAAATGAAATGAAAATGGTAAGAAAACATCGAAAAATTAAATGAGATAACTTTGAACAAAACTAAAACTTTTTGAATCAGGTTGAAGTCAACTGTTTGAATATGTACGTTAAATATGTAGATTTGGAAAATTATAAAGACATAATATCAAAATCGGTCAAAAACTCACAAAGTTACAAATTTAAATGTAGTGAGAAACATTGCACCCGGGCAAAAAAATAATCTTTAAACTAAAGGGAAATAACTGAAACTTGTATAGCTGTAATCGGGCTTCCAAGATATGTTATATAATTATGGTTTCCAATATGTTTGGTTATAAGTAGGAAATCGTGACGACTTCTTAAGCATGTTTTAAACAAAGGGTCATAGACTGCAATATACAAGAATGGCACTCTGCAATAAAAAAAAAACTGGCCAGAGATTTCTATGCAGAAATTAAATAATTGCTAGAACCAGAAAAATATTTATCCACTATAATAAATAAGCAACATAGAGAAAATGAAATGAAATTGAATGGGGTTTAACGTCCTACTGTTCTGCTCCTACAATGGGCTAATGAAGACGGGCATATGCCATAAAGTGTGCAATGAGGGAAATTTTACGCGGGCAGCGGCGTTACGGCCTACGAGGTTGGACAGACGACCATACTCCTTGTCACGTACAACCAAGAAATCGAAACAACGCCAGTTGACTCAATGACAGACGTTATGATACATAGCGCACGTGCTAACCATTCAGCCACGGAACCTCCCTAAAATCGGCAAATTGCTGACCTACAGCGAGAAACATTTCAACCGGGCCAAATTTTCTATTTTAACAGTTTAATTTGCACGGTACCTTTAGTTATCAACCGAATATTACAAAACTTTTAAAAATAAGCTCCCCCTGACCAGCTTAATCGTTTGCAATAAACGTTTGCCCCTTAAAATCGACAAATTGCTGACTTTAAAGTGAGAAACATTACAACCGGGCCAAATTTTCTGTTTTATCACTTTAACAGTACCTTTGATTACCAACCGATTATGACAAAACTTTAAAAAGAGAAAGAGAGAAATGCGGCCTAACGTCCATTCGACACAAACTAGGTCATTTCGGGACTAACATATGTTTTTTAATTTTATTTAAAAACTCCCCTTGCACGTACTGGTCTTTAGCCGTTGGGAGAAAACCGAAGAACACGGAGAAAACCCACGAGGTTGGACATCATACACCATGTCACGTGCAACCTGGAGATCGAAACGACGCCCGTTGACTCAATGACAAACGTTACGATACAGCGAGCACATGCTAACCATTCAGCCATCCAGCCTCCCTGAATTCGGAAAATTGCTGACTTATAGCAAGGAACATTTCAACCGTGCGAAATTTTCTGTTTTGAAAGTTTAATGTGCACGGTACTTTAATTACCAACCGATTATTACAAAACTTTTGAAAATAAGTTCCAACTGACCAGCTTAATCGTATGCAATAAACGTTTTGCCTGAATTGAAAGTTCTGCACGGAAAAAGTTCATCTCGATTTCCCGGCGTGGTTCCCCTTGTCAGTGAGGCAGAACGGAGGGCCTGACAAACACAGCTGTCTAGTCCTTCGGATGGGACGAAAAACCAAGGTCCCGTGTACACATTGGAGTGCACGTACAATATCCCGAAGCAGTTGGAATTCGATACTGTTGAATAAACTCTATACGATGACTAAATGCGTAGATTGTAGTCACCCACACTGCATGTTTCGCTTAACAATGAAAGGGTGCCGTTTTCAATGTTCGATCCTTTTGTTCTTCTACTCCTGATATGTTGGACTGTTGATCGATGGTTTCATATAAAAGACTACCAATAAGACTCTTTGTAGAAGAAGTTCCCAAAAATAGTATGTTGACTTTACGAGAAAGACCTCTAAACATGCTCCAAATTGTAAAAATACGACTTTTTGGATTTTCAATCTCTTTTTTTCGGCTATCCCTGATATTTAGAAAAAATGATACAATGATTTCACACAACAGGCTAGCTATTAGACTCTCTATTGACAAAAGTTTCATCGCCCTCCCTTCATTATAACCGAAGTTATCGTGCCCTAAAGAATCAACAAATCAGCATGCTTATCTCTGCTTACCCTAAGCAGAAAATGCTCATCTTTGAACTCAATCATAACATTGACATAGTGAACGTCTACAACAAGTTTGAACATTCTAGCTTAATTAGAATGAGAGTTATTGTGCTCCAAAGTCTCGGCCCTTCAAATTGCTTCTATTTTTCATTTTCAATTCAAAATGGTGACTCCCGGTTGACCTAAATCAGAATTCTATTCGCGACATTTTTTAGGCCTTCCATCAAGGATTCAGAAAATATAACTCCCGAGTCTGTAAGTAAAATAGCAAAAAAGCCTTATTGATTTTTCACGTTTCAAGATGGTGGCACTTCCGGTTCAATCCACAAACTCCATATTTTGTGTACGAATCAGTATTTACTTATCTAGCATCAAAAAAAAAAAAATTAGGTCATTCTGACCTATATTTCTTCGATTTTTTGGAAATTTTGATCCTTAATTTCACCAAGGGGAGATAATTTAGAAAATTTATATTTATATTTTTGAAGTCACATCGGTAACATCTACTTATACACTAAATTTCATGAAAATCGTACTACTATTAAAGTTCTCAAATTGGTCTAAACTTCCGGTTCGAAATCACAGCGACGAATTTTCGAAATTGGAAAATGCGAAACTGCAGATGAAAATGATTTTTTTCATGGTATTCAAAGAAAAAAGAATTAGTTAAATCGGTCAAAAAATAACAAAGTTACGACTATGCATTGGAAGTTTTTTCGTTCGTAAAATTCGGTGATTTCGGATTCGTAAAACGTTTTGAAAATATATTTAATCAACAGCCACCACCCATTTTTGGGGGGATAGGTAAAGGTTTCAGAACGATCCTATCGTTAGATTCTGAGAAATCCGATTTGTGGACAAAACACAAAAAAAAAATAACAATAATAATCTTAACAGAAACAATAAGCTTTCATATGTAACATGAAAGCTTAATAATCTTAACAGAAACAATAAGCTTTCATACGTAATATGAAAGCTTAATAACTAGATCTGCTACTGTCCCATGCAGATATGAAAGCTTTCATATTCATCGTCACGTGTCATCGATTATATCAAGTATCTCAAATAAAAGGATAAGAATAACAAACTATCAAAATTTGTCAAAAACTCGCGAAGTTACAAGTCTAAATATAGTATGAAACATTGAGTAATCTGAAAACTAAAGGGAAATAACTGATACTTGTGTTGCTGTAAAAGGGATGACTTCCGATTTAAAAACTTTCAGAAAAATGAAATGAAAATGGTAAGAAAACATCGAAAAATTAAATGAGATAACTTTGAACAAAACTAAAACTTTTTGAATCAGGTTGAACTCAACTGTTTGAATATGTACGTTAAATATGTAGATTTGGAAAATTATAAAGACATAATAATATCAAAATCGGTCAAAAACTCACAAAGTTACAAATTTAAATGTAGTGAGAAACATTGCACCCGGGCAAAAAAATAATCTTTAAACTAAAGGGAAATAACTGAAACTTGTATAGCTGTAATCGGGCTTCCAAGATATGTTATATAATTATGGTTTCCAATATGTTTGGTTATAAGTAGGAAATCGTGACGACTTCTTAAGCATGTTTTAAACAAAGGGTCATAGACTGCAATATACAAGAATGGCACTCTGCAATAAAAGAAACTGGCCAGAGATTTCTATGCAGAAATTAAATAATTGCTAGAACCAGAAAAATATTTATCCACTTTAATAAATAAGCAACATAGAGAAAAAGAAATGAAATTGAATGGGGTTTAACGTCCTACTGTTCTGCTCCTACAATGGGCTAATGAAGACGGGCATACGCCATAAAGTGTGCAATGAGGGAAATTTTACCCGGGCAGCGGCGTTACGGCCTACGAGGTTGGTAAGGCGACCATACTCCTTGTCACGTACAACCAAGAAATCGAAACAAGGCCAGTTGACTCAATGACAGACGTTATGATACAGAGCGCACGTGCTAACCATTCAGCCACGCAACCTCCCTAAAATCGGCAAATTGCTGACCTACAGCGAGAAACATTTCAACCGGGCCAAATTTTCTATTTTAACAGTTTAATTTGCACGGTACCTTTAGTTATCAACCGAATATTACAAAACTTTTAAAAATAAGCTCCCCCTGACCAGCTTAATCGTCCGCAATAAACGTTTGCCCCTTAAAATCGACAAATTGCTGACTTTAAAGTGAGAAACATTACAACCGGGCGAAATTTTCTGTTTGATCACTTTAACAGTACCTTTGATTACCAACCGATTATGACAAAACTTTAAAAAGAGAAAGAGAGTAATGCGGCCTAACGCCCATTCGACACAAACTAGGTCATTTCGGGACTAACATATGTTTTTTAATTTTATCTAAAAACTCCCCTTGCACGTACTGGTCTTTAGCCGTTGGGAGGAAACCGAAGAACACGGAGAAAACCCACGAGGTTGGACATCATACACCATGTCACGTGCAACCTGGAGATCGAAACGACGCCCGTTGACTCAATGACAAACGTTACGATACAGCGAGCACATGCTAACCATTCAGCCTCCCTGAATTCGGAAAATTGCTGACTTATAGCAAGAAACATTTCAACCGGGCGAAATTTTCTGTTTTAACAGTTTAATGTGCACGGTACTTTAATTACCAACCGATTATTACAAAACTTTTGAAAATAAGCTCCAACTGACCAGCTTAATCGTATGCAATAAACATTTTGCCTGAATTGAAAGTTCTGCACGGAAAAAGTTCATCTCGATTTCCCGGCGTGGTTCCCCTTGTCAGTGAGGCAGAACGGAGGGCCTGACAAGCACAGCTGTCTAGTCATTCGGATGGGACGAAAAAGCAAGGTCTCGTGTACACATTGGAGTGCACGTAAAATATCCCTAAGCAGCTGGAATTCGATACTGTTGAATAAGCTCTATACGATGACTAAATGTGTAGATTGTAGTCACCCACACTGCATGTTTCGCTTAACAATGAAAGGGTGCCGTTTTTAATGTTCGATCCTTTTGTTCTTCTAGTCCTGATATGTAGGACTATTGATCGATGGTTTCATATAAAAGACTACCAATAAGATTCTTTGTAGAAGAAGTTCCCAAAAAATATTATGTTGACTTTACGAGAAAGACCTCTAAACATGCTCCAAATTGTAAAAATACGACTTTTTGGATTTTCAATCTCTTTTTTTCGGCTATCCCTGATATTTAGAAAAAATAATACAATGATTTCACACAACAGGCTAGCTATTAGACTCTCTATTGAGAAAAGTTTCACCGCCCTCCCTTCATTATAACTGAAGTTATCGTGCCCTAAAGAATCAACAAATTAGCATGCTTATCTCTGCTTACCCTAAGCAGAAAATGCTCATCTTTAAACTCAATCATAACATTGACCTAGTGAACGTCTACACCAAGTTTGAACATTCTAGCTTAATTAGAAGGAGAGTAATTGTGTTCCAAACTCCCGACCCTTCAAATTGCTTCTATTTTTCATTTTCAATTCAAAATGGTGACCATCACGTGACCGAAATCAAAATTCTATTCGCGACATTTTTTAGGCCTTCCATCAAGGATTCAGAAAATATAACTCCCGAGTCTGTAAGTAAAATAGCAAAAAAGCCTTATTGATTTTTCACTTTTAAATATGGCGGCACTTCCGGTTCAATCGACAAACTCCATATTTTGTGTACAAATCAGTAATTACTTATCTAGTATCCAAAAAAAAAATCAGGTCCTTCTGACCTATATTTCGACGATTTTTTTGAAAACTTTGATCCTTAATTTCGTCAAGGGAAGATAATTTAGAAAATTTCTAATTATATTTTTGAAGTCACATCGGTAAGATCTACTTAGATACTAAATTTCATGAAAATCGTACAACTATTAAAGAAGTTGTCAAATTGGTCTAAACTTCCGGTTCGAAATCACAGCGACGAATTTTCGAAATTCGAAAATCTGAAACTGCAGATTTATAGTAATTGTCTTAAGGTACTCAAGGAAAAAAGATTTAGTAAAATAGGTCAAATAGTCACAAAGTTACAGCATTGTAGGTCAAATGCATTCGTTCGTAAAATTCGGTGATTTCGGATACGTAAAACGTTTTGAAAATATATTTAATCAACAGCCACCACCCATTTTTGGGGGGATAGGTAAAAGTTTCAGAACGATCCTATGGTTAGATTCTGAGAAATCCGATTTGTGAATAAAACACAAAAAAAAAAAATAATAACTAGATCTGCAAAGCAGATATTAAAGCTTTCATATTAACAGTCACTTCCTGTCACATGTCATGGGTCATGTAAATAATCTCATCAACAAAAAAAAATCATTAAAATCGGTCAAAATATAGCGAAGTTTTTATGATTTTTCAATCGTAAACAACTTTATCGGCACGAAAAACATCAAAGACAAAATTCGAAAATGTGACATTTTCAAATAACAACATTTCGACCCTGATCCCGGCTATCCAGAAATGTATTCATTTTGGAAATAGGAGACATATTCTCCTAACTACGGCCTATTGCTTTCATTCACGTGCTCGTTAATGTCGATTTTTCACCTTTTCTCATATTCAGTTCGAAATGGTGACCATCACGTGCCCGAAATCAAAATTCTGATCCGATAGATTTTTAGGCATTCCTTCAGGGATTCCGAAAATGTAGCTCCCATGTCTGTAAGTAAAATATCGCAAAAGCCTTTGTGATTTTTCACGTTTCAAGATGGCGGCACTTCCGGTTCGATCCACAAACTCAATATTTTGTGTACGAATCAGTATTTACTTATCTAGAATCTAAAAAAAAAATCAGGTCATTCTGACCTATATTTCTTCGATTTTTTTGAAAACTTTGATCCCTAATTTCACCAAGGGGAGATAATTTAGAAAATTTCTAAGGACATCTTTAAAGTTGCATCGGTAAGATCTACTTACATACTAAATTTCATGAAAATCGTAGAACTATTAAAGAAGTTGTCAAGTTGGTCTCAACTTCCGGTTCGAAATCACAGCGACGAATTTTCGAAATTCGAAAATCCGAAACTGCAGTTGAAAATGATTTTTGTCAGGGTACTCAAAGAAAAAAGAATTAGTAAAACAGGTCAAATAGTCACAAAGTTACAGTAATGCAGGTCAAATTCACTCGTTCGTAAAATTCGGTGATTTCGAATGCTTTAAACGTTTTGAAAATATATTTAATCAATACTCACCACCCATTTTTGGGTGGGTAGGTCAAAGTTTCAGAAACATCCTATGATTAGATTCTGAGAAATCCGATTTGCAGGAAACACATGTTGACTTTACGAGAAAGACCTTTAAACATGCTCTAAATTGTAAAAATACGACTCTTTGGATTTTCAATCTCTTTTTTTCGGCTACCCCGGACATTTAAGAAAAAATGATACAATGATTTCACACAACAGGATAGCTATTAGACTCTCGATTGACAAGAGTTTCATCGCCCTCCCTTCATTATAACCAAAGTTATCGTGCCCTAAAGAATCAACAAATCAGCTTGCTTATCTCTGCTTACCCTAGGCAGAAAATGCTTATCTTTGAACTCAATCAAGACAGTGACCTAGTGAACGTCTACACCAAGTTTGAACATTCTAGCTCAATTAGAAGAAGAGTTATTGTGTTCCAAATTCTCGGCCCTTCAAATTGCTTCTATTTTTCACTTTCACTTCAAAATGGCGACTATCAATTGACCTAAATCAAAATTCTACTCCGAACGTTTTTTTAGGCCATCCTTGAAGGATTCAGAAAATATAACTCCCGTGTCTGTAAGTAAAATAGCAAAAAAGCCTTTGTGATTTTTCACGTTTCAAGATGGCGGCACTTCCGGTTCAATCCACAAACTCAATATTTTGGGTACGAATCAGTATTTACTTATCTAGTACCAAAAAAAACCATCAGGTCATTCTGACCTATATTTCTTCGATTTTTTTGAAAACTTTGATCCTTAATTTCACCAAAGGGAGATAATTTAGAAAATTTCTATTTATATTTTTGAAGTCACGTGGGTAAGATCTACTTACATACTAAATTTCATGAAAATCGTAGTACTATTAAAGAAGTTGTCAAGTTGGTCTCAACTTCCGGTTCGAAATCACAGCGACGAATTTTCGAAATTCGAAAATCTGAAACTGCAGTTGAAAATGATTTTTGTCAAGGTACTCAAAGAAAAAAGAATTAGTAAAATAGGTCAAATAGTCACAGAGTTACAGTAATGCAGGTCAAATTCACTCGTTCGTAAAATTCTGTGATTTCGAATTCGTAAAACGTTTTGAAAATATATTTAATCAAAAACTGCCACCCAGTTTTGGGGGGGTAGGTCAAAGTTTCAGAAAGATCCCATGGTTAGATTCTGAGAAATCCGATTTGCAGAAATGACACAAAAAAAAAAAATAATAATAACAATAATAATCTTAACAAAAACAATAAGCTTTCATATGTAATATGAAAGCTTAATAATATTAATCTTAACAGAAACAATAAGCTTTCATATGTAATACATATGAAAGCTTAACTAGATCTGCTACTGTCCCATGCAAATATGAAAGCTTTCATATTCACAGTCACTTCCTGTCACATGTCATGGGCCATATGAATAATCCGAACAAGAAAAAAAAATCATTAAAATCGGTAATAATCTAGTGAAGTTAATGTGATTTTAAACTCGTCGTAAAGAACTTTGTCGGCACGAAAAACATCAATTCGAGCCGTATCCCGGCTATCCTGAAATGTATTAATTTCAGACATAGTAGACGCATTGAACATACTATGCCCTAGATGAAAGCTTCACGGTAGCCTAAAAGATCTAGCGCGAAGACTGGGGTAACCCTTGCTCCTTTTCTGTGAAGTTAACTCGATCTAGGCGTCTAGCAGCGATTTCACTTGTTATAACAGTTCCACGCCGTTATTTGTCATTTCCGTGCATTGCCATTCGGAACTGACATTATGTAATTTTTCTTGTATTACAGACCGTGTAATTGTGTTTTGTGCGTGCCATTCAAAGTGGTATAGAAATAATCATATTTATTTGTTCTTTTTTAAAAGACGCTTAATATTATCGGTGACACGTGACGGTGAACATGGCATGGCAGGAAGTGATCTGTGGATATCCATCTTTCTCCTTTCAAATATACAATAGCTTTGCAACAAAACACGTCTTCATCTCTAATATTCGTTGATTTAACTTAGCCGAATGACAGTTCTAACCGGTTCAATTCTTATTAATATTAGATATTCGGTATAAAATATCACCACCTAAGTTGGTAAAGCGCAGGCTGGCTAGTGAGACAGAACGGAGGGCCTGACAAGCCCAGCTGTCTAGTAGTTCGGATGGGACGAAAAACCAGGGTCCCGTGTACACATTGGAGTGCACGTAAAATATCCCTAAGCAGTTGGAATTCGATACTGTTGAACAAGCTCTATACGATGACTAAATGTGCAGATTGTAGTCACCCACGCTGCATGTTTCGCTGAACAATAAAAGTTGCCGTTTTCAATTTTCGATCCTTTTGTTCTTCTACTCCTGATATTTTGGACTGTTGATCGATGGTTTCATATAAAAGACTATCGATAAGACTCTTTGTAGAAGAAGTTCCCAAAAATATTATGTTGACTTTAAGAGAAAAGGACCTTTTCAAATGCTCCCTGATATTTAAAAAAATGATACAATGATTTCACACAACAGGCTAGCTATTAGACTCTCTATTGACAAGAGTTTCACCGCCCTCCCTTCATTATAACCGAAGTTATCGTGCCCTAAAGAATCAACAAATCAACATGCTTATCTCTGCTTACCCTAAGCAGAAAATGCTCAGCTTTGAACTCCATCATAACATTGACCTAGTGAACGTCTACAACAAGTTTGAACATTCTAGCTTAATTAGAATGAGAGTTATTGTGCTCCAAAGTCTCGGCCCTTCAAATTGCTTCTATTTTTCATTTTCAATTCAAAATGGTGACTCCCGGTTGACCTAAATCAGAATTCTATTCGCGACATTTTTTAGGCCTTCCTACAAGGATTCAGAAAATATAACTCCCGAGTCTGTAAGTAAAATAGCAAAAAAGCCTTAGTGATTTTTCACGTTTAAAGATGGTGGCACTTCCGGTTCGATCGACAAACTCCATATTTTGTGTACGAATCAGTAATTCCTTGTCTAGTATCGAAAAAAAAAACTAGGTCATTCTGACCTATATTTCGACGATTTTTTTGAAAAATTTGAGCCTTAATTTCACCAAGGGGAGATAAATTAGAAAATTTCTAAAGTCATTTTTCAAGTCGCATCATTAAGGTCTACTTACATATTAAATTTCATGAAAATCGTACAACTACTAAAGAAGTTGTCGAGTTGGTGTAAACTTCCGGTTCGAAATCACAGCGACGAATTTTCGAAATTCGAAAATCCGAAATTGCAGATTTGAAGTAAATGTCTTAGGATACTCAAAGAAAAAAGAATTAGTAAAATAGATCAAATAGTCACAAAGTTACAGTATTGTAGGTCAAATGCATTCGTTCGTAAAATTCGGTGATTTCGGATTCGTAAAACGTTTTGAAAATACATTTAATCAAGGTTCGCACCCCATTTTTTTTTGGGGGGGGGGGTAGGTCAAAATTTCAGAAAGATCCTATGGATAGATTCTGAGAAATCCGATTTGCAGAAAACACACAAAAAAAAAAAAATAATAACTAGATCTGCTACTGTCCCATGCAGATATGAAAGCTTTCATATTCATCGTCACGTGTCATCGATTATATCAAGTATCTCAAATAAAAGGATAAGAATAACAAACTATCAAAATTGGTCAAAAACTCGCGAAGTTACAAGTCTAAATATAGTATGAAACATTGCATAATCTGAAAACTAAAGGGAAATAACTGATACTTGTGTTGAAATAATTAATAGAACCAGAAAAACATTTATCCACTATAATAAATAAGCAACATAGAGAAAATGAAATGAAATTGAATGGGGTTTAACGTCCTACTGTTCTGCTCCTAAAATGGGCTAATGAAGACGGGCATACGCCATAAAGTGTGCAATGAGGGAAATTTTACCCGGGCAGCGGCGTTACGGCCTACGAGGTTGGACAGGCGACCATACTCCTTGTCACGTACAACCAAGAAATCGAAACAACGCCAGTTGACTCAATGACAGACGTTATGATACAGAGCGCACGTGCTAACCATTCAGTCACGCAACCTCCCTAAAATCGGCAAATTTTTAAAAATAAGCTCCCCCTGACCAGCTAAATCGTTCGCAATAAACGTTTTCCCCTTAAAATCGGCAATGTGAGAAACATTACAACCGGGCGAAATTTTCTGTTTTATCACTTTTACAGTATCTTTGATTACCAACCGATTATTACAAAACTTTAAAAATAAAAAAGAAAGAAAGAAATGCGGCTTAACGTCCATTCGACACAAACTAGGTCATTTCGGGACTAACATATGTTTTTTAATTTTATTTAAAAACTCCCCTTGCGCGTACTGGTCTTTAGCTGTTGGGAGGAAACCGAAGGACACGGAGAAAACACACGAGGTTGGACACCATACTCCATGTCACGTGCAATCTCGAAATCGAAACGACGCCCGTTGACTCAATGACAGACGTTACGATACAGCGCGCACATGCTAACCATTCAGCCATTCAGCCTCCCTTAAAAATAAGCTCCCCCTGACCAGCTTAATTGTTCGCAATAAACGTTTGCCCTCTAAAATCGGCAAATTGCTGACTTTAAAGTGAGAAACATTACAACCGGGCGAAATTTTATGTTTTATCACTTTTACAGTACCTTTGATTACCAACCGATTATTACAAAACTTTAAAAATAAAAGAGAAAGAGAGAAATGCGGCTCAACGTCCATTCGACACAAACTAGGTCATTTCGGGACTAACATATGTTTTTTAATTTTATTTATAAACTTCCCTTGCGCGTACGGGTCTTTAGCCATGGGAGGAAACCGAAGGACACGGAGAAAACCCACGAGGTTGGACACCATACTCCATGTCACGTGCAACTTGGAAATCGAAACGACGCCGGTTGACTCAATGACAGACGTTACGATACAGCGCGCTTATGCTAACCATTCAGCCTCCCTAAAATCGGGAAATTGTTGACTTATAGCAAGAAACATTTCAACCGGGCGAAATTTTCTGTTTTAACAGTTTAATTCACACGGTATTTTAATTAACAACCGATCATTACAAAACTTTTGAAAATAAGCTCCAACTGACCAGCTTAATCGTATGCAATAAACGTTTGGCCTGAATTGAAAGTTCTGCAACGAGAAAGTTCATCTCGATTTTCCGGCGTGGTTCCCCCTTGTCAGTGAGGCAGAGCAGAGGGCCTGACAAGGACAGCTGTCTAGTCGTTCGGATGGGACGAAAAACCAAGGTCGCGTGTACACATTGGAGTGCACGTAAAATATCCCTAAGCAGTTGGAATTCGATACTGTTGAATAAGCTCTATACGATGACTAAATGTGCAGATTGTAGTCACCCACACTGCATATTTCGCTTAACAATGAAAGGGTGCCGTTTTCAATGTTTGATCCTTTTATTCTTCTACTCCAGATATTTTGGACTGTTGATCGAAGTTTTCATATAAAAGACTACCGATAAGACTCTTCGTAGAAGAAGTTCCCAAAAAATATTATGTTGACTTTAAGAGAAAAGAACCTTTAAAGATGCTCCAAATCGTAAACATACGACTTTTTGGATTTTCGATCTCTTTTTTTCTGCTATCCCTGATATTTAAAAAAAAAGATACAACGATTCCACACAACAGGCCAGCTATTACACTCTCGATTAACAAGAGTTTCACCGCCCTCCCTTCATTATAACCGAAGTTATCTTGTCCTAAAGAATCAACAAATCAGCATGCTTATCTCTGCTTACCCTAGGCAGAAAATGCTCATCTTTAAACTCAACCCTGACATTGACATAGTGAACGTCTACACCAAGATTGAACATTCTAGCTCAATTAGAAGGAGAGTTATTTTAGCCTCCCTGAATTCGGAAAATTGCTGACTTATAGCAAGAAACATTTCAACCGGGCGAAATTTTCTGTTTTAACAGTTTAATGTGCACGGTACTTTAATTACCAACCGATTATTACAAAACTTTTGAAAATAAGCTCCAACTGACCAGCTTAATCGTATGCAATAAAAGTTTGGCTTGAATTGAAAGTTCTGCACGTAGGAAGTTCATCTCGATTTCCCGGCGTGGTTCCCCCTTGTCAGTGTGGCAGAACGGAGGGCCTGACAAGCACAGCTGTCTAGTTCGGATGGGACGAAAAGCACGGTCCCGTGTACACATTGGAGTGCACGTAAAATATCCCTAAGCAGTTGGAATTCGATACTGTTGAATAAGCTCTATACGATGACTAAATGTGTAGATTGTAGTCACCCACACTGCATGTTTCGCTTAACAATGAAAGGGTGCCGTTTTCAATGTTCGATTCTTTTGTTCTTCTACTCCTGATATGTTGGACTGTTGATCGATGGTTTCATATAAAAGACTACCAATAAGACTCTTTGTAGAAGAAGTTCCCAACCAATATTATGTTGACTTTACGAGAAAGACCTCTAAACATGCTCCAAATTGTAAAAATACGACTTTTTGGATTTTCAATCTCTTTTCTTCGGCTATCCCTGATATTTAAAAAAAAATGATACAATGATTTCACACAACAGGCTAGCTATTAGACTCTCTATTGAGAAAAGTTTCACCGCCCTCCCTTCATTATAACCGAAGTTATCGTGCCCTAAAAAATCAACAAATCAGCATGCTTATCTCTGCTTACCCTAAGCAGAAAATGCTCATCTTTGAACTCAATCATAACATTGACATAGTGAACGTCTACAACAAGTTTGAACATTCTAGCTTAATTAGAATGACAGTTATTGTGCTCCAAAGTCTCGGCCCTTCAAATTGCTTCTATTTTTCATTTTCAATTCAAAATGGTGACTCCCGGTTGACCTAAATCAGAATTCTATTCGCGACATTTTTTAGGCCTTCCATCAAGGATTCAGAAAATATAACTCCCGAGTCTGTAAGTAAAATAGCAAAAAAGCCTTATTGATTTTTCACGTTTCAAGATGGTGGCACTTCCGGTTCAATCCACAAACTCCATATTTTGTGTACGAATCAGTATTTACTTATCTAGCATCCAAAAAAAACATCAGGTCATTCTGACCTATATTTCTGCGATTTTTTTGAAAATTTTGATCCTTAATTTCACCAAGGGGAGATAATTTAGAAAATTTCTAATTATATTTTTGAAGTCACATCGGTAGGATCTACTTATATACTAAATTGAATGAAAATCGCACAAGAAGTTGTCAAATTGGTCTAAACTTCCGGTTCGAAATCACAGCGACGAATTTTCGAAATTCGAAAATGTGAAACTGCTGATGAAAATGATTTTTTTCAGGGTATTCAAAGAAAAAAGATTTAGTAAAATCGGTCAAAAAACAATAAAGTTACGACTATGCAATGTCCATTTTGTTGTTCGTAAATTTCGGTGATTTTGGATTCGTAAAACGTTTTGAAAATATATTTAATCAACAGCTACCACCCATTTTTGGGGGGTAGGTAAAAGTTTCATAAAGATACTGTGGTTAGATTCTGAGAAATCCGATTTGTGGATAAAACACAAAAAAAAAATAACAATAATAATCTTAACAGAAACAATAAGCTTTCATATGTAATATGAAAGCTTAATAATAACTTTAACAGAAACAATAAGCTTTCATATGTAATACATATGAAAGCTTAATAACTTTAACAGAAACAATAAGCTTTCATATGTAATACATATGGAAGCTTAATAATCTTAACAGAAACAATAAGCTTTCATATGAAATATGAAAGCTTAACTAGATCTGCTACTGTCCCTTGCAGATATGAAAGCTTTCATATTCATCGTCACGTGTCATCGATTATATCAAGTATCTCAAATAAAAGGATAAGAATAACAAACTATCAAAATTGGTCAAAAACTCGCGAAGTTACAAGTCTAAATATAGTATGAAACATTGAGTAATCTGAAAACTAAAGGGAAATAAGTGATACTTGTGTTGCTGTAATCGGGATGACTTCCGATTTCAAAACTTTCAGAAAAATGAAATGAAAATGGTAAGAAAACATCGAAAAATTAAATGAGATAACTTTGAACAAAACTAAAACTTTTTGAATCAGGTTGAACTCAACTGTTTGAATATGTACGTTAAATATGTAGATTTGGAACATTATAAATACATAATTATCAAAATCGGTCAAAAACTCACAAAGTTACAACAAATTGAAATGTAGTGAGAAACATTGCACCCGGGCAAAAAAATAATCTTTAAACTAAAGGGAAATAAATGATACTCTATAGCTGTAATCGGGCTTCCAAAATTAGAGATATGTTATATAATTATGGTTTCCAATATGTTTTTTTATAAGTAGGAAATCGTGACGACTTCTTAAGCATGTTTTAAACAAAGGATCATAGACTGCAATATACAAGAATGGCACTCTGCAATAAAAAAAACTAGCCAAAGCAAGATTTCTATGCAGAAATTAAAGAATTGCTAGAACCAGAAAAATATTTATCTACTATAATAAATAAGCAACATAGAGAAAATGAAATGAAATTGAATGGGGTTTAACGTCCTACTGTTCTGCTCCTACAATGGGCTAATGAAGACGGGCATACGCCATAAAGTGTGCAATGAGGGAAATTTTACCCGGGCAGCGGCGTTACGGCCTACGAGGTTGGTAAGGCGACCATACTCCTTGTCACGTACAACCAAGAAATCGAAACAAGGCCAGTTGACTCAATGACAGACGTTATGATACATAGCGCACGTGCTAACCATTCAGCCACGCAACCTCCCTAAAATCGGCAAATTGCTGACCTACAGCGAGAAACATTTCAACCGGGCCAAAATTTCAAATTTATCAGTTTAATTTGCACGGTACCTTTAGTTATCAACCGAACATTACAAAACTTTTAAAAATAAGCTCCCCCTGACCAGCTTAATCGTTCGCAATAAACGTTTGCCCCTTAAAATCGACAAATTGCTGACTTTAAAGTGAGAAACATTACAACCGGGCCAAATTTTCTGTTTTATCACTTTAACAGTACCTTTGATTACCAACCGATTATGACAAAACTTTAAAAAGAGAAAGAGAGAAATGCGGCCTAACGTCCATTCGACACAAACTAGGTCATTTCGGGACTAACATATGTTTTTTAATTTTATTTAAAAACTCCCCTTGCACGTACTGGTCTTTAGCCGTTGGGAGAAAACCGAAGAACACGGAGAAAACACACGAGGTTGGACATCATACACCATGTCACGTGCAACCTGGAGATCGAAACGACGCCCGTTGACTCAATGACAAACGTTACGATACAGCGAGCACATGCTAACCATTCAGCCATCCAGCCTCCCTGAATTCGGAAAATTGCTGACTTATAGCAAGAAACATTTCAACCGTGCGAAATTTTCTGTTTTAAAAGTTTAATGTGCACGGTACTTTAATTACCAACCGATTATTACAAAACTTTTGAAAATAAGTTCCAACTGACCAGCTTAATCGTATGCAATAAACGTTTTGCCTGAATTGAAAGTTCTGCACGGAAAAAGTTCATCTCGATTTCCCGGCGTGGTTCCCCTTGTCAGTGAGGCAGAACGGAGGGCCTGACAAACACAGCTGTCTAGTCCTTCGGATGGGACGAAAAACCAAGGTCCCGTGTACACATTGGAGTGCACGTAAAATATCCCTAAGCAGTTGGAATTCGATACTGTTGAATAAACTCTATACGATGACTAAATGCGTAGATTGTAGTCACCCACACTGCATGTTTCGCTTAACAATGAAAGGGTGCCGTTTTCAATGTTCGATCCTTTTGTTCTTCTACTCCTGATATGTTGGACTGTTGATCGATGGTTTCATATAAAAGACTACCAATAAGACTCTTTGTAGAAGAAGTTCCCAAAAAATAGTATGTTGACTTTACGAGAAAGACCTCTAAACATGCTCCAAATTGTAAAAATACGACTTTTTGGATTTTCAATCTCTTTTTTTCGGCTATCCCTGATATTTAAAAAAAATGATACAATGATTTCACACAACAGGCTAGCTATTAGACTCTCTATTGACAAAAGTTTCACCGCCCTCCCTTCATTATAACCGAAGTTATCGTGCCCTAAAGAATCAACAAATCAGCATGCTTATCTCTGCTTACCCTAAGCAGAAAATGCTCATCTTTGAACTCAATCATAACATTGACATAGTGAACGTCTACAACAAGTTTGAACATTCTAGCTTAATTAGAATGACAGTTATTGTGCTCCAAGGTCTCGGCCCTTCAAATTGCTTCTATTTTTCATTTTCAATTCAAAATGGTGACTCCCGGTTGACCTAAATCAGAATTCTATTCGCGACATTTTTTAGGCCTTCCATCAAGGATTCAGAAAATATAACTCCCGAGTCTGTAAGTAAAATAGCAAAAAAGCCTTATTGATTTTTCACGTTTCAAGATGGTGGCACTTCCGGTTCAATCCACAAACTCCATATTTTGTGTACGAATCAGTATTTACTTATCTAGCATCCAAAAAAAACATCAGGTCATTCTGACCTATATTTCTTCGATTTTTTGGAAATTTTGATCCTTAATTTCACAAAGGGGAGATAATTTAGAAAATTTCTATTTATATTTTTGAAGTCACATGGGTAAGATCTACTTACTTACTAAATTTCATGAAAATCGTACAACTATTAAAGAAGTTGTCAAGTTGGTCTCAACTTCCGGTTCGAAATCACAGCGACGAATTTTCGAAATTCGAAAATCTGAAACTGCAGTTGAAAATGATTTTTGTCAAGGTACTCAAAGAAAAAAGAATTAATAAAATAGGTCAAATAGTCACAGAGTTACAGTAATGCAGGTCAAATTCACTTGTTCGTAAAATTCTGTGATTTCGAATTCGTAAAACGTTTTGAAAATATATTTAATCAAAAACTGCCACCCAGTTTTGGGGGTGTAGGTTAAAGTTTCAGAAAGATCCCATGGTTAGATTCTGAGAAATCCGATTTGCAGAAAGTACACAAAAAAAAAATAATAATAATAATAATCTTAACAAAAACAATAAGCTTTCATATGTAATATGAAAGCTTAATAATAATCTTAACAAAAACAACAAGCTTTCATATGTAATATGAAAGCTTAATAATTTTAACAGAAACAATAAGCTTTCATATGTAATATGATAGCTTAATAACTTAAACAGAAACAATAAGCTTTCATATGTAATATGAAAGCTTCATCACTAGACCTGCATGCAGGAATGACGGGTTTCACTGGTGCCACGTTACCTTTGAACTTGAACTTGTGTCACTTTCGGTGCCACGTTACCCTTGAACATATGTCACTTCCGGTACCAATGAAACCAATATACAGATTTCCACATAAGCATTGTACACATCAAATAAAATGGAAACAGAATCAAACAAATCCAGCAATATCATTTCATTTTATACATTTTTTACATGTAATTGATCCTGACAAAATTACAGTACTTCCGGTGATAATGTAAATGTTCCATTAGTTTTATGAAATCAGAAATGGCATAAGGCATCACATGGTGAAAATTTTATGTAAATCGAATAATAATTGCCTCTTTTATAGACCAAAAACCTTGAAAAGAGACGTGTAGAAAATCGTCTATTTCTCGGCAACCGTACAAGTTAGAAACCATTTTTGGGTATTTATATGACCGTATGGGTTTAATCTATTTGTTGATTGGAATCAAATATCATAATTGTATCAACATTACAAATCAGACTCATTTGAATAAAATATCGGTTTTGAAGGCTTAAAATACAGTTTTTGCCAAAATGACGTTACTTCCGGTGATAATGAAAACGTTAAATTAGCTTTATAACATCGTCTATGACATTAGGCTTCAAAGGGTGAAAATTTTATGAAATCGAACAATAATTGACACTTTTATGGGCCAAAAACCTTCAAAAGTGACTTTTAGAAAATGGCCTATATCTCGGCAACCGAACAAGTTAGAAGCAATTTTATGATATCTTTTTGACCGTATGGGTTTTGTTAATATGTGAATTTAAACCAAAAGTTAATTTTATTATTATATGTGAAATAATTCTTGGTTGAAAAAAATATCGATTTTAAAAGTTAAAAATTGAGTTTTTGACTAAATGACGTCACTTCCGGTGTCAATTTTAAATAGTAATCAACATGATATGACGCAGACTTGCTTTTTGAATCAAATGATGTCACTTTTGTGAATATCAATTAATAATTGAATATTTTACAGGCAAAATTACGAAAACAGTGACTTATGCAAAACTGCCCATTTCTCGGCAACTGCTTATTTTAGAAACTAATTTTAACATACATTCTCTTCGTATGGATTATAGTTACAGGTTTATAAAAGTTAAGTAAAAATATTTTAAAATCTGAAATGCCTGAATGGGTTGTAAATAGGTCAATTTTACACCTTTTTTCACCTCTTAATCCAATTTGCTAGAAAATGAAATCGAAATTAAAAAAACTGCTTCCGACATGTTTTGCGCCTTTAAAGGACACACTCTTTTAGTCATATAATTTTTCAAAAAAATAATATTTGTTTTCGAAAAATGGTACCTGTCAAAATTGTAGTTTTTTGGTAAAATTATGCCACTTCCGGTGCCGACAGATATTACTTTCGGTAATAAAAAAATGACAATTGAGACAACGAAGCATATGAACTTTGTTTTATACAAATCGAACAATAAAAAATTAATCTAGGACTGAAAAACTGAATTAGCCAATGGCGGCCAAGGAAAATTACTGAGACAAAATTTTTTAACATTTTTGCGCTAGTCAGATGACTCTTTAATTCTGTGCACAACACGACTAAAAAATATTCATAAATAAAAATTTTTTTTGTAAAATTTTAAATTTTCGAAATTTGGCGCCTAATATCTTCGAAGATTTGCCGAAAATCAAAAATCGAAAGTAGCGTAGCTATGTGCCCTGTCTCCGGCTATGCCAAAATGTATCGAAAGTTAAAATCCAATGATTATTGTTAAAATTACAGCAATATTTTCAAAAACGATAACTTCGGTGATTTCGGACATTTCGCTTTGTCGCAGAACGTTTAAAATAGCTTTATCCTCTAAGTCACACCCACTTTCCATGTAAAACCGAAGAAATCGTAACGATGCGACACGTAGTTGCTGAGATCTATTCAAATTGGAATCTAAATAATGATAATAATAATAACTAGACCTGCATGCAGGAATGACGGGTTTCACTGGTGCCACGTCACTTTCGGTGCCACGTTACCCTTAAACATATGTCACTTCCGATACCAATGAAACCATCAAACAGGTTTCCACATAAGCATTGTAAACATCAAATAAAATGGACGAAGAATCAACCAAATCCAGCAATATCAATTCATTTTATATATATGTTACTTGTAAGTGATCCTGGCAAAATTTCATTACTTCCGGTGATAATGAAAATGTTCAATTAGTTTTATGAAATCAGAAATGGCATAAGGCATCATATGGCGAAAATTGTATGTAAATCGAATGAGAATTGCCACTTTTATAGACCAAAAACCTTGAAAAGTGACTTGTAGAAAATCGTCTATTTCTCGGCAACCGTACACGATAAAAACTATCTTTTGGTATCTATATGATCGTGTGGGTTCAATCCATTTGTTGATTGGAATCAAATATCATAATTTGAAATATATTACAAATCAGACTCATTTGAAAAAAATATCTGTTTTGAAGGCTAAAAATACAGTTTTTGCCAAAATGACATTACTTCCGGTGATACTGAAAATGTTAAATTAGTTCTATGAAATCATAAATGACACAAGATATCATATGGTGAAAATTTTATGAAAATCGAATAATAACTGACACTTTTATAGACCAAAAACCTTGAAAAGTGACTTAAGGAAAATCGCCCATTTCTCTGCAACCGTACAAGTTAGAAACCATTTTGTGGTATCTGTATGATCGTATGGGTTCAATCTATTTGATCAATAGAATCAAATATCATAATTTGAAAAATATAACAAATACGACTCATTTGAATAAAATATTGTTTTATGAAGGCTAAAATTTAAGTTTTGAGCAAATGACGCCATTTCCGGTGGCAGCGCAAGGGGTAAAATGGTTTGACATAGTCCACTATGGCATTAGGCATCCAATGGCGAAAGAAAATTGAAAATCGAATAATAATTGATTCTTTTACAGCCAAAATTACGTGAAAAGTGACTCATGCAAAATTGCCTATTTCTCGGAAACTGCTTATATTACAAACTAATTTTCACATACATTCTCTTCGTATGGATTATAGCTACAAGTTTATAAAGTTACGTAAAAATATTTTAAAATCTGAAAAGCCTGAATGAGTTGTAAATAGGTCAATTTTACGCCTTTTTTCACCTCTTAATCCAATTTGCTAGAAAATGAAAAAGAAATTAAAAAAACTGCTTCCGACATTTTTTGCGCCTTTAAAGGACACACTCTTTGAGTCATATAATTTTTCAAAAAAATAATATTTGTTTTCGAAAAATGGTACCTAACTGTCAAAGTTGTAGTTGTTGGTAAAATTATGCCACTTCCGGTGCCGACAGATAACACTTTTGGTAATAAAAAAATGACAATTGAGACAACGAAGCATATGAACTTTGTTTTTTACAAATCGAACAATAAAAAATTAATCTAGGACTGAAAAACTGAATTAGCCAATGGAGGCCAAGGAAAATTACTGAGACAAAAAATTTTAACATTTTTGCGCAAGTCAGATGACTCTTTAATTCTGTGCACAACACGAGTAAAAAATATTCATAAATAAAAAAGTTTTTTGTAAAATTTCAAATTTCCGAAATTTGGCGCCTAATATCTTCGAAGATTTGCCGAAAATCAAAAATCGAAAGTAGCGCAGCTATTTGCCCTGTCTCCAGCTATGCCAAAATGTATCAAAACTTAAAATCCCATGATTATTGTTAAAATTACCGCAATATTTGTAAAAACGATAACTTCGGTGATTTCGGACATTTCGCATTGTCGCAGAACGTTCAAAATAGCTTTATCCTCTAAGTCACACCCACTTTCCCAGTAAAACCGAAGAAATCGTAACGATGCGACAAATAGTTGCTGAGATCTACTCAAAACAATAGAATAACTAGACTTGCTTGCAAGGCTGAAGGCTTTCACCTTACCCAAGTCAGCACAAAATGCCCACCACTCATCCCTTAAAACACACGCACACACACACACTTAAACAACTCAGACACTTTCTGTGCATGCGCATTACGATAGAAGGAAAGTGAAAAATATAGTTGAACAATTTACAACATTATGAACTTGGATCGGTAGAATCCTACAGACGCCAGAAATCTAAATACGCAATCAAAAAAGCAAAAATTCTAAAAAAAAAAAATTACAATTTTAGTACATTTTCAAATTTTCAGGAAAAAAAGAAAACTGCGCGGTATTGCAATTCGATCTATATCGCATCCGCAATATCCCCGGCTCTACAAAAATATAACTTTTTCGAAAATCGGTTATCGGTTGGGAATTGAGATTATTAGGACCTATTTTCATTTATGCACGTTAAAGATTTACTTCACTTCAGGTCTGTTCAGAACTTTCGCAATACTTCTAAGTACTTACTGCTTAAAACATAGGAAAAATCATTATTCAGAACTCTATCTGCTTTAGTTTCAGAGATCTACACGAGAATGAAAAAAAAAAACAGTTTTTCGAATGGGACAGAAAAAAAAAGATCGTGTCAGATCATAACCAAAACCAAGAATCATACCTTTCAACATGAACTTTTCAACATATGTCCAGAGGGGTGCCTTCCTTATAAATAGTTTCGGTAAATAGCGTCATTTTCGCTGGTATCATATGATGGCGTCATGTAGACAAAAAACCTGGGATAATAATTTCAGGAGTAACTGTTATTGACTAAAATGAATTATTTTCACTCTAGAAGCAGCATTACCAGATATTGGTTACCAGTAAAACACCTTTAGTTCAAATATTGCCTCTTTCAAAAAAAGCTCTCTATATAATGCTTTATACGTAGGCAAAACGTTGCGATTATGACCAACTCGGACTTTTGTCAATGTCACACCAATGTGTACACGGGACTTTGGAATCACGTCCATATCAACTACTCAAATATGCAACTGGTTCAAAAATTGATTAAATATTCAATTAAATATCTACAATTTTCTGATTTCGTGCACGTTAAAGATTTGACGTCACTACATGTAACATATAAAAATTTAATATTTATTACAGATAGAGTCCATGCTCAAACTGGTTATCTCAACTGAGAACGACATGGTTATCTCAATTCGACCATTATCCCATCCGCAATATCCCCGGTTGTACAAAAATATAATTTTTTCGAAAATCGGTTGGGAATTGACATAATTAGAACCGATTTTCATTCGTGCACGTTAAAGATTTACATCACTTCCGGTCTGGTTCACAACTTTCGCAATAGTTCTAAGTACTAAATGTTTAAGACATAGGAAAAATCAATATTCAAAACTCTATCTGTTTTAGTTTCAGAGATCTACACGAGAATAAAAAAAAACCGAGTTTTCCGATTGGGACAAAAAAGTATCGTAAGTGTCAAATAATAACCAAAACCCAGAATCATACATTCAACATTAATTTTTCAGCATTTATATAGAGGAGTGCCTTCCTTATAAATAGCTTCAACAGAGAGGTTTATTTTCACTGGTATCAAATGATGACGTCATGGAGACAAAAATCCTGCGATATTAATTTCAGGGGTAACTATTATTTTATTAAAACGAATTATTTTCACCCTAGTAGCACCAGTAACAGATACGGGTTACTATTAAAACACCCTTAGTTCAAATATTGCCACTTTAAAAAAAAATCTCTCTATACATGCTTTATACGTATGCAAAACGTTCCAATTATGACCAATTCGGACTTTTTTCGATGTCACACCAATGTGTACACGGGACTTCGGAATCGGGTTTTCATGTCAGCTACTCAAATATGTAACTGGTTCAAAAATTGATTTTATATTCAATGACAATTTTCGGATTTCGTGCACGTTAAAGATTTGACGTCACCAACATATAAAATTTCGATATTTATTAGAAACAGAGCCCATGCTCTGACTACATTAAACTTTCTATGACCGGTGCAATATTCATACTTCTGCACGATACTACTGCAAGATACAACTGAAACCTCTTGAAAATTGGATCTGCTTATAAACAACGCGAGCCGTCGATTTGTGTCGAGATGATTACGGCTATGAGGTAATTTTGGCCAAGGAGAAACAATATTAATTCAAAGACTAATTATTACACACACAAATCAAATATTTCTGCTACAGGGTCACTATACCCTTATTTTGAATAGAAGTAAAGACTCAAAGTTGAAATACTTTTTGCCCAAATATCGTCACTGTGAGAGAAAAAGGGACTTTTGAATATGCTCTAAACGTTGCTAATACGTACAGATTGTATCAACTCTTACTGCATGTTTCGCTTAACAATTAAAGGTGACGTTTTCAATTTTCGATCCCTTTGTTCTCATACTCCTGTTATTTCTAATTGTTGCGCAATGGTTTCATACCTAAGACTACCGATAAAACTCTCTGTAGAAGAAATTCAAAAAAAAAAAAATGACGTTGACTTTTCGAGAAAAAGACGTCTAAAAATGCTCCAAATGGTAAAAATACGACGTTTTGGATTTTCAATCTCGTTTTTTGACTACTCATGACATTTAGAGAAATTGTACAATGGTTTCACACAATACACCACCTATAAGACTCTCGAATGAGAAAGTTTTAAAAAAATCGTAGGCGGCGTTTTCGAGAAATACGCGTCTAAAGTTGATCGAAATAGCAAAATACCTTACTTTTCAAACTCAGATAACTTTTTTATTTTTTGATAGAAACTTGTCGCTATAGTACCATCTTGTAGATAATTCACGTGGCTATCAAACGATAAAATACTTTAACTACTCGGTAAACAACCAATCGATACATCTTATTTGGCGCACAGGCACCAATTTTTCTGAATTTTGTCAAACTTTGGATACCTTTCTTGACCACTTCCGGTGATTAGAGGATTTTCATCCATAGTCTAAGGACTGGAGACGACTCTTGACTTCATATTCCTGAAGTTTCAGAAAAATCGTAGGCGCCGTTTTAAAAAAAATAAGAACTCTACGATTTGACCAAAATGCGTAAAAAAGTGAAAAATCAAAGTTAACATTTCAGAACAAAACCTATATTGTTGGAATCGGATCGATGTCAGCAATCCAAAAATATAAGCAGAAATTCAAAATTCCAAAAAATAAAAATTTTGAAAAATTTTGAAAATTTTCCAATTTTCACCAAAGAAATGAAAGCAACAAAGTTCCTAAATTTGACATTTTTGAACTGCTATCGGCTCAGAAATGTCTCCAGCTATCCAAAAATGTAAATATCAGAAAAATTGGTTGAGAATTAGAAGAATTATGGCTGATTTTCTATTAGCGTGTACGTTAAAGATTTCACGCATTTCCGCTATGCGCACAAATTTGGATTTACATTTAAGCACTAACCACCACACAGTTTCTCGACAGAAAATTAGATTTCAGACCTCTATCTCTTATAGTTGCTGAGAAATAGGCAAAGTGGAAAAAAAATAAATAACTAGACTTGCTTGCAAGGCTGAAGGCTTTCACCTTACCCAAGGCAGCACAAAATGCCCACCACTCACCCCTTAAAACACACACACACACACACACTTAAAAAACTCAGACATTGACACTTTCTGTGCATGCGCATTACGATAGAAGGAAAGTGAAAAATATAGTTGAACAATTTACAACATTATGAACATGGATCGGTAGAATCCTACAGACGCCAGAAATCTAAATACGCAATCAAAAACGCAAAAATTCTATAAAAAAAAAATTACAATTTTAGTACATTTTCAAATTTTCAGGAAAAAAAGAGAACTGCGTGGTATTGCAATTCGACCTATATCGCATCCGCAATATCCCCGGCTCTACAAAAATATAACTTTTTCGAAAATCGGTTGGGAATTGAGATTATTAGGACCTATTTTCATTTATGCACGTTAAAGATTTACTTCACTTCAGGTCTGTTCAGAACTTTCGCAATACTTCTAAGTACTTACTGCTTAAAACATAGGAAAAATCATTATTCAGAACTATCTGCTTTAGTTTCAGAGATCTACACGAGAATGAAAAAAAAACAGTTTTTCGAATGGGACAAAAAAAAAGATCGTGTCAGATCATAACCCAAACCAAGAATCATACCTTTCAACATCAACTTTTCAACATTTGCCCAGAGGGGTGCCTTCCTTATAAATAGTTTCGTTAAATAGCGTCATTTTCGCTGGTATCATGTGATGGCGTCATGTAGACAAAAAACCTGGGATAATAATTTCAGGAGTAACTGTTATTGACTAAAATGAATTATTTTCACTCTAGAAGCAGCATTACCAGATATTTGTTACCAGTAAAACCCCTTTAGTTCAAATATTGCCTCTTTCAAGAAAAGCTCTCTATATAATGCTTTATACGTAATCAAAACGTTGCGATTATGACCAACTCGGACTTTTGTCAATGTCACACCAATGTGTACACGGGACTTTGGAATCACGTCCATATCAACTACTCAAATATGCAACTGGTTCAAAAATTGATTAAATATTCAATTAAATATCTACAATTTTCTGATTTCGTGCACGTTAATGATTTGACGTCACTACATGTAACATATAAAAATTTAATATTTATTACAGATAGAGTCCATGCTCAAACTGGTTATCTCAACTGAGAACGACATGGTTATCTCAATTCGACCTTTATCCCATCCGCACTATCCCCGGCTGTACCAAAATATAATTTTTTCGAAAATCGGTTGGCAATTGAGATTATTAGAACCGATTTTCATTCGTGCATGTTAAAGATTTACATCACTTCCGGTCTAGTTCACAACTTTCGCAATAGTTCTAAGTACTAAATGTTTAAAACATAGGAATATTCAAAACTCTATCTGTTTTAGTTTCACAGATCTACACGAGAATATAAAAAACCGAGTTTTCCGATTGGGACAAAAAAGTATCGTAAGTGTAAAATAATAACCAAAACCCAGCATCATACATCCAACATTAATTTTTCAACATTTACATAGAGGAGTGCCTTCCTTATAAATAGCTTCAACAGAGAGGTTTATTTTCACTGGTATCAAATGATGACGTCATGGAGACAAAAATCCTGCGATATTAATTTCAGGGGTAACTATTATTTACTAAAACGAATTATTTTCACTCTAGAAGCACCAGTAACAGATATTGGTTACTATTAAAACACCCTTAGTTCAAATATTGCCACTTTTAAAAAAATTTCTCTATATATGCTTTGTACGTATGCAAAACGTTCCAATTATGACCAATTCGGACTTTTGTCGATGTCACACCAATGTGTACACGGGAATTCGGAATCGCGTTTTCATGTCAACTACTCAAATATGTAACTGGTTCAAAAATTGATTTTATATTCAATGAAATATCGCCAATTTTCGGATTTCGTGCATGTTAAAGATTTGACGTCACCAACATATAAAACTTCGATATTTATTAGGAACAGAGTCCATGCTCTAACTACATTAAACTTTCTATGACCGGTGCAATATTCGTACTTCTGCACGATACTACTGCAAGATACAACTACAACCTCTTAAAAATTGGATTTGCTTATAAACAGCGCGAGCCGTCGATTTGTGTCGAGATGATTACGGCTATGAGGTAATTTTGGCCAAGGAGAAACAATATTAATTCAAAGACTAATTATTACACACATAAATCAAATACTTCTGCTACAGGGTCACTATACCCTTATTTTGAATAGAAGTAAAGACTCAAAATTGAAATACTTTTTGCCCAAATATCGTCACTGTGAGAGAAAAAGGGACTTTTGAATATGCTCTAAACGTTGCTAATACGTACAAATTGTATCAACTCTTACTGCATGTTTCGCTTAACAATGAAAGGTGACGTTTTCAATTTTCGATCCCTTTGTTCTCATACTCCTGATATCTCTAACTGTTGCGCAATGGTTTCATACCTAAGACTACCAATAAAACTCTCTGTAGAAGAAATTCAAAAAAAAAAAATGACGTTGACTTTTCGAGAAAAAGACGTCTAAAAATGCTCCAAATGGTAAAAATACGACGTTTTGGATTTTCAATCTCGTTTTTCGACTACTCATGACATTTAGAGAAATTGTACGATGGTTTCACACAATACACCACCTATAAGACTCTCGAATGAGAAAGTTTTAAAAAAATCGTAGACGGCGTTTTCGAGAAATACGCGTCTAAAGTTGATCGAAATAGCAAAATACCTTAATTTTCAAACTCAGATAACTTTTTTATTTTTTGATAGAAACTTCTCGCTTTCGTACCATCTTGTAGATAATTCACGTGGTTATTAAACAATATAATACTTTAACTACTCGGTAAACAACCAATCGATACATCTTATTTGGGGCACAGGCACCCATTTTTCTGAATTTTGTCAAACTTTGGATACCTTTCTTGACCACTTCCGGTGATTAGAGGATTTTCATTTATAGTTCATGGACTGGTTTGGTCCTTCGACTTCATATTCCTGAAGTTTCAGAAAAATCGTTGGAGCCGTTTTAAAAAAATAAGAACTCTACGATTTGACCAAAATGCGAAAAAAAGTGAAAAATCAAAGTTAATATTTCGGAACAAAACTTATATCGTTTGAATCGGATCGATGTCAGCAATCCAAAAATATAAGCAGAAACTCAAAATTCCAAAAAATAAAAATTTTGGAAATTTTTGAAAATTTTCCAATTTTCATCAAAAAAATGAAAGCAACAAAGTTTCTAAATTTGACGTTTGTGAACTGCTATCTTCTTAGAAATGTCTCAAGCTATCCAAAAATGTAAATATCAGAGAAATCGGTTGACAATTACCAAAATTACGGCCGATTTTCAATTTTCGTGCACGTTAAAGATTTAACGCATTTTCGCTATGCGCACGAATTTCGTTTTACATTTAAGCACTAACTACCACCCAGTTTCCCGAGAGAAAATCAAACTTCAGACCTCTATCTCTTATAGTTGCTGAGAAATAGGCAAAGTGGAAAAAAAAAAAATAATAATATTAATACCTAGTAATAACAATAGCCTTTCACCATTAAAAATGGTGAAAGCCTAATAAATAACTAGATCTGCTACTGTCCCATGCAGATATGAAAGCTTTCATATTCATCGTCACGTGTCATTGATTGTATCAAGTATCCTAAATAAAAGGATAAGAAGAAAAAATTATCAAAATTGGTCAAAAACTCTCGAAGTTACAAGTCTAAATATAGTATGAAACATTGCACCCAGGCATAACAATAATCTGAAAACTAAAGGGAAATAACTGAAACTTGTATTACTGTAATGAGACGGATGAGAAAATGAAATGAAAATGGCGGGAAAAACAAATTAAAAATGGCAGGTTGGACAGGCGACCTTACTCCTTGTCACGTACAACCGGGCATTTGAAAACACGCTAGTTAACTCAATGACAGGCGCGCGTGCTAACCATTCAGCCACCCAACCCCTCTTTGAAATCAGACACGTGCAATATGTCATATAGGAAGAATAAGAAGTCGCTCACAAGAAAATGGTAAATTAATGAGTTTAGGTCAAAAGGTTGAGCTACTGTTTTAGAGTATTTAATAGTTTTAAAGAGACACGTTAAGGGTTGTTCATAGTTAAATGAAAGTTTAATTTTAAATAAGACCAATAAAATTAGGATTTAATAATGCCAGACTAATATTTCCAATATGTTTGGTTATAAGTAGGAAATGGTGACGACTTCTTAAGCATGTTTTAAACAAAAGATCATAGACTGAATTATACAAGAATGGCACTCTGCAATAAAAAAACTGGCCAAAGCAAGATTTCTATGCAGAAATTAAATAATTGCTAGAACCAGAAAAATATTTATCCACTATAATAAATAAGCAACACAGAGAAAATGAAATGAAATTGAATGGGGTTTAACGTCCTACTGTTCTGCTCCTAAAATGGGCTAATGAAGACGGGCATATGCCATAAAGTGTGCAATGAGGGAAATTTTACCCGGGCAGCGGCGTTACGGCCTACGAAGTTGGACAGGCGAACATACTCCTTGTCACGTACAACCAAGAAATCGAAACAACGCCAGTTGACTCAAAGACAGACGTTATTCAGCCACGCAACCTCCCTAAAATCGGCAAATTGCTGACCTGCAGCGAGAAACAGTTCAACCGGGCCAAATTTTCTATTTTAACAGTTTAATTTGCACGGTACCTTTAGTTATCAACCGAATATTACAAAACTTTTAAAAATAAGCTCCCCTTGACCAACTTAATCGTTCGCAATAAACGTTTGCCCCTTAAAATCGACAAATTGCTGACTTTAAAGTGAGAAACATTACAACCGGGCGAAATTTTCTGTTTTATCACTTTTACAGTACCTTTGATTACCAACCGGTTATTACAAAACTTTAAAAATAAAAGAGAAAGAGAGAAATGCGGCCTAATGTCCATTAGACACAAACTAGGTCATTTCTAACATATGTTTTTTAATTTTATTTAAAAACTCCCCTTGCGCTTACTGGTCTTTAGCCGTTGGGAGGAAACCGAAGGACACGGAGAAAACCCACGAGGTTGGACATCATACTCCATGTCACGTGCAACCTGGAGATCGAAACGACGCCCGTTGACACAATGACAGACGTTACGATACAGCGCGCACATGCTAACCATTCAGCCATTCAGCCTCCCTGAATTCGGAAAATTGCTGACTTATAGCAAGAAACATTTCAACCGGGCGAAATTTTCTGTTTTAACAGTTTAATGTGCACGGTACTTTAATTACCAACCGATTATTACTAAACTTTTGAAAATATGCTCCAACTGACCAGCTTAATCGTATGCAATAAACGTTTGGCCTGAATTGAAAGTTCTGCACGGAAAAAGTTCATCTTGATTTCCCGGCGTGGTTCCCCGTTGTCAGTGAGGCAGAACGGAGGGCCTGACAAGCACAGCTGTCTAGTCGTTCGGATGGGACGAAAAAAAATATCCCTAAGCAGTTGGAATTCGATACTGTTGAATAAGCTGTATACGATGACTAAATGTGTAGATTGTAGTCACCCACACTGCATGTTTCGCTTAACAATGAAAGGATGCCGTTTTCAATGTTCGATCCTTTTGTTCTTCTACTCCTGATATGTTGGATTGTTGATCGATGGTTTTATATAAAAGACTACCAATAAGACTCTTTGTAGAAGAAGTTCCCAAAAAATATTAAGTTGACTTTACGAGAAAGACCTCTAAACATGCTCCAAATTGTAAAAATACGACTTTTTGGATTTTCAATCTCTTTTTTTCGCCTATCCCTGATATTTAAAATAAATGATACAATGATTTCACACAACAGGCTAGCTATTGGACTCTCTATTGACAAAAGTTTCACAGCCCTCCCTTCATTATAACCGAAGTTATCGTGCCCTAAAGAATCAACAAATCAGCATGCCTATCTCTGCTTACCCTAGGCAGAAAATGCTCATCTTTGAACTCAATCATGACATTGACCTAGTGAACGTCTACACCAAGTTTGAACATTATAGCTCAATTAGAAGGAGAGTTATTGTGTTTCAAAGTCTCGGCCCTTCAAATTGCTACTACTTTTCATTTTCAATTCAAAATGGTGACCATCACGTGACCGAAATCAAAATTCTGCCCCCTACGATTTTTGGGCCATCCTTCAAGGATTCAGAAAATATAACTCCCGTGTCTGTAAGTAAAATAGCAAAAAAGCCTTAGGGATTTTTCATGTTTCAAGATGGTGGCACTTCCGGTTCGATCGACAAACTCCATATTTTGTGTAGGAATCAGTAATTACTTGTCGAGTATCGAAATTTTTTTTTAGGTCATTCTGACCTATATTTCGACGATTTTTTTGAAAAGTTTGATCCTTAATTTCACCAAGGGGAGATAATTTAGAAAATTTCTAATTATATTTTTGAAGTCACATCGGTAAGATCTACTTGTATACTAAATTTCATGAAAATCGTACAACTATTAAAGAAGTTGTCAAATTGGTCTAAACTTCCGGTTCGAAATCACAGCGACGAATTTTCGAAATTCGAAAATGTGAAACTGCAGATGAAAACGATTTTTTTCAAGGTATTCAAAGAAAAAAGAATTAGTAAAATCGGTCAAAAAATAACAAAGTTACGACTATGCATTGTCAGTTTTTTCGTTCGTAAAATTCGGTGATTTCGGATTCGTAAAACGTTTTGAAAATATATTTAAACAACGTTAGCACCCCATTTTTTGGGGGGTAGGTCAAAGTTTCAGAAAGATCCCATGGTTAGATTCTGAGAAATCCGATTTGCAGAAAATACACAAAAAAAAAAAATAACTAGATCTGCTACTGTCCCATGCAGATATGAAAGCTTTCATATTCATCGCCACGTGTCATTGATTGTATCATGTATCCTAAATAAAAGGATAAGAAGAAAAAACTAGATCTGCTACTGTCCCATGCAGATATGAAAGCTTTCATATTCATCGCCACGTGTCATTGATTGTATCAAGTATCCTAAATAAAAGGATAAGAAGAAAAAATTATCAAAATTGGTCAAAAACTCGCAAAATTACAAGTCTAAATATAGTATGAAACATTGCACCCAGGCATAACAATAATCTGAAAACTAAAGGGAAATAACCGAAACTTGTATTACTGTAATGAGACGGATGAGAAAATGAAATGAAAATTGCCGGAAAAAAATTAAAAATGACAGGTTGGACAGGCGACCTTACTCCTTGTCACGTACAACCGAGCATTCGAAAACACGCTAGTTAACTCAATGACAGGCGCGCGTGATAACCATTCAGCCGCCCAACCCCCCTTTGAAATCAGACACGTACAAGCCACTCACAACAAAATGGTAAATTAATGAGTTTAGGGCAAAAAGGCGTCTACAGCACCCGGTGTTCCCAGGCGGTCATCCATCCTAGTACTAACCGGGCCCGACGTTGCTTAACTTGAGTGATCGGACGAGAACTGGTGTTTTCAACATGGTATGACCGTAGACGAGAGAAGGTGGACAGAACCCGTAGTTATACATACTTGAATTGACCCGCTTATAGATTATTTTGGGGGGGTTTGTCGGTTTTAAAAAGCACAGCACAGCTCCCGGTGTTCCCAGGCGGTCACCCATCCAAGTACTGACCGGGCCCGACGTTGCTTAACTTCAGTGATCGGACGAGAACTGGTGTTTTCAACGTGGTGTGGCCGAAGACGAGAAAAGGTGGACAGAACCCGTAGTTATACTTACCTGAATTGACCCGCTTATTGATTTTTTTTTTTTGTTTTTTGTCGGTTTTAAAAAGGCGCCTACAGCACCCGATGTTCCCAGGCGGTCACCCGTCCAAGTACTGACCGGGCCCGACGTTGCTTAACTTCAGTGATCGGACGAGAACTGGTGTTTTCAACGTGGTATGGCCGTAGACGAGAGGGGGTGGACAGAACCCGTAGTTATACTTACCGGAATTGACCCGCTTATTGATTTTTGGGGCGGTTTTTGTCGGTTTTAAAAAGGCGTCTATAGCACCCGGTGTTCCCAGGCGGTCACCCATCCAAGTACTAACCGGGCCCGACGTTGCTTAACTTCAGTGATCGGACAAGAACTTGTGTTTTCAACGTGGTGTGGCCGTAAACGAGAGAAGGTGGGCAGAACCCGTAGTTATACTTACCTGAATTGACCCGCTTATTGATTTTTTTTGTAGGGGGGGGGGAAGGTGTCGGTTTTAAAAAGGCGTCTACAGCACCCGGTGTTCCCAGGCGGTCACCCATCCAAGTACTGACCGGGCCCGACGTTGCTTAACTTCAGTGATCGGACGAGAACTGGTGTTTTCAACGTGGTGTGGCCGTAGACGAGAGAACGTGGACAGAACCCGTAGTTATACTTACCTGAATTGACCCGCTTATTGATTTTTTTTTTTGGGGGGGGGGTCGGTTTTAAAAAGGCGTCTACAGCACCCGGTGTTCCCAGGCGGTCACCCATCCAAGTACTGACCGGGCCCGACGTTGCTTAAATTCAGTGATCGGACGAGAACTGGTGTTTTCAACGTGGTGTGGCCGTAGACGAGAGAAGGTGGACAGAACCCATACTTGTGCTTACTCAAATTCTTATGGTGTCTTATTCCCTGGGGAGACGGGCCGAGCGCAGAGCTGGAGTGGTGCAAAAGAGTGCGCGCTGTGGTCTGATTGGCGGAAAATTGATTTTTTCACGAAGAATCAGGGCAAAAAGGCGTCTACAGCACCCGGTGTTCCCAGGCGGTCACCCATCCAAGTACTAACCGGGCCCGACGTTGCTTAACTTCAGTGATCGGACGAGAACTGGTGTTTTCAACGTGGTATGGCCGTAGACGAGAGAAGCTGGACAGAACCCGTAGTTATACTTACCTGAATTGACCCGCTTATTGATTTTTTGTTTTGTTTTTTGTTTTAGAGTATTTAATTGTTTTAAAGAGACATGTTAAGGGTTGTTCATAGTTAAATTAAAGTTTAATTTTAAATAAGACCAATAAAATTAGGATTTAATAATGCCAGACTAATATTAAATAAAGTTTTAAATTAAGAATAATTAATTATTGGTCTAATGCAATGAAATACTTTGATTTGACGGATGAAATGTACGATGGGTGTTCACACTATGTGGCTAAGTTCGGGTGTTCGATCCCTGCATTGGCCGAGAAAGTTCATCTCGATATTCTGGCATGTACCCCCATCCGCCGTGTACACATTGGAGTGCACGTAAAAGATCCCTTAGCAGTTGGAATTCTATATTGTTGAATAAGCTCTATACGATGACTAAATGTGCAGATTGTAGCCACCCACACTGCATGTTTTGCTTAACAATGAAAGGGTGCGGTTTTCAATTTTCGATCCTTTTATTCTACTACTCCTGATATTTTGGACTGTTGATCTATGGTTTCATATAAAAGACTACCGATAAGACTCTTTGTAGAAGAAGTTCCCCAAAAATATTATGTTGACTTTAAGAGAAAAGGACCTTTAAAAATGCTCCAAATCGTAAAAATACGACTTTTTGGATTTTCGATCTCCTTTTTCTGCTACCCCTGATATTTAAAAAAAATGATACAATGATTTCACACAACGGGCTAGCTATTAGACTCTCGATTGACAAGAGTTTCATCACCCTCCCTTCATTATAACCGAAGTTATTGTGCCCTAAAGAATCAACAAATCAGCATGCTTATCTCTGCTTACCCTAGGCAGAAAATGTTCATCTTTGCACTCAATCATGACATTGACCTAGTGAACGTCTACACCAAGATTGAACATTCTAGCTCAATTAGAATGAGAGTTATTGTGTTTCAAAATCTCGGCCCTTCAAATTGCTACTACTTTTCATATTCACTTCAAAATGGCAACCATCAGTTGACCTAAATCAAAATTCTGCTCCCTACGATTTTCGGGCCATCCTTCAAGGATTCAGAAAATATAACTCCCGTGTCTGTAAGTAAGATAGCAAAAAAGCCTTAGGAATTTTTCATGTTTCAAGATGGTGGCATTTCCGGTTTGATCGACAAACTCCATATTTTGTGTAGGAATCAGTAATTATTTGTCGAGTATCGAAAAAAATTTTCAGGTCATTCTGACCTATATTTCGACGATTTTTAAAACTTTGATCCTTAATTTTACCAAGGGGAGATAATTTAGAAAATTTTTCATTATATTTTTGAAGTCACATCGGTAAGATCTACTTATATACTAAATTTCATGAAAATCGTACAACTATTAAAGAAGTTGTCAAATTGGTCTAAACTTCCGGTTCGAAATCACAGCGACGAATTTTCGAAATTCGAAAATGTGAAACTGCAGATGAAAATGATTTTTTTCAAGGTATTCAAAGAAAAAAGAATTAGTAAAATTGGTCAAAAAATAGCAAAGTTACGACTATGCATTGTCCATTTTTACGTTCGTAAAATTCGGTGATTTCGAATTCGCAAAACGTTTTGAAAATATATTTAATCAACAGCCACCACCCATTTTTGGGGGGGTAGGTCAAAGTTTCAAAAACATTCTATGGTTAGATTCTGAGAAATCCGATTTGCAGGAAAAACACAAAAAAAAAAAATAACTAGATCTGCTACTGTCCCATGCAGATATGAAAGCTTTCATATTCAGTCACTTTCTGTCACATGTCATGGGTCATAAAAATAATCCGAACAAAAAAACCCCCATTAAAATCGGTCACAATCTAGTGAAGTTAATGTGATTTTTCACTCGTAAAGAACTTTGTCGGCACGAAAAACATCAAAGGCAAAAATCGAATTTTGAAATATTCAAATACCAAAAATTTGACCCGTATCCCGGCTATCCTGAAATGTATTAATTTCTTCAAACATAGGAGACGCATTGAACATACTATGCCCTATTGTGTTTGTTTACAAGTTCGTAAATGTCGATTTTTCACTATGTTTCATATTCACTTCAAAATGGTGACTACCAGTTGACCTAAATCAAAATTCTACTCTAAACGTTTTTTAGGCCTTCCTTCAAGGATTCAGAAAATATAACTCCCAAGTCTGTAAGTAAAATAGCAAAAAAGCCTTATGGACTTTTCACGTTTCAAGATGGTGGCACATCCGGTACGATAGACAAACTTCATATTTTGTGTACAAATCAGTAATTACTTATCTAGTATTGAACAAAAATAACTTAGGTCATTCTGACGAATATTTCGTTGATATTTTTGAAAATTTTGATCCTTAATTTGGTCAAGGGGAGATAATTTAGAAAATTTCTAATCATATTTTTGAAGTCGCATCGGTAAGATCTACTTACTGCTAAATGTCATGAAAATCGTACAACTATTAAAGAAGTTGTCAAGTTGGTCTCAACTTCCGGTTCGAAATCACAGCGACGCATTTTCGAATATTACAAAACTTTTAAAAATAAGCTCCCCCTGACCAGCTTAATCGTTCGCAATAAACGTTTGCCCCTTAAAATCGACAAATTGCTGAATTTAAAGTGAGAAACATTACAACCGGGCCAAATTTTCTGTTTTATCACTTTTACAGTACAATTGATTACCAACCGATTACTACAAAACTTTAAAAATAAAAGAGAAAGAGAGAAATGCGGCCTAACGTCCATTCGACACAAACTAGGTCATTTCGGGACTAACATATGTTTTTTAATTTTATTTAAAAACTCCCCTTGCACGGACTGGTCTTTAGCTGTTGGGAGGAAACCGAAGGACACGGAGAAAACCCACGAGGTTAGACACCATACACCATGTCACGTGCAACCTGGAGATCGAAACGACGCCCGTTGACTCAATGACAAAGGTTACGATACAGCGAGCACATGCTAACCATTCAGCCATCCAGCCTCCCTGAATTCGGAAAATTGCTGACTTATAGCAAGAAACATTTCAATCGGGCGAAATTTTCTGTTTTAACAGTTTAATGTGCACGGTACTTTAATTACAAACCGATTATTACAAAACTTTTGAAAATAAGCTCCAACTGACCAGCTTAATCGTATGCAATAAACGTTTTGCCTGAATTGAAAGTTCTGCACAGAGAAAGTTCATCTCGATTTCCCGGCGTGGTTCCCCCTTGTCAGTGAGGCAGAACGGAGGGCCTGACAAGGACAGCTGTCTAGTCGTTCGGATGGGACGAAAAACCAAGGTCCCGTGTACACATTGGAGTGCACGTAAAATATCCCTAAGCAGTTGGAATTCGATACTGTTGAATAAGCTCTATACGATGACTAAATGCGTAGATTGTAGTCACCCACACTTCATGTTTCGCTCAACAATGAAAGGGTGCCGTTTTCAATGTTCGATCCTTTTGTTCTTCTACTCCTGATATGTTGGACTGTTGATCGATGGTTTCATATAAAAGACTACCAATAAGACTCTTTGTAGAAGAAGTTCCCAAAAAATAGTATGTTGACTTTACGAGAAAGACCTCTAAACATTCTCCAAATTGTAAAAATACGACTTTTTGGATTTTCAATCTCTTTTTTTCGGCTATCCCTGATATTTAAAAAAAATGATACAATCATTTCACACAACAGGCTACCTATTAGACTCTCTATTGACAAAAGTTTCACCGCCCTCCCTTCATTATAACCGAAGTTATCGTGCCCTAAAGAATCAACAAATCAGCATGCTTATCTCTGCTTACCCTAGGCAGAAAATGCTCATTTTTGAACTCAATCATAACATTGACCTAGTGAACGTCAACACCGAGTTTGAACATTCTAGCTTAATTAGAAGTAGAGTTATTGTGTTCCGAAGTCCGGGCCTTTCAAATTGCTTCTATTTTTCATTTTCAAGTCAAAATTGTGACCATCACATGACCGAAATCAAAATTCTGATCCGATAGATTTTTAGGCATTCCTTCAAGGATTCCGAAAATATAACTCCCGAGTCTGTAAGTAAAATAGCAAAAAAGCCTTTTTGATTTTTCACGTTTAAAGATGGTGGCACTTCCGGTTCGATCGACAAACTCCATATTTTGTGTACAAATCAGTAATTCCTTGTCTAGTATCGAAAAAAAAAATTATTCTACTCCTGATATGTTGGATTGTTGATCGATGGTTTTATATAAAAGACTACCAATAAGACTCTTTGTAGAAGAAGTTCCCAAAAAATATAAAGTTGACTTTACGAGAAAGACCTCTAAACATGCTCCAAATTGTAAAAATACGACTTTTTGGATGTTCAATCTCTTTTTTTCGCCTATCCCTGATATTTAAAATAAATGATACAATGATTTCACACAACAGGCTAGCTATTGGACTCTCTATTGACAAAAGTTTCACAGCCCTCCCTTCATTATAACCCAAGTTATCGTGCCCAAAAGAATCAACAAATCAGCATGCCTATCTCTGCTTACCCTAAGCAGAAAATGCTCATCTTTGAACTCAATCATGACATTGACCTAGTGAACGTCTACACCAAGTTTGAACATTCTAGCTTAATTAGAAGGAGAGTTATTGTGTTTCAAAGTCTCGGTCCTTCAAATTGCTACTACTTTTCATTTTCAATTCAAAATGGTGACCATCACGTGACCGAAATCAAAATTCTGCTCCCTACGATTTTTGGGCCATCCTTCAAGGATTCCGAAAATATAACGTCCGAGTCTGTAAGTAAAATAGCAAAAAAGCCTTTTTGATTTTTCACGTTTAAAGATGGTGGCACTTCCGGTTCGATCGACAAACTCCATATTTTGTGTACGAATCAGTAATTCCTTGTCTAGTATCGAAAAAAAAAATTAGGTCATTCTGACCTATATTTCGACGATTTTTTTGAAAAATTTGATCCTTAATTTCACCAAGGGGAGATAATTTAGAAAATTTCTAATTATATTTTTGAAGTCACATCGGTAAGATCTACTTGTATGATAAATTTCATGAAAATCGTATAACTATTAAAGAAGTTGTCAAATTGGTCTAAACTTCCGGTTCGAAATCACAGCGACGAATTTTCGAAATTCGAAAATGTGAAACAGCAGATAAAAATGATTTTTTTCAAGGTATTCAAAGAAAAAAGAATTAGTAAAATCGGTCAAAAAATAACAAAGTTACGACTATGCATTGTCAGTTTTTTCGTTCGTAAAATTCGGTGATTTCGGATTCGTAAAACGTTTTGAAAATATATTTAAACAACGTTCGCACCCCATTTTTGGGGGGGTAGGTCAAAGTTTCAGAAAGATCCCATGGTTAGATTCTGAGAAATCCGATTTGCAGAAAATACACAAAAAAAAAAATAATAATAATCTTAACAGAAACAATAAGCTTTCATATGTAATATGAAAGCTTAATAATAATCTTAACAGAAACAATAAGCTTTCATATGAAATATGAAAGCTTAACTAAATCTGCTACTGTCCCATGCAGATATGAAAGCTTTCATATTCATCGCCACGTGTCATTGATTGTATCAAGTATCCTAAATAAAAGGATAAGAAGAAAAAATTATCAAAATTGGTCAAAAACTCGCAAAATTACAAGTCTAAATATAGTATGAAACATTGCACCCAGGCATAACAATAATCTGAAAACTAAAGGGAAATAACCGAAACTTGTATTACTGTAATGAGACGGATGAGAAAATGAAATGAAAATTGCCGGAAAAAAAATTAAAAATGACAGGTTGGACAGGCGACCTTACTCCTTGTCACGTACAACCGAGCATTCGAAAACACGCTAGTTAACTCAATGACAGGCGCGCGTGCTAACCATTCAGCCGCCCAACCCCCCTTTGAAATCAGACACGTACAAGCCACTCACAACAAAATGGTAAATTAATGAGTTTAGGGCAAAAAGGCGTCTACAGCACCCGGTGTTCCCAGGCGGTCATCCATCCTAGTACTAACCGGGCCCGACGTTGCTAAACTTGAGTGATCGGACGAGAACTGGTGTTTTCAACATGGTATGACCGTAGACGAGAGAAGGTGGACAGAACCCGTAGTTATACATACTTGAATTGACCCGCTTATCGATTATTTTGGGGGGTTTTGTCGGTTTTAAAAAGCACAGCACAGCTCCCGGTGTTCCCTGGCGGTCACCCATCCAAGTACTGACCGTGCCCGACGTTGCTTAACTTCAGTGATCGGACGAGAACTGGTGTTTTCAACGTGGTGTGGCCGTAGACGAGAAAAGGTGGACAGAACCCGTAGTTATACTTACCTGAATTGACCCGCTTATTGATTTTTTTTTGTTTTTTGTCGGTTTTAAAAAGGCGCCTACAGCACCCGATGTTCCCAGGCGGTCACCCGTCCAAGTACTGACCGGGCCCGACGTTGCTTAACTTCAGTGATCGGACGAGAACTGGTGTTTTCAACGTGGTATGGCCGTAGACGAGAGGGGGTGGACAGAACCCGTAGTTATACTTACCGGAATTGACCCGCTTATTGATTTTTGGGGCGGTTTTTGTCGGTTTTAAAAAGGCGTCTATAGCACCCGGTGTTCCCAGGCGGTCACCCATCCAAGTACTAACTGGGCCCGACGTTGCTTAACTTCAGTGATCGGACAAGAACTGGTGTTTTCAACGTGGTGTGGCCGTAAACGAGAGAAGGTGGGCAGAACCCGTAGTTATACTTACCTGAATTGACCCGCTTATTGATTTTTTTTTGTGGGGGGGGGGGGGAAGGTGTCGGTTTTAAAAAGGCGTCTACAGCACCCGGTGTTCCCAGGCGGTCACCCATCCAAGTACTGACCGGGCCCGACGTTGCTTAACTTCAGTGATCGGACGAGAACTGGTGTTTTCAACGTGGTGTGGCCGTAGACGAGAGAACGTGGACAGAACCCGTAGTTATACTTACCTGAATTGACCCGCTTATTTATTTTTTTTTTTTGTGGGGGGGGTCGGTTTTAAAAAGGCGTCTACAGCACCCGGTGTTCCCAGGCGGTCACCCATCCAAGTACTGACCGGGCCCGACGTTGCTTAACTTCAGTGATCGGACGAGAACTGGTGTTTTCAACGTGGTGTGGCCGTAGACGAGAGAAGGTGGACAGAACCCATACTTGTGCTTACTCAAATTCTTATGGTGTCTTATTCCCTGGGGAGACGGGCCGAGCGCAGAGCTGGAGTGGTGCAAAAGAGTGCGCGCTGTGGTCTGATTGGCGGAAAATTGATTTTTTCACGAAGAATCAGGGCAAAAAGGCGTCTACAGCACCCGGTGTTCCCAGGCGGTCACCCATCCAAGTACTAACCGGGCCCGACGTTGCTTAACTTCAGTGATCGGACGAGAACTGGCCCCAAGTTCACAATGCATTCTCAGACTTAAGTTAAGAATTTGCTCAACTTTCAATCACTGTTTAAGAGAAATATCTTTAATCCAGAAACACAAAACTCTGCACATAGTGTCTTATTGATGTATTTGATACATTAAAACAACAAAGGTTTTTTAAAGGGTCATATATTAGTTAAAATAAGGCGAACAATTTTGAGTAAATTCTCAACTTAAGTCTGAGAATGTTTTGTGAACTTGGGCCCAGGTGTTTTCAACGTGGTATGGCCGTAGACGAGAGAAGCTTGACAGAACCCGTAGTTATACTTACCTGAATTGACCCGCTTATTGATTTTTTGTTTTGTTTTTTGTTTTAGAGTATTTAATTGTTTTAAAGAGACACGTTAAGGGTTGTTCATAGTTAAATTAAAGTTTAATTTTAAATAAGACCAATAAAATTAGGATTTAATAATGCCAGACTAATATTAAATAAAGTTTTAAATTAAGAATAATTAATTATTGGTCTAATGCAATGAAATACTTTGATTTGACGGATGAAATGTACGATGGGTGTTCACACTATGTGGCTAAGGTCGGGTGTTCGATCCCTGCATTAGCCGAGAAAGTTCATCTCGATATTCTGGCGTGTACCCCCATCCGCCGTGTACACATTGGAGTGCACGTAAAAGATCCCTTAGCAGTTGGAATTCTATATTGTTGAATAAGCTCTATACGATGACTAAATGTGCAGATTGTAGCCACCCACACTGCATGTTTTGCTTAACAATGAAAGGGTGCGGTTTTCAATTTTCGATCCTTTTATTCTACTACTCCTGATATTTTGGACTGTTGATCTACGGTTTCATATAAAAGACTACCGATAAGACTCTTTGTAGAAGAAGTTCCCCAAAAATATTATGTTGACTTTAAGAGAAAAGGACCTTTAAAAATGCTCCAAATCGTAAAAATACGACTTTTTGGATTTTCGATCTCCTTTTTCTGCTACCCCTGATATTTAAAAAAAATGATACAATGATTTCACACAACGGGCTAGCTATTAGACTCTCGATTGACAAGAGTTTCATCACCCTCCCTTCATTATAACCGAAGTTATTGTGCCCTAAAGAATCAACAAATCAGCATGCTTATCTCTGCTTACCCTAGGCAGAAAATGTTCATCTTTGCACTCAATCATGACATTGACCTAGTGAACGTCTACACCAAGATTGAACATTCTAGCTCAATTAGAATGAGAGTTATTGTGTTTCAAAATCTCGGCCCTTCAAATTGCTACTACTTTTCATATTCACTTCAAAATGGCAACCATCAGTTGACCTAAATCAAAATTCTGCTCCCTACGATTTTCGGGCCATCCTTCAAGGATTCAGAAAATATAACTCCCGTGTCTGTAAGTAAGATAGCAAAAAAGCCTTAGGGATTTTTCATGTTTCAAGATGGTGGCATTTCAGGTTTGATCGACAAACTCCATATTTTGTGTAGGAATCAGTAATTATTTGTCGAGTATCGAAAAAAATTTTCAGGTCATTCTGACCTATATTTCGACGATTTTTTTTAAAACTTTGATCCTTAATTTCACCAAGGGGAGATAATTTAGAAAATTTCTCATTATATTTTTGAAGTCACATCGGTAAGATCTACTTATATACTAAATTTCATGAAAATCGTACAACTATTAAAGAAGTTGTCAAATTGGTCTAAACTTCCGGTTCGAAATCACAGCGACGAATTTTCGAAATTCGAAAATGTGAAACTGCAGATGAAAATGATTTTTTTCAAGGTATTCAAAGAAAAAAGAATTAGTAAAATTGGTCAAAAAATAGCAAAGTTACGACTATGCATTGTCCATTTTTACGCTCGTAAAATTCGGTGATTTCGAATTCGCAAAACGTTTTGAAAATATATTTAATCAACAGCCACCACCCATTTTTGGGGGGGTAGGTCAAAGTTTCAAAAACATTCTATGGTTAGATTCTGAGAAATCCGATTTGCAGGAAAAACACAAAAAAAAAAATAATAACTAGATCTGCTACTGTCCCATGCAGATATGAAAGCTTTCATATTCATCGTCACGTGTCATTGATTGTATCAAGTATCCTAAATAAAAGGATAAGAAGAAAAAATTATCAAAATTGGTCAAAAACTCGCGAAGTTACAAGTCTAAATATAGTATGAAACATTGCACCCAGGCATAACAATAATCTGAAAACTAAAGGGAAATAACTGAAACTTGTATTACTGTAATGAGACGGATGAGAAAATGAAATGAAAATGGCGGGACAAAAAATTAAAAATGACAGGCGACCTTACTCCTTGTCACGTACAACCGGGCATTCGAAAACACGCTAGTTAACTCAATTACAGGCGCGCGTGCTAACCATTCAGCCACCCAACCCCCCTTTGAAATCAGACACGTGCAATATGTCATATAGGAAGAATAAGAAGTCGCTCACAACAAAATGGTAAATTAATGAGTTTAGGTCAAAAGGTTGAGCTACTGTTTTAGAGTACTTAATAGTTTTAAAGAGACACGTTAAGGGTTGTTCATAGTTAAATGAAAGTTTAATTTTAAATAAGACCAATAAAATTACGATTTAATAATGTCAGACTAATATTTCCAATTTGTTTGGTTATAAGTACGAAATCGTGACGACTTCTTAAGCATGTTTTAAACAAAGGATCATAGACTGAATTGTACAAGAATGGCACTCTGCAATAAAAAAACTGGCCAAAGCAAGATTTCTATGCAGAAATTAAATAATTGCTAGAACCAGAAAAATATTTATCCACTATAATAAATAAGCAACATAGAGAAAATGAAATGAAATTGAATGGGGTTTAACGTCCTACAGTTCTGCTCCTAAAATGTGCTAATGAAGACGGGCATATGCCATAAAGTGTGCAATGAGGGAAATTTTACCCGGGCAGCGGCGTTACGGCCTACGAGGTTGGACAGGTGACCATACTCCTTGTCACGTACAACCAAGAAACCGAAACAACGCCAGTTGACTCAATGACAGACTTTATGATACAGAGCGCACGTGCTAACCATTCAGCCACGCAACCTCCCTAAAATCGGCAAATTGCTGACCTACAGCGAGAAACATTTCAACCGGGCCAAATTTTCTATTTTAACAGTTTAATTTGCACGGTACCTTTAGTTATCAACCGAATATTACAAAACTTTTAAAAATAAGCGCCCCCTGACCAGCTTAATCGTTCGCAATAAACGTTTGCCCCTTAAAATCGGCAAATTGCTGACTTTAAAGTGAGAAACATTACATCCGGGCGAAATTTTCTGTTTTATCACTTTTACAGTACCTTTGATTACCAACCGATTATTACAAAACTTTAAAAATAAAAGAGAAAGAGAGAAATGCGGCCTGATGTCCATTCGACACAAACTAGGTCATTTCGTGACTAACATATGTTTTTTAATTTTATTTAAAAACTCCTCTTGCGCTTACTGGTCTTTAGCCGTTGGGAGGAAACCGAAGGACACGGAGAAAACCCACGAGGTTGGACATCATACTTCATGTCACGTGCAACCTGGAGATCGAAACGACGCCCGTTGACTCAATGACAGACGTTACGATACAGCGCGCACATGCTAACCATTCAGCCATTCAGCCTCCCTGAATTCGGAAAATTGCTGACTTATAGCAAGAAACATTTCAACCGGGCGAAATTTTCTGTTTTAACAGTTTAATGTGCACGGTACTTTAATTACCAACCGATTTTTACAAAACGTTTGAAAATAAGCTCCAACTGACCAGCTTAATCGTATGCAATAAACGTTTGGCCTGAATTGAAAGGTCTGCACGGAGAAAGTTCATCTCGATTTCCCGGCGTGGTTCCCCGTTGTCAGTTAGGCAGAACGGAGGGCCTGATAAGCACAGCTGTCTAGTCGTTCGGATGGGACGAAAAACCAAGGTCCGTGTACACATTGGAGTGCACGTAAAATATCCCTAAGCAGTTGGAATTCGATACTGTTGAATAAGCTCTATACAATGACTAAATGCGTAGATTGTAGTCAACCACACTGCATGTTTCGCTTAACGATGAAAGGGTGCCATTTTCAATTTTCGATCCTTTTGTTCTTCTACTCCTGATATGTTGGACTGTTGATCGATGGTTTCATATAAAAGACTACCAATAAGACTCTTTGTAGAAGAAGTTCCCAAAAAATATTATGTTGACTTTACGAGAAAGACCTCTAAACATGCTCCAAATTGTAAAAATACGACTTTTTGGATTTTCAATCTCTTTTTTTCGGCTATCCCTGATATTTAAAAAAAATGATACAATGATTTCAAACAACAGGCTAGCTTTTAGACTCTCTATTGACAAAAGTTTCATCGCCCTCCCTTCATTATAACCGAAGTTATCGTGCCCTAAAGAATCAACAAATCAGCATGCTTATCTCTGCTTACCCTAGGCAGAAAATGTTTATCTTTGCACTCAATCATGACATTGACCTAGTGAACGTCTACACCAAGATTGAACATTCTAGCTCAATTAGAAGGAGAGTTATTGTGTTTCAAAATCTCGGCCCTTCAAATTGCTACTACTTTTCATATTCACTTCAAAATGGCAACCATCAGTTGACCTAAATCAAAATTCTGCTCTCTACGATTTTCGGGCCATCCTTCAAGGATTCAGAAAATATAAATCCCGTGTCTGTAAGTAAGATAGCAAAAAAGCCTTAGGGATTTTTCATGTTTCAAGATGGTGGCATTTCCGGTTTGATCGACAAACTCCATATTTTGTGTAGGAATCAGTAATTACCTGTCTAGTATCGAAAAAAAAAATTAGGTCATTCTGACCTATATTTCGACGATTTTTTTGAAAACTTTGATCCTTAATTTCACCAAGGGGAGATAATTTAGAAAATTTCTAATTATATTTTTGAAGTCACATCGGTAAGATCTACTTATATGCTAAATTTCATGAAAATCGTACTACTATTAAAGAAGTTGTCAAATTGGTCTAAACTTCCGGTTCGAAATCACAGCGACGAATTTTCGAAATTCAAAAATGTGAAACTGCAGATGAAAATGATTTTTTTCAAGGTATTCAAAGAAAAAAGAATTAGTAAAATCGGTCAAAAAATAACAAAGTTACGACTATGCATTGTCAGTTTTTTCGTTCGTAAAATTCGGTGATTTCGGATTCGTAAAACGTTTTGAAAATATATTTAATCAACGTTCGCACCCCATTTTTGGGGGGGTAGGTCAAAGTTTCAGAAAGATCCCATGGTTAGATTCTGAGAAATCCGATTTGCAGAAAATACACAAAAAAAAAAATAACTAGATCTGCTACTGTCCCATGCAGATATGAAAGCTTTCATATTCATCGCAACTTGTCATTGATTGTATCAAGTATCCTAAATAAAAGGATAAGAAGAAAAAATTATCAAAATTGGTCAAAAACTCGCGAAGTTACAAGTCTAAATATAGTATGAAACATTGCACCCAGGCATAACAATAATCTGAAAACTAAAGGGAAATAACTGAAACTTGTATTACTGTAATGAGACGGATGAGAAAATGAAATGAAAATGGCAGGTTGGACAGGCGACCTTACTCCTTGTCACGTACAACCGGGCCTTCGAAAACACGCTAGTTAACTCAATGACAGGCGCGCGTGCTAACCATTCAGCCACCCAACCCCCCTTTGAAATCAGACACGTGCAATATGTCATATAGGAAGAATAAGAAGTCGCTCACAACAAAATCGTAAATTAATGAGTTTAGGGCAAAAAGGCGTCTACAGCACCCGGTGTTCCCAGGCGTTCACCCATCCTAGTACTAACCGGGCCCGACGTTGCTTAACTTCAGTGATCGGACGAGAACTAGTGTTTTCAACATGGTATGACCGTAGACGAGAGAAGGTGGACAGAACCCGTAGTTATACTTACTTGAATTGACCCGCTTTTTGATTTTTTGGGGGGGTTTTGTCGGTTTTAAAAAGGCGTCTACAGCACCCGGTGTTCCCAGGCGGTCACCCATCCAAGTACTGACCGGGCCCGACGTTGCTTAACTTCAGTGATAGGACGAGAACTGGTGTTTTCAACGTGGTGTGGCCGTAGACGAGAGAAGGTGGACAGAACCCATACTTGTGCTTACTCAAATTCTTTTTGTGTCTTTTTCCCTGGGGAGACGGGCCGAGCGGAGAGCTGGAGTGGTGCAAAAGAGTGCGCGCTGTGGCCTGAATGGCAGAAAATTGATTTTTTCACGAAGAATCAGGGCAAAGAAACGTCTACAGCACCAGGTGTTCCCAGGCGGTCACCCATCCAAGTACTGACCGGGCCCGATGTTGCTTAACTTCAGTGATCGGACGAGAACTGGTGTTTTGAACGTGGTATTGCCGTAGACGAGAGAAGGGGACAGAACCCGTAGTTATACTTACCTGAATTGACCCGCTTATTGATTTTTTTTTTTTTTTTTGGGGGGGGGGGGCGGTTTTAAAAAGGCTTCTACCGCACCCGGTGTTCCCAGGCGGTCACCGATCAAAGTACTAACCGGGCCCGACGTTGCTTAACTTCAGTGATCTGGCGAGAACTGGTGTTTTCAACGTGGTGTGGCCGTAGACGAGAGAAGGTGGACAGAAACCGTAGTTATACTTTTCCTGTATTGACCTGCTTATTGATTTTTTTTTTTTTGGGTGGGGGGGGTCGGTTTTAAAAAGGCGTCTACAGCACCCGGTGTTCCCAGGCGGTCACCCATCCAAGTACTGACCGGGCCCGACGTTGTTTAACTTCAGTGATCGGACGAGAACTGGTGGTTTCAACGTGGTGTGACCGTAGACGAGAAAAGGTGGAGAGAACCCGTAGTTATACTTACCTGAATTGACCCGCTTATTGATTTTTTTGGGGGGTTTTGTCGGTTTTAAAAAGGCGTCTACAACACCCGGTGTTCCCAGGCGGTCACCCATCCAAGTACTGACTGGGCCCGACGTTGCTTAACGTCAGTGATCGGACGAGAACTGGTGTTTTCAACGTGGTGTGGCCGTAGACGAGAGAAGGTGGACAGAACCCATACTTGTGCTTACTCAAATTCTTTTTGTGTCTTTTTCCCTGGGGAGACGGGCCAAGCGGAGAGCTGGAGTGGTGCAAAAGAGTGCGCGCTGTGGTCTTAATGGCGGAAAATTGATTTTTTCACGAAGAATCAGGGCAAAAAGCCGTCTACAGCACCCGGTGTTCCCAGGCGGTCACCCATCCAAGTACTAACCGGGCCCGACGTTGCTTAACTTCAGTGATCGGTCGAGAACTGGTGTTTTCAACGTGGTATGGCCGTAGACGAGAGAAGGTGGACAGAACCCGTAGTTATACTTACCTGAATTGACCCGCTTATTGATTTTTGTTTTGTTTTTTGTATTTAATTGTTTTAAAGAGATTTAATAATGCCAGAATAATATTAAAATAAAGTTTTAAATTAAGAATAATTAATTATTGGTCTAATGCAATGAAATGATTTGATTTGACGGATGAAATGTACGATGGGTGTCCACACTATGTGGCTAAGGCGTTGGCCTGCTAGCCAGGAGGTCGGGTGTTCGATCCCTGCATTGGCCGAGAAAGTTCATCTCGATTTTCTTGCGTGTCCCCCCACCCACCGTGTACACATTGGAGTGCACGTAAAAGATCTCTTGGCAGTTGGAATTCGATATTGTTGAATAAGCTCTATACGATGACTAAATGTGCAGATTGTAGCCACCCACACTGCATGTTTTGCTTAACAATGAAAGGGTGCCGTTTCCAATTTTCGATCCTTTTATTCTTCTACTCCTGATATTTTGGACTGTTGATCGATGGTTTCATATAAAAAAAAACTACCGATAAGACTCTTTGTAGAAGAAGTTCCCAAAAAATATTATGTTGACTTTACGAGAAAGACCTCTAAACATGCTCCAAATTGTAAAAATACGACTTTTTGGATTTTCAATCTCTTTTTTTCGGCTGTCTCTGATATTTAAAAAAAATGATACAATGATTTCACACAACAGGCTAGCTATTAGACTCTCGATTGACAAGAGTTTCATCACCCTCCCTTCATTATAACCGAAGTTATTGTGCCCTAAAGAATCAACAAATCAGCATGCTTATCTCTGCTTACCCTAGGCAGAAAATGTTCATCTTTGCACTCAATCATGACATTAACCTAGTGAACGTCTACACCAAGATTGAACATTCTAGCTCAATTAGAAGGAGAGTTAGGTAGGTCAAAGTTTCAGAAACATCCTATGGATAGATTCTGTGAAATCCGATTTGCAGGAGAAACACAAAAAAAAAAAATAATAATAATCTTAACAGAAACAATAAGCTTTCATATGAAATATGAAAGCTTAATAATAATCTTAACAGAAACAATAAGCTTTCATATGAAATATGAAAGCTTAATAATAACTAGACCTGCAAGCAGCACTGAACCGGCTTTCAGGAATCATACAGGAAGTTTATTATACCATAGCCGATCCATTGAGCTACCAAACTATACATTAGTTGTTTTGCTTCAGTGACACCCTCTATCATATGTAAAAGTAATATTTGCTGGCGAAAAGACCGGTCAAAATTGTAAATTATGGCAAAATTACGTCACTTCCGGTACCGAAAGAAATTTTTATAGGTGAAAAATAAGTCGAAAATTCGCAACAAACAAAATACAAACTTTTTTTTATAGATATCGGGCAATAAATAATTAACCTATAACCCATAAACTGAAATTAAGAAGGTAAAAAACTTAAAAGTGACCCTCGGAAAATTGGTTATTATTCGACAAGGGAACATGCTAGAAGCCTTTTCTTGATATCAATATGATGGTATTGATTCAATCTTACTGCCCATTAGAGTCAGACGTTATAAAGTTAAACGAATAATAAATATAAATCCCTTCAAAAAAATGTTTGTTTTGAAGGCTAAAAATACGTTTTTTGCAAAAATTACATTACTTCCGGTGATATTGAAAATTTTAATTTGGTCCATAGAAGTCATAAATGGCATAAGGCATCAAATGGTAAATAAATTATAAAAATCGAATAATAATTGACACTTTTACAGACCAAAAACCTTGAAAAGTGACTTATAGAAGATCGCCTATTTCTCTGTAACCGTACAAGTTAGAAACCATTTTGTGGTATCTGTATGGTCGTATGGCTTCATTCTATTCGTTAATGGGAATCAAATATCATAATTTTAAAAACATTATAAGGCAGACTCATTTGAATAAAATATTTGTTTTTTAGGTTAGAAATACAGTTTTTGCCCAAAAGACGTCATTTCCGGTCACAGTGAAAATGTAAAATTGGCTTGACCTAGTCCAAATTGGCATTAGGCATCAAATGGAAAAAAAATATTGCAAATCGAATAATAATTCACTCTTTTATAGGCAAAATAACGTGAAAAGTGATGCATGCAAAATCGCATATTTCTCGGCAACTGCTCATATTACAAACTAATTTTTGCATACATTCTCTTCGTCTGGATTATTGCTACGAGTTTATGAAAATTACAAATAAATATTCCAAAATATGAAGACGCTGAATGAATTGTAAATAACTGAATTTTACACTTTATTTTACATTTTATTCTAAATTGCCCGAAAATGAAATTGAAATTTAAAAATATGAGCTAAGGATTTTGTGCACCTTTGCAGGGTGCATCCTTTTAGTTATATCAGTTTTGAAAAAAAAATAATATTTGCTTTCAAAAAGTGGTACAGAACTGTCAAAATTGTAGTTTTTGTTAATATTACGTCACTTCCGTTGCCGACAGAAAAATTTCACTTGAACAAAAAAAATTGCAATTGGGACCACGGTGCATATGAACTTTGTTTTATACAAATCGAACAATAAATAATTTTTCTGGGTACGAAAAACTAAATTAGCCGATGGCGGCTAACGCAAATTACCGAGACAATTTTTTTTCCCATTTCTGCTCAAGTACGATGATATTTTAACCCCGTGTAAAATATCATCAAAAAATATTCATAAATAAAAAAGGTTTTCGTAAAAAAATTATTTTTTTTCAAAATATCGGACATTTTTTCGACTACTTCCGGCTTTACGATCGTTGTTGTGATAGCTTTACGAAGTTCTTGGGATACTTAACTTTCTGTACCAGAAGTGTCAGAAACATCCATTGAGTAGTTTTGGAAAAAAAGATAAATTAAAGAGCGTTTCCAAAAATTTAACGATTTTTCAGTTTTTTTCAAAGTTTGAGGCCATTTTTCGACCACTTATATTATTTCAATGCTTTTCATTTTGGATTCCCTATATAGACAACCGATAGGACTTTGAGTAAGAAAAGTTTCAGAAAAATCGTAGGCGTCGTTTTCGAGAAAAGGGCGTCTCAGAATGTTAAAAAATTGGAAAATACTAGATTTTTGGCATACAATAATTTATTTCCTTACCATCGAAATCGTATTATTTAGATACCATATGATGGTCCATTAATAGGGCTATCAAGCGACACTTTAGTTCTTTTGGTCCGCTATTACCTAAGAGAGAAATCAAGTTTTTCGCAAGTGCGACAATGTTTTTACTCTTTTTTTTCATTTTTTGAATACTTCCGGTATGGTTATTATTGTCGGAATAGTTTTAATAGCCGGTTTGGGCACTAAAATAGCCACAGGGCTCTGTAATGATATATTACATTATCTGATCAGATAAAATGCCCCTGAGAAATCCTAGGTTCAAAAGTGTCAAAAATGCAAAAAATTTAAAATATCGAAAATTAAATTTTAATAATTACATACATATTATTCATCGTTAGAATCGTAATTAGGTCAGCTATCTGAATATACAATTTTTTTTTAAAAATCTCTTAAAATAATAAAATAGTAGAGCATTTTCCAAAATTTCACGATTTTTCGACTTTTTTCGATTTTCAGTCCCTTTTTTATCCTATTCCAGACATTTCAAAGTCTTATTGGATGGCTTCATGCAAAATACCTCCAAAAGGACTCTCGATAGAAAAAATTTAAAAAAAATTGCAGGTTAAGCTTCCGAGATACAGGCGTCCAAAAACGCTCCAAATCAGAAAATACTTGATTTTCAGCGTGCCATATTTTGCTGTCTGTTCATAGTATCCGTATGAATGGGGTATCATATGATAGTCCAACAATCGTGCCATCAAACGGTACCTTCATTCGTTTAATCCATTGATATCGGACGGAGAAATAGCGTTTTCCCCAAAAATATCCATTTTTTGCATTTTTTCAAAATATTGCACATTATTTCGACCACTTCCGGTTTAAGGATTCTTGTCGAAATTGCTTTATAAGTTGGTATTGGACTATAACTTCATGTTCCAGAAGTTTCAGAAACGTCAATCCTGCCATAAAACGAAACCCGAGCTCACAAAATGGGAAGAAAATTCGAAAAAAATCGAAAAATAAAGGGCGATAACTCTGAATGAAACTTATATTACTGGAATCGGATGGACTTCAGGTATCCAAAAATGTAGGTCAAATTTGAAAATTTTGAAAAAAAACAAAAATTGTCTCGTACACAACATGTTTTCAATTTTCGAACGATAAAAATCATAGACGAATGTTCGAAATTGAAAAATGTGAGATAGCCATTGTCTGAGAAAAGATTCAGGGATTCCAAAAATGTAACTTGTTTGAAAATGGATAAAGAATTGACGAAACTATGGCCGATTTTCAATTTTTAGAGAAAGTACAAAGTTCGGTCACTTCCGGTATGCGCAGAAATTTCAAAAATATTTTATCAAGTAGCCACCACATGGTTTCCCGATAGAAAAGCTAATTCCAGATCGATATCTGTTTTCGATCATGGAGATCTAGGCCCTCGCGGTAAATAATAATAATAATAATAACTAGACCTGCAAGCAGCACTGAACCGGCTTTCAGGAATCATACAGGAAGTTCATTATACCATAGCCGATCCATTGAGCTACCAAACTATAATTTAGTTGTTTTGCTTCAGTGACACCTTCTATCATATGTAAAAGTAATATTTGCTGGCGAAAAGACCGGTCAAAATTGTAAATTATGGCAAAATTACGTCACTTCCGGTGCCGAAAGAAATTTTTATAGGTGAAAAATAAGTCGAAAATTCGCAACATACAAAATACAAACTTTGTTTTATACATATCGGGCAATAAATAATCAACATATAACCCATAAACTGAAATTAAGAAGGTATAAAACTTAAAAGTGACCCTGGGAAAATTGGCTATTATTCGACAAGGGCACATGCTAGAAGCCTTTTCTTGATATCAATATGATGGTATTGATTCAATCTTACTGCCCATTAGAGTCAGATGTTATAAAGTTAAACGAATAATGAATATAAATCCCTTCAAAAAAATGTTTGTTTTGAAGGCTAAAAATACGTTTTTTGCAAAAATTACATTACTTCCGGTGATATTAAAAATGTTAACTTAGTTCATAGAAGTCATAAATGGCATAAGGCATCAAATGGTAAAAAAAATGATAAAAATTGAATAATAATTGACACTTTTATAGACCAAAAACCTTGAAATGTGACTTATAGAAGATCGCCTATTTCTCTGTAACCGTACAAGTTAGAAACCATTTTGTGGTATCCGTATGGTCGTATGGCTTCATTCTATTCGTTGATGGGAATCAAATATCATAATTTTAAAAATATTATAAGGCAGACTCATTTGAATAAAATATTTGTTTTTTAAGTTAAAAATACAGTTTTTGCCCAAATGGCGTCATTTCCGGTCACAGTGAAAATGTAAAACTGGCTTGACCTAGTCCACATTGGCATTAGGCATCAAATGAAAAAAAAATATTGCAAATCGAATAATAATTCACTCTTTTATAGGCAAAATAACGTGAAAAGTGATGCATGCAAAATTGCATATTTCTCGGCAACTGCTCATATTACAAACTAATTTTCGCATACATTCTCTTCGTCTGGATTATTGCTACGAGTTTATGAAAATTACAAATAAATATTTCAAAATATGAAGACGCTGAATGAATTGTAAATAACCGAATTTTACACTTTATTTTACATTTATTCGAAATTGCCCGAAAATGAAATTGAAATTAAAAAATCTGAGCTAAGGATTTTGTGCACCTTTGCAGGGTGCATCCTTTTAGTTATATCAGTTTTGAAAAAAAATAACATTTGAGTTCAAAAAGTGGTACCGAACTGTCAAAATTGTAGTTTTTTTTAATATTACGTCACTTCCGTTGCCGACAGAAAAATTTCACCGTAACAAAAAAAATTACAATTGGGACCACGGAGCATATGAACATTGTTTTATACAAATCGAACAATAAATAATTTTTCTGGGTACGAAAAACTAAATTAGCCGATGGCGGCTAACGCAAATTACCGAGACAATTTTTGTTCTCATTTCTGCTCAAGTAGGATGATATTTTAACCCTGTGTAAAATATCATCAAAAAATATTCATAAATAAAAAAGATTTTCGTAAAACAATTAATTTTTTTCAAAATATTGGACATTTTTGCGACTACTTCCGGTTTTACGATTGTTGTCGTGATAGCTTTACGAAATTCTTTGGATAATTAACTTTCTGTACCAGAAGTGTCAGAAACATCCATTTAGTAGTTTTGGAAAAAAGGATAAATTAAAGAGCGTTTCCAAAAATTTTACGATTTTTCAATTTTTTTCAAAGTTTGAGGCCATTTTTGGACCATTTATATTATTTCAATGCTTTTCATTTTGGATTCACTATATAGACAACCGATAGGACTTTGAGTAAGAAAAGTTTAAGAAAATTCTGCGGCGTCGTTTTCGAGAAAAGGGCGTCCCAGAATGTTAAAAAATCGGAAAATACTAGATTTTTGGCATACAATAATTTATTTCCTTAGCATCGGAATCGTATTATTTAGATACCATATGATGGTCCATTAATAGGGCTATCCAGCGACACTTTAGTTCTTTTGGTCCGCTATTACCTAAGGGAGAAATCAAGTTTCTCGCAAGTGCGACAATGTTTTTAACCTTTTTTTTCCATTTTTTGAATACTTCCGGTATGGTTATTATTATCGGAATAGTTTTAATAGCCGGTTTGGGCACTAAAATAGCCACGGGGCTCTGTAATGATATATTACATTATCTGATCAGATAAAATGCCTCTGAGAAATCCTATGTTCAAAAGTGCCAAAAATGCAAAAAATTTAAAATATCGAAAATTAAATTTCAATAACTACATACATATTATACATCGTTAGAATCGTAATTAGGTCAGCTATCTGAATATACAACCTTTTTTTGAAAATCTCTTAAAATAAAAAAATAGTAGAACATTTTCCAAAATTTCACGATTTTTCGACTTTTTTTGATTTTCAGTCCCTTTTTTATCGTATTCCAGACATTTCAAAGTCTTATTGGATGGCATAATTCACAAGACTATCGAATGGACTCTCGATAGAGAAAGTTAAAAAAAAAGTTGCGGTTAAGTTTTCGAGATACAGGCGCCCAAAAACGCTCCAAATCAGAAAATACTTGATTTTCAGCGTGCCATATTTTGCTTCCTGCTCGTCGTATCCGTACGAATTGGGTATCATACGATAGCACAATACTAGTGCAGTCCAATGGTACCCTAATTGGTTTAATCCATTGATATCGGACTGAGAAATCGCGTTTTTCCCCAAAATACCCATTTTTTGCATTTTTTTCAAAGTATCGGACATTATTTTGACCACTTCCGGTGTACCGATTATTGTTGAAATTGCTTTATTCCTTGCAATGGTCATTTAGCTTCATGCCTCAGAAATTTCAGAAACGTCAATTCGGCCATAAAACGAAACCCGAGCTCACAAAATGGGTAGAAAATTCGAAAAAAATCGAAAAATAAAGGGCGATAACTCTGAATGAAACTTATATTACTGGAATCGGATGGACTTCAGGTATCCAAAAATGTAGGTCAAATTTCAAAATTTTGAAAAATAACAAAAATTGTCTCTCAAAGAACATTTTTCATTTTTCGATCGCAAGAAGTCAGCGATGAAGTTTCGAAATATCGAAATTTTCAACTGCTATCGTCCGAGAAAAGACTCAGGGTTTCCGAAAATGTCATTTCTATGAAAATAGGTACAGAATTGACGAATCTACGGCCGTTTTTTAATTTTTTGACACCGCACGAAATTCGACCACTTCCGGTCTGCGCAGCAGTTTCAAATATAGTTTATCAAGTAGCCAACACATGGTTTCCCGATAGAGAATTAGGTCCCAAATCGGTATCTGTTACAGGCACTGAGAAATAGGCTCCGGCGAAAAAAAAAATAATAATAATAAATAATAATTTTAGTAATCACAATAGGCTTTCAGACGAAAGTCTGAAAGCCTAATAATAATAATAATTTTAGTAATCTCAATAGGCTTTCAGACGAAAGTCTGAAAGCCTAATAATTTTAGTAATCTCAATAGGCTTTCAGACGAAAGTCTGAAAGCCTAATAATAATAAGAATAACTAGACCTGCAAGCAGCACTGAACCGGCTTTCAGGAATCATACAGGAAGTTTATTATACCATAGCCGATCCATTGAGCTACCAAACTATACATTAGTTGTTTTGCTTCAGTGACACCCTCTATCATATGTAAAAGTAATATTTGCTGGCGAAAAGACCGGTCAAAATTGTAAATTATGGCAAAATTACGTCACTTCCGGTGCCGAAAGAAATTTTTATAGGTGAAAAATAAGTCGAAAATTCGCAACATACAAAATACAAACTTTTTTTTTATAGACATCGGGCAATAAATAATTAACCTATAACCCATGAACTGAAATTAAGAAGGTAAAAAACTTAAAAGTGACCCTCGGAAAATTGGTTATTATTCGACAAGGGAACATGCTAGAAGCCTTTTCTTGATATCAATATGATGGTATTGATTAAGTCTTACTGCCCATTAGAGTCAGACGTTATAAAGTTAAACGAATAATAAATATAAATCCCTTCAAAAAAATGTTTGTTTTGAAGGCTAAAAATACGTTTTTTGCAAAAATTACATTACTTCCGGTGATATTGAAAATGTTAACTTAGTTCATAGAAGCCATAAATGGTAAAGGCATCAAATGGTAAATAAATTATAAAAATCGAATAATAATTGACACTTTTACAGACCAAAAACCTTGAAAAGTGACTTATAGAAGATCGCCTATTTCTCTGTAACCGTACAAGTTAGAAACCATTTTGTGGTATCTGTATGGTCGTATGGCTTCATTCTATTCGTTGATGGGAATCAAATATCATAATTTTAAAAACATTATAAGGCAGACTCATTTGAATAAAATATTTGTTTTTTAGGTTAAAAATACAGTTTTTGCCCAAAAGACGTCATTTCCGGTCACGGTGAAAATGTAAAATTGGCTTGACCTAGTCCAAATTGGCATTAAGCATCAAATGGAAAAAAAATATTGCAAATCGAATAATAATTGACTCTTTTATAGGCAAAATAACGTGAAAAGTGATGCATGCAAAATTGCATATTTCTCGGCAACTGCTCATATTACAAACTAATTTTCGCATACATTCTCTTCGTCTGGATTATTGCTACGAGTTTATGAAAATTACAAATAAATATTTCAAAATATGAAGACGCTGAATGAATTGTAAATAACTGAATTTTACACTTTATTTTACATTTTATTCTAAATTGCCCGAAAATGAAATTGAAATTTAAAAATATGAGCTAAGGATTTTGTGCACCTTTGCAGGGTGCATCCTTTTAGTTATATCAGTTTTGAAAAAAAATAATATTTGCTTTCAAAAAGTGGTACCGAACTGTCAAAATTGTAGTTTTTGTTAATATTACGTCACTTCCGTTGCCGACAGAAAAATTTCACCGTAACAAAAAAAATTGCAATTGGGACCACGGTGCATATGAACTTTGTTTTATACAAATCGAACAATAAATAATTTTTCTGGGTACGAAAAACTAAATTAGCCGATGGCGGCTAACGCAAATTACCGAGACATTTTTTTTTCTCATTTCTGTTCAAGTACGATGATATTTTAACCCCGTGTAAAATATCATCAAAAAATATTCATAAATAAAAAAGGTTTTCGTAAAAAAATTATTTTTTTTCAAAATATCGGACATTTTTTCGACTACTTCCGGCTTTACGATCGTTGTTGTGATAGCTTTACGAAGTTCTTTGGATACTTAACTTTCTGTACCAAAAGTGTCAGAAACATCCATTGAGTAGTTTTGGAAAAAAAGATAAATTAAAGAGCGTTTCCAAAAATTTAACGATTTTTCAGTTTTTTTCAAACTTTGAGGCCATTTTTCGACCACTTATATTATTTCAATGCTTTTCATTTTGGATTCCCTATATAGACAACCGATAGGACTTTGAGTAAGAAAAGTTTAAGAAAAATCGTAGGCGTCGTTTTCGAGAAAAGGGCGTCTCAGAATGTTAAAAAATTGGAAAATACTAGATTTTTGGCATACAATAATTTATTTCCTTACCATCGAAATCGTATTATTTAGATACCATATGATGGTCCATTAATAGGGCTATCCAGCGACACTTTAGTTCTTTTGGTCCGCTATTACCGAAGAGAGAAATCAAGTTTTTCGCAAGTGCGACAATGTTTTCACTCTTTTTTTTCATTTTTTGAATACTTCCGGTATGGTTATTATTGTCGGAATAGTTTTAATAGCCGGTTTGGGCACTAAAATAGCTACAGGGCTCTGTAATGATATATTACATTATCTGATCAGATAAAATGCCCCTGAGAAATCCTATGTTCAAAAGTGTCAAAAATGCAAAAAATTTAAAATATCGAAAATTAAATTTTAATAATTACATACATATTATACATCGTTAGAATCGTAATTAGGTCAGCTATCTGAATATACAACCTTTTTTTAAAAATCTCTTAAAACAAAAAAATAGTAGAGCATTTTCCAAAATTTCACGATTTTTCGACTTTTTTCGATTTTCAGTCCCTTTTTTATCCTATTCCAGACATTTCAAAGTCTTATTGGATGGCTTCATGCAAAATACCTCCAAAAGGACTCTCGATAGAAAAAATTTAAAAAAAATTGCAGGTTAAGTTTCCGAGATACAGGCGTCCAAAAACGCTCCAAATCAGAAAATACTTGATTTTCAGCGTGCCATATTTTCCTGTCTGTTCATAGTATCCGTATGAATGGGGTATCATATGATAGTCCAACAATCGTGCCATCAAACGGTACCTTCATTCGTTTAATCCATTGATATCGGACGGAGAAATAGCGTTTTCCCCAAAAATATCCATTTTTTGCATTTTTTTCAAAATATTGCACATTATTTCGACCACTTCCGGTTTAAGGATTCTTGTCGAAATTGCTTTATAAGTTGGTATTGGACTATAACTTCATGTTCCAGAAGTTTCAGAAACGTCAATCCTGCCATAAAACGAAACCCGAGCTCACAAAATGGGAAGAAAATTCGAAAAAAATCGAAAAATAAAGGGCGATAACTCTGAATGAAACTTATATTACTGGAATCGGATGGACTTCAGGTATCCAAAAATGTAGGTCAAATTTGAAAATTTTGAAAAATAACAAAAATTGTCTCGTAAGCAACATGTTTTCAATTTTCGAACGATAAAAATCATAGACGAATGTTCGAAATTGAAAAATGTGAGATAGCCATTGTCTCAGAAAAGATTCAGGGATTCCAAAAATGTAATTTGTTTGAAAATGGATAAAGAATTGACGAAAGTATGGCCGATTTTCAATTTTTAGAGAAAGTACAAAGTTCGGTCACTTCCGGTATGCGCAGAAATTTCAAAAATATTTTATCAAGTAGCCACCACATGGTTTCCTTATAGAAAAGCTAATTCCAGATCGATATCTGTTTTCGATCATGGAGATCTAGGCCCTCGCGGTAAATAATAATAATAATAACTAGACCTGCAAGCAGCACTGAACCGGCTTTCAGGAATCATACAGGAAGTTTATTATACCATAGCCGATCCATTGAGCTACCGAACTATACATTAGTTGTTTTGCTTCAGTGACACCCTCTATCATATGTAAAAGGTAAAAATTGTAAATTATGGCAAAATTACGTCACTTCCGGTGCCGAAAGAAATTTTTATAGGTGAAAAATAAGTCGAAAATTCGCAACATACAAAATACAAACTTTGTTTTATACATATTGGGCAATAAATAATTAACCTATAACCCATAAACTGAAATTAAGAAGGTAAAAAACTTAAAAGTGACCCTGGGAAAATTGGTTATTATTCGACAAGGGAACATGCTAGAAGCATTTTCTTGATATCAATATGATGGTATTGATTCAATCTTACTGCCCATTAGAGTCAGACGTTATAAAGTTAAACGAATAAAGAATATAAATCACTTAAAATAAATGTTTGTTTTGAAGGCTAAAAATACGTTTTTTGCAAAAATTACATTACTTTCGGTGATATTGAAAATGTTAACTTGGTTCATAGAAGTCATAAATGGCATAAGGCATCAAATGGTAAAAAAATTATAAAAATCGAATAATAATTGACACTTTTATAGACCAAAAACCTTGAAAAGTGACTTATAGAAGATCGCCTATTTCTCTGTAACCGTACAAGTTAGAAACCATTTTGTGGTATCTGTATGGTCGTATGGCTTCATTCTATTCGTTGATGGGAATCAAATATCATAATTTTAAAAACATTATAAGGCAGACTCATTTGAATAAAATATTTGTTTTTTAGGTTAGAAATACAGTTTTTGCCCAAAAGACGTCATTTCCGGTCACAGTGAAAATGTAAAATTGACTTGATCTAGTCCAAATTGGCATTAGGCATCAAATGGAAAAAAAAAATATTGCAAATCGAATAATAATTCACTCTTTTATAGGCAAAATAACGTGAAAAGTGATGCATGCACAATTGCATATTTCTCGGCAACTGCTCATATTACAAACTAATTTTCGCATACATTCTCTTCGTCTGGATTATTGCTACGAGTTTATGAAAATTACAAATAAATATTTCAAAATATGAAGACGCTGAATGAATTGTAAATAACTGAATTTTACACTTTATTTTACATTTTATTCGAAATTGCCCGAAAATGAAATTGAAATTAAAAAATATGAGCTAAGGATTTTGTGCACCTTTGCAGGGTGCATCCTTTTAGTTATATCAGTTTTGAAAAAAAATAATATTTGCTTTCAAAAAGTGGTACCGAACTGTCAAAATTGTAGTTTTTGTTAATATTACGTCACTTCCGTTGCCGACAGAAAAACTTCACCGTAACAAAAAAAATTACAATTGGGACCACGGTGCATATGAACTTTGTTTTATACAAATCGAACAATAAATAATTTTTCTGGGTACGAAAAACTAAATTAGCCGATGGCGGCTAACGCAAATTACCGAGACAATTTTTTTTCTCATTTCTGCTCAAGTACGATGATATTTTAACCCTGTGTGAAAGATCATCAAAAAATATTCATAAATAAAAAGGTTTTCGTAAAAAAAATAATTTTTTTCAAAATATCGGACATTTTTTCGACTACTTCCGATTTTACGATCGTTGTTGTGATAGCTTTACGAAGTTCTTTGGATACTTAACTTTCTGTACCAGAAGTGTCAGAAACATCCATTGAGTAGTTTTGGAAAAAAAGATAAATTAAAGAGCGTTTCCAAAAATTTAACGATTTTTCAATTTTTTTCAAAGTTTGAGGCCATTTTTCGACCACTTATATTATTTCAATGCTTTTCATTTTGGATTCCCTATATAGACAACCGATAGGACTTTGAGTAAGAAAAGTTTAAGAAAAATCGTAGGCGTCGTTTTCGAGAAAAGGGCGTCTCAGAATGTTAAAAAATTGGAAAATACTACATTTTTGGCATACAATAGTTTATTTCCTTACCATCGAAATCGTATTATTTAGATACCATATGATGGTCCATTAATAGGGCTATCCAGCGACACTTTAGTTCTTTTGGTCCGCTATTACCTAAGAGAGAAATCAAGTTTTTCGCAAGTGCGACAATGTTTTTACTCTTTTTTTTCATTTTTTGAATACTTCCGGTATGGTTATTAATGTCGAAATAGTTTTAATGGCCGGTTTGGGCACTAAAATAGCCACAGGGCTCTGTAATGATATATTACATTATCTGATCAGATAAAATGCCCCTGAGAAATCCTATGTTCAAAAGTGCCAAAAATGCAAAAAATTTAAAATATCGAAAATTAAATTTTAATAATTACATACATATTATACATCGTTAGAATCGTAATTAGGTCAGCTATCTGAATATACAACTTCTTTTTAAAAATCTCTTAAAATAAAAAAATAGTAGAGCATTTTCCAAAATTTCACGATTTTTCGACTTTTTTCGATTTTCAGTCCCTTTTTTATCCTATTCCAGACATTTCAAAGTCTTATTGGATGGCTTTATGCAAAATACCTCCAAAAGGACTCTCGATAGAAAAAATTAAAAAAAAATTGCAGGTTAAGTTTTCGAGATACAGGCGTCCAAAAACGCTCCAAATCAGAAAATACTTGATTTTCAGCGTGCTATATTTTGCTGTCTGTTCATAGTATCCATATGAATGGGGTATCATATGATAGTCCAGCAATCGTGCCATCAAACGATACCTTCATTCGTTTAATCCATTGATATCGGACGGAGAAATAGCGTTTTCCCCAAAAATATCCATTTTTTGCATTTTTTTCAAAATATTGCACATTATTTCGACCACTTCCGGTTTAAGGATTCTTGTCGAAATTGCTTTATAAGTTGGTATTGGACTATAACTTCATGTTCCAGAAGTTTCAGAAACGTCAATTCTGCCATAAAACGAAACCCGAGCTCACAAAATGGGAAGAAAATTCGAAAAAAATCGAAAAATAAAGGGCGATAACTCTGAATGAAACTTATATTACTGGAATCGGATGGACTTCAGGTATCCAAAAATGTAGGTCAAATTTGAAAATTTTGAAAAATAACAAAAATTGTCTCGTAAACAACATGTTTTCAATTTTCGAACGATAAAAATCACAAACGAATGTTCGAAATTGAAAAATGTGAGATAGCCATTGTCTCAGAAAAGATTCAGGGATTCCAAAAATGTAATTTGTTTGAAAATGGATAAAGAATTGACGAAACTATGGCCGATTTTCAATTTTTAGGGAAAGTACAAAGTTCGGTCACTTCCGGTATGCGCAGAAATTTCAAAAATATTTTATCAAGTAGCCACCACATGGTTTCCGGATAGAAAAGCTAATTCCAGATCGATATCTGTTTTCGGTCATGGAGATCTAGGCCCTCGCGGTAAATAATAATAATAATAATAACTAGACCTGCAAGCAGCACTGAACCGGCTTTCAGGAATCATACAGGAAGTTTATTATACCATAGCCGATCCATTGAGCTACCAAACTATACATTAGTTGTTTTGCTTCAGTGACACCCTCTATCATATGTAAAAGTAATATTTGCTGGCGAAAAGACCGGTCAAAATTGTAAATTATGGCAAAATTACGTCACTTCCGGTGCCGAAAGAAATTTTTATAGGTGAAAAATAAGTTGAAAATTCGCAACATACAAAATGCAAACTTTTTTTTATAGATATCGGGCAATAAATAATTAACCTATAACCCATAAACTGAAATTAAGAAGGTAAAAAACTTAAAAGTGACCCTCGGAAAATTTGTTATTATTCGACAAGGGAACATGCTAGAAGCCTTTTCTTGATATCAATATGATGGTATTGATTCAGTCTTACTGCCCATTAGAGTCAGACGTTATAAAGTTAAACGAATAATAAATATAAATCCCTTCAAAAAAATGTTTGTTTTGAAGGCTAAAAATACGTTTTTTGCAAAAATTACATTACTTCCGGTGATATTGAAAATTTTAACTTGGTTCATAGAAGTCATAAATGGCATAAGGCATCAAATGGTAAATAAATTATAAAAATCGAATAATAATTGACACTTTTACAGACCAAAAACCTTGAAAAGTGACTTATAGAAGATCGCCTATTTCTCTGTAACCGTACAAGTTAGAAACCATTTTGTGGTATCTGTATGGTCGTATGGCTTCATTCTATTCGTTGATGGGAATCAAATATCATAATTTTAAAAACATTATAAGGCAGACTCATTTGAATAAAATATTTGTTTTTTAGGTTAGAAATACAGTTTTTGCCCAAAAGACGTCATTTCCGGTCACAGTGAAAATGTAAAATTGGCTTGACCTAGTCCAAATTGGCATTAGGCATCAAATGGAAAAAAAATATTACAAATCGAATAATAATTCACTCTTTTATAGGCAAAATAACGTGAAAAGTGATGCATGCAAAATCGCATATTTCTCGGCAACTGCTCATATTACAAACTAATTTTCGCATACATTCTCTTCGTCTGGATTATTGCTACGAGTTTATGAAAATTACAAATAAATATTTCAAAATATGAAGTTGCTGAATGAATTGTAAATAACTGAATTTTACACTTTATTTTACATTTTATTCTAAATTGCCCGAAAATGAAATTGAAATTTAAAAATATGAGCTAAGGATTTTGTGCACCTTTGCAGGGTGCATCCTTTTAGTTATATCAGTTTTGAAAAAAAAAATATTTGCTTTCAAAAAGTGGTACCGAACTGTCAAAATTGTAGTTTTTGTTAATATTACGTCACTTCCGTTGCCGACAGAAAAATTTCACCGTAACAAAAAAAATTGCAATTGGGACCACGGTGCATATGAACTTTGTTTTATACAAATCGAACAATAAATAATTTTTCTGGGTACGAAAAACTAAATTAGCCGATGGCGGCTAACGCAAATTACCGAGACAATTTTTTTTCTCATTTCTGCTCAAGTACGATGATATTTTAACCCCGTGTAAAATATCATCAAAAAATATTCATAAATAAAAAAGGTTTTCGTAAAAAAATTATTTTTTTTCAAAATATCGGACATTTTTTCGACTACTTCCGGCTGTACGATCGTTGTTGTGATAGCTTTACGAAGTTCTTTGGATACTTAACTTTCTGTACCAGAAGTGCCAGAAACATCCATTGAGTAGTTTTGGACAAAAAGATAAATTAAAGAGCGTTTCCAAAAATTTAACGATTTTTCAGTTTTTTTCAAAGTTTGAGGCCATTTTTCGACCACTTATATTATTTCAATGCTTTTCATTTTGGATTCCCTATATAGACAACCGATAGGACTTTGAGTAAGAAAAGTTTAAGAAAAATCGTAGGCGTCGTTTTCGAGAAAAGGGCGTCTCAGAATGTTAAAAAATTGGAAAATACTAGATTTTTGGCATACAATAATTTATTTCCTTACCATCGAAATCGTATTATTTAGATACCATATGATGGTCCATTAATAGGGCTATCCAGCGACACTTTAGTTCTTTTGGTCCGCTATTACCTAAGAGAGAAATCAAGTTTTTCGCAAGTGCGACAATGTTTTTACTCTTTTTTTTCATTTTTTGAATACTTCCGGTATGGTTATTATTGTCGGAATAGTTTTAATAGCCGGTTTGGGCACTAAAATAGCCACAGGGCTCTGTAATGATATATTACATTATCTGATCAGATAAAATGCCCCTGAGAAATCCTATGTTCAAAAGTGTCAAAAATGCAAAAAATTTAAAATATCGAAAATTAAATTTTAATAATTACATACATATTATACATCGTTAGAATCGTAATTAGGTCAGCTATCTGAATATACAACCTTTTTTTAAAAATCTCTTAAAATAATAAAAAAGTAGAGCATTTTCCAAAATTTCACGATTTTTCGACTTTTTTCGATTTTCAGTCCCTTTTTTATCCTATTCCAGACATTTCAAAGTCTTATTGGATGGCTTCATGCAAAATACCTCCAAAAGGACTCTCGGTAGAAAAAATTTGAAAAAAATTGCAGGTTAAGTTTCCGAGATACAGGCGTCCAAAAACGCTCGAAATCAGAAAATACTTGATTTTCAGCGTGCCATATTTTGCTGTCTGTTCATAGTATCCGTATGAATGGGGTATCATATGATAGTCCAACAATCGTGCCATCAAACGGTACCTTCATTCGTTTAATCCATTGATATCGGACGGAGAAATAGCGTTTTCCCCAAAAATATCCATTTTTTGCATTTTTTTCAAAATATTGCACATTATTTCGACCACTTCCGGTTTAAGGATTCTTGTCGAAATTGCTTTATAAGTTGGTATTGGACTATAACTTCATGTTCCAGAAGTTTCAGAAACGTCAATCCTGCCATAAAACGAAACCCGAGCTCACAAAATGGGAAGAAAATTCGAAAAAAATCGAAAAATAAAGGGCGATAACTCTGAATGAAACTTATATTACTGGAATCGGATGGACTTCAGGTATCCAAAAATGTAGGTCAAATTTGAAAATTTTGAAAAATAACAAAAATTGTCTCATAAACAACATGTTTTCAATTTTCGAACGATAAAAATCATAGACGAATGTTCGAAATTGAAAAATGTGAGATAGCCATTGTCGCAGAAAAGATTCAGGGATTCCAAAAATGTAATTTGTTTGAAAATGGACAAAGAATTGACGAAACTATGGCCGATTTTCAATTTTTAGAGAAAGTACAAAGTTCGGTCACTTCCGGTATGCACAGAAATTTCAAAAATATTTTATCAAGTAGCCACCACATGGTTTCCCGATAGAAAAGCTAATTCCAGATCGATATCTGTTTTCGATCATGGAGATCTAGGCCCTCGCGGTAAATAATAATAATAATAATAATAATAATAATAATAATTTTAGTAATCTCAATAGGCTTTCAGACGAAAGTCTGAAAGCCTAATAATTTTAGTAATCTCAATAGGCTTTCAGACGAAAGTCTGAAAGCCTAATAACTAGACCTGCAAGCAGCACTGAACCGGCTTTCAGGAATCATACAGGAAGTTTATTATACCATAGCCGATCCATTGAGCTACCAAACTATACTTTAGTTGTTTTGCTTCAGTGACACCCTCTATCATATGTACAAGTAATATTTGCTGGCGAAAAGACCGGTCAAAATTTTAAATTATGGCAAAATTATGTCACTTCCGGTGCCGAAAGAAATTTTTATAGGTGAAAAATAAGTCGAAAATTCGCAACATACAAAATACAAACTTTGTTTTGTACATATCGGGCAATAAATAATTAACCTATAACCCATAAACTGAAATTAAGAAGGTAAAAAACTGAAAAGTGACCCTGGGAAAATTGGCTATTATTCGACAAGGGAACATGCTAGAAGCCTTTTCTTGATATCAATATAATGGTATTGATTTAATCTTACTGCCCATTAGAGTCAGACGTTATAAAGTTAAACGAATAATAAATATAAATCCCTTCACAAAAATGTTTGTTTTGAAGGCTAAAAATACGTTTTTAGCAAAAATTACATTACTTCCGGTGATATTGAAAATGTTAACTTGGTTCATAGAAGTCATAAATGGCATAAGGCATCAAATGGTAAAACATTTATAAAAATCGAATAATAATTGACACTTTTAAAGACCAAAAACCTTGAAAAGTGACTTACAGAAGATCGCCTATTTCTCTGTAACCGTACAAGTTAGAAACCATTTTGTGGTATCTGTATGGTCGTATGGCTTCATTCTATTCGTTGATGGGAATCAAATATCATAATTTTAAAAATATTATAAGGCAGACTCATTTGAATAAAATATTTGTTTTTTAGGTTAAAAATACAGTTTTTGCCCAAAAGACGTCATTTCCGGTCACAGTGAAAATGTAAAATTGGCTTGACCTAGTCCAAATTGGCATTAGGCATCAAATGGAAAAAAAATATTGCAAATCGAATAATAATTAACTCTTTTATGGGCAAAATAACGTGAAAAGTGATGGATGCAAAATTGCATATTTCTCGGCAACTGCGCATATTACAAACTAATTTTCGCATACATTCTCTTCGTCTGTATTATTGCTACGAGTTTATGAAAATTACAAATAAATATTTCAAAATATGAAGACGCTAAATGAATTGAAAATAACTGAATTTTACACTTTATTTTACATTTTATTCGAAATTGCCCGAAAATGAAATTGAAATTAAAAAATATGAGCTAAGGATTTTGTGCACCTTTGCAGGGTGCATCCTTTTAGTTATATCAGTTTTGAAAAAAAATAATATTTGCTTTCAAAAAGTGGTACCGAACTGTCAAAATTGTAGTTTTTGTTAATATTACGTCACTTCCGTTGCCGACAGAAAAATTTCACCGTAACAAAAAAAAATACAATTGGGACCATGGTGCATATGAACTTTGTTTTATACAAATCGAACAATAAATAATTTTTCTGGGTACGAAAAACTAAATTAGCCGATGGCGGCTAACGCAAATTACCGAGACAATTTTTTTTCTCATTTCTGCTCAAGTACGATGATATTTTAATCCTGTGTAAAATATCATCAAAAAATATTCATAAATAAAAAAGGTTTTCGTAAAAAAATTATTTTTTTTCAAAATATCGGACATTTTTTCGACTACTTCCGGTTTTACGATCGTTGTTGTGATAGCTTTACGAAGTCCTTTGGATACTTAACTTTCTGTACCAGAAGTGTCAGAAACATCCATTGAGTAGTTTTGGAAAAAAAGATAAATTAAAGAGCGTTTCCAAAAATTTAACGATTTTTCAATTTTTTTCAAAGTTTGAGGCCATTTGTCGACCACTTATATTATTTCAATGTTTTTCATTTTGGATTCCCTATATAGACAACTGATAGGACTTTGAGTAAGAAAAGTTTAAGAAAAATCGTAGGCGTCGTTTTCGAGGAAAGGGCGTCTCAGAATGTTAAAAAATTGGAAAATACTAGATTTTTGGCATACAATAATTTATTTCCTTACCATCGAAATCGTATTATTTAGATACCATATGATGGTCCATTAATAGGGCTATCCAGCGACACTTTAGTTCTTTTGGTCCGCTATTACCTAAGGGAGAAATCAAGTTTTTCGCAAGTGCGACAATGTTTTTACTCTTTTTTTTCATTTTTTGAATACTTCCGGTATGGTTATTATTGTCGGAATAGTTCTAATAGCCGGTTTGGGCACTAAAATAGCCACAGGGCTCTGTAATGATATATTACATTATCTGATCAGATAAAATGACCCTGAGAAATCCTATGTTTAAAAGTGCCAAAAATGCAAAAAATTTAAAATATCGAAAATTAAATTTTGATAATTACATACATATTATACATCGTTAGAATCGTAATTAGGTCAGCTATCTGAATATACAACCTTTATTTAAAAATCTCTTCAAATAAAAAAATAGTAGAGCATTTTCCAAAATTTCACGATTTTTCGACTTTTTTCGATTTTCAGTCCCTTTTTTATCCTATTCCAGACATTTCAAAGTCCTATTGGATGGCTTCATGCAAAATACCTCCAAAAGGACTCTCGATAGAAAAAATTAAAAAAAAATTGCAGGTTAAGTTTTCGAGATACAGGCGTCCAAAAACGCTCCAAATCAGAAAATACTTGATTTTCAGCGTGCCATATTTTGCTGTCTGTTCATAGTATCCGTATGAATGGGGTATCATATGATAGTCCAACAATCGTGCCATCAAACGGTACCTTCATTCGTTTAATCCATTGATATCGGACGGAGAAATAGCGTTTTCCCCAAAAATATCCACTTTTTGCATTTTTTTCAAAATATTGCACATTATTTCGACCACTTCCGGTTTAAGGATTCTTGTCGAAATTGCTTTATAAGTTGGTATTGGACTATAACTTCATGTTCCAGAAGTTTCAGAAACGTCAATTCTGCCATAAAACGAAACCCGAGCTCACAAAATGGGAAGAAAATTCGAAAAAAATCGAAAAATAAAGGGCGATAACTCTGAATGAAACTTATATTACTGGAATCAGATGGACTTCAGGTATCCAAAAATGTAGGTCAAATTTGAAAATTTTGAAAAATGACAAAAATTGTCTCGTAAACAACATGTTTTCAATTTTCGAACTATAAAAGTCATAGACGAATGTTCGAAATTGAAAAATGTGAGATAGCCATTGTCTCAGAAAAGATTCAGGGATTCCAAAAATGTAATTTGTTTGAAAATATTTGTAGAATTGACGAAACTATCGCCGATTTTCAATTTTTAGAGAAAGTACAAAGTTCGGTCACTTCCGGTATGCGCAGAAATTTCAAAAATATTTTATCAAGTAGCCACCACATGGTTTCCCGATAGAAAAGCTAATTCCAGATCGATATCTGTTTTCGATCATGGAGATCTAGGCCCTCGCGGTAAATAATAATAATAACTAGATCTGCTACTGTCCCATGCAGATATGAAAGCTTTCATATTCATCGTCACGTGTCATCGATTATATCACGTATCTCAAATGAAAGGATAAGAATAACAAACTATCAAAATTGGTCAAAAACTCGCGAAGTTACAAGTCTAAATATAGTATGAAACATTGCATAATCTGAAAACTAAAGGGAAATAACTGATACTTGTGTTGCTGTAATCGGGATGACTTCCCACTTCAAAACTTTCAGAAAAATGAAATGAAAATGGTAAGAAAACATCGAAAAATTAAATGAGATAACTTTGAACAAAACTAAAAAAATTTGAATCAGGTTGATCCCAATTGTTTGAATATTTACGTTAAATATGTAAATTTGGAAAATTATAAAGACATAATTATCAAAATCGGTCAAAACTCACAAAGTTACAAATTTAAATGTAGTGAGAAACATTGCACCCGGGCAAAAAAATAATCTTTAAACTAAAGGGAAATAACCTAAACTTGTATAACTGTAATCGGGCTTCCAAAATTAGAGATATGATATATAATTATGGTTTCCAATATGTTTGGTTATAAGTAGGAAATCGTGACAACTTCTTAAGCATGTTTTAAACAAAGGGTCATAGACTGCAATATACAAGAATGGCACTTTGCAATAAAAAAAAAACTGGTCAAAGCAAGATTTCTATGCAGAAATGAAATAATTAATAGAACCAGAAAAACATTTATCCACTATAATAAATAAGCAACATAGAGAAAATGAAATCAAATTGAATGGGGTTTAACGTCCTACTCCTAAAATGGGCTAATGAAGACAGGCATACGCCATAAAGTGTGCAATGAGGGAAATTTTACCCGGGCAGCGGCGTTACGGCCTACGAGGTTGGACAGGCGACCATACTCCTTGTAACGTACAACCAAGAAATCGAAACAACGCCAGTTGACTCAATGACAGACGTTATGATACACAGCGCACGTGCTAACCATTCAGTCACGCAACCTCCCTAAAATCGGCAAATTGCTGACCTACAGATAGAAACATTTCAACCGGGCGAAATCTTCTATTTTATTAGTTTAATTTGCACGGTACCTTTAGTTATCAACCGAATATTACAAAACTTTTAAAAATAAGCTCCCCCTGACCAGCTAAATCGTTCGCAATAAACGTTTTCCCCTTAAAATCGGCAAATTGCTGACTTTAAAGTGAGAAACATTACAACCGGGCGAAATTTTCTGTTTTATCACTTTTACAGTATCTTTGATTACCAACCGATTATTACAAAACTTTAAAAATAAAAAAAAGAAAGAGAGAAATGCGGCTAAACGTCCATTCGACACAAACTAGGTCATTTCGGGACTAACATATGTTTTTTAATTTTACTGGTCTTTAGTTGTTGGGAGGAAACCGAAGGACACGGAGAAAACCCACGAGGTTGGACACCATACTCCATGTCACGTGCAACTTGGAAATCGAAACGACGCCGGTTGACTCAATGACAGACGTTACGATACAGCGCGCGTATGCTAACCATTCAGCCTCCCTAAAATCTGGAAATTGCTGACTTATAGCAAGAAACATTTTAACCGGGCGAAATTTTCTGTTTTAACAGTTTAATTCGCACGGTATTTTAATTACCAACCGATTATTACAAAACTTTTGAAAATAAGCCCCAACTGACCAGCTTAATCGTATGCATGTCCATGTCACGTACAATCTCGAAATCGAAACGACGCCCGTTGACTCAATGACAGACGTTACGATACAGCGCGCACGTGCTAACCATTCAGCCATTCAGCCTCCCTTAAAAATAAGCTCCCCCTGACCAGCTTAACTGTTCGCAATAAACATTTGCCCTCTAAAATCGGCTAATTGCTGACTTTAAAGTGAGAAACATTACAACCGGGCGAAATTTTATGTTTTATCACTTTTACAGTACCTTTGATTACCAACCGATTATTACAAAACTTTAAAAATAAAAGAGAAAGAGAGAAATGCGGCTCAACGTCCATTCGACACAAACTAGGTCATTTCGGGACTAACATATGCTTTTTAATTTTATTTATAAACTTCCCTTGCGCGTACGGGTCTTTAGCCGTGGGAGGAAACCGAAGGACACGGAGAAAACCCACGAGGTTGGACACCATACTCCATGTCACGTGCAACTTGGAAATCGAAACGACGCCGGTTTACTCAATGACAGACGTTACGATACAGCGCGCGTATGCTAACCATTCAGCCTCCCTAAAATCTGGAAATTGCTGACTTATAGCAAGAAACATTTTAACCGGGCGAAATTTTCTGTTTTAACAGTTTAATTCGCACGGTATTTTAATTACCAACCGATTATTACAAAACTTTTGAAAATAAGCCCCAACTGACCAGCTTAATCGTATGCAATAAACGTTTGGCCTGAATTGAAAGTTCTGCAACGAGAAAGTTCATCTCGATTTTCCGGCGTGGTTCCCCCTTGTCAGTGAGCAGAACGGAGGGCCTGACAAGGACAGCTGTCTAGTCGTTCGGATGGGACGAAAAACCAAGGTCGCGTGTACACATTGGAGTGCACGTAAAATATCCCTAAGTAGTTGGAATTCGATACTGTTGAATAAGCTCTATACGATGACTAAATGTGCAGATTGTAGTCACCCACACTGCATGTTTCGCTTAACAATGAAAGGGTGCCGTTTTCAATGTTCGATCCTTTTATTCTTCTACTCCAGATATTTTGGACTGTTGATCGAAGTTTTCATATAAAAGACTACCGATAAGACTCTTTGTAGAAGATGTTCTCAAAAAGTATTATGTTGACTTTAAGAGAAAAGAACCTTTAAAGATGCTCCAAATCGTAAACATACGACTTTTTGGATTTTCGATCTCTTTTTTTCTGCTATCCCTGATATTTAAAAAAAAGATACAACGATTTCACACAACAGGCCAGCTATTACACTCTCGATTAACAAGAGTTTCACCGCCCTCCCTTCATTATAACCGAAGTTATCTTGCCCTAAAGAATCAACAAATCAGCATGCTTATCTCTGCTTACCCTAGGCAGAAAATGCTCATCTTTGAACTCAATCATGACATTGACATAGTGAACGTCTACACCAAGATTGAACATTCTAGCTCAATTAGAAGGAGAGTTATTGTGTTTCAAAGTTTCGGCCCTTCAAATTGCTACTACTTTTCATATTCACTTCAAAATGGCAACCATCAATTGACCTAAATCAAAATTCTGCTCTGAACAATTTTTAGGCCATCTTTCAAGGATTCAGAAAATATAACTCCCGTGTCTGTAAGTAAAATAGCAAAAAAGCCTTAGGGATTTTTCACGTTTCAAGGTGGTGGCACTTCCGGTTCGATCAACAAACTTCATATTTTGTGTACAAATCAGTTATTACTTATCTAGTATCCAAAAAAAAAATCAGGTCATTCTGACCTATATTTCGATGATTTTTTTGAAAATTTTGATCCTTAATTTCGTCAAGGGGAGATAATTTAGAAAATTTATAATTATATTTTTGAAGTCACATCGGTAAGGTCTACATATATACTAAATTTCATGAAAATCGTACAACTATTAAAGAAGTTGTCAAATTGGTCTAAACTTCCGGTTCGAAATCACAGCGACGAATTTTCGAAATTCGAAAATGTGAAACTGCAGATGAAAATGATTTTTTTCAAGGTATTCAAAGAAAAAAGAATTAGTAAAATCGGTCAAAAAATAACAAAGTTACGACTATGCATTGTCCATTTTGTCGTTCGTAAATTTCGGTGATTTCGGATTCGTAAAACGTTTTGAAAATATATTTAATCAAGGTTCGCACCCCATTTTTGGGGGGGTAGGTCAAAATTTCAGAAAGATCCTACGGATAGATTCTGAGAAATCCGATTTGCAGAAAACACACAAAAAAAAAAAATAATAATAATAATCTTAACAGAAACAATAAGCTTTCATATGTAATATGAAAGCTTAATAATAACTAGACCTGCAAGCAGCACTGAACCGGCTTTCAGGAATCATACAGGAAGTTTATTATACCATAGCCGATCCATTGAGCTACCAAACTATACATTAGTTGTTTTGCTTCAGTGACACCCTCTATCATATGTAAAAGTAATATTTGCTGGCGAAAAGACCGGTCAAAATTGTAAATTATGGCAAAATTACGTCACTTCCGGTGCCGAAAGAAATTTTTATAGGTGAAAAATAAGTCGAAAATTCGCAACATACAAAATGCAAACTTTTTTTTATAGATATCGGGCAATAAATAATTAACCTATAACCCATAAACTGAAATTAAGAAGGTAAAAAACTTAAAAGTGACCCTCGGAAAATTGGATATTATTCGACAAGGGAACATGCTAGAAGCCTTTTCTTGATATCAATATGATGGTATTGATTCAGTCTTACTGCCCATTAGAGTCAGACGTTATAAAGTTAAACGAATAATAAATTTAAATCCCTTCAAATAAATGTTTGTTTTGAAGGCTAAAAATACGTTTTTTGCAAAAATTACATTACTTCCGGTGATATTGAAAATTTTAACTAGGTTCATAGAAATCATAAATGGCATAACGCATCAAATGGTAAATAAATCATAAAAATCGAATAATAATTGGCACTTTTACAGACCAAAAACCTTGAAAAGTGGCTTATAGAAGATCGCCTATTTCTCTGTAACCGTACAAGTTAGAAACCATTTTGTGGTATCTGTATGGTCGTATGGCTTCATTCTATTCGTTGATGGGAATCAAATATCATAATTTTAAAAACATTATAAGGCAGACTCATTTGAATAAAATATTTGTTTTTTAGGTTAGAAATACAGTTTTTGCCCAAAAGACGTCATTTCCGGTCACAGTGAAAATGTAAAATTGGCTTGACCTAGTCCAAATTGGCATTAGGCATCTAATGGAAAAAAAATATTGCAAATCGAATAATAATTCACTCTTTTATAGGCAAAATAACGTGAAAAGTGATGCATGCAAAATTGCATATTTCTCGGCAACTGCTCATATTACAAACTAATTTTTGCATACATTCTCTTCGTCTGGATTATTGCTACGAGTTTATGAAAATTACAAATAAATATTTCAAAATATGAAGACGCTGAATGAATTGTAAATAACTGAACTTTACACTTTATTTTACATTTTATTCGAAATTGCCCGAAATTGAAATTGAAATTTAAAAATATGAGCTAAGGATTTTGTGCACCTTTGCAGGGTGCATCCTTTTAGTTATATCAGTTTTGAAAAAAAATAATATTTGCTTTCAAAAAGTGGTACCGAACTGTCAAAATTGTAGTTTTTGTTAATATTACGTCACTTCCGTTGCCGACAGAAAAATTTCACCGTAACAAAAAAAATTGCAATTGGGACCACGGTGCATAAGAACTTTGTTTTATACAAATCGAACAATAAATAATTTTTCTGGGTACGAAAAACTAAATTAGCCGATGGCGGCTAACGCAAATTACCGAGACAATTTTTTTTCTCATTTCTGCTCAAGTACGGTGATATTTTAACCCCGTGTAAAATATCATCAAAAAATATTCATAAATAAAAAAGGTTTTCGTAAAAAAATTATTTTTTTTCAAAATATCGGACATTTTTTCGACTACTTCCGGCTTTACGATCGTTGTTGTCATAGCTTTACGAAGTTCTTTGGATACTTAACTTTCTGTACCAGAAGTGTCAGAAACATCCATTGAGTAGTTTTGGAAAAAAAGATAAATTAAAGAGCGTTTCCAAAAATTTAACGATTTTTCAGTTTTTTTCAAAGTTTGAGGCCATTTTTCGACCACTTATATTATTTCAATGCTTTTCATTTTGGATTCCCTATATAGACAACCGATAGGACTTTGAGTAAGAAAAGTTTAAGAAAAATCGTAGTCGTCGTTTTCGAGAAAAGGGCGTCTCAGAATGTTAAAAAATTGGAAAATACTAGATTTTTGGCATACAATAATTTATTTCCTTACCATCGAAATCGTATTATTTAGATACCATATGATGGTCCATTAATAGGGCTATCCAGCGACACTTTAGTTCTTTTGGTCCGCTTTTACCTAAGAGAGAAATCAAGTTTTTCGCAAGTGCGACAATGTTTTTACTCTTTTTTTTCATTTTTTGAATACTTCCGGTATGGTTATTATTGTCGGAATAGTTTTAATAGCCGGTTTGGGCACTAAAATAGCCACAGGGCTCTGTAATGATATATTACATTATCTGATCAGATAAAATGCCCCTGAGAAATCCTATGTTCAAAAGTGTCAAAAATGCAAAAAATTTAAAATATCGAAAATTAAATTTTAATAATTACATACATATTATACATCGTTAGAATCGTAATTAGGTCAGCTATCTGAATATACAACCTTTTTTTAAAAATCTCTTAAAATAAAAAAATAGTAGAGCATTTTCCAAAATTTCACGATTTTTCGACTTTTTTCGATTTTCAGTCCCTTTTTTATCCTATTCCAGACATTTCAAAGTCTTATTGGATGGCTTCATGCAAAAAACCTCCAAAAGGACTCTCGATAGAAAAAATTTAAAAAAAATTGCAGGTTAAGTTTCCGAGATACAGGCGTCCAAAAACGCTCCAAATCAGAAAATACTTGATTTTCAGCGTGCCATATTTTGCTGTCTGTTCATAGTATCCGTATGAATGGGGTATCATATGATAGTCCAACAATCGTGCCATCAAACGGTACCTTCATTCGTTTAATCCATTGATATCGGACGGAGAAATAGCGTTTTCCCCAAAAATATCCATTTTTTGCATTTTTTTCAAAATATTGCACATTATTTCGACCACTTCCGGTTTAAGGATTCTTGTCGAAATTGCTTTATTAGTTGGTATTGGACTATAACTTCATGTTCCTGAAGTTTCAGAAACGTCAATTCTGCCATAAAACGAAACCCGAGCTCACAAAATGGGAAGAAAATTCGAAAAAAATCGAAAAATAAAGGGCGATAACTCTGAATGAAACTTATATTACTGGAATCGGATGGACTTCAGGTATCCAAAAATGTAGGTCAAATTTGAAAATTTTGAAAAATAACAAAAATTGTCTCGTAAACAACATGTTTTCAATTTTCGAACGATAAAAATCATAGACGAATGTTCGAAATTGAAAAATGTGAGATAGCCATTGTCTCAGAAAAGATTCAGGGATTCCAAAAATGTAATTTGTTTGAAAATGGATAAAGAATTGACGAAACTATGGCCGATTTTCAATTTTTAGAGAAAGTACAAAGTTCGGTCACTTCCGGTATGCGCAGAAATTTCAAAAATATTTTATCAAGTAGCCACCACATGGTTTCCCGATAGAAAAGCTAATTCCAGATCGATATCTGTTTTCGATCATGGAGATCTAGGCCCTCGCGGTAAATAATAATAATAATAATAACTAGATCTGCAAAGCAGATATTAAAGCTTTCATATTAACAGTCACTTCCTGTCACATGCCATGGGTCATGTAAATAATCTCATCAACAAAAAAAAATCATTAAAATCGGTCAAAATATAGCGAAGTTTTTATGATTTTTTCAATCGTAAACAACTTTATCGGCACGAAAAACATCAAAGACGAAATTCGAAAATGTGACATTTTCAAATAACAATATTTCGACCCTGATCCCGGCTATCCAGAAATGTATTCATTTTGGAAATAGGAGACATATTCTTCAAACTACGGCCTATTGCTTTCATTCACGTGCTCGTTAATGTCGATTTTTCACCTTTTCTCATATTCAGTTCGAAATGGTGACCATCACGTGACCGAAATCAAAATTCTGATCCGATAGATTTTTAGGCATTCCTTCAAGGATTCCGAAAATGTAACTCCCATGTCGGTAAGTAAAATATCGCAAAAGCCTTTGTGATTTTTCACGTTTCAAGGTGGCGGCACTTCCGGTACGATCCACAAACTCAATATTTTGTGTACGAATCAGTATTTACTTATCTAGTATCAAAAAAAAAAAATCAGGTCATTCTGACCTATATTTCTTCGATTTTTTTTGAAAACTTTGATCCCTAATTTCACCAAAGGGAGATAATTTAGAAAATTTCCAAAGACATCTTTAAAGTTGCATCGGTAAGATCTACTTACATACTAAATTTCATGAAAATCGTACAACTATTAAAGAAGTTGTCAAGTTGGTCTCAACTTCCGGTTCGAAATCACAGCAACGAATTTTCGAAATTCGAAAATCTGAAACTGCAGTTGAAAATGATTTTTGTCAGGGTACTCAAAGAAAAAAGAATTAGTAAAATAGGTCAAATAGTCACAGAGTTACAGTAATGCAGGTCAAATTCACTCGTTCGTAAAATTCGGTGATTTCGAATGCTTAAACGTTTTGAAAATATATTTAATCAATACTCACCACCCATTTTTTGGGGGGTAGGTCAAAGTTTCAGAAACATCCTATGGTTAGATTCTGAGAAATCCGATTTGCAAGAAACACATGTTGACTTTACGAGAAAGACCTTTAAACATGCTCCAAATTGTAAAAATACGACTTTTTGGATTTTCAATCTCTTTTTTTCGGCTACCCTGGACATTTAAGAAACAATGATACAATGATTTCACACAACAGGCTAGCTATTAGACTCTCTATTGACAAGAGTTTCACCGCCCTCCCTTCATTATAACGGAAGTTATCGTGCCCTAAAGAATCAACAAATCAGCATGCTTATCTCTGCTTACCCTATGCAGAAAATGCTCATCTCTAAACTCAATCACGACAGTGACCTAGTGAACGTCTACACCAAGTTTGAACATTCTAGCTCAATTAGAAGGAGAGTTATTGTGTTCCAAATTCTCGGCCCTTCAAATTGCTTCTATTTTTCACTTTCACTTCAAAATGGCGACCATCAATTGACCTAAATCAAAATTCTACTCCGAACGTTTTTTAGGCCATCCTTCAAGGATTCAGAAAATATAACTCCCGTGTCTGTAAGTAAAAAAGCAAAAACGCCTTTGTGATTTTTCACGTTTCAAGATGGCGGCACTTCCGGTTCCATCCACAAACTCAATATTTTGTGTACGAATCAGTATTTACTTATCTAGTATCCAAAAAACACACCAGGTCATTCTGACCTATATTTCTTCGATTTTTTTGAAAACTTTGATCTTTAATTTGACCAAGGGGAGATAATTTAGAAAATTTCTATTTATATTTTTGAAGTCACATGGGTAAGATCTACTTACATACTAAATTTCATGAAAATCGTACAACTATTAAAGAAGTTGTCAAGTTGGTCTCAACTTCCGGTTCGAAATCACAGCGACGAATTTTCGAAATTCGAAAATCTGAAACTGCAGTTGAAAATGATTTTTGTCAAGGTAATCAAAGAAAAAAGAATTAGTAAAATAGGTCAAATAGTCACAGAGTTACAGTATTGTAGGTCAAATTCATTCGTTCGTAAAATTCTGTGATTTCGAATTCGTAAAACGTTTTGAAAATATATTTAATCAAAAACTGCCACCCAGTTTTGTGGGGTAGGTCAAAGTTTCAGAAAGATCCCATGGTTAGATTCTGAGAAATCCGATTTGCAGAAACTACACAAAAAAAAAATAACTAGATCTGCTACTGTCCCATGCAGATATGAAAGCTTTCATATTCATCGTCACGTGTCATTGATTGTATCAAGTATCCTAAATAAAAGGATAAGAAGAAAAAATTATCAAAATTGGTCAAAAACTCTCGAAGTTACAAGTCTAAATATAGTATGAAACATTGCACCCAGGCATAACAATAATCTGAAAACTAAAGGGAAATAACTGAAACTTGTATTACTGTAATGAGACGGATGAGAAGATGAAATGAAAATGGCGGGAAAAACAAATTAAAAATGGCAGGTTGGATAGGCGACCTTACTCCTTGTCACGTACAACCGGGCATTTGAAAACACGCTAGTTAACTCAATGACAGGCGCGCGTGCTAATCATTCAGCCACCCAACCCCCCTTTAAAATCAGACACGTGCAATATGTCATATAGGAAGAATAAGAAGTCGCTCACAAGAAAATGGTAAATTAATGAGTTTAGGTCAAAAGGTTGAGCTACTGTTTTAGAGTATTTAATAGTTTTAAAGAGACACTTTAAGGGTGAGTTTAATTTTAAATAAGACCAATAAAATTAGGATTTAATAATGCCAGACTAATATTTCCAATATGTTTGGTTATAAGTAGGAAATCGTGACGACTTCTTAAGCATGTTTTAAACAAAGGATCATAGACTGAATTATACAAGAATGGCACTCTGCAATAAAAAAAACTGGCCAAAGCAAGATTTCTATGCAGAAATTAAATAATTGCTAGAACCAGAAAAATATTTATCCACTATAATAAATAAGCAACATAGAGAAAATGAAATGAAATTGAACGGGGTTTAACGTCCTACTGTTCTGCTCCTAAAATGGGCTAATGAAGACGGGCATATGCCATAAAGTGTGCAATGAGGGAAATTTTACCCGGGCAGCGGCGTTACGGCCTACGAAGTTGGACAGGCGAACATACTCCTTGTCACGTACAACCAAGAAATCGAAACAACGCCAGTTGACTCAAAGACAGACGTTATTCAGCCACGCAACCTCCCTAAAATCGGCAAATTGCTGACCTGCAGCGAGAAACAGTTCAACCGGGCCAAATTTCTATTTTAACAGTTTAATTTGCACGGTACCTTTAGTTATCAACCGAATATTACAAAACTTTTAAAAATAAGCTCACCTTGACCAGCTTAATCGTTCGCAATAAACGTTTGCCCCTTAAAATCGGCAAATTGCTGACTTTAAAGTGAGAAACATTACAACCGGGCGAAATTTTCTGTTTTATCACTTTTACAGTACCTTTGAATACCAACCGTTTATTACAAAACTTTAAAAATAAAAGAGAAAGAGAGAAATGCGGTCTAATGTCCATTAGACACAAACTAGGTCATTTCGTGACTAACATATGTTTTTTAATTTTATTTAAAAACTCCCCTTGCGCTTCCTGTCTTTAGCCGTTGGGAGGAAACCGAAGGACACGGAGAAAACCCACGAGGTTGGACATCATACTCCATGTCACGTGCAACCTGGAGATCGAAACGACGCCCGTTGACTCAATGACAGACGTTACGATACAGCGCGCACATGCTAACCATTCAGCCATTCAGCCTCCCTGAATTCGGAAAATTGCTGACTTATAGCAAGAAACATTTCAACCGGGCGAAATTTTCTGTTTTAACAGTTTAATGTGCACGGTACTTTAATTACCAACCGATTATTACTAAACTTTTGAAAATATGCTCCAACTGACCAGCTTAATCGTATGCAATAAACGTTTGGCCTGAATTGAAAGTTCTGCACGGAAAAAGTTCATCTTGATTTCCCGGCGTGGTTCCCGCTTGTCAGTGAGGCAGAACGGAGGGCCTGACAAGCACAGCCGTCTAGTCGTTCGGATGGGACGAAAAACCAAGGTCCCGTGTACACATTGGAGTGCACGTAAAATATCCCTAAGCAGTTGGAATTCGATACTGTTGAATAAGCTCTATACGATGACTAAATGTGTAGATTGTAGTTACCCACACTGCATGTTTCGCTTAACAATGAAAGGATGCCGTTTTCAATGTTCGATCCTTTTGTTCTTCTACTCCTGATATGTTGGATTGTTGATCGATGGTTTTATATAAAAGACTACCAATAAGACTCTTTGTAGAAGAAGTTCCCCAAAAATATAAAGTTGACTTTACGAGAAAGACCTCTAAACATGCTCCAAATTGTAAAAATACGACTTTTTGGATGTTCAATCTCTTTTTTTCGCCTATCCCTGATATTTAAAATAAATGATACAATGATTTCACACAACAGGCTAGCTATTGGACTCTCTATTGACAAAAGTTTCACAGCCCTCCCTTCATTATAACCCAAGTTATCGTGCCCTAAAGAATCAACAAATCAGCATGCCTATCTCTGCTTACCCTAAGCAGAAAATGCTCATCTTTGAACTCAATCATAACATTGACCTAGTGAACGTCTACACCAAGTTTGAACATTCTAGCTTAATTAGAAGGAGAGTTATTGTGTTTCAAATTCTCGGTCCTTCAAATTGCTACTACTTTTCATTTTCAATTCAAAATGGTGACCATCACGTGACCGAAATCAAAATTCTGATCCGATAGATTTTTAGGCATTCCTTCAAGGATTCCGAAAATATAACTTCCGAGTCTGTAAGTAAAATAGCAAAAAAGCCTTTTTGATTTTTCACGTTTAAAGATGGTGGCACTTCCGGTTCGATCGACAAACTCCATATTTTGTGTACGAATCAGTAATTCCTTGTCTAGTATCGAAAAAAAAAATTAGGTCATTCTGACCTATATTTCGACGATTTTTTTTGAAAACTTTGATCCTTAATTTCACCAAGGGGAGATAATTTAGAAAATTTCTAATTATATTTGTGAAGTCACATCGGTAAGATCTACTTGTATAATAAATTTCATGAAAATCGTACAACTATTAAAGAAGTTGTCAAATTGGTCTAAACTTCCGGTTCGAAATCACAGCGACGAATTTTCGAAATTCGAAAATGTGAAACCGCAGATGAAAATGATTTTTTTCAAGGTATTCAAAGAAAAAATAATTAGTAAAATCGGTCAAAAAATAACAAAGTTACGACTATGCATTGTCAGTTTTTTCGTTCGTAAAATTCGGTGATTTCGGATTCGTAAAACGTTTTGAAAATATATTTAAACAACGTTCGCACCCCATTTTTGGGGGGGTAGGTCAAAGTTTCAGAAAGATCCCATCGTTAGATTCTGAGAAATCCGATTTGCAGAAAATACACAAAAAAAAAATAATAATAATCTTAACAGAAACAATAAGCTTTCATATGTAATATGAAAGCTTAATAATTTTAGTAATCTCAATAGGCTTTCAGACGAAAGTCTGAAAGCCTAATAATTTTAGTAATCTCAATAGGCTTTCAGACGAAAGTCTGAAAGCCTAATTAAAGCTTTCATATTCACGGTCAGTTTCTGTCGCATTTCATGAGTTATATAAAGAATCTTAAAAAGGAAAAAGAATTATAACGAGAAACAATTCAACCGGTTCAAATTCTACCTTAATTAAAAACAGAGGTGTTATGTTCCAATGTGATCAGTCAAGTTGCTTATTGCTCCTAAATCTACGCAGAAATTCTCAACATCAAACTTAGTCAAGGTAATGACATAATGAATCTATATTTGGAATTTTGTCACTCTCACTTCATTATAACCAAAGTTATCGTGCCCCAAAGAATCAATCAATCAGATTGCTTATCTCTGCTTACTGTAAGCAGACAATGCTCATCTTCGCACTCCTTCATGGCACTGACCTAATGAACGCCTTCACCAAGATTGAACATTCTGCCCCAATAAGAAGGAGAGTTATTTTGTTTCAAATTCTCGACCAATCAAATTGCTCATCGCTCTGCTTATCCAGGGCAGACAATGCTCATTGTCGAACGTATTCAAGGTATTGATTTAATGAAACTATACACCAAGTTTCATCACTCTGACTGAAGTGAAAGTGTCCGAAATCATCAACCAATCTAATTGCTTATCTCTGCTTACCCTAAGCATGAAATGCTCGTCTACGAACTCCATGTTTTTAATGTATGGGGATCATGGTGGCTCAGTGATAAGAGACACTGATCAACTAACCAGTAGGTCTTGGGCTCTCTCCCGGGGTTTGATCAGAAAGTCAATTGTACAGGCTTGACTGCCCTTGTTAGCTGTACAGGACAGTAGGTCTGTCCGGTCTGACAGGGAATAGTGTCTAATTGTCAGGATGGGACGAAAAGCAATGTTCAGTGTACACATTGGCGTGCACGTAAAAGATTCCTTGATAGAGTATATCGTAATATAGATGTCCGGGCAAAATCTATCTGTTTGTCTTCAATGGTCCAGTCGGTGTATAAAGTAGGACTTTTGCCCTACTCCGTATAAGATTTCAAATCTTTGAAGTTTTAAGATAAGCATACCCGGTCCCTGAAATCTTAAATGGGACTTGCTTTTTCGCCCCTCTGTTCTGTACAGACTGGGCTAATACAGTAAAACATTGTAACAATCTACAGAGAGTAAATTTAACTTGTTGACTAAATAATCTTCAATACTTCCCATTAGCGGTATGTAGTGACAAGGATCGTGACCCAGATGGGATATACTTGAACTTTCTAGACAAGAAACCTGATATCTAATTTGGTATAGCACTAATAAGTTTCATTACATACTAAATTTTTATATGATTGCTTATCGCACTTGGCATTCATACCCATAGGTCCATCTTTAAATTTAAAACTGGTAGAAATCGAGGGTTGAACATGGTATTGCATCGTCACTGTTGTATTATTGCTTATCGCCCTTGACATTGTATTAAAGGCAGTTTTATATTCATAGGGCCAGAAGGGTAAATTATAAAAAGTGTAAATTATTACCCAGAGTTGAACATTATTTGTGATTTTGCCTGGTAACGCCAAAACTCGATCATGTACTAAATAATGGCGGCACAGTAAAATTTCTTGATTGTCAAGTTTTTGGTTATAAATAAATAAACCCTCGCGATTTTTTTTTAGTATGGAATCAAATCTACGGCTATTTCTGTAAAACACATGTTTTTTTTTCTTTTTCAGGCTTTCGTCGCTTTCGCTGTCTGTTTGACAGTAGCTGCTTCCCAATACATGTGTTGGTGTCTTTGGAAACGGAAATGGTAAAGGATTTGGAAGAGGACATGCCGGTGTTGGACATGGTCTTGTTGGTGTAGGAGCTATTGGCAACGGACTCAACCATGGTATTAGACATGGTATCCAAGGAAACCGACTCAGACACGGAATAGTAGCTGTTGGCAAAGTCGGTGTTATTGGTAACGGAATTGGTCATGGTATTGTAGGTAACGGTATCGGACACGGTATTGTTGGAAACGGAATTGGTCATGGTATCGTTGGTAACAGTATCGGACATGGTATCATTGGAAACGGAATCGGACACGGACTTATTGGGTATGGAAAGATTGGTAACGGCATTGGGCATGGCATCGTTGGTAACGGTATCGGACACGGTATTGTTGGAAACGGAATTGGTCATGGTATCTTTGGTAACGGTATCGGACATGGTATCATTGGAAACGGAATCGGACACGGACTTATTGAACATGGAAAGATTGGTAACGGCATTGGGCATGACATCGTTGGTAACGGTATCGGACACGGTATTGTTGGACACGGAATTGGTCATGGTATCGTTGGTAACGGTATCGGACACGGTATAATTGGAAACGGACTTGTTGGACTTGGAAAGATTGGAGCTTACAAACAATCATACAACTACAACGGGTACAACAACGGGCCATACAACCGATACAACAACGGACTATACAAGTACAACCAATACAATAATAAAGGATACAATAGTTACAACGGCCCCTACAATTACAACAACGGTTACAACAATGGCCACAATAACAACGAATATGGGAAGGGATATAACAACTACAATAACAACGGATACGGTAACGGATACAACAACTACAACCGTTATCCTTCTTACAATAACTATCAAGGTTGCGGTTACAACAAATATTAAGACAATACGGCTATTTGATAGCATAATATTACCATAGCTTTAATACTTATAAATACTAGTATATAGTTTCTATTGTTCATGCATAATGTATATATGTAAATCAGAGAGTTAAGGTATATATAAATTTAATAAAATAATATACATATAAACTCTTGTTATTTATCCGTTTATAGCTTACTACTAGTCCGGTCTATAGCTTGATAACCTCAATGTGCATATATACGTCACATCCTGTCTTCATTACGTTTGGTCAAAGGTCACGAGATGTAAATAGAGATATCGCTAATCCTAATCCTAACCCAAGACCTAACCTTAGCGCTTACCCTAACCCTAACCTACAATCTCGCCTGTCCAATCTCCTGGGTTTACCCCGGGACCTGCGGTTTCCCCCCACTGTTAATATGCGCAAGCAGATTATTGAAATAAAATTAAACCATATGTTAGTCCCAAAATGACCTAGTTTGCGTCGAGTGGACGTTAACCCCCCTCCTCTCTCTCTCTCCCTCTCTCTCTCCGTGTCATGGTTATTCAGTGCAGAAACTAGTGAGTTACCATTACTGGAAAAACGGTATTATGTCAATAGTACTGCTAGTTCAAAAGCGTTTTATAGCTGAGGCGCTGGAGGCGCCAGCCTCTCCGCGAAAAAAATCAAAGCATGAAAATGTACCCTAGTTAGGGAGGGCTCTAAAGACAGACAAAAGGGTCCCACGAATGACAAAAGGGTCCCTAGGGCCAAGGGAAAGGGCCCCCGAGTCCAACTCAATCGTTTTCTATACACTGTTACTGTCGAATCCACTACTGAATGAGAATGCAGCCATTGCATTGGCATGACAATCATCAATCAAGAACCTCCCCTCGCGACAGAGGGCCCTCAAAATAGTACAGCCTCCGCCATGATAAACCTTAAAACGCCCCTATGCTAGTTCTGTAACCGAAAGTCAAAATGGTGAAAGATGTTATTTGGTCAACATTTATCTACACTAACACAGACATTTTCAGATGAGGCGTGTAATAAAGTGGCTTAAATATATGAAAATCTTGAAAGAACTGATCGCAACCTATACCCTGCATTTGTTAGGTGTGTGGTTGCGAATGGGATATAGCGTCTTGTGCCACCACCCCACCCCACACATATACCACCCCGATTCTTCAATCCAAACTGATTAGAACCTGAATCACAATCGATCTAGTAGCAATCATACACAGTCGATATCAAAAATTGATTTCCAATCTCAAAGACGGCTTATCTCCCCTGAAACTGTTGAGTAATACCCTATTCCCAATTCACACAACTTTCATAGATTTAAGGAAATGGAATGAACTGAACAGAAATGGTTTTAACGACCTAAAGGAATTAACTAAATTTTGATCGGACAGCGTCGTTACGGTCTTTTCTTTCGAATTCCAACTGTTAAGTAGTCTTTTACGGGCATGTAGATATTGTTCCTAGCCGGGCCATTTAGGTTTCAAATTTCACAGTGTATGGATAGCCTTCTGGTGGTTTCTGCTATGATTCGTTCATTGTTTCACTGTTTTTTCTACTATGAACTCGTCTACTATTAATTCGTTGAACGTTTCATTGTTATTTCGGCTATGATTTCGTTGAACGTTTCATTGTTATTTCTGCTACGAATTCGTTAATTGTTTCACCGTTATTTCTGCTACGAATTCGTTAATTGTTGAAGTGTTATTACTGCTATAAATTCGTTGATCGTTTCATTGCTATTTATGGGAATCACGGTGGCTAAGTGGGCAAGGCGCTGGCTCGTTAGCCTGGAGGTCGGGTGTTCGATCCTTGCATTGGCCGAGAAAGCTCATCTCGATTTTCCGGCGTGGTTTCTTTTGTCAGTGATGCAGAAGGAGGGCCTGATAAGGACAGCTGCCTAGTCGTTCGCATGGGACGAAAAAACGAGGTCCCGTGTACACATTGGAATGCACGTAAAAGATCCCTTGGCAGTTGGAATTCGATATAAGAGTAGGCCGTAGCGCCGCTGCCCGGGCAACAATTCCCTCATAGCACACTGTATGGCGTATGCCGCGTCTTCCATTAGCCCAGGTCAGGTGCAGAAGAGTAGGACGTAAAACCCCATTTCATTTCTGCTATTTATGCTATGAATTCGTTAAGTTTTCCACTGTTATTTCTGCTATGAATTCGTTGATCGTTTCACTGTTATTTCTGCTGTGAACTCGATCAAGACAATGACCTAGTGAACGTCTACACCAAGTTTGAACATTCTAGCTGACCTACAGCGAGAAACATTTCAACCGGGCCAAATTTTCTATTTTAACAGTTTAATTTGCACGGTACCTTTAGTTATCAACCGAATATTACAAAACTTTCAAAAATAAGCTCCCCCTGAACAGCTTAATCGTTCGCAATAAACGGGGTTGGACATCCTATTCCATGTCACGTGCAACCTGAAGATCGAAACGACGCCCGTTGACTCAATGACAGACGTTACGATACAGCGCGCACATGCTAACCATTCAGCCTCCCTGAATTCGGAAAATTGCTGACTTATAGCAAGAAACATTTCAACCGGGCGAAATTTTCTGTTTTAACAGTTTAATGTGCATGGTACTTTAATTACCAACCGATTATTACAAAATTTTTGAAAATAAGCTCCAACTCACCAGCTTAATCGTATGCAATAAAAGTTTGGCTTGAATTGAAAGTTCTGCACGGAGAAAGTTCATCTCGATTTCCCGGCGTGGTTCCCCCTTGTCAGTGAGGCAGAACGGAGAGCCTGACAAGCACAGCTGTCTAGTTCGGATGGGACGAAAACCACGGTCCCGTGTACACATTGGAGTGCACGTAAAATATCCCTAAGCAGTTGGAATTCGATACTGTTGAATAAGCTCTATACGATGACTAAATGTGTAGATTGTAGTCACCCACACTGCATGTTTCGCTCAACAATGAAAGGGTGCCGTTTTTAATGTTCGATCCTTTTGTTCTTCTACTCCTGATATGTTGGACTGTTGATCGATGGTTTCATATATAAGACTACCAATAAGACTCTTTGTGGAAGAATTTCCCAACAAATATAATGTTGACTTTACGAGAAAGACCTCTAAACATACTCCAAATTATAAAGATACGTCTTTTTGGATTTCCAATCTCTTTTTTTCGGCTATCCCTGATATTTAAAAAAAAATGATACAATGATTTCACACAACAGGCTAGCTATTAGACTCTCTATTGACAAAAGTTTCACGGCCCTCCCTTCATTATAACCGAAGTTATCGTGCCCTAAAGAATCAACAAATCAACATGCTTATCTCTGCTTACCCTGAGCAGAAAATGCTCATCTTTGAACTCCATCATAACATTGACCTAGTGAACGTCTACACCAAGTTTGAACATTCTAGCTTAATTAGAATGAGAGTTATTGTGCTCCAAAGTCTCGGCCCTTCAAATTGCTTCTATTTTTCATTTTCAATTCAAAATGGTGACTCCCGGTTGACCTAAATCAAAATTCTATTCGCGACATTTTTTAGGCCTTCCTACAAGGATTCAGAAAATATAACTCCCGAGTCTGTAAGTAAAATAGCAAAAAAGCCTTATTGATTTTTCACGTTTAAAGATGGTGGCACTTCCGGTTCGATCGACAAACTCCATATTTTGTGTACGAATCAGTAATTCCTTGTATAGTATCGAAAAAAAAAAATTAGGTCATTCTGACCTATATTTTGACGATTTTTTTGAAAATTTTGATCCTTAATTTCACCAAGGGGAGATAATTTAGAAAATTTCTAATTATATTTTTGAAGTCACATCGGTAGGATCTACTTATATTCTAAATTGAATGAAAATCGCACAACTATTAAAGAAGTTGTCAAATTGGTCTAAACTTCCGGTTCGAAATCACAGCGACGAATTTTCGAAATTCGAAAATGTGAAACTGCTGATGAAAATGATTTTTTTCAAGGTATTCAAAGAAAAAAGATTTAGTAAAATCGGTCAAAAAACAATAAAGTTACGACTATGCATTGTCCATTTTGTCGTTCGTAAATTTCGGTGATTTCGGATTCGTAAAACGTTTTGAAAATATATTTAATCAACAGCTACCACCCATTTTTGGGGGGATAGGTAAAAGTTTCATAAAGATACTGTGGTTAGATTCTGAGAAATCCGATTTGTGGATAAAACACAAAAAAAAAAATAACAATAATAATCTTAACAGAAACAATAAGCTTTCATATGTAATATGAAAGCTTAATAATAATGAAAGCTTTCATATTCATCGTCACGTGTCATTGATTGTATCAAGTATCCTAAATAAAAGGATAAGAAGAAAAAATTATTAAAATTGGTCAAAAACTCGCGAAGTTACAAGTCTAAATATAGTATGAAACATTGCACCCAGGCATAACAATAATCTGAAAACTAAAGGGAAATAACTGAAACTTGTATTACTGTAATGAGACGGATGAGAAAATGAAATGAAAATGGCGGGAAAAAAAAAATGGCAGGTTGGACAGGCGACCTTACTCCTTGTCACGTACAACCGGGCATTCGAAAACACGCTAGTTAACTCAATGACAGGCGCGCGTGCTAACCATTCAGCCACCCAACCCCCCTTTGAAATCAGACACGTGCAATATGTCATATAGGAAGAATAAGAAGTCGCTCACAACAAAATGGTAAATTAATGAGTTTAGGTCAAAAGGTTGAGCTACTGTTTTAGAGTACTTAATAGTTTTAAAGAGACACGTTAAGGGTTGTTCATAGTTAAATGAAAGTTTAATTTTAAATAAGACCAATAAAATTAGGATTTAATAATGCCAGAATAATATTTCCAATATGTTTGGTTATAACTAGGAAATCGTGACGACTTCTTAAGCATGTTTTAAACAAAGGATCATGTTTGTTTAAACAAGAATGGCACTCTGCAATAAAAAAACTGGCCAAAGCAAGATTTCTATGCAGAAATTAAATAATTGCTAGAACCAGAAAAATATTTATCCACTATAATAAATAAGCAACATAGAGAAAATGAAATGAAATTGAATGGGGTTTAACGTCCGACTGTTCTGCTCCTAAAATGGGCTAATGAAGACGGGCATATGCCATAAAGTGTGCAATGAGGGAAATTTTACCCGGGCAGCGGCGTTACGGCCTACGAGGTTGGTAAGGCGACCATACTCCTTGTCACGTACAACCAAGAAATCGAAACAACGCCAGTTGACTCAATGACAGACGTTATGATACAGAGCGCACGTGCTAACCATTCAGCCACGCAACCTCCCTAAAATCGGCAAATTGCTGACCTACAGCGAGAAACATTTCAACCGGGCCAAATTTTCTATTGTAACAGTTTAATTTGCACGGTACCTTTAGTTATCAACCGAATATTACAAAACTTTTAAAAATAAGCTCCCCCTGACCAGCTTAAGCGTTCGCAATAAACGTTTGCCCCTTAAAATCGGCAAATTGCTGACTTTAAAGTGAGAAACATTACAACCGGGCGAAATTTTCTGTTTTATCACTTTTACAGTACCTTTGATTACCAACCGATTATTACAAAACTTTAAAAATAAAAGAGAAAGAGAGAAATGCGGCCTAATGTCCATTCGACACAAACTAGGTCATTTCGGGACTAACATATGTTTTTAATTTTATTTAAAAACTCCCCTTGCGCTAACAGGTCTTTAGCCGTTGGGAGGAAACCGAAGGACACGGAGAAAACCCACGAGGTTGGACATCATACTTCATGTCACGTGCAACCTGGAGATCGAAACGACGCCCGTTGACTCAATGACAGACGTTACGATACAGTGCGCACATGCTAACCATTCAGCCATTCAGCCTCCCTGAATTCAGAAAATTGCTGACTTATAGCAAGAAACATTTCAACCGGGCGAAATTTTCTGTTTTAACAGTTTAATGTGCACGGTACTTTAATTACCAACCGATTATTACAAAACTTTTGAAAATAAGCTCCAACTGACCAGCTTAATCGTATGCAATAAACGTTTTCGCCTGAATTGAAAGTTCTGCACGGAGAAAGTTCATCTCGATTTCCCGGCGTGGTTCCCCTTGTCAGTGAGGCAGAACGGAGGGCCTGACAAGCACAGCTGTCTAGTCATTCGGATGGGACGAAAAACCAAGGTCTCGTGTACAATAAGCTCCAACTGACCAGCTTAATCGTATGCAATAAACGTTTTCGCCTGAATTGAAAGTTCTGCACGGAGAAAGTTCATCTCGATTTCCCGGCGTGGTTCCCCTTGTCAGTGAGGCAGAACGGAGGGCCTGACAAGCACAGCTGTCTAGTCATTCGGATGGGACGAAAAACCAAGGTCTCGTGTACACATTGGAGTGCACGTAAAATATCCCTAAGCAGCTGGAATTCGATACTGTTGAATAAGCTCTATACGATGACTAAATGTGTAGATTGTAGTCACCCACACTGCATGTTTCGCTTAACAATGAAAGGGTGCCGTTTTCAATGTTCGATCCTTTTGTTCTTCTACTCCTGATATGTTGGACTGTTGATCGATGGTTTCATATAAAAGACTACCAATAAGACTCTTTGTAGAAGAAGTTCCCAAAAAATATTATGTTGACTTTACGAGAAAGACCTCTAAACATGCTCCAAATTGTAAAAATACGACTTTTTGGATTTTCAATCTCTTTTTTTCGGCTATCCCTGATATTTAGAAAAAAATAATACAATGATTTCACACAACAGGCTAGCTATTAGACTCTCTATTGACAAAAGTTTCACCGCCCTCCCTTCATTATAACCGAAGTTATCGTGCCCTAAAGAATCAACAAATTAGCATGCTTATCTCTGCTTACCCTAAGCAGAAAATGCTCATCTTTAAACTCAATCATAACATTGACCTAGTGAACGTCTACACCAAGTTTGAACATTCTAGCTTAATTAGAAGGAGAGTAATTGTGTTCCAAACTCCCGACCCTTCAAATTGCTTCTATTTTTCATTTTCAATTCAAAATGGTGACCATCACGTGACCGAAATCAAAATTCTATTCGCGACATTTTTTAGGCCTTTCATCAAGGATTCAGAAAATATAACTCCCGAGTCTGTAAGTAAAATAGCAAAAAAGCCTTATTGATTTTTCACTTTTAAATATGGCGGCACTTCCGGTTCAATCGACAAACTCCATATTTTGTGTACAAATCAGTAATTACTTATCTAGTATCCAAAAAAAAAATCAGGTCATTCTGACCTATATTTCGACGATTTTTTTGAAAATTTTGATCCTTAATTTCGTCAAGGGGAGATAATTTAGAAAATTTCTAATTATATTTTTGAGGTCACATCGGTAAGATCTACTTAGATACTAAATTTCATGAAAATCGTACAACTATTAAAGAAGTTGTCAAATTGGTCTAAACTTCCGGTTCGAAATCACAGCGACGAATTTTCGAAATTCGAAAATCTGAAACTGCAGATTTATAGTAATTGTCTCAAGGTACTCAAAGAAAAAAGATTTAGTAAAATAGGTCAAATAGTCACAAAGTTACAGCATTGTAGGTCAAATGCATTCGTTCGTAAAATTCGGTGATTTCGGATACGTAAAACGTTTTGAAAATATATTTAATCAACAGCCACCACCCATTTTTGGGGGGATAGGTAAAAGTTTCAGAACGATCCTATGGTTAGATTCTGAGAAATCCGATTTGTGAATAAAACACAAAAAAAAAAAATAATAATAATATTAATCTTAACAGAAACAATAAGCTTTCATATGTAATACATATGAAAGCTTAATTATCAAAATTCGTCAAAAACTCGCAAAATTACAAGTCTAAATATAGTATGAAACATTGCACCCAGGCATAACAATAATCTGAAAACTAAAGGGAAATAACCGAAACTTGTATTACTGTAATGAGACGGATGAGAAAATGAAATGAAAATTGCCGGAAAAAAATTAAAAATGACAGGTTGGACAGGCGACTTTACTCCTTGTCACGTACAACCGAGCATTCGAAAACACGCGCGTGCTAACCATTCACCCGCCCAACCCCCCTTTGAAATCAGACACGTACAAGCCACTCACAACAAAATGGTAAATTAATGAGTTTAGGACAAAAAGGCGTCTACAGCACCCGGTGTTCCCAGGCGGTCACCCATCCTAGTACTAACCAGGCCCGACGTTGCTTAACTTGAGTGATCGGACGAGAACTGGTGTTTTCAACATGGTATGACCGTAGACGAGAGAAGGTGGACAGAACCCGTAGTTATACATACTTGAATTGACCCGCTTATTGATTTTTTTTTTTTGGGGGGGGGGGGGTTGTCGGTTTCAAAAAGCACAGCACAGCACCCGGTGTTCCCAGGCGGTCACCCATCTAAGTACTGACCGGGCCCGACGTTGCTTAACTTCAGTGATCGGACGAGAACTGGTGTTTTCAACGTGGTGTGGCCGTAGACGAGAGAAGGTGGACAGAACCCATACTTGTGCTTACTCAAATTCTTTTTGTGTCTTATTCCCTGGGGAGACGGGCCGAGCGTAGAGCTGGAGTGGTGCAAAAGAGTGCGCGCTGTGGTCTGATTGGCGGAAAATTGATTTTTTCACGAAGAATCAGGGCAAAAAGGCGTCTACAGCACCCGGTGTTCCCAGGCGGTCACCCATCCAAGTACTAACCGGGCCCGACGTTGCTTAACTTCAGTGATCGGACGAGAACTGGTGTTTTCAACGTGGTATGGCCGTAGACGAGAGAAGCTGGACAGAACCCGTAGTTATACTTACCTGAATTGACCCGCTTATTGATTTTTTGTTTTGTTTTTTGTTTTAGAGTATTTAATTGTTTTAAAGAGACACGTTAAGGGTTGTTCATAGTTAAATTAAAGTTTAATTTTAAATAAGACCAACAAAATTAGGATTTAATAATGCCAGACTAATATTAAATAAAGTTTTAAATTAAGAATAATTAATTATTGGTCTAATGCAATGAAATGCTTTGATTTGACGGATGAAATGTACGATGGGTGTTCACACTATGTGGCTAAGGCGTTGCCCTGCTAGCCAGGAGGTCGAGTGTTCGATCCCTGCATTGGCCGAGAAAGTTCATCTCGATATTCTGGCGTGTCCCCCCATCCGCCGTGTACACATTGGAGTGCACGTAAAAGATCCCTTAGCAGTTGGAATTCTATATTGTTGAATAAGCTCTATACGATGACTAAATGTGCAGATTGTAGCCACCCACACTGCATGTTTCGCTTAACAATGAAAGGGTGCCGTTTTCAATGTTCGATCCTTTTGTTCTTCTACTCCTGATATGTTGGACTGTTGATCGATGGTTTCATATAAAAGACTACCAATAAGACTCTTTGTAGAAGAAGTTCCCAAAAAATATTATGTTGACTTTACGAGAAAGACCTCTAAACATGCTCCAAATTGTAAAAATACGACTTTTTGGATTTTCAATCTCTTTTTTTCGGCTATCCCTGATATTTAGAAAAAATAATACAATGATTTCACACAACAGGCTAGCTATTAGACTCTCTATTGACAAATGTTTCACCGCCCTCCCTTCATTATAACCGAAGTTATCGTGCCCTAAAGAATCAACAAATTAGCACGCTTATCTCTGCTTACCCTAAGCAGAAAATGCTCATCTTTAAACTCAATCATAACATTGACCTAGTGAACGTCTACACCACGTTTGAACATTCTAGCTTAATTAGAAGGAGAGTAATTGTGTTCCAAAGTCCCGACCCTTCAAATTGCTTCTATTTTTCATTTTCAATTCAAAATGGTGACCATCACGTGACCGAAATCAAAATTCTATTCGCGACATTTTTTAGGCCTTCCATCAAGGATTCAGAAAATATAACTCCCGAGTCTGTAAGTAAAATAGCAAAAAAGCCTTATTGATTTTTCACTTTTAAATATGGCGGCACTTCCGGTTCAATCGACAAACTCCATATTTTGTGTACAAATCAGTAATTACTTATCTAATATCCAAAAAAAAAATCAGGTCATTCTGACCTATATTTCGACGATTTTTTTGAAAATTTTGATCCTTAATTTCGTCAAGGGGAGATAATTTAGAAAATTTCTAATTATATTTTTGAAGTCACATCGGTAAGATCTACTTAGATACTAAATTTCATGAAAATCGTACAACTATTAAAGAAGTTGTCAAATTGGTCTAAACTTCCGGTTCGAAATCACAGCGACGAATTTTCGAAATTCGAAAATCTGAAACTGCAGATTTATAGTAATTGTCTCAAGGTACTCAAAGAAAAAAGATTTAGTAAAATAGGTCAAATAGTCACAAAGTTACAGCATTGTAGGTCAAATGCATTCGTTCGTAAAATTCGGTGATTTCGGATACGTAAAACGTTTTGAAAATATATTTAATCAACAGCCACCACCCATTTTTGGGGAGATAGGTAAAAGTTTCAGAACGATCCTATGGTTAGATTCTGAGAAATCCGATTTGTGAATAAAACACAAAAAAAAAAATAATAACTAGATCTGCTACTGTCCCATGCAGATATGAAAGCTTTCATATTCATCGTCACGTGTCATCGATTATATCAAGTATCTCAAATAAAAGGATAAGAATAACAAACTATCAAAATTGGTCAAAAACTCGCGAAGTTACAAGTCTAAATATAGTATGAAACATTGAGTAATCTGAAAACTAAAGGGAAATAAGCGATACTTGTGTTGCTGTAATCGGGATGACTTCCGATTTCAAAACTTTCAGAAAAATGAAATGAAAATGGTAAGAAAACATCGAAAAATTAAATGAGATAACTTTGAACAAAACTAAAACTTTTTGAATCAGGTTGAACTCAACTGTTTGAATATGTACGTTAAATATGTAGATTTGGAAAATTATAAAGACATAATATCAAAATCGGTCAAAAACTCACAAAGTTACAAATTTAAATGTAGTGAGAAACATTGCACCCGGGCAAAAAAATAATCTTTAAACTAAAGGGAAATAACTGAAACTTGTATAGCTGTAATCGGGCTTCCAAGATATGTTATATAATTAAGGTTTCCAATATGTTTGGTTATAAGTAGGAAATCGTGACGACTTCTTAAGCATGTTTTAAACAAAGGGTCATAGACTGCAATATACAGGAATGGCACTCTGCAATAAAAAAAACTGGCCAGAGATTTCTATGCAGAAATTAAATAATTGCTAGAACCAGAAAAATATTTATCCACTATAATAAATAAGCAACATAGAGAAAATGAAATGAAATTGAGTGGGGTTTAACGTCCTACTGTTCTGCTCCTACAATGGGCTAATGAAGACGGGCATACGCCATAAAGTGTGCAATGAGGGAAATTTTACCCGGGCAGCGGCGTTACGGCCTACGAGGTTGGTAAGGCGACCATACTCCTTGTCACGTACAACCAAGAAATCGAAACAAGGCCAGTTGACTCAATGACAGACGTTATGATACAGAGCGCACGTGCTAACCATTCAGCCACGCAACCTCCCTAAAATCGGCAAATTGCTGACCTACAGCGAGAAACATTTCAACCGGGCCAAATTTTCTATTTTAACAGTTTAATTTGCACGGTACCTTTAGTTATCAACCGAATATTACAAAACTTTTAAAAATAAGCTCCCCCTGACCAGCTTAATCGTTCGCAATAAACGTTTGCCCCTTAAAATCGACAAATTGCTGAATTTAAAGTGAGAAACATTACAACCGGGCCAAATTTTCTGTTTTATCACTTTAACAGTACCTTTGATTACCAACCGATTATTACAAAACTTTAAAAAGAGAAAGAGAGAAATGCGGCCTAACGTCTATTCGACACAAACTAGGTCATTTCGGGACTAACATATGTTTTTTAATTTTATTTAAAAACTCCCCTTGCACGTACTGGTCTTTAGCCGTTGGGAGGAAACCGAAGAACACGGAGAAAACCCACGAGGTTGGACATCATACACCATGTCACGTGCAACCTGGAGATCGAAACGAAGCCCGTTGACTCAATGACAAAGGTTACGATACAGCGAGCACATGCTAACCATTCAGCCATCCAGACTCTCTGAATTCGGAAAATTGCTGACTTATAGCAAGAAACATTTCAACCGGGCGAAATTTTCTGTTTTAACAGTTTAATGTGCACGGTACTTTAATTACCAACCGATTATTACAAAACTTTTGAAAATAAGCTCCAACTGACCAGCTTAATCGTATGCAATAAACGTTTTGCCTGAATTGAAAGTTCTGCACAGAGAAAGTTCATCTCGATTTCCCGGCGTGGTTCCCTTGTCAGTAAGGCAGAACGGAGGGCCTGACAAGCACAGCTGTCTAGTCCTTCGGATGGGAAGAAAAACCAAGGTCCCGTGTACACATTGGAGTGCACGTAAAATATCCCTAAGCAGTTGGAATTCGATACTGTTGAATAAGCTCTATACGATGACTAAATGCGTAGATTGTAGTCACCCACACTTCATGTTTCGCTCAACAATGAAAGGGTGCCGTTTTCAATGTTCGATCCTTTTGTTCTTCTACTCCTGATATGTTGGACTGTTGATCGATGGTTTCATATAAAAGACTACCAATAAGACTCTTTGTAGAAGAAGTTCCCAAAAAATAGTATGTTGACTTTACGAGAAAGACCTCTAAACATGCTCCAAATTGTAAAAATACGACTTTTTGGATTTTCAATCTCTTTTTTTCGGCTATCCCTGATATTTAAAAAAAATGATACAATCATTTCACACAACAGGCTACCCATTAGACTCTCTATTGACAAAAGTTTCACCGCCCTCCCTTCATTATAACCGAAGTTATCGTGCCCTAAAGAATCAACAAATCAGCATGCTTATCTCTGCTTACCCTAAGCAGAAAATGCTCATCTTTGAACTCAATCATAACATTGACCCAGTGAACGTCTACACCAAGTTTGAACATTCTAGCTTAATTAGAAGGAGAGTTATTGTGTTCCGAAGTCCGGGCCTTTCAAATTGCTTCTATTTTTCATTTTCAATTCCAAATTGTGACCATCACATGACCGAAATCAAAATTCTGATCCGATAGATTTTTAGGCATTCCTTCAAGGATTCCGAAAATATAACTCCCGAGTCTGTAAGTAAAATAGCAAAAAAGCCTTTTTGAATTTTCACGTTTAAAGATGGTGGCACTTCCGGTTCGATCGACAAACTCAATATTTTGGGTACGAATCAGTAATTCCTTGTCTAGTATCGAAAAAAAAAATTAGGTCATTCTGACCTATATTTCGACGATTTTTTTGAAAACTTTGATCCTTAATTTCACCAAGGGGAGATAATTTAGAAAATTTCGAATTATATTTTTGAAGTCACATCGGTAAGATCTACTTGTATACTAAATTTCATGAAAATAGTACAACTATTAAAGAAGTTGTCAAATTGGTCTAAACTTCCGGTTCGAAATCACAGCGACGAATTTTCGAAATTCCAAAATGTGAAACTGCACATGAAAATGATTTTTTTCAAGGTATTCAAAGAAAAAAGAATTAGTAAAATCGGTCAAAAAATAACAAAGTTACGACTATCCATTGTCAGTTTTTTCGTTCGTAAAATTCGGTGATTTCGGATTCGTAAAACGTTTTGAAAATATGTTTAAACAACGTTCGCACCCCATTTTTGGGGGGTAGGTCAAAGTTTTAGAAAGATCCCATGGTTAGATTCTGAGAAATCCGATTTGCAGAAAATACACAAAAAAAAAAATAATAACTAGATCTGCTACTGTCCCATGCAGATATGAAAGCTTTCATATTTATCGTCACGTGTCATTGATTGTATCAAGTATCCTAAATAAAAGGATAAGAAGAAAAAATTATCAAAATTGGTCAAAAACTCGCGAAGTTACAAGTCTAAATATAGTATGAATCATTGCACCCAGGCATAACAATAATCTGAAAACTAAAGGGAAATAACTGAAACTTGTATTACTGTAATGAGACGGATGAGAAAATGAAATGAAAATGGCGGGAAAAAAAATTAAAAATGGCAGGTTGGACAGGCGACCTTACTCCTTGTCACGTACAACCGGGCATTCGAAAACACGCTAGTTAACTCAATGACAGGCGCGCGAGCTAACCATTCAGCCACCCAACCCCCCTTTGAAATCAGACACGTGCAATATGTCATATAGGAAGAATAAGAAGTCGCTCACAACAAAATGGTAAATTAATGATTTTAGGTCAAAAGGTTGAGCTACTGTTTTAGAGTATTTAATAGTTTTAAAGAGACACGTTAAGAGTTGTTCATAGTTAAATGAAAGTTTAATTTTAAATAAGATTTAATAATGCCAGACTAATATTTCCAATATGTTTGGTTATAAGTAGGAAATCGTGACGACTTCTTAAGCATGTTTTAAACAAAGGGTCATAGACTGCAATATACAAGAATGGCACTCTGCAATAAAAAAAAACTGGCCAAAGCAAGATTTCTATGCAGAAATTAAATAATTGCTAGAACCAGAAAAATATTTATCCACTATAATAAATAAGCAACATAGAGAAAATGAAATGAAATTGAATGGGGTTTAACGTCCTACTGTGCTGCTCCTAAAATGGGCTACTGAAGACGGGCATACGCCATAAAGTGTGCAATGAGGGAAATTTTACCCGGGCAGCGGCGTTACGACCTACGAGGTTGGACATGCGACCATACTCCTTGTCACGTACAACCAAGAAATCGAAACAACGCCAGTTGACTCAGTGACAGACGTTATGATACAGAGCGCACGTGCTAACCATTCAGCCACGCAACCTCCCTAAAATCGGCAAATTGCTGACCTACAGCGAGAAATATTTCAACCGGGCCAATTTTTCTATTTTAACAGTTTAATTTGCACGGTACCTTTAGTTATCAACCGAATATTACACAACTTTTAAAAATAAGCTCCCCCTGACCAGCTTAATCGTTCGCAATAAACGTTTGCCCCTTAAAATCGTTTGACTTTAAATTGAGAAGCATTACAACCGGACGAAATTTTCTGTTTTATCACTTTTACAGTACCTTTGATTACCAACCGATTATTACAAAACTTTAAAAATAAAAGAGAAAGAGAGAAATGCGGCCTAATGTCCATTCGACACAAACTAGGTCATTTCGGGACTAACATATGTTTTTTAATTTTATTTAAAAACTCCCCTTGCGCTTACTGGTCTTTAGCCGTTGGGAGGAAACCGAAGAACACGGAGAAAACCCACGAGGTTGGACATTATACACCATGTCACGTGCAACCTGGAGATCGAAACGACGCCCGTTGACTCAATGACAAACGTTACGATACAGCGAGCACATGCTAACCATTCAGCCATCCAGCCTCCCTGAATTCGGAAAATTGCTGACTTATAGCAAGAAACATTTCAACCGGGCGAAATTTTCTGTTTTAACAGTTTAATGTGCACGGTACTTTAATAATTACCAACCGATTATTACAAAACTTTTGAAAATAAGCTCCAACTGACCAGCTTAATCGTATGCAATAAACGTTTGGCCTGAATTGAAAGTTCTGCACGGAAAAAGTTCATCTCGATTTCCCGGCGTGGTTCCCTTGTCAGTGAGGCAGAACGGAGGGCTTGACAAGCACAGCTGTCTAGTCCTTCGGATGGGACGAAAAACCAAGGTCCCGTGTACACATTGGAGTGCACGTAAAATATCCCTAAGCAGTTGGAATTCGATACTGTTGAATAAACTCTATACGATGACTAAATGCGTAGATTGTAGTCACCCACACTGCATGTTTCGCTCAACAATGAAAGGGTGCCGTTTTCAATGTTCGATCCTTTTGTTCTTCTACTCCTGATATGTTGGACTGTTGATCGATGGTTTCATATAAAAGACTACCAATAAGACTCTTTGTAGAAGAAGTTCCCAAAAAATAGTATGTTGACTTTACGGGAAAGACCTCTAAACATGCTCCAAATTGTAAAAATACGACTTTTTGGATTTTCAATCTCTTTTTTTCGGCTATCCCTGATATTTAAAAAAAATGATACAATGATTTCACACAACTGGCTAGCTATTAGACTCTCTATTGACAAAAGTTTCACCGCCCTCCCTTCATTATAACCGAAGTTATCGTGCCCTAAAGAATCAACAAATCAGCATGCTTATCTCTGCTTACCCTAAGCAGAAAATGACCATCTTTGAACTCAATCATAACATTGACCTAGTGAACGTCTACACCAAGTTTGAACATTCTAGCTTAATTAGAAGGAGAGTTATTGTGTTCCGAAATCCGGGCCTTTCAAATTGCTTCTATTTTTCATTTTCAATTCAAAATTGTGACCATCACATGACCGAAATCAAAATTCTGATCCGATAGATTTTTAGGCATTCCTTCAAGGATTCCGAAAATATAACTCCCGATCGACAAACTCCATATTTTGTGTACGAATCAGTAATTCCTTGTCTAGTATCGAAAAAAAAAAATTAGGTCATTCTGACCTATATTTCGACGATTTTTTTGAAAAATTTGATCCTTAATTTCACCAAGGGGAGATAATTTCGAAAATTTCTAATTATATTTTTGAAGTCACATCGGTAAGATCTACTTGTATACTAAATTTCATGAAAATCGTACAACTATTAAAGAAGTTGTCAAATTGGTCTAAACTTCCGGTTCGAAATCACAACGACGAATTTTCGAAATTCGAAAATGTGAAACTGCAGATGAAAATGATTTTTTTCAAGGTATTCAAAGAAAAAATAATTAGTAAAATCGGTCAAAAAATAACAAAGTTACGACTATGCATTGTCAGTTTTTTCGTTCGTAAAATTCGGTGATTTCGGATTCGTAAAACGTTTTGAAAATATATTTAAACAACGTTCGCACCCCATTTTTGGGGGGGTAGGTCAAAGTTTTAGAAAGATCCCATGGTTAGATTCTGAGAAATCCGATTTGCAGAAAATACACAAAAAAAAAATAATAACTAGATCTGCTACTGTCCCATGCAGATATGAAAGCTTTCATATTCATCGTCACGTGTCATCGATTATATCAAGTATCTCAAATAAAAGGATAAGAATAACAAACTATCAAAATTGGTCAAAAACTCGCGAAGTTACAAGTCTAAATATAGTATGAAACATTGAGTAATCTGAAAACTAAAGGGAAATAACTGATACTTGTGTTGCTGTAATCGGGATGAATGAGATAACTTTGAACAAAACTAAAACTTTTTGAATCAGGTTGAACTCAACTGTTTGAATATGTACGTTAAATATGTAGATTTGGAAAATTATAAAGACATAATATCAAAATCGGTCAAAAACTCACAAAGTTACAAATTTAAATGTAGTGAGAAACATTGCACCCGGGCAAAAAAATAATCTTTAAACTAAAGGGAAATAACTGAAACTTGTATAGCTGTAATCGGGCTTCCAAGATATGTTATATAATTATGGTTTCCAATATGTTTGGTTATAAGTAGGAAATCGTGACGACTTCTTAAGCATGTTTTAAACAAAGGGTCATAGACTGCAATATACAAGAATGGCACTCTGCAATAAAAAAAACTGGCCAGAGATTTCTATGCAGAAATTAAATAATTGCTAGAACCAGAAAAATATTTATCCACTGTCTGCTCCTACAATGGGCTAATGAAGACGGGCATACGCCATAAAGTGTGCAATGAGGGAAATTTTACCCGGGCAGCGGCGTTACGGCCTACGAGGTTGGTAAGGCGACCATACTCCTTGTCACGTACAACCAAGAAATCGAAACAAGGACAGTTGACTCAATGACAGACGTTATGATACAGAGCGCACGTGCTAACCATTCAGCCACGCAACCTCCCTAAAATCGGCAAATTGCTGACCTACAGCGAGAAACATTTCAACCGGGCCAAATTTTCTATTTTAACCGTTTAATTTGCACGGTACCTTTAGTTATCAACCGAATATTACAAAACTTTTAAAAATAAGCTCCCCCTGACCAGCTTAATCGTTCGCAATAAACGTTTGCCCCTTAAAATCGACAAATTGCTGAATTTAAAGTGAGAAACATTACAACCGGGCCAAATTTTCTGTTTTATCACTTTAACAGTACCTTTGATTACCAACCGATTATTACAAAACTTTAAAAAGAGAAAGAGAGAAATGCGGCCTAACGTCCATTCGACACAAACTAGGTCATTTCGGGACTAACATATGTTTTTAATTTTATTTAAAAACTCCCCTTGCACGTACTAGTCTTTAGCCGTTGGGAGGAAACCGAAGAACACGGAGAAAACCCACGAGGTTGGACATCATACACCATGTCACGTGCAACCTGGAGATCGAAACGACGCCCGTTGACTCAATGACAAAGGTTACTATACAGCGAGCACATGCTAACCATTCAGCCATCCAGCCTCCCGGAATTCGGAAAATAGCTGACTTATAGCAAGAAACATTTCAACCGGGCGAAATTTTCTGTTTTAACAGTTTAATGTGCACGGTACTTTAATTACCAACCGATTATTACAAAACTTTTGAAAATAAGCTCCAACTGACCAGCTTAATCGTATGCAATAAACGTTTTGCCTGAATTGAAAGTTCTGCACAGAGAAAGTTCATCTCGATTTCCCGGCGTGGTTCCCTTGTCAGTAAGGCAGAACGGAGGGCCTGACAAGCACAGCTGTCTAGTCCTTCGGATGGGACGAAAAACCAAGGTCCCGTGTACACATTGGAGTGCACGTAAAATATCCCTAAGCAGTTGGAATTCGATACTGTTGAATAAGCTCTATACGATGACTAAATGCGTAGATTGTAGTCACCCACACTTCATGTTTCGCTCAACAATGAAAGGGTGCCGTTTTCAATGTTCGATCCTTTTGTTCTTCTACTCCTGATATGTTGGACTGTTGATCGATGGTTTCATATAAAAGACTACCAATAAGACTCTTTGTAGAAGAAGTTCCCAAAAAATAGTATGTTGACTTTACGAGAAAGACCTCTAAACATGCTCCAAATTGTAAAAATACGACTTCTTGGATTTTCAATCTCTTTTTTTCGGCTATCCCTGATATTTAAAAAAAATGATACAATCATTTCACACAACAGGCTACCTATTAGACTCTCTATTGACAAAAGTTTCACCGCCCTCCCTTCATTATAACCGAAGTTATCGTGCCCTAAAGAATCAACAAATCAGCATGTTTATCTCTGCTTACCCTAAGCAGAAAATGCTCATCTTTGAACTCCATCATAACATTGACCTAGTGAACGTCTAAACCAAATTTGAACATTCTAGCTTAATTAGAATGAGAGTTATTGTGTTCCGAAGTCCGGGCCTTTCAAATTGCTTCTATTTTTCATTTTCAATTCAAAATTGTGACCATCACATGACCGAAATCAAAATTCTGATCCGATAGATTTTTAGGCATTCCTTCAAGGATTCCGAAAATATAACTCCCGAGTCTCTAAGTAAAATAGCAAAAAAGCCTTTTTGATTTTTCACGTTCAAAGATGGTGGCACTTCCGGTTCGATCGACAAACGCCATATTTTGTGTACGAATCAGTAATTCCTTGTCTAGTATCGAAAAAAAAAATTAGGTCATTCTGACCTATATTTCGACCATTTTTTTGAAAACTTTGATCCTTAATTTCACCAAGGGGAGATAATTTAGAAAATTTCTAATTATATTTTTGAAGTTACGTCGGTAAGATCTACTTGTATACTAAATTTCATGAAAATCGTACAACTATTAAAGAAGTTGTCAAATTGGTCTAAACTTCCGGTTCGAAATCACAGCGACGAATTTTCGAAATTCGAAAATGTGAAACTGCAGATGAAAATGATTTTTTTCAAGGTATTCAAAGAAAAAAGAATTAGTAAAATCGGTCAAAAAATAACAAAGTTACGACTATGCATTGTCAGTTTTTTCGTTCGTAAAATTCGGTGATTTCGGATTTGTAAAACGTTTTGAAAATATATTTAAACAACGTTCGCACCCCATTTTTGGGGGGGTAGGTCAAAGTTTTAGAAAGATCCCATGGTTAGATTCTGAGAAATCCGATTTGCAGAAAATACACAAAAAAAAAATAATAACTAGATCTGCTACTGTCCCATGCAGATATGAAAGCTTTCATATTCATCGTCACGTGTCATCGATTATATCAAGTATCTCAAATAAAAGGATAAGAATAACAAACTATCAAAATTGGTCAAAAACTTGCGAAGTTACAAGTCTAAATATAGTATGAAACACTGAGTAATCTGAAAACTAAAGGGAAATAACTGATACTTGTGTTGCTGTAATCGGGATGAATGAGATAACTTTGAACAAAACTAAAACTTTTTGAATCAGGTTGAACTCAACTGTTTGAATATGTACGTTAAATATGTAGATTTGGAAAATTATAAAGACATAATATCAAAATCGGTCAAAAACTCGCAAAGTTACAAATTTAAATGTAGTGAGAAACATTGCACCCGGGCAAAAAAATAATCTTTAAACTAAAGGGAAATAACTGAAACTTGTATAGCTGTAATCGGGCTTCCAAGATATGTTATATAATTATGGTTTCCAATATGTTTGGTTATAAGTAGGAAATCGTGACGACTTCTTAAGCATGTTTTAAACAAAGGGTCATAGACTGCAATATACAAAAATGGCACTCTGCAATAAAAAAAACTGGCCAGAGATTTCTATGCAGAAATTAAATAATTGCTAGAACCAGAAAAATATTTATCCACTATAATAAATAAGCAACATAAAGAAAATGAAATGAAATTGAATGGGGTTTAACGTCCTACTGTTCTGCTCCTACAATGGGCTAATGAAGACGGGCATACGCCATAAAGTGTGCAATGAGGGAAATTTTACCCGGGCAGCGGCGTTACGGCCTACGAGGTTGGTAAGGCGACCATACTCCTTGTCACGTACAACCAAGAAATCGAAACAAGGCCAGTTGACTCAATGACAGACGTTATGATACAGAGCGCACGTGCTAACCATTCAGCCACGCAACCTCCCTAAAATCGGCAAATTGCTGACCTACAGCGAGAAACATTTCAACCGGGCCAAATTTTCTATTTTAACAGTTTAACTTGCACGGTACCTTTAGTTATCAACCGAATATTACAAAACTTTTAAAAATAAGCTCCCCCTGACCAGCTTAATCGTTCGCAATAAACGTTTGCCCCTTAAAATCGACAAATTGCTGAATTTAAAGTGAGAAACATTACAACCGGGCCAAATTTTCTGTTTTATCACTTTAACAGTACCTTTGATTACCAACCGATTATTACAAAACTTTAAAAAGAGAAAGAGACAAATGCGGCCTAACGTCCATTCGACACAAACTAGGTCATTTCGGGACTAACATATGTTTTTTAATTTTATTTAAAAACTCCCCTTGCACGTACTGGTCTTTAGCCGTTGGGAGGAAACCGAAGAACACGGAGAAAACCCACGAGGTTGGACATCATACACCATGTCACGTGCAACCTGGAGATCGAAACGACGCCCGTTGACTCAATGACAAAGGTTACGATACAGCGAGCACATGCTAACCATTCAGCCATCCAGCCTCCCTGAATTCGGAAAATTGCTGACTTATAGCAAGAAACATTTCAACCGGGCGAAATTTTCTGTTTTAACAGTTTAATGTGCACGGTACTTTAATTACCAACCGATTATTACAAAACTTTTGAAAATAAGCTCCAACTGACCAGCTTAATCGTATGCAATAAACGTTTTGCCTGAACTGAAAGTTCTGCACAGAGAAAGTTCATCTCGATTTCCCGGCGTGGTTCCCTTGTCAGTAAGGCAGAACGGAGGGCCTGACAAGCACAGCTGTCTAATCCTTCGGATGGGACGAAAAACCAAGGTCCCGTGTACACATTGGAGTGCACGTAAAATATCCCTAAGCAGTTGGAATTCGATACTGTTGAATAAGCTCTATACGATGACTAAATGCGTAGATTGTAGTCACCCACACTTCATGTTTCGCTCAACAATGAAAGGATGCCGTTTTCAATGTTCGATCCTTTTGTTCTTCTACTCCTGATATGTTGGACTGTTGATCGATGGTTTCATATAAAAGACTACCAATAAGACTCTTTGTAGAAGAAGTTCCCAAAAAATAGTATGTTGACTTTACGAGAAAGACCTCTAAACATGCTCCAAATTGTAAAAATACGACTTTTTGGATTTTCATTCTCTTTTTTTCGCCTATCCCTGATATTTAAAATAAATGATACAATGATTTCACACAACAGGCTAGCTATTGGACTCTCTATTGACAAAAGTTTCACCGCCCTCCCTTCATTATAACCGAAGTTATCGTGCCCTAAAGAATCAACAAATCAGCATGCTTATCTCTGCTTACCCTAAGCAGAAAATGCTCATCTTTGAACTCAATCATGACATTGACCTCGTGAACGTCTACACCAACTTTGAACATTCTAGCTTAATTAGAAGGAGAGTTATTGTATTCCAAAGTCCCGGCCCTTCAAATTGCTTCTATTTTTCATTTTCAATTCAAAATGGTGACCATCACGTGACCGAAATCAAAATTCGGATCCGACAGATTTTTAGGCATTCCTTCAAGGATTCTGAAAATATAACACCCGAGTCTGTAAGTAAAATAGCAAAAAAGCCTTTTTGATTTTTCACGTTTGAAGATGGTGGCACTTCCGGTTCGATCGACAAACTCCATATTTTGTGTACGAATCAGTAATTACTTCTTTAGTATTCAAAAAAAAAATTAGGTCATTCTGACCTATATTTCGACGATTTTTTTGAAAACTTTGATCCTTAATTTCACAAAGGGGAGATAATTTAGAAAATTTCCAAGGACATCATTGAAGATCTACTAACATTCTAAATTTCACGAAAATCGCACAACTATTAAAGAAGTTGTCAAATTGGTAATAACTTCCGGTTCGAAATGACAGCGACGAATTTTCGAAATTCGAAAATCCGAAATTGCAGATTTGAAGTAAATGTTTCAAGATACTCAAAGAAAAAAGAATTAGTAAAATCGGTCAAAAAATAACAAAGTTACGACTATGCATTGTCAGTTTTTTCGTTCGTAAAATTCGGTGATTTCGGATTCGTAAAACGTTTTGAAAATATATTTAATCAAGGTTCGCACCCCATTTTTGGGGGGGTAGGTCAAAATTTCGGAAAGATCCTATGGATAGATTCTGAGAAATGCGATTTGCAGAAAACACACAAAAAAAAAATAACTAGATCTGCTACTGTCCCATGCAGATATGAAAGCTTTCATATTTATCGTCACGTGTCATTGATTGTATCAAGTATCCTAAATAAAAGGATAAGAAGAAAAAATTATCAAAAATGGTCAAAAACTCGCGAAGTTACAAGTCTAAATATAGTATGAATCATTGCACCCAGGCATAACAATAATCTGAAAACTAAAGGGAAATAACTGAAACTTGTATTACTGTAATGAGACGGATGAGAAAATGAAATGAAAATGGCGGGAAAAAAAATTAAAAATGGCAGGTTGGACAGGCGACCTTACTCCTTGTCACGTACAACCGGGCATTCGAAAACACGCTAGTTAACTCAATGACAGGCGCGCGAGCTAACCATTCAGCCACCCAACCCCCCTTTGAAATCAGACACGTGCAATATGTCATATAGGAAGAATAAGAAGTCGCTCACAACAAAATGGTAAATTAATGATTTTAGGTCAAAAGGTTGAGCTACTGTTTTAGAGTATTTAATAGTTTTAAAGAGACACGTTAAGAGTTGTTCATAGTTAAATGAAAGTTTAATTTTAAATAAGATTTAATAATGCCAGACTAATATTTCCAATATGTTTGGTTATAAGTAGGAAATCGTGACGACTTCTTAAGCATGTTTTAAACAAAGGGTCATAGACTGCAATATACAAGAATGGCACTCTGCAATAAAAAAAAACTGGCCAAAGCAAGATTTCTATGCAGAAATTAAATAATTGCTAGAACCAGAAAAATATTTATCCACTATAATAAATAAGCAACATAGAGAAAATGAAATGAAATTGAATGGGGTTTAACGTCCTACTGTGCTGCTCCTAAAATGGGCTACTGAAGACGGGCATACGCCATAAAGTGTGCAATGAGGGAAATTTTACCCGGGCAGCGGCGTTACGACCTACGAGGTTGGACATGCGACCATACTCCTTGTCACGTACAACCAAGAAATCGAAACAACGCCAGTTGACTCAGTGACAGACGTTATGATACAGAGCGCACGTGCTAACCATTCAGCCACGCAACCTCCCTAAAATCGGCAAATTGCTGACCTACAGCGAGAAATATTTCAACCGGGCCAAATTTTCTATTTTAACAGTTTAATTTGCACGGTACCTTTAGTTATCAACCGAATATTACAAAACTTTTAAAAATAAGCTCCCCCTGACCAGCTTAATCGTTCGCAATAAACGTTTGCCCCTTAAAATCGGCAAATTGCTGACTTTAAATTGAGAAGCATTACAACCGGACGAAATTTTCTGTTTTATCACTTTTACAGTACATTTGATTACCAACCGATTATTACAAAACTTTAAAAATAAAAGAGAAAGAGAGAAATGCGGCCTAATGTCCATTCGACACAAACTAGGTCATTTCGGGACTAACATATGTTTTTTAATTTTATTTAAAAACTCCCCTTGCGCTTACTGGTCTTTAGCCGTTGGGAGGAAACCGAAGAACACGGAGAAAACCCACGAGGTTGGACATTATACACCATGTCACGTGCAACCTGGAGATCGAAACGACGCCCGTTGACTCAATGACAAACGTTACGATACAGCGAGCACATGCTAACCATTCAGCCATCCAGCCTCCCTGAATTCGGAAAATTGCTGACTTATAGCAAGAAACATTTCAACCGGGCGAAATTTTCTGTTTTAACAGTTTAATGTGCACGGTACTTTAATAATTACCAACCGATTATTACAAAACTTTTGAAAATAAGCTCCAACTGACCAGCTTAATCGTATGCAATAAACGTTTGGCCTGAATTGAAAGTTCTGCACGGAAAAAGTTCATCTCGATTTCCCGGCGTGGTTCCCTTGTCAGTGAGGCAGAACGGAGGGCTTGACAAGCACAGCTGTCTAGTCCTTCGGATGGGACGAAAAACCAAGGTCCCGTGTACACATTGGAGTGCACGTAAAATATCCCTAAGCAGTTGGAATTCGATACTGTTGAATAAACTCTATACGATGACTAAATGCGTAGATTGTAGTCACCCACACTGCATGTTTCGCTCAACAATGAAAGGGTGCCGTTTTCAATGTTCGATCCTTTTGTTCTTCTACTCCTGATATGTTGGACTGTTGATCGATGGTTTCATATAAAAGACTACCAATAAGACTCTTTGTAGAAGAAGTTCCCAAAAAATAGTATGTTGACTTTACGGGAAAGACCTCTAAACATGCTCCAAATTGTAAAAATACGACTTTTTGGATTTTCAATCTCTTTTTTTCGGCTATCCCTGATATTTAAAAAAAATGATACAATGATTTCACACAACAGGCTAGCTATTAGACTCTCTATTGACAAAAGTTTCACCGCCCTCCCTTCATTATAACCGAAGTTATCGTGCCCTAAAGAATCAACAAATCAGCATGCTTATCTCTGCTTACCCTAAGCAGAAAATGACCATCTTTGAACTCAATCATAACATTGACCTAGTGAACGTCTACACCAAGTTTGAACATTCTAGCTTAATTAGAAGGAGAGTTATTGTGTTCCGAAGTCTGGGCCTTTCAAATTGCTTCTATTTTTCATTTTCAATTCAAAATTGTGACCATCACATGACCGAAATCAAAATTCTGATCCGATAGATTTTTAGGCATTCCTTCAAGGATTCCGAAAATATAACTCCCGAGTCTGTAAGTAAAATAGCAAAAAAGCCTTTTTGATTTTTCACGTTTAAAGATGGTGGCACTTCCGGTTCGATCGACAAACTCCATATTTTGTGTACGAATCAGTAATTCCTTGTCTAGTATCGAAAAAAAAAATTAGGTCATTCTGACCTATATTTCGACGATTTTTTTGAAAAATTTGATCCTTAATTTCACCAAGGGGAGATAATTTCGAAAATTTCTAATTATAGTTTTGAAGTCACATCGGTAAGATCTACTTGTATACTAAATTTCATGAAAATCGTACAACTATTAAAGAAGTTGTCAAATTGGTCTAAACTTCCGGTTCGAAATCACAACGACGAATTTTCGAAATTCGAAAATGTGAAACTGCAGATGAAAATGATTTTTTTCAAGGTATTCAAAGAAAAAAGAATTAGTAAAATCGGTCAAAAAATAACAAAGTTACGACTATGCATTGTCAGTTTTTTCGTTCGTAAAATTCGGTGATTTCGGATTCGTAAAACGTTTTGAAAATATATTTAAACAACGTTCGCACCCCATTTTTGGGGGGGTAGGTCAAAGTTTTAGAAAGATCCCATGGTTAGATTCTGAGAAATCCGATTTGCAGAAAATACACAAAAAAAAAATAACTAGATCTGCTACTGTCCAATGCAGATATGAAAGCTTTCATATTCATCGTCACGTGTCATTGATTGTATCAAGTATCCTAAATAAAAGGATAAGAAGAAAAAATTATCAAAATCGGTCAAAAACTCACGAAGTTACAATTCTAAATATAGTATGAAACATTGCACCAAGCCATAACAATAACCTGAAAACTAAAGGGAAATAACCGAAACTTGTATTACTGTAATGAGTCAGATGAGAAAATGAAATGAAAATGGCGGGAAAAAAATTAAAAATGGAAGGTTGCACAGGCGACCTTACTCCTTGTCACGTACAACCGGGCATTCGAAAACACGCTAGTTAACTCAATGACAGGCACGCGTGCTAACCATTCAGCCGCCCAACCCCCCTTTGAAATCAGAAACGTGCAATATGTCATATAGGAAGAATAACAAGTCGCTCACAACAAAATGGTAAATTAATGAGTTTAGGTCAAAAGGTTGAGCTACTGTTTTAGAGTACTTAATAGTTTTAAAGAGACACGTTAAGGGTTGTTCATAGTTAAATGAAAGTTTAATTTTAAATAAGACCAATAAAATTAGGATTTAATAATGCCAGACTAATATTTCCAATATGTTTGGTTATAAGTACGAAATCGTGACGACTTCTTAAGCATGTTTTAAACAAAGGATCATAGACTGAATTGTACAAGAATGGCACTCTGCAATAAAAAAACTGGCCAAAGCAAGAATTCTATGCAGAAATTAAATAATTGATAGAACCAGAAAAATATTTATCCACTATAATAAATAAGCAACATAGAGAAAATGAAATTGAATGGGGTTTAACGTCCTACTGTTCTGCTCCTAAAATGGGCTAATGAAGACGGGCATATGCCATAAAGTGTGCAATGAGGGAAATTTTACCCGGGCAGCGGCGTTACGGCCTACGAGGTTGGACAGGTGACCATACTCCTTGTCACGTACAACCAAGAAATCGAAGCAACGCCAGTTGACTCAATGACAGACGTTATGATACAGAGCGCACGTGCTAACCATTCAGCCACGCAACCACCCTAAAATCGGCAAATTGCTGACCTACAGCGAGAAACATTTCAACCGGGCCAAATTTTCTATTTTAACAGTTTAATTTGCACGGTACCTTTAGTTATCAACCGAATATTACAAAACTTTTAAAAATAAGCTCCCCCTGACCAGCTTAAGCGTTCGCAATAAACGTTTGCCCCTTAAAATCGGCAAATTGCTGACTTTAAAGTGAGAAACATTACAACCGGGCGAAATTTTCTGTTTTATCACTTTTACAGTACCTTTGATTACCAACCGATTATTACAAAACTTTAAAAATAAAAGAGAAAGAGAGAAATGCGGCCTAATGTCCATTCGACACAAACTAGGTCATTTCGTGACTAACATATGTTTTTGAATTTTATTTAAAAACTCCCCTTGCGCTTACTGGTCTTAAGCCGTTGGGAGGAAACCGAAGGACACGGAGAAAACCCACGAGGTTGGACATCATACTTCATGTCACGTGCAACCTGGAGATCGAAACGACGCCCGTTGACTCAATGACAGACGTTACGATACAGCACGCACATGCTAACCATTCAGCCATTCAGCCTCCCTGAATTCGGAAAATTGCTGACTTATAGCAAGAAACATTTCAACCGGGCGAAATTTTCTGTTTTAACAGTTTAATGTGCACGGTACTTTAATTACCAACCGATTATTACAAAACTTTTGATAATAAGCTCCAACTGACCAGCTTAATCGTATGCAATAAACGTTTGGCCTGAATTGAAAGTTCTGCACGGAGAAAGTTCATCTTGATTTCCCGGCGTGGTTCCCCGTTGTCAGTGAGGCAGAACGGAGGGTCTGACAAGCACAGCTGTCTAGTCGTTCGGATGGGACGAAAAACCAAGGTCCCGTGTACACATTGGAGTGCACGTAAAATATCCCTAAGCAGCTGGAATTCGATACTGTTGAATAAGCTCTATACGATGACTAAACGTGTAGATTGTAGTCACCCACACTGCATGTTTCGCTAAACAATGAAAGGGTGCCGTTTTCAATTTTCGATCCTTTTGTTCTTCTACTCCTGATATGTTGGACTGTTGATCGATGGTTTCATATAAAAGACTACCAATAAGACTCGTTGTAGAAGAAGTTCCCCAAAAATATTATGTTGACTTTACGAGAAAGACCTCTAAACATGCTCCAAATTGTAAAAATACGACTTTTTGGATTTTCAATCTCTTTTTTTCGGCTATCCCTGATATTTAAAAAAAATGATACAATGATTTCAAACAACAGGCTAGCTATTAGACTCTCTATTGACAAAAGTTTCATCGCCCTCCCTTCATTATAACCGAAGTTATCGTGCACTAAAGAATCAACAAATCGGCATGCTTATCTCTGCTTACCCTAAGCAGAAAATGCTCATCTTTGAACTCAATCATGACATTGACCTATTGAACGTCTACACCAAGTTTGAACATCCTAGCTTAATTAGAAGGAGAGTTATTGTATTCCAAATTCCCGGCCCTTCAAATTGCTTCTATTTTTCATTTTCAATTCAAAATGGTGACCATCACGTGACCGAAATCAAAATTCGGATCCGACAGATTTTTAGGCATTCCTTCAAGGATTCCGAAAATATAACTCCCGAGTCTGTAAGTAAAATAGCAAAAAAGTCTTTTTGCTTTTTCACTTTTAAAGATGGTGGCACTTCCGGTTCGATCGACAAACACTACATTTTGTGTACGAATCAGTAATTACTTCTCTAGTATTCAAAAAAAAAATTAGGTCATTCTGACCTATATTTCGACGATTTTTTTGAAAAATTTGATCCTTAATTTCACCAAGGGGAGATAATTTAGAAAATTTCCAAGGACATCATTGAAGTTGCATTGGTAAGATCTACTAACATTCTAAATTTCACGAAAATCGCACAACTTTTAAAGAAGTTGTCAAATTGGTAATAACTTTCGGTTCGAAATGACAGCGACGAATTTTCGAAATTCGATAATCCGAAATTGCAGATTTGAAGTAAATGTTTTAAGATACTCAAAGAAAAAAGAATTAGTAAAATCGGTCAAAAAATAACAAAGTTACGACTATGCATTGTCAGTTTTTTCGTTCGTAAAATTCGGTGATTTCGGATTCGTAAAACGTTTTGAAAATATATTTAATCAAGGTTGGCACCCCATTTTTGGGGGGGTAGGTCAAAATTTCGGAAAGATCCTATGGATAGATTCTGAGAAATCCGATTTGCAGAAAACACACACAAAAAAAAAATAATAATAATAACTTTAACAGAAACAATAAGCTTTCATATGTAATACATATGAAAGCTTAATAATAATAACTTTAACAGAAACAATAAGCTTTCATATGTAATACATATGAAAGCTTAATAATCTTAACAGAAACAATAAGCTTTCATATGTAATATGAAAGCTTAACTAGATCTGCTACTGTCCCATGCAGATATGAAAGCTTTCATATTCATCGTCACGTGTCATCGATTATATCAAGTATCTCAAATAAAAGGATAAGAATAACAAACTATCAAAATTGGTCAAAAACTCGCGAAGTTACAAGTCTAAATATAGTATGAAACATTGAGTAATCTGAAAACTAAAGGGAAATAACTGATACTTGTGTGGCTGTAATCGGGATGAATGAGATAACTTTGAACAAAACTAAAACTTTTTGAATCAGGTTGAACTCAACTGTTTGAATATGTACGTTAAATATGTAGATTTGGAAAATTATAAAGACATAATATCAAAATCGGTCAAAAACTCACAAAGTTACAAATTTAAATGTAGTGAGAAACATTGCACCCGGGCAAAAAAATAATCTTTAAACTAAAGGGAAATAACTGAAACTTGTATAGCTGTAATCGGGCTTCCAAGATATGTTATATAATTATGGTTTCCAATATGTTTGCTTATAAGTAGGAAATCGTGACGACTTCTTAAGCATGTTTTAAACAAAGGGTCATAGACTGCAATATACAAGAATGGCACTCTGCAATAAAAAAAACTGGCCAGAGATTTCTATACAGAAATTAAATAATTGCTAGAACCAGAAAAATATTTATCCACTATAATAAATAAGCAACATAGAGAAAATGAAATGAAATTGAATGGGGTTTAACGTCCTACTGTTCTGCTCCTACAATGGGCTAATGAAGACGGGCATACGCCATAAAGAGTGCAATGAGGGAAATTTTACCCGGGCAGCGGCGTTACGGCCTACGAGGTTGGTAAGGCGACCATACTCCTTGTCACGTACAACCAAGAAATCGAAATAAGGACAGTTGACTCAATGACAGACGTTATGATACAGAGCGCACATGCTAACCATTCAGCCACGCAACCTCCCTAAAATCGGCAAATTGCTGACCTACAGCGAGAAACATTTCAACCGGGCCAAATTTTCTATTTTAACAGTTTAATTTGCACGGTACCTTTAGTTATCAACCGAATATTACAAAACTTTTAAAAATAAGCTCCCCCTGACCAGCTTAATCGTTCGCAATAAACGTTTGCCCCTTAAAATCGACAAATTGCTGAATTTAAAGTGAGAAACATTACAACCGGGCCAAATTTTCTGTTTTATCACTTTAACAGTACCTTTGATTACCAACCGATTATTACAAAACTTTAAAAAGAGAAAGAGAGAAATGAGGCATAACGTCCATTCGACACAAACTAGGTCATTTCGGGACTAACATATGTTTTTTAATTTTATTTAAAAACTCCCCTTGCACGTACTGGTCTTTAGCCGTTGGGAGGAAACCGAAGAACACGGAGAAAACCCACGAGGTTGGACATCATACACCATGTCACGTGCAACCTGGAGATCGAAACGACGCCCGTTGACTCAATGACAAAGGTTACGATACAGCGAGCACATGCTAACCATTCAGCCATCCAGCCTCCCTGAATTCGGAAAATTGCTGACTTATAGCAAGAAACATTTCAACCGGGCGAAATTTTCTGTTTTAACAGTTTAATGTGCACGGTACTTTAATTACCAACCGATTATTACAAAACTTTTGAAAATAAGCTCCAACTGACCAGCTTAATCGTATGCAATAAACGTTTTGCCTGAATTGAAAGTTCTGCACAGAGAAAGTTCATCTCGATTTCCCGGCGTGGTTCCCTTATCAGTAAGGCAGAACGGAGGGCCTGACAAGCACAGCTGTCTAGTCCTTCGGATGGGACGAAAAACCAAGGTCCCGTGTACACATTGGAGTGCACGTAAAATATCCCTAAGCAGTTGGAATTCGATACTGTTGAATAAGCTCTATACGATGACTAAACGTGTAGATTGTAGTCACCCACACTAAATGCGTAGATTGTAGTCACCCACACTTCATGTTTCGCTCAACAATGAAAGGGTGCCGTTTTCAATGTTCGATCCTTTTGTTCTTCTACTCCTGATATGTTGGACTGTTGATCGATGGTTTCATATAAAAGACTACCAATAAGACTCTTTGTAGAAGAAGTTCCCAAAAAATAGTATGTTGACTTTACGAGAAAGACCTCTAAACATGCTCCAAATTGTAAAAATACGACTTTTTGGAATTTCAATCGCTTTTTTTCGGCTATCCCTGATATTTAAAAAAAATGATACAATCATTTCACACAACAGGCTACCTATTAGACTCTCTATTGACAAAAGTTTCACCGCCCTCCCTTCATTATAACCGAAGTTATCGTGCCCTAAAGAATCAACAAATCAGCATGCTTATCTCTGCTTACCCTAAGCAGAAAATGCTCATCTTTGAACTCAATCATAACATTGACCTAGTGAACGTCTACACCAAGTTTGAACATTCTAGCTTAATTAGAAGGAGAGTTATTGTGTTCCGAAGTCCGGGCCTTTCAAATTGCTTCTATTTTTCATTTTCAATTCAAAATTGTGACCATCACATGACCGAAATCAAAATTCTGATCCGATAGATTTTTAGGCATTCCTTCAAGGATTCCGAAAATATAACTCCCGAGTCTGTAAGTAAAATAGCAAAAAAGCCTTTTTGATTTTTCACGTTTAAAGATGGTGGCACTTCCGGTTCGATCGACAAACTCCATATTTTGTGCACGAATCAGTAATTCCTTGTCTAGTATCGAAAAAGAAAATTAGGTCATTCTGACCTATATTTCGACGATTTTTTTGAAAACTTTGATCCTTAATTTCACCAAGGGGAGATAATTTAAAAAATTTCTAATTATATTTTTGAAGTCACATCGGTAAGATCTACTTGTATACTAAATTTCATGAAAATCGTACAACTATTAAAGAAGTTGTCAAATTGGTCTAAACTTCCGGTTCGAAATCACAGCGACGAATTTTCGAAATTCGAAAATGTGAAACTGCAGATGAAAATGATTTTTTTCAAGGTATTCAAAGAAAAATGAATTAGTAAAATCGGTCAAAAAATAACAAAGTTACGACTATGCATTGTCAGTTTTTTCGTTCGTAAAATTCGGTGATTTCGGATTCGTAAAACGTTTTGAAAATATATTTAAACAACGTTCGCACCCCATTTTTGGGGGGGTAGGTCAAAGTTTTAGAAAGATTCCATGGTTAGATTCTGAGAAATCCGATTTGCAGAAAATACAAAAAAAAAAAAAAATAATAATCTTAACAGAAACAATAAGCTTTCATATGTAATATGAAAGCTTAATAACTTTAACAGAAACAATAAGCTTTCATATGTAATACATATGAAAGCTTAATAACTTTAACAGAAACAATAAGCTTTCATATGTAATACATATGAAAGCTTAATAATAACTTTAACAGAAACAATAAGCTTTCATATGTAATACATATGAAAGCTTAATAATAATCTTAGCTTAGTAATAACAATAGCCTTTCACCATTGAAAATAGTGAAAGCCTAATAATAAGAATAATAATTCTAACAAAAACAATAGTGTTTCACACAAGCAACGCAGTGTGAAACCCTAATAACTAGACCTGCATGCAGGAATGACGGGTTTCACTGGTGCCATGTTACCTTTGAACTTGAACTTGTGTCACTTTCGGTGCCACGTTACCCTTGAACATATGTCCGGTACCAATGAAACCAATATACAGGTTTCCACATAAGCATTGCACACATCAAATAAAATGGAAACAGAATCAAACAAATCCAGCAATATCATTTCATTTTATACATTTGTTACATGTAATTGATCCTGACAAAATTACAATACTTCCGGTGATAATGTAAATGTTCCATTAGTTTTATGAAATCAGAAATGGCATAAGGCATCACATGGTGAAAATTTTATGTAAATCGAATAATAATTGCCACTTTTATAGACCAAAAACCTTGAAAAGTGACGTGTAGAAAATCGTCTATTTCTCGGCAACCGTACAAGTTAGAAACCATTTTTTGGTAATTATATGACCGTATGGGTGTAATCATTTGAATAAAATATCTGTTTTGAAGGCTTAAAATACAGTTTTTGCCAAAATGACGTTACTTCCGGTGATAATGAAAACGTTAAATGAGTTTTATAACATCGTCTATGACATTGGGCTTCATAGGGTGAAAATGTTATGAAAATCGAATAATAATTGACACTTTTATGGGCCAAAAACCTTCAAAAGTGACATTTAGAAAATCGCCTATATCTCGGCAACCGAACAAGTTAGAAACAATTTTATGATATCTATTTGACCGTATGAGTTTTGTTAGTATGTGAATTTAAACCAAAAGTTAATTTTATTATTACATATCAAAAAATTCTTGGTTGAAAAAAATATCGATTTGAAAAGTTAAAAATGCAGTTTTTGATCAAATGGCGTCACTTCCGGTGTCAATTTTAAATTATAATCGATTTGATATGACGCATACTTGCTTTTTGAATCAAATGATGTCACTATTGTGAATATCCATTAATAATTGACTATTTTACAGGCAAAATTAAGAAAACAGTGACTTATGCAAAACTGCCCATTTCTCGGCAACTGCTTATATTACAAACTAATTTTCACATACGTTCTCTTCGTATGGATTATAGCTACAAGTTTATAAAAGTTACGTAGAAATATTTTAAAATCTGAAAAGCCTGAATGGGTTGTAAATAGGTCAATTTTACGCCCTTTTTCACCTCTTAATCCAATTTGCTAGAAAATGAAATGGAAATTAAAAAAACTGCTTCCGACATTTTTTGCGCCTTTAAAGGACACACTCTTTGAGTCATATAATTTTTCAAAAAAATAATATTTGTTTTCGAAAAATGGTACCTAACTGTCAAAATTGTAGTTTTTGGTAAAATTATGCCAATTCCGGTGCCGACAGATAACACTTTCGGTAATAAAAAAAATGACAATTGAGACAACGAAGCATATGAACTTTGTTTTAAACAAATCGAACAATAAAAAATTAATCTAGGACTGAAAAACTGAATTAGCCAATGGCGGCCAAGGAAAATTACTGAGATAAATTTTTTAACATTTTTGCGCTAGTCAGATGACTCTTTAATTTGTGCTCAACACGACTAAAAAATATTCATAAATAAAAAAGTTTTTTGTAAAATTTTAAATTTTCGAAATTTGGCGCCTAATATCTTCGAAGATTTGCCGAAAATCAAAAATCGAAAGTAGCGTAGCTATGTGCCATGTCTCCGGAAATTCCAAAATGTATCGAAAGTTAAAATCCAATGATTATTGTTAAAATTACTGCAATATTTTTAAAAACGATAACTTCGGTGATTTCGGACATTTCGCATTGTCGCAGAACGTTCAAAATAGCTTTATCCTCTAAGTCACACCCACTTTCCCAGTAAAACCGAAGAAATCGTAACGTTGCGACACGTAGTTGCTGAGATCTATTCTAATTGGAATCTGAATAATAATAATAAGAACTAGACCTGCATGCAGGAATGACGGGTTTCACTGGTGCCATGTTACCATTGAACTTGAACTTGTGTCACTTTCGGTGCCACGTTACTCTTGAACATATGTCACTTCCGGTACCAATGAAACCAATATACAGGTTTCCACATAAGCATTGCACACATCAAATAAAATGGAAACAGAATAAAACAAATCCAGCAATATCATTTCATTTTATACATTTGTTACATGTAATTGATCCTGACAAAATTACAGTACTTCCGGTGATAATGTAAATGTTCCATTAGTTTTATGAAATCAGAAATGGCATAAGGCATCACATGGTGAAAATTTTATGTAAATCGAATAATAATTGCCACTTTTATAGACCAAAAACCTTGAAAAGTGAAGTGTAGAAAATCGTCTATTTCTCGGCAACCGTACAAGTTAGAAACCATTTTTTTGTATTTATATGACCGTATGGGTTTAATCTATTTGTTGATTGGAATCAAATATCATAATTGCATAAACTTTACAAATCAGACTCATTTGAAAAAAATATCTGTTTTGAAGGCTTAAAATACAGTTTTTGCCAAAATGACGTTACTTCCGGTGATAATGAAAACGTTAAATTAGTTTTATAACATCGTCTATTACATTAGGCTTCAAAGGGTGAAAATTTTATGACAATCGAATAATAATTGACACTTTTATGGGCCAAAAACCTTCAAAAGTGACATTTAGAAAATCGCCTATATCTCGGCAACCGAACAAGTAAGAAACAATTTTATGATATCTATTTGACCGTATGAGTTTTGTTAGTATGTGAATTTAAACCAAAAGTTAATTTTATTATTACATATCAAAAAATTCTTGGTTGAAAAAAATATCGATTTGAAAAGTTAAAAATGCAGTTTTTGATCAAATGGCGTCACTTCCGGTGTCAATTTTGAATAGTAATCATCATGATATGACGCAGACCTGCTTTTTGAATCAAATGATGTCACTTTTGTGAATATCCATTAATAATTGACTATTTTACAGGCAAAATTACAAAAACAGCGACTTATGCAAAACTGCCCATTTCTCGGCAACTGCTTATTTTAGAAACTAATTTTAACATACATTCTCTTCGTATGGATTATAGTCACAGGTTTATAAAAGTTAAGTAAAAATATTTTAAAATCTGAAAAGCCTGAATGGGTTGTAAATAGGTCAATTTTACGCCTTTTTTCACCTCTTAATCCAATTTGCGAGAAAATGAAATAGAAATTAAAAAAACTGCTTCCGACATTTTTTGCGCCTTTAAAGGACACACTCTTTTAGTCATATAATTTTTCAAAAAAATAATATTTGTTTTCGAAAAATGGTACCTAACTGTCAAAATTGTAGTTTTCGGTAAAATTATGCCACTTCCGATGCCGACAGATAACACTTTCGGTAATAAAAAAAATGACAATTGAGACAACGAAGCATATGAACTTTGTTTTATACAAATCGAACAATAAAAAATTAATTTAGGACTGAAAAACTGAATTAGCCAATGGCGGCCAAGGAAAATTACTGAGACAATTTTTTTTAATATTTTTGCGCTAGTCAGATGACTCTTATATCTGTGCACAACACGACTAAAAAATATTTATAAATAAAAAAGTTTTTTGTAAAATTTTAAATTTTTGGAATTTGGCGCCTTATATCTTCGAAGATTTGCCAAAAATCAAAAATCGAAAGTAGCGTAGCTATGTGCCATGTCTCCGGCTATGCCAAAATGTATCGAAAGTTAAAATCCCATGATTATTGTTAAAATTATTGCAATATTTTTAAAAACGCTAACTTGGTGATTTCGGACATTTCGCATTATCGCAGAACGTTCAAAATAGCTTTATCCTCTAAGTCACACCCACTTTCCCAGTAAAACCGAAGAAATCGTAACGATGCGACAATTAGTTGCTGAGATCTATTCAAATTGGAATCTGAATAATAATAATAATAACTAGATCTGCTACTGTCCCATGCAGATATGAAAGCTTTCATATTCATCGTCACGTGTCATCGATTATATCAAGTATCTCAAATAAAAGGATAAGAATAACAAACTATCAAAATTGGTCAAAAACTCGCGAAGTTACAAGTCTAAATATAGTATGAAACATTGAGTAATCTGAAAACTAAAGGGAAATAACTGATACTTGTGTTGCTGTAATCGGGATGACTTCCGATTTCAAAACTTTCAGAAAAATGAAATGAAAATGGTGAGAAAACATCGAAAAATTAAATGAGATAACTTTGAACAAAACTAAAACTTTTTGAATCAGGTTGAACTCAACTGTTTGAATATGTACGTTAAATATGTAGATTTGGAAAATTATAAAGACATAATATCAAAATCGGTCAAAAACTCACAAAGTTACAAATTTAAATGTAGTGAGAAACATTGCACCCGGGCAAAAAAATAATCTTTAAACTAAAGGGAAATAACTGAAACTTGTATAGCTGTAATCGGGCTTCCAAGATATGTTATATAATTATGGTTTCCAATATGTTTGGTTATAAGTAGGAAATCGTGACGACTTCTTAAGCATGTTTTAAACAAAGGGTCATAGACTGCAATATACAAGAATGGCACTCTGCAATAAAAAAAAACTGGCCAGAGATTTCTATGCAGAAATTAAATAATTGCTAGAACCAGAAAAATATTTATCCACTATAATAAATAAGCAACATAGAGAAAATGAAATGAAATTGAATGGGGTTTAACGTCCTACTGTTCTGCTCCTACAATGGGCTAATGAAGACGGGCATACGCCATAAAGTGTGCAATGAGGAAAATTTTACCCGGGCAGCGGCGTTACGGCCTACGAGGTTGGTAAGGCGACCACACTCCTTGTCACGTACAACCAAGAAATCGAAACAAGGCCAGTTGACTCAATGACAGACGTTATGATACAGAGCGCACGTGCTAACCATTCAGCCACGCAACCTCCCTAAAATCGGCAAATTGCTGACCTACAGCGAGAAACATTTCAACCGGGCCAAATTTAATTTGCACGGTACCTTTAGTTATCAACCGAATATTACAAAACTTTTAAAAATAAGCTCCCCCTGACCAGCTTAATCGTTCGCAATAAACGTTTGCCCCTTAAAATCGACAAATTGCTGACTTTAAAGTGAGAAACATTACAACCGGGCCAAATTTTCTGTTTTATCACTTTAACAGTACCTTTGATTACCAACCGATTATTACAAAACTTTTAAAAAGAGAAAGAGAGAAATGCGGCCTAACGTCCATTCGACACAAACTAGGTCATTTCGGGACTAACATATGTTTTTTAATTTTATTTAAAAACTCCCCTTGCACGTACTGGTCTTTAGCCGTTGGGAGGAAACCGAAGAACACGGAGAAAACCCACGAGGTTGGACATCATACACCATGTCACGTGCAACCTGGAGATCGAAACGACGCCCGTTGACTCAATGACAAACGTTACGATACAGCGAGCACATGCTAACCATTCAGCCATCCAGCCTCCCTGAATTCGGAAAATTGCTGAAACATTTCAACCGGGCGAAATTTTATGTTTTAACACTTTAATGTGCACGGTACTTTAATTACCAACCGATTATTACAAAACTTTTGAAAATAAGCTCCAACTGACCAGCTTAATCGTATGCAATAAACGTTTTGCTTGAATTGAAAGTTCTACACGGAAAAAGTTCATCTCGATTTCCCGGCGTGGTTCCCCTTGTCAGTGAGGCAGAACGGAGGGCCTGACAAGCACAGCTGTCTAGTCCTTCCGATGGGACGAAAAACCAAGGTCCCGTGTACACATTGGAGTGCACGTAAAATATCCCTAAGCAGTTGGAATTCGATACTGTTGAATAAACTCTATACGATGACTAAATGCGTAGATTGTAGTCATCCACACTGCATGTTTCGCTTAACAATGAAAGGGTGCCGTTTTCAATGTTCGATCCTTTTGTTCTTCTACTCCTGATATGTTGGACTGTTGGTCGATGGTTTCATATAAAAGACTACCAATAAGACTCTTTGTAGAAGAAGTTCCCAAAAAATATTATGTTGACTTTACGAGAAAGACCTCTAAACATGCTCAAAATTGTAAAAATACGACTTTTTGGATTTCCAATCTCTTTTTTTCGGCTATCCCTGATATTTAAAAAAAATGATTTCACTCAACAGGCTAGCTATTAGACTCTCTATTGACAAAAGTTTCACCGCCCTCCCTTCATTATAACCGAAGTTATCGTGACCTAAAGAATCAGCAAATCAGCATGCTTATCTCTGCTTACCCTAAGCAGAAAATGCTCATCTTTGAACTCAATCATAACATTGACCTAGTGAACGTCTACACCAAGTTTGAACATTCTAGCTTAATTAGAAGGAGAGTTATTGTGTTCCAAATTCCCGGCCTTTCAAATTGCTTCTATTTTTCATTTTCAATTCAAAATTGTGACCATCACGTGACCGAAATCAAAATTCTGATCCGACCGATTTTTAGGCATTCCTTCAAGGATTCCGAAAATATGACTCCCGAGTCTGTAAGTAAAATAGCAAAAAAGCCTTTTTGATTTTTCACGTTTAAAGATGGTGGCACTTCCGGTTCGATCGACAAACTCCATATTTTGTGTACGAATCAGTAATTCCTTGTCTAGTATCGAAAAAAAAAATTAGGTCATTCTGACCTATATTTCGACGATTTTTTTGAAAACTTTGATCCTTAATTTCACCAAGGGGAGATAATTTAGAAAATTTCCAAGGACATCATTGAAGTCGCATTGGTAAGATCTACTAACATTCTAAATTTCACGAAAATCGCACAACTATTAAAGAAGTTGTCAAATTGGTAATAACTTCCGGTTCGAAATGACAGCGACGAATTTTCGAAATTCGAAAATCCGAAATTGCAGATTTGAAGTAAATGTTTCAAGATACTCAAGGAAAAAAGAATTAGTAAAATCGGTCAAAAAATAACAAAGTTACGACTATGCATTGTCAGTTTTTTCGTTCGTAAAATTCGGTGATTTCGGATTCGTAAAACGTTTTGAAAATATATTTAATCAAGGTTCGCACCCCATTTTTGGGGGGGTAGGTCAAAATTTCGGAAAGATCCTATGGATAGATTCTGAGAAATCCGATTTGCAGAAAACACACAAAAAAAAAAAATAATAATAATAACTTTAACAGAAACAATAAGCTTTCATATGTAATACATATGAAAGCTTAATAATAAGAATAACTAGACCTGCATGCAGGAATGACGGGTTTCACTGGTGCCCCTTCACTTTCGGTGCCACGTTACCCTTAAACATATGTCACTTCCGATACCAATGAAACCATCAAACAGGTTTCCACATAAGCATTGTAAACATCAAATAAAATGGACGAAGAATCAACCAAATCCAGCAATATCAATTCATTTTATATATATGTTACTTGTAAGTGATCCTGGCAAAATTTCATTATTTCCGGTGATAATGAAAATGTTCAATTAGTTTTATGAAATCAAAAATGGCATAAGGCATCATATGGCGAATATTGTATGTAAATCGAATGAGAATTGCCACTTTTATAGACCAAAAACCTTGAAAAGTGACTTGTAGAAAATCGTCTATTTCTCGGCAACCGTACACGATAAAAACTATCTTTTGGTATCTATATGATCGTATGGGTTCAGTCCATTTGTTGATTGGAATCAAATATCATAATTTGAAATATATTACAAATCAGACTCATTTGAAAAAAATATCTGTTTTGAAGGCTAAAAATACAGTTTTTGCCAAAATGACATTACTTCCGGTGATACTGAAAATGTTAAATTAGTTCTATGAAATCATAAATGACACAAGATATCATATGGTGAAAATTTTATGAAAATCGAATAATAACTGACACTTTTATAGACCAAAAACCTTGAAAAGTGACTTAAGGAAAATCGCCCATTTCTCTGCAACCGTACAAGTTAGAAACCATTTTGTGGTATCTGTATGATCGTATGGGTTCAATCTATTTGATCAATAGAATCAAATATCATAATTTGAAAAAAATAACAAATACGACTCATTTGAATAAAATATTGTTTTTTGAAGGCTAAAATTTAAGTTTTGAGCAAATGACGTCATTTCCGGTGGCAGCGCAAGGGGTAAAATGGTTTGACATAGTCCACTATGGCATTAGGCATCCAATGGCGAAAGAAAATTGAAAATCGAATAATAATTGATTCTTTTACAGCCAAAATTACGTGAAAAGTGACTCATGCAAAATTGCCTATTTCTCGGCAACTGCTTATATTACAAACTAATTTTCACATACATTCTCTTCGTATGGATTATAGCTACAAGTTTATAAAAGTTACGTAAAAATATTTTAAAATCTGAAAAGCCTGAATGAGTTGTAAGTAGGTCAATTTTACGCCTTTTTTCACCTCTTAATCCAATTTGCTAGAAAATGAAAAAGAAATTAAAAAAACTGCTTCCGACATTTTTTGCGCCTTTAAAGGACACACTCTTTGAGTCATATAATTTTTCAAAAAAATAATATTTGTTTTCAAAAAATGGTACCTAACTGTCAAAATTGTAGTTTTGGGTAAAATTATGCCACTTCCGGTGCCGACAGATAACACTTTTGGTAATAAAAAAAATGACAATTGAGACAACGAAGCATATGAACTTTGTTTTATACAAATCGAACAATAAAAAATTAATCTAGGACTGAAAAACTGAATTAGCCAATCGAGGCCAAGGAAAATTACTGAGACAAAAAATTTTAACATTTTTGCGCAAGTCAGATGACTCTTTAATTCTGTGCACAACACGAGTAAAAAATATTCATAAATAAAAAAGTTTTTTGTAAAATTTTAAATTTCCGAAATTTGGCGCCTAATATCTTCGAAGATTTGCCGAAAATCAAAAATCGAAAGTAGCGCAGCTATGTGGCCTGTCTCCAGCTATGCCAAAATGTATCGAAAGTTAAAATCCCATGATTATTGTTAAAATTACCGCAATATTTGTAAAAACGATAACTTCGGTGATTTTGGACATTTCGCATTGTCGCAGAACGTTCAAAATAGCTTTATCCTCTAAGTCACACCCACTTTCCCAGTAAAACCGAAGAAATCGTAACGATGCGACAAGTAGTTGCTGAGATCTACTCAAAACAAAAGAATAATAATAATAACTAGACTTGCTTGCAAGGCTGGAGGCTTTCACCTTACCCAAGTCAGCACAAAATGCCCACCACTCATCCCTTAAAACACACGCACACACACACACTTAAACAACTCAGACACTTTCTGTGCATGCGCATTACGATAGAAGGAAAGTGAAAAATATAGTTGAACAATTTACAACATTATGAACTTGGATCGGTAGAATCCTACAGACGCCAGAAATCTAAATACGCAATCAAAAACGCAAAAATTCTAAAAAAAAAAATTACAATTTTAGTACATTTTCTAATTTTCAGGAAAAAAAGAAAACTGCGCGGTGTTGCAATTCGATCTATATCGCATCCGCAATATCCCCGGCTCTACAAAAATATAACTTTTTCGAAAATCGGTTATCGGTTGGGAATTGAGATTATTAGGACCTATTTTCATTTATGCACGTTAAAGATTTACTTCACTTCAGGTCTGTTCAGAACTTTCGCAATACTTCTAAGTACTTACTGCTTAAAAAATAGGAAAAATCATTATTCAGAACTCTATCTGCTTTAGATTCAGAGATCTACACGAGAATAAAAAAAAACCCAGTTTTTCGAATGGGACAGAAAAAAATGATCGTGTCAGATCATAACCAAAACCAAGAATCATACCTTTCAACATCAACTTTTCAACATTTGTCCAGTGGGGTGCCTTCCTTATAAATAGTTTCGGTAAATAGCGCCATTTTCGCTGGTATCATGTGATGGTGTCATGTAGACAAAAAACCTGGGATAATAATTTCAGGAGTAACTATTATTGACTAAAATGAATTATTTTCACTCTAGAAGCAGCATTACCAGATATTGGTTACCAGTAAAACACCTTTAGTTCAAATATTGCCTCTTTCAAAAAAAGCTCTATATAATGCTTTATACGTAGGCAAAACGTTGCGATTATGACCAACTCGGACTTTTGTCAATGTCACACCAATGTGTACACGGGACTTTGGAATCACGTCGATATCAACCACTCAAATATGCAACTGGTTCAAAAATTGATTAAATATTCAATGAAATATCTACAATTTTCTGATTTCGTGCACGTTAAAGATTTGACGTCACTACATGTAACATATAAAAATTTAATATTTATTACAGATAGAGTCCATGCTCAAACTGGTTATCTCAACTGAGAACGACATGGTTATCTCAATTTGATCATTATCCCATCCGCAATATCCCCGGTTGTGCAAAAATATAATTTTTTCGAAAATCGGTTGGGAATTGACATAATTAGAACCGATTTTCATTCGTGTACGTTAAAGATTTACATCACTTCCGGTCTGGTTCACAACTTTCGCAATAGTTCTAAGTACTAAATGTTTAAGACATAGGAAAAATCAATATTCAAAACTCTATCTGTTTTAGTTTCAGAGATCTACACGAGAATAAAAAAAAAACGAGTTTTCCGATTGGGACAAAAAAGTATCGTAAATGTCAAATAATAACCAAAACCCAGAATCATACATCCAACATTAATTTTCCAGCATTTATATAGTATTGCCTTCCTTATAAATAGCTTCAACAGAGAGGTTTATTTTCACTGGTATCAAATGATGACGTCATGGAGACAAAAATCCTGCGATATTAATTTCAGGGGTAACTATTATTTTATTAAAACGAATTATTTTCACTCTAGAAGCACCAGTAACAGATACTGGTTACTATTAAAACACCCTTAGTTCAAATATTGCCACTTTAAAAAAAATCTCTCTATATATGCTTTATACGTATGCAAAACGTTCCAATTATGACCAATTCGGACTTTTTTCGATGTCACACCAATGTGTACACGGGACTTCGGAATCGGGTTTTCATGTCAGCTACTCAAATATGTAACTGGTTCAAAAATTGATTTTATACGGAGCCCCTTAAGTGCACGATTCCACTCTTATATAATTTTTTCGTACATGATTCCACTCTTATATAATTATTTCGTTTAAACGAAATACTAATTCGTTATAACGAAATATTAATTCGTTTAAACGAAATATTAATTCGTTTAAACGAAGTATTAATTCGTTATAACGAAATAATTAATTCGTTATAACGAAATAATTAATTCGTTTAAACGAAATAATTAATTCGTTAAAACGAAGTAATTAATTCGTTATAACGAAATATTAATTCGTTTAAAGGAAAGAACCCTTGAGGTTAGACAAGTACGGAGCCCCTTAAGTGCACGATTCCACTCTTATATAATTTTTTCGTACATGATTCCACTCTTATATAATTATTTCGTTTAAACGAAATATTAATTCGTTTAAACGAAATATTAATTCGTTTAAACGAAATATTAATTCGTTTAAACGAAATATTAATTCGTTATAACGAAATAATTAATTCGTTATAACGAAATAACTAATTCGTTTAAACGAAATAATTAATTCGTTTTAACGAAATAATTAATTCGTTATAACGAAATAATAATTCGTTATAACGAAATAATAATTCGTTTAAACGAAATATTATTTCGTTATAACGAAATATTATATCGTTATAACGAAATATTATATCGTTATAACGAAATATTATTTCGTTTAAACGAATTAATATTTCGTTATAACGAATTAATTATTTCGTTATAACGAATTAATTATTTCGTTTTAACGAATTAATTATTTCGTTTTAACGAATTAATTATTTCGTTTTAACGAATTAATTATTTCGTTATAACGAATTAACATTTCGTTATAACGAATTAATATTTCGTTATAACGAATTAATTATTTCGTTTTAACGAATTAATTATTTCGTTTTAACGAATTAATTATTTCGTTTTAACGAATTATTTCGTTATAACGAATTAATTATTTCGTTATAACGAATTAATTATTTCGTTATAACGAATTAATTATTTCGTTTTAACGAATTAATTATTTCGTTTTAACGAATTAATTATTTCGTTTTAACGAATTAATCATTTCGTTATAACGAATTAATATTTCGTTATTACGAATTAATATTTCGTTTAAACGAATTAATATTTCGTTTAAACGAATTAATATTTCGTTTAAACGAATTAATATTTCGTTTAAACGAATTAATATTTCGTTTAAACGAATTAATATTTCGTTTAAACGAATTAATTATTTCGTTTAAACGAATTAATCTTTTCGATTAATCGAATTAATCAATGTCGATTGAACACGTCGACTAACCCCAATGCTCCAAACAACGAAGTTGAAAAAAAACTTAAAAAAAAAACAATCGTGATCTCTATCGTTATTGATATACACATGGTTCATTTTTATATCATTAATTCGCTTGTGCGTAATGCTATTTAGCAGGTAGACCCAGAAAGAACCCTTGAGGTTAGACAAGTGACCCTGTCAGGCCTCGTGTCCCCCAACATGATCCCCATTACGAAAACCTTGTTAAACAGATAGCAGCAAATGTTTTAACATATGTTTTGGGGTATCAACCGTTTGGTTTATAAGCGTATGCAGGAGCCACGGTGGATAAGTGGATAAGACGATAGCGCGCTAGCCAGGAGGTCGCTTATTCGCCCCAGTGTTGGCGGAGAAAGTTCATCTGGGGTGTTCTTCGTGGTTTCCAGTTGTGAGTGATGCAGGAAGGAGGGTCTGACAAGGGCAACTGTCTAGTCTTTTGGATGGTACGAAAAATTCGAGGTCCCGTGTACAGATTGGCGTGCGCAACAAAGATACTTTGGCAGCTGCAATTTCATATAAGTACGGAGCCCTACGGAGCCCCTTAAGTGCACGATTCCACTCTTATATAATTTTTTCGTACATGATTCCACTCTTAAATAATTATTTCGTTTAAACGAAATATTAATTCGTTTAAACGAAATATTAATTCGTTTAAACGAAATATTAATTCGTTTAAACGAAATATTAATTCGTAATAACGAAATAATTAATTCGTTATAACGAAATAATTAATTCGTTTAAACGAAATAATTAATTCGTTATAACGAAATAATTAATTCGTTATAACGAAATAATAATTCGTTTAAACGAAATATTATTTCGTTATAACGAAATATTATATCGTTATAACGAAATATTATTTCGTTTAAACGAATTAATATTTCGTTATAACGAATAAATTATTTCGTTATAACGAATTAATTATTTCGTTATAACGAATTAATTATTTCGTTTAAACGAAATAATTATTTCGTTTTAACGAATTAGTTATTTCGTTTTAACGAATTAATTATTTCGTTTTAACGAATTAATTATTTCGTTATAACGAATTAATATTTCGTTATAACGAATTAATTATTTCGTTTTAACGAATTAATTATTTCGTTTTTACGAATTAATATTTCGTTATAACGAATTAATATTTCGTTATAACGAATTAATATTTCGTTATAACGAATTAATATTTCGTTTAAACGAATTAATTATTTCGTTTAAACGAATTAATTATTTCTTTTAAACGAATTAATTATTTCGTTTAAACGAATTAATCGTTTCGATTAATCGAATTAATCAATGTCGATTTAACACGTCGACTAACCCCAATGCTCCAAACAACGAAGTTGAAAAACAAATTTTAAAAAAAAACAATCGTGATCTCTATCGTTATCGATATACGGGATATACACGTGGTTCATATTTATCTCAATAATTCGTTTGCGCGTAAGGATATGTAGCAGTGGGCCCGGGGAGAATCCACGAGGTTGGACAAGCGATCCTGCTGCTTGTCGCGTAGAGGCGGTTAATTGAAATAACGGCACTTGACCCAATAACAGACCTCATGTTTACACTGTTTTCGTAGTGGGGATTATGTGATTGGTATGAACTCTATGAAGCATTGGTGACATAAAGATATGGCCCGGGTTCCTCCTCCCCCTATTCTGAGGATACACTTTAAATCAGTTTTTTTCTCTTCATAGGTTTTCGTAATGGGGATCATGTGATGGATATTGAGTCTATGAAGCATTGGTGGCATACAGAGATGGCCCGGGTTCCTCCTCCCCCTATTGTGAGGATACACTTCAAATCAGTTTTTTTTTCTTCATATATTGGTGTGAAGCATAGGGGTTAATGAGAGAACGGATCCTATCGTTTCCGCTACCTACTTCTCCAGAGACCCATTTCCCAAACATTATCCCCCTTACGAAAACCCTGAGAACCCTATAGTTTTTAACATATATTTTAGGGAATTAACCATTGGGTTCACAAGCTTTAGAGGTCGCTGGTACGTTCCCGGTGTTGGCGGAAAAAGTTCATCTGGTTTTTATCAGTGATGCAGGACGGAGGGCTTGACAAGGAGAACTGTCAAGAAAGTTCATCTGGTTTTTGTCAGTGGTGCAGGACGGAGGGCCTGAAAAGGAGAGCTGTCAAGTTCGGACTGGACGAACAAACGAAGTCCAGTGTACACCCAAATGCTCAAAACACCAAATTTGAAAATAAAAGATGTTAAAAAAAACCAAAAAACCAAAGACTTTATCAATTTGCGGTGGGTTTGAGTCGGTAATCTTGGAACAGAGACACAAACTAGGTCATTTCGGGACTTACACGTGTAATCCGCTTTCGCGTAGGGGTATTTAGCAATGGGATGAAACTGAAGACCCACGAGGATGTACAAGCAGTCATACTTCTTGTCACGTACATGCAGTCAACCGATACAACGCCCCTTGACCCAATGGCGCACCACTAGACCACCCAACATTGATTTCGCTGGAACGGCAAGTCACGTAACACTAACAAATCGATAGGGTGTATACCCTTATGAAATGGGCTTAAACGTCCTACTGTTCAGCTTTGAGTTTCACTGGGCTACTGAAGATGGGCATACGCCAAATATTGTGCTTTGGGGGATGTTTTGCCCAAACAAAATCGCTACAGCCTACACTTATATGAAATTGCAGCTGCCAAGGGATCTTTGTTGCGCACGCCAATCTGTACACGGGACCTCGAATTTTTCGTACCATCCAAAAGACTAGACAGTTGCCCTTGTCAGACCCTCCTTCCTGCATCACTCACAACTGGAAACCACGAAGAACACCCCAGATGAACTTTCTCCGCAAACACTGGGGCGAATAAGCGACCTCCTGGCTAGCGCGCTAGCGTCTTATCCACTTAGCCACCGTGGCTCCTACATACGCTTATAAACCAAACGGTTGATACCCCAAAACATATGTTAAAACATTTGCTGCTATCTGTTTAATAAGGTTTTCGTAATGGGGATCATGTTGGGGGACACGAGGCCTGACAGGGTCACTTGTCTAACCTCAAGGGTTCTTTCTGGGTCTACCTGCTAAATAGCATTACGCACAAGCGAATTAATGATATAAAAATGAACCATGTGTATATCCCGTATATCAATAACGATAGAGATCACGATTGGTTTTTATTAAGTTTTTTTTCAACTTCGTTGTTTGGAGCATTGGGGTTAGTCGACGTGTTCAATCGACATTGATTAATTCGATTAATCGAAAAGATTAATTCGTTTAAACGAAATAATTAATTCGTTTAATCGAAATATTAATTCGTTATAACGAAATATTAATTCGTTATAACGAAATATTAATTCGTTATAACGAAATATTAATTCGTTATAACGAAATATTAATTCGTTATAACGAAATATTAATTCGTTATAACGAAATAATTAATTCGTTAAAACGAAATAATTAATTCGTTATAACGAAATATTAATTCGTTATAACGAAATAATTAATTCGTTATAACGAAATAATTAATTCGTTATAACGAAATAATTAATTCTTTAAAACGAAATAATTAATTCGTTAAAACGAAATATTAATTCGTTATAGCGAAATATTAATTCGTTATAACGAAATGTTAATTCGTTATAACGAAATAATTAATTCGTTAAAACGAAATAATTAATTCGTTAAAACGAAATAACTAATTCGTTAAAACGAAATAATTATTTCGTTTAAACGAAATAATTATTTCGTTTAAACGAAATAATTTATTCGTTATAACGAAATATTAATTCGTTTAAACGAAATAATATTTCGTTATAACGATATAATATTTCGTTATAACGAAATAATATTTCGTTTAAACGAATTATTATTTCGTTATAACGAATTAATTATTTCGTTATAACGAATTAATTATTTCGTTTTAACGAATTAATATTTCGTTTAAACGAATTAATATTTCGTTTAAACGAATTAATATTTCGTTTAAACGAATTAATTATTTCGTTTAAACGAATTAATTATTTCGTTATAACGAATTAATTATTTCGTTTTAACGAATTAATTATTTCGTTATAACGAATTAATATTTCGTTATAACGAATTAATATTTCGTTATAACGAATTAATATTTCGTTTAAACGAATTATTATTTCGTTATAACGAATTAATTATTTCGTTTAAACGAATTAATTATTTCGTTTTAACGAATTAATTATTTCGTTTTAACGAATTAATTATTTCGTTTTAACGAATTAATTATTTCGTTATAACGAATTAATATTTCGTTTTAACGAATTAATTATTTCGTTTTAACGAATTAATATTTCGTTATAACGAATTAATATTTCGTTATAACGAATTGATATTTCGTTTAAACGAATTAATTATTTCGTTTAAACGAATTAATATTTCGTTTAAACAAATTAATTATTTCGTTTAAACGAATTAATTATTTCGTTTAAACGAATTAATCAATGTCGATTTAACACGTCGACTAACCCCAATGCTCCAAACAATCGTGATCTCTATCGTTATCGATATACGGGATATACACGTGGTTTATTTTTTTCTTAATAATTCGTTTGCGCGTAAGGATATGTAGCAGTGGGCGCGGGGAGAACCCACGAGGAGACTGGACAAGCGATCCCGCTGCTTGTCGCGTAGAGGCGGTTAATTGAAATAACGGCACTTGACCCAATAACAGACCTCATGTTTACACTGTTTTCGCACTGGGGATCATGTGATTGGTATGGACTCTATGAAGCATTGGTGACATAAAGAGATGGCCCGGGTTCCTCCTCCCCCTATTCTGAGGATACACTTTAAGTCAGTTTTTTCTCTTCATAGGTTTTCGTAATGGGGATCATGTGATGGATATTGAGTCTATGAAGCATTGGTGACATAAAGAGATGGCCCGGGTTCCTCCTCCCCCTATTGTGAGGATACACTTCAAATCAGTTTTGTTTTCTTCATATTTTGGTGTGAAGCATTGGGGTTAATGAGAAAACGGATCCTATCGTTTCCGCTACCTACTTCTCCAGAGACCCAGTTCCCAAACATTATCCCCCTTACGAAAACCCTGTGAACCCTATAGTTTTTAACATATATTTTAGGGAATTAACCATTGGGTTCACAAGCTTTAGAGGTCGCTGGTACGTTCTCGGTGTTGGCGGAAAAAGTTCAACTGGTTTTTATCAGTGATGCAGGACGGAGGGCTTGACAAGGAGAGCTGTCAAGATAGTTCATCTGGTTTTTGTCAGTGGTGCAGGACGGAGGGCCTGACAAGGAGAGCTGTCAAGTTCGGACTGGACGAACAAACGAAGTCCAGTGTACACCCAAATGCTCAAAACACCAAATTTGAAAATAAAAGATGTTACAAAAACCCCAAAAAACAAAAACTTTATCAATTTGCGGTGGGTTTGAGTCGGTAATCTTGGAACAGAAACACAAACTAGGTCATTTCGGGACTAACACATGTAATCCGCTTTCGCGTATACCCCCATTTCACTGGGCCACGGAAGACTTGCGGAAGTATGGCTCCGCCAGCAAGCGCAGTGAATCCATAGTCCTTCATCGTCGAACGTTCCTTTAAATATAGTTTGAGGAAAAATTTCCCGTGCTCTTCCACAATTAAACCGGGATCGATTAGAGAGTCTTCCTCTGTTATTCAATATATAAAAGTAGTTGCCGCAAGTGGTCCGCATGTATACCACCGGCATTCCGTCACTTTCCGCGGGTGTTAAATGGTTACGGATGACCATCGTTCATGTAAGGAAGAATACGGAAGACCTTCGCCTGTGAAAGGAAAGCGCGGTATATCACGGAATGTTTACGGAAAAGATGCGAATGAGACGCACAAGAACGAGGGATAGCCGGCCTGACGACAGATTAGTTACGGATTAGGCGCGGTTAATATACGGGTCATTTGCGTACTGCATGCGGTACGCGAGGACTACTTGCAGAAGCGGCGAATCAATCGCGGTTTGATTGCGGACATCCCGACGAAAAAAGTTTCAGGGTATAGAATCCGTGGAAAGCCGACCTCCATTTATAGATATTTCTACCTCGACGGCAGAGCTGCGGGAAAAAAATCACGAGAAAATTGCGCAACACATGGGAATGAGCACGGAACACATAAGGATAATTTACGGGTCACATTCGGTAGTAGCGGTATAACTGTGGTATCTGGCGATACTAATCCGTTTGGCACCGTAGAACTGTGGAATAATCGCCGAGTACTTGCTTTCTATGCGGAATAAATGCGCAACAATTGCGAAGGATCTTCGGCAACAGTGTTTGGTCTCGGATCAATCACGGCGTACCTGCGGAAAAATTGGTAAAGAGCACGAGATTTGCATGTGATTTAACCTATAAAATTGCTGTTTTGAAGAGGAAATACATTGTACCATGGAGGACCCTGACGACGACATAGAACTGCTCAACGTCTTGCTGCTGCTTCATGAATACAGCAGTTTTAATCGGAATGCCTGCGGTATACATGCGGACGACTTGCGGCAACTGCGTTTGTATACGGAATAACAGCGGAAAACTTGCGAATGTTACGAATCGCTCCCGGTTTAACTGAGGAAGAGCACGAACAAATTTTTCCGCAAACGTTCTTTTGAACATGTTCAAAAGAACGTTTGCGGAACATTTTGGGCGCGCGGAAGGCTGCGGATGATGTGGAATTAATACGGATTCACTGCGCTTCCTATCGGAACAATAGGGTACAACAGGAAAGACATGCGGTACTTTGCGGTATATAGCCTGGTCGAGCTATCCTCAAATCTCGCATTAGTGGGAAAAAATTCCTACCCAAGCGATTATTATTTAATATGAACAAGTAGGGTGAGTAGTCTTCCAGAAAAATTTTCCCCGTTGATCGGCCTTGGGGAAAATTTTTAGGGGGCTTTTTTGTTTGGACCCCCGAAATCGCCCTAAAATCCGTTAATAGCTATGATAACTCGCTTAATATTCATATTTAGGGTTAATAATGTACTAGGAGCCTATAGGAAATCGATACCAAGGAATTCAAAAAAGACGTCAAAAATGACCTGTGACGTCATAAGTCGAAATGGCGCCCAAAATTGTTCCTGTCATTTATATTTTTGCTCATTTTTAGTTTGTTTGCTAATGTGCTGTGCTGGGCTGCACTATACTCGCCGATATCCGTCTGATCAGTATTGTTAACACTGCTCACTGGTCAGGCTCCGTGATTTGACTGGTATCAAAAGACCTTTCTACAAAGCCGCTGCATGTTTTCTGTATGTAATGATGAATTAATATTTCGTTTAAACGAATTAATATTTCGTTTAAACGAATTAATATTTCGTTATAACGAATTAGTATTTCGTTTAAACGAAATAATTATATAAGAGTGGAATCATGTACGAAAAAATTATATAAGAGTGGAATCGTGCACTTAAGGGGCTCCGTAGACAAGTGACCCAGCTCTATGTCACGTAGAAGCGGCCAATTGAAACAATGCCACTATTTTCAATGTCAGGCCTCGTGTCCCCCAACATGATCTCCATTACGAAAACCTTGTTAACCCGATAGCAGCAAATGTTTTAACATATGTTTTAGGGTATCAACCGTTTGGTTTATAAGCGTATGCAGGAGCCATGGTGGCTAAGTGGATAAGACGCTAGCGCGCTAGCCAGGAGGTCGCTGATTCGCCCCAGTGTTGGCGGAGAAAGTTGATCTGCAGTGTTCTTCGTGGTTTCCAGTTGTGAGTGATGCAGGAAGGAGGGTCTGGCAAGGGCAACTGTCTAGTGTTTTGGATGGTACAAAAAATTCGAGGTCCCGTATACAGATTGGCGTGCGCAACAAAGATCCATTGGCAGTTGCATTTTCATATAAGAGTAGGCTGTGGTGATTTTGTTTGGGTAAAATATCCCCCAAAGCACAATATTTGGCGTATGCCCATCTTCATTAGCCCCGTCAATTTCAAAGCAGAACAGTAGGACGTTTAAGTCCATTTCATAAGGGTATACACCCTATCGATTTGTTAGTGTTACGTGACTTGCCGTTCCAGCGAAATGGAAGTTGGGTGGTCTAGTGGTGCGTGTGAAACTATGAGGTCTGTCATTGGGTCAAGCGGCGTTGTTTCGGTTGACTGCATGTACGTGACAAGAAGTATGATTGCTTGTACATCCTTGTGGGTCTTCAGTTTCATCCCATTGCTAAATACCCCTACGCGAAAGCGGATTACATGTGTTAGTCCCGAAATGACCTAGTTTGTGTTTCTGTTCCAAAATTACCGACTCAAACCCACCGCAAATTGATAAAGTTTTTGTTTTTTGGGGTTTTTGTAACATCTTTTATTTTCAAATTTGGTGTTTTGAGCATTTGGGTGTACACTGGACTTGTTTGTTCGTCCAGTCCGAACTTGACAGCTCTCCTTGTCAGGCCCTCCGTCCTGCACCACAGACAAAAACCAGATGAACTATCTTGACAGCTCTCCTTGTCAAGCCCTCCGTCCTGCATCACTGATAAAAACCAGTTGAACTTTTTCCGCCAACACCGAGAACGTACCAGCGACCTCTAAAGCTTGTGAACCCAATGGTTAATTCCCTAAAATATATGTTAAAAACTATAGGGTTCACAGGGTTTTCGTAAGGGGGATAATGTTTGGGAACTGGGTCTCTGGAGAAGTAGGTAGCGGAAACGATAGGATCCGTTTTCTCATTAACCCCAATGCTTCACACCAATATATGAAGAAAACAAAACTGATTTGAAGTGTATTCTCACAATAGGGGGAGGAGGAACCCGGGCTATATCTTTATGTCACCAATGCTTCATAGACTCAATATCCATCACATGATCCCCATTACGAAAACCTATGAAGAGAAAAAACTGATTTAAAGTGTATCCTCAGAATAGGGGGAGGAGGAACCCGGACCATCTCTTTATGTCACCAATGCTTCATAGAGTCCATACCAATCACATGATCCCCAGTACGAAAACAGCGTAAACATGAGGTCTGTTATTGGGTCAAGTGCCGTTATTTCAATTAACCGCCTCTACGCGACAAGCAGCGGGATCGCTTGTCCAGTCTCGTGGGTTCTCCCCGCGCCCACTGCTACATATCCTTACGCGCAAACGAATTATTAAGATAAAAATAAACCACGTGTATATCCCGTATATCGATAACGATAGAGATCACGATTGTTAAATTTTTTTTTCAACTTCGATGTTTGGAGCATTGGGGTTAGTCGACGTGTTAAATCAACATTGATTAATTCGTTTAAACGAAATAATTAATTTGTTTAAACGAAATAATTAATTCGTTTAAACGAAATAATTAATTCGTTTAAACGAAATAATTAATTCGTTTAAACGAAATAATTAATTCGTTTAAACGAAATAATTAATTCGTTATAACGAAATAATAATTCGTTTAAACGAAATATTAATTCGTTATAACGAAATATTAATTCGTTATAACGAAATATTAATTCGTTATAACGAAATATTAATTCGTTATAACGAAATAATTAATGCGTTATAACGAAATAATTAATTCGTTTAAACGAAATAATTAATTCGTTATAACGAAATAATTAATTCGTTAAAACGAAATAATTAATTCGTTTAAACGAATCGTTTAAACGAATTATTATTTCGTTATAACGAATTAATTATTTCGTTATAACGAATTAATTATTTCGTTATAACGAATTAATTATTTCGTTATAACGAATTAATATTTCGTTTAAACGAATTAATAATTCGTTTAAACGAATTAATATTTCGTTTAAACGAATTAATATTTCGTTATAACGAATTAATATTTCGTTTAAACGAAATAATTATATAAGAGTGGAATCATGTATGAAAAAATTATATAAGAGTGGAATCGTGCACTTAAGGGGCTCCGTAATTTTATATTCAATGACAATTTTCGGATTTCGTGCACGTTAAAGATTTGACGTCACCAACATATAAAATTACGATATTTATTAGAAACAGAGCCCATGCTCTAACTACATTAAACTTTCTATGACCGGTGCAATATTCGTACTTCTGCACGATACTACTGCAAGATACATCTGAAACCTCATAAAAATTGGATCTGCTTATAAACAGCGCGAGCCGTCGATTTGTGTCGAGATGATTACGGCTATGAGGAAATTTTGGCCAAGGAGAAACAATATTAATTCAAAGACTAATTATTACACACATAAATCAAATATTTCTGCTACAGGGTCACTATACCCTTATTTTGAATAGAAGTAAAGACTCAAAGTTGAAATACTTTTTGCCCAAATATCGTCACTGTGAGAGAAAACGGGACTTTTGAATATGCTCTAAACGTTGCTAATACGTACAGATTGTATCAACTCTTACTGCATGTTTCGCTTAACAATTAAAGGTGACGTTTTCAATTTTCGATCCCTTTGTTCTCATACTCCTGTTATTTCTAACTGTTGCGCAATGGTTTCATACCTAAGACTACCGATAAAACTCTCTGTAGAAGAAATTCAAAAAAAAAATTACGTTGACTTTTCGAGAAAAAGACGTCTAAAAATGCTCCAAATGGTAAAAATACGACGTTTTGGATTTTCAATCTCGTTTTTCGACTACTCATGACATTTAGAGAAATTGTACAATGGTTTCACACAATACACCACCTATAAGACTCTCGAATGAGAAAGTTTTAAAAAAATCGTAGGCGGCGTTTTCGAGAAATACGCGTCTAAAGTTGATCGAAATAGCAAAATACCTTACTTTTCAAACTCAGATAACTTTTTTATTTTTTGATAGTAACTTGTCGCTATAGTACCATCGTGTAGATAATTTACGTGGCTATCAAACGATATAATACTTTAACTACTCGGTAAACAACCAATCGATACATCTTATTTGGCGCACAGGCACCAATTTTTCTGAATTTTGTCAAACTTTGGATACCTTTCTTGACCACTTCCGGTGATTAGAGGATTTTCATCCATAGTCTAAGGACTGGAGACGACTCTTGACTTCATATTCCTGAAGTTTCAGAAAAATCGTAGGCGCCGTTTTAAAAAAATAAGAACTCTACGATTTGACCAAAATGCGTAAAAAAGTGAAAAATCAAAGTTAACATTTCAGAACAAAACCTATATTGTTGGAATCGGATCGATGTCAGCAATCCAAAAATATAAGCAGAAATTCAAAATTCTAAAAAATAAAAATTTTGGAAAATTTTGAAAATTTTCCAATTTTCACCAAAGAAATGAAAGCGACAAAGTTCCTAAATTCGACATTTTTGAACTGCTTTCGGCTCAGAAATGTCTCCAGCTATCCAAAAATGTAAATATCAGAAAAATTGGTTGAGAATTAGAAGAATTATGGCTGATTTTCTATTAGCGTGCACGTTAAAGATTTCACGCATTTCCGTCATACATTCTCTTCGTATTGATTATTGCTACAAATTTATGAAGGTTCCAAATAAATATTTTAAAATATGAAAAGCCTGAATGGGTTTTGAATAGTCCATTTTTACACCTTTTATTACCTTTAAATCGAAATGACCCGAAATTGAAATCGAAATTAAATATATAAAAGAATAATATTTGCTTTCAAAAAGTGGTACTGTCAAAATTGTAGTTTTTGCTAAAATTACGTCACTTCCGTTGCCGAAAGACAACCTTACCGGGAACAAAAAAAAAATGACATTTTAGACCATGGAGCATATGAACTTTGTATTATATAAATCGAACAATAAATAATTACTCTAGGACCGAAAAACTGAATTAGCCAATGGCGCGTAATATCTCCGAAGATTCGTTGAAAATAAAAAATCTAAAGAACTGTAGCTATGTGCCTTGTCTCCGGCTGTGTCAAAATGTATCAAATATTACAATCCGACAATTATTGATAATGTTACGGCAAAATTTCGTAAAACGACAACTTCGGTGATTTCAGACATTTCGCATTGTCGCAGAACGTCAGAAATAGCTTTAAAATTTAAGTTAAACCCACTTTCCCAATCAAACCGAAGACACCGAATCAATCCGTCAAGTAGTTTCTGAGATATGATCCGATGGAAAAATAATAATAACTAGAACTGCTTGCAGGACTGAAGGCTTTCACCTTACCCAAGGCAGCACAAAATGCCCACCACTCACCCCTTAAAAAATACCCACACACATTTAAACAACTCAGATATTGACACTTTCTGTGCATGCGCATCACGATAGAAAGAAAGTGAAAAATATAGTTGAATAATTTCCAACATAATGAACTTGGATCGGTAGAATCGCACAGACGTCGGAAATCTAAGCACGCAATCAAAAAGTCAAAAATTCCAAGAAACTTTAATTTTAGTACATTTTCAAAATATTCAAGAAAAAAGAGAACGACGTGGTATCTCACTTCGATCGTTATCGCATCCGCAATATCCCCCGCTGTACAAAAATACAACTTTTTCGAAAATCGGTTGGGAATTGACATAATTAGGACCGATTTTCATTCGCGCACGTTAAAGATTTACATCACTTCCGGTCTGTTCACAACTCTCGCAATAGATCTAAGTACTAAATGTTTAAAACATAGAAAAAAAAAACAATATTCAGAACTCTATCAGTTTTAGTCTCAGAAATCTAAACGACTATAGAAAAAAAAACAGTTTTCGAATGAGACAAAAAAAATATCTTAAGTATCAGGTAATAACCAAAACCCAAAATCGCACCTTTCAACATTAATTGAGGGGTACCTTATTTATAGATAGCTTCATAGAGAGCTTCATTTTCACTGGTGTCAAATGATGACGTCATGTAGACAAAAAACCTGGGATATTAATTTCAGGAGTAACGGTTAATTACTAAAATGAATTATTTTCATTCTAGAAGCACCGGTACCAGATATTGGTTACCATTCAAACACCCTTAGTTCAAATATTGCCAGTTTTAAAAAAAAAGCTCTCTAATAATGCTTTATACGTATGCAAAACGTTCCATTTATAACCAATTCGGACTTTTGTCGATGTCACACCAATGTGTTACACGGGACTTTGGAATCGCGTTCATGTCAGCTACTCAAATATGTAACTGGTTCAAAAATTGATTTAATATGCAATGAAATATCGACAATTTTCTGAGTTTGTGCACGTTAAAGATTTGGCACCACTAACATATAAAAATTTATTACAGATAGAGTATATGCTCAAAATACATCATGCCTTCTGTCACAGGCGCAATATTCGTACTCCTGCACGATACTACTGCAAGATACAACTGCATCCTCTTAAGACTGGACTTGCTTATAAACAGCGCGAGTCGTCGATTTATGTCGAGATGATTACGGTTATGAGGTAATTTTGACAAAGAAGAAGCAATATTAATTCAAAGACTAATTATTACACACAGTAATCAACTATATCTGTTACAGGGTCACTAACCCCATATTCTGAATACAAGTTAACTCTTAAAGTTGAAATAGTTTTCGCTCAAATATCGTCACCGTGAGAGAAAAACGGACTTTTGAATAGGCTCTAAACGTAGGTAATACGTAAAGATTATATCAACTCTAACTGCATGTTTCACTTAACAATAAAAGGTGACGTTTTCAATTTTCGATCCCTTTGTTCTCATACTCCTGATATTTCTAACTATTGCGCAATGGTTTCATACATAAGACTACTGATAAAACTCTCTGTAGAATAAATTCCAAAAAAAAAATATTATATTGACTTTTCGAGAAAAAGAACCCTAAACATGCTCCATAACGTAAAAATACGCCCTTTTCAATTTTCGATCTCTTTTTTCGGCTACCCATGACAATTAGAAAAATTGTACAATGGTTTCACACAATACACCACCTATAAGACTCTCGAATGAGAAAGTTTATTTCCGAGAAATACGCGTCTAAAGTTGATCGAATTAGCAAAATAGCTTACTTTTTAAACTCAGATAACTTTTTTATTTTTTGATAGAAACTTGTCGCTATAGTACCATCTTGTAGATAATTCACGTGGCTATCAAACGATATAATACTTTAACTACTCGGTAAACAACCAATCGATACATCATTTTTGGCGCACAGGCACCCATTTTTCTGAATTTTGTCAAACTTTGGATACCTTTCTTGACTACTTCCGGTGATTAGAGGATTTTCATTTATAGTTCATGGACTGGTTTGGGCGTGAACTATAAATTTAACTACTCGGTAAACAACCAATCGATACATCATTTTTGGCGCACAGGCACCCATTTTTCTGAATTTTGTCAAACTTTGGATACCTTTCTTGACTACTTCCGGTGATTAGAGGATTTTCATTTATAGTTCATGGACTGGTTTGGGCCTTCGACTTCATATTCCTGAAGATTCAGAAAAATCGTTGGAGGCGTTTTAAAAAAAAAATGAACTCTACGATTTGACCAAAATGCGAAAAAAAGTGAAAAATCAAAGTTAACATTTCAGAACAAAACTTATATCGCTGGAATCGGACTGATGTCAGCTATCCAAAAATATAAGTCAAATTTCAAAATTCCAAAAAATAAAAATTTTGGAAAATTTTCCAATTTTCACCGAAAAAATGAAAGCGACAAAATTTATAAATTCGACATTTTTGAACTGCTATCTGCTTTGGAATGTCTCAAGCTATCCAAAAATATACATATCTGAAAAATCCATTGACATTTAAGAGAATTATGGCCAATTTTCAATTTTCACGCACGTTAAAGATTTCACGCACTTCTGCTATCCGTACAAATTTCGAAATAGCTTTAAGCACTAACCACCACCCATTTTCCCGGCAGAAAATCAAACTTCTGACCTCTATCTCTTATAGTTGCTGAGATCTCGCTTCCCCCAATAAAGAATAAATAATGTAATGTAAATGTAAACGACTATAGAAAAAAACAGTTTTCCGAATGAGACAAAAAAAATACCTTAAGTATCAGGTAATAACCAAAACCCAAAATCGCACCTTTCAACATTAATTTTTCAACACTGTATTGAGGGGTACCTTATTTATTAATAGCTTCATTAGAGAGCTTCATTTTCACTGGTGTCAAATGATGACGTCATGTAGACAAAAAACCTGGGTCCGTATTCAAAGGATATCTTAAGTCTAAGATAGTCACTTAACTACTAGCTTTCACTTAAATATACGTAACTTCCCGTAAGTTAAGGGCAAGTGGTATTCAAAGGCACTGTTAAGTATCAAATTTTCCCTTAAAGTTAAGCTGCCTTAACTTTTAAGTGTTAGTCTTCAAGTGGTATTCAAAGGCCAGTTTAAGTGCGAAATATCCACTTAACTTTAAGTGACCTACGGGAGGTACCTTAAAGTTAAGTGAGATTATAATGACTTCTTTTAATGCTGTAGAAGCAGTCCCGTAATGGCGATTTTAAAAGATAGGGAATTCAGATTAAAACAAAGACAATGTCGCCGAGCGTAGCTGACCTCCAATTTATTTTTTCGTCGTCAACTTTGATGCTGTAGTGCCATAATAGAGTATAAGGTTATTACCACCGATGTAGTTAAGGATATCTTTTCCCGATCATTTATCATGTTATGTTTGTATGTTTCCATGGCTGTCATAAAATATAGTTAAATTCATTTGTGGAGACTTGGCTTTATAGATTTCGGAAATTATTTATACTACCGCTAGAAGCAAGGCATGATCTAATTTTTACAACTCATTCCCATATATACATAATCGGTAGTATTTATTTTGGTAAAATATAATGAAGCATGAATATTTCGTACACACAATGTGCCGTCAATGCTAGACCTGTCAAAATCTAAAGTGTAGGTACTTACACAATATCTATGAATTTCTCAAATGATAGATTTACAAACAACACTGTATAATTTGTCCAGTCTAACTTAGAAGGCAAGGGTCAATATCCATCATTATACTTCCACTATTTATTGTAATCTATTTGAAAGGATTTTATTTTTTTAAAAAAAAACGTCTATGAAAACAGCTGTTCCGGCAAAGGATGCACACTAACATAGTGTATTTTAAATTATAATCATACTATTTTCATGTGTTACAATATAATATTTCGACAAACCTTTTCCTGGTAATGTAAACTAAGAATTTAATAGAATACAGCGATGCCCTTAAGGGGGCATAACTAGCTGGCAATGACAGTAATTCGTGATTTTTGGCAGTGGAGTGTATTCCATAAATAAACAAATTCGTGCTTTTTGGCGAATGTGAGTATTCCATAATTTAAGTGTGCAGTTAAGTTTTCACATAGCCTAATAGCCAAGTATGTGTAGAATACAACCTTTGAATACCGATTTAAGGTAAGACACTTGGTTAAGTGGAAAAATTAAATATTTTTACTTAACTTTAGAAAACCTTTGAATACGGACCCTGGGATATTAATTTCAGGAGTAACTGTTAATTACTAAAATGAATTATTTTCATTCTAGAAGCACCAGTACCAGATATTGGTTACCATTCAAACGCCCTTAGTTCAAATATTGCCAGTTTTAAAAAAAGCTCTTTATATATGCTTTATACGTATGCAAAACGTTCCATTTATAACCAATTCGGACTTTTGTCGATGTCGCATCAATGTGTTACACGGGACTATGGAATCGCGTTTTCATATCAGCTACCCAAATATGTAACTAGTTCAAAAATTGATTGAATATTCAATGAAATATCGTCAATTTTCTGATTTCGTGCACGTTAAAGATTTGACGTCACTGTCACCAACATATAAAATTTCGATATTTATTACAAACACAGTCCATGCTCAAACTACATCACACTTTCTATGACCGGTGCAATATTCGTACTTCTGCACGATACTACTGCAAGATACAACTACAACCTCTTAAATATTGGATTTGCTTATAAACAGCGCGAGTCGTCGATTTATGTCGAGATGATTACGGTTATGAGGTAATTTTGACAAAGAAGGAACAATATTAATTCAAAGAATAATTATTACACGCAGCAATCAACTATTTCTGTTACAGGGCCATTAAACCAATATTTTGAATAGAAGTAAACACTCAAAGCTGAAATGCTTTTAGCTCAAATATCGTCACTGTGAGAGAAAGGGGGACTTTTGAATATGCTCTAAACGTTGCTAATACGTACAGATTGTATCAACTCTTACTGCATGTTTCGCTTAACAATGAAAGGTGACGTTTTCAATTTTCGATCCCTTTGTTCTCATACTCCTGATATTTCTAACTGTTGCGCAATGGTTTCATACCTAAGACTACCGATAAAACTCTCTGTAGAAGAAGTTCAAAAAAAAAAATTACGTTGACTTTTCGAGAAAAAGACGTCTAAAAATGCTCCAAATGGTAAAAATACGACGTTTTGGATTTTCAATCTCGTTTTTCGACTACTCATGACATTTAGAGAAATTGTACAATGGTTTCACACAATACACCACCTATAAGACTCTCGAATGAGAAAGTTTTAAAAAAATCGTAGGCGGCGTTTTCGAGAAATACGCGTTTAAAGTTGATCGAAATGGCAAAATACCTTACTTTTCAAACTCAGATAACTTTTTTATTTTTTGATAGAAACTTGTCGCTATAGTACCATCTTGTAGATAATTCACGTGGCTATCAAACGATATAATACTTTAACTACTCGGTAAACAACCAATCGATACATCTTATTTGTCGCACAGGCACCCATTTTTGTGAATTTTGTCAAACTTTGGATACCTTTCTTGACCACTTCCGGTGATTAGAGGATTTTCATTTATAGTTTAAGGAACAATTCAGACATCTCTGTTCATCTTACCAAAGTTTCAGAAAAATCGTTGGAGTGGTTTTAAAAAAATAAGCCTTACCGTTTTTGACCAAGATGCGAAAAAAAGTGAAAAATCAAAGTTAACATTTCAGAACAAAACTTATATTGTTGGAATCGGATTGACGTCAGCTATCCAAAAATGTAATTAGAATTTCTAAATTCCCAAAAATAAACATTTTAGCAAATTTTTGAAAATTTTCCAATGTTCACCAAAAAAATGAGAGCGACAAAGTTTCCAAATTCAAACTTTTTCAACTGCTATCTGCTCGGAAATATCTCCCGCTATCCAAAAATATAAATATCTGAAAATTCGATTGAGAATTAACAGAATTATGGCCGATTTTCAATTTTTGTGCACGCTAAAGATTTCAAGCATTTCCGCTGTGCGCAGAAATCTCAAAATAGTTTTAAGGAGTAACCACCACCCATTTTCCTGAGAGAAAATCAAATTTCACACCTTTATCTCTTATAGTTTCTGAGATCTAGCTTCCCCCAATAAAGAAAAATAATAACTAGACCTGCTTGCAGGACTGAAGGCTTTCACCTTACCCAAGGCAGCACAAAATGCCCACCACTCACCCCTTAAAAAATACCCACACACACTTAAACAACTCAGATATTGACACTTTCTGTGCATGCGCATTACCATAGAAGGAAAGTGAAAAATATAGTTGAACAATTTACAACATTATGAACTTGGATCGGTAGAATCCTACAGACGCCGGAAATCTAAATACGCAATCAAAAACTCAAAAATTCCAAAAAATTTCAATTTAAGTACATTTTCAAATTTTCAGGAAAAAAAGAGAACGTCGTGGTATCGCAATTCGACCTTTATCGCATCCGCAATATCCCCGGCTCTACAAAAATATAACTTTTTCGAAAATCGGTTGGAAATTGACATTATTAGGACCTATTTTCATTTATGCACGTTAAAGATTTACTTCACTTCAGGTCTGTTCAGAACTTTCGCAATACTTCTAAGTACTTACTGCTTAAAACATAGGAAAAATCATTATTCAGAACTCTATCTGCTTTAGTTTCAGAGATCTACACACAAAAAAGATCGTGTCAGATCATAACCAAAACCAATAATCATACCTTTCAACATCAACTTTTCAACATTTGTCCAGAGGGGTGCCTTCCTTACAAATAGTTTCGGTAAATAGCGTCATTTTCGCTGGTATCATATGATGGCGTCATGTAGACAAAAAACCTGGGATAATAATTTCAGGAGTAACTGTTATTGACTAAAATGAATTATTTTCACTCTAGAAGCAGCATTACCAGATATTGGTTACCAGTAAAACACCTTTAGTTCAAATATTGCCTCTTTCAAAAAAAGCTCTCTATATAATGCTTTATACGTAGGCAAAACGTTGCGATTATGACCAACTCCGACTTTTGTCAATGTCACACCAATGTGTACACGGGACTTTGGAATATAATTTTTTCGAAAATCGGTTGGGAATTGACATAATTAGAACCGATTTTCATTCGTGCACGTTAAAGACTTACATCACTTCCGGTCCGGTTCACAACTTTCGCAATAGTTCTAAGTACTAAATTTTTAAAACATAGGAAAAATTAATATTCAAAACTCTATCTGTTTTAGTTTCAGAGATCTACACGAGAATAAAAAAAAACGAGTTTTCCGATTGGGACAAAAAAGTATCGTAAGTGTCAAATAATAACCAAAACCCAGAATCATACATTCAACATTAATTTTTCAGCATTTATATAGAGGAGTGCCTTCCTTATAAATAACTTCAACAGAGAGGTTTATTTTCACTGGTATCAAATGATGACGTCATGGAGACAAAAATCCTTAGATATTAATTTCAGGGGTAACTATTATTTACTAAAACGAATTATTTACACTCTAGAAGCACCAGTAACAGATATTGGTTACTATTAAAACACCCTTAGTTCAAATATTGCCACTTTAAAAAAAAATCTCTCTATATATGCTTTATACGTATGCAAAACGTTCCAATTATGAACAATTCGGCCTTTTGTCGATGTCACACCAATGTGTACACGGGACTTCGGAATCGCGTTTTCATGTCAGCTACTCAAATATGTAACTGGTTCAAAAATGGATTTTATATTCAATGAAATATCGCCAATTTTCGGATTTCGTGCACGTTAAAGATTTGACGTCACCAACAGATAAAATTTCGATATTTATTAGAAACAGAGTCCATGCTGTAACTACATTAAACTTTCTATGACCGGTGCAATATTCGTACTTCTGCACGATACTACAGCAAGATACAACTGCAACCTTTCAAAAATTGGATTTGCTTATAAACAGTGAGAGCCATCGATTTGTGTCGAGATGATTACCGCTATGAGGTAATTTTGGCCAAGGAGAAACAATATTAATTCAAAGACTAATTATTACACACATAAATCAACTATTTCTGCTACAGGGTAACTATACCCTTATTTTGAATAGAAGTAAAGAATCAAAGTTGAAATACTTTTTGCCCAAATATCGTCACTGCGAGAGAAAAAGGTACTTTTGAATATGCTCTAAACGTTGCTAATACGTACAGATTGTATCAACTCTTACTGCATGTTTCGCTTAACAATGAAAGGTGACGTTTTCAATTTTCGATCCCTTTGTTCTCATACTCCTGATATTTCTAACTGTTGCGCAATCGTTTCATACCTAAGACTACCGATAAAACTATCTGTAGAAGAAGTTCAAAAAAAAAAATTACGTTGACTTTTCGAGAAAAAGGCGTCTAAAAATGCTCCAAATGGTAAAAATACGACGTTTTGGATTTTCAATCTCGTTTTTCGACTACTCATGACATTTAGAAAAATTGTACAATGGTACCACACAATACACTACCAATTAGACTCTCGATTGAGAAAGTTAGAAAAAAATCGTTTGCGGCGTTTCCGAGAAACGGGCGTTTAAACTTGATCGAAATCGTAAATAACCCTACTTTTGAAAGTGCCATAACTTTTTTATTTTGAAATAGAAACATATCGCTATAGTACCATCCGGTGGAGAATTCAAGTGGCTATCAAACGACTTAGTACTTTAACTACTCGTTAAACAACCAATTGATACATCGCATTTTGCGCATCAGCACCCATTTTTCAGAATTTTGTCAAAGTTGGGATACTTTTCTTGACTACTTCCGGTGATTAGAGGATTTTCATCCATAGTCTAAGGACTGGAGACGTCTCTTAACTTCATATTCCTGAAGTTTCAGAAAAATCGCAGGCGCCGTTTTAAAAAAATAAGAACTCTACGATTTGACCAAAATGCGTAAAAAAGTGAAAAATCAAAGTTAACATTTCAGAAATAAACTTATATTGTTGGAATCGGATTGATGTCAGCTATCCAAAAATGTAAGTCATATTTTCAAATTCCCAAAAATAACAATTTTAGAAAATTTTGAAAATTTTCCATTTTTCACCCAAAAAATGAAAGCGACAAAGTTTCCAAATTCTACGTATTTGAACTGCTGTCTTCTCGGAAATGTCTCCAGCTAACCAAAAATGTAAATTTTAAAAAAATCGGTTGAGAATTAGCAGAATTATGGCAGATTTTCAATTTGCGTGCACGCTAAAGATTTGACGCATTTCCGCTATGCGCACAAATTTCGTTTTACATTTAAGCACTAACCACCACCCAGTTTCCCGAGAGAAAATCAAATTTCAGACCTCTATCTCTTATAGTTTCTGAGATCTAGCTTCCCCCAATAAAAAAAAAATAATAATAATAATCTTAGTAATAACAATAGTCTTTCACCATTGAAAATGGTGAAAGCCTAATAATCTTAGTAATAACAATAGTCTTTCACCGAAGGTGAAAGCCTAATAATCTTAGTAATAACAATAGTCTTTCACCATTGAAAAATGGTGAAAGCCTAATAATAATAATAAGAACTAGACCTGCTTGCAGGACTGAAGGCTTTCACCTTACCCAAGGCAGCACAAAATGCCCACCACTCACCCCTTAAAAAATACCCACACACACTTAAACAACTCAGATATTGACACTTTCTGTGCATGCGCATCACGATAGAAAGAAAGTGAAAAATATAGTTGAATAATTTCCAACATAATGAACTTGGATCGGTAGAATCGCACAGACGTCGGAAATCTAAGCACGCAATCAAAAACCCAAAAATTCCAAGAAATTTTAATTTTAGTACATTTTCAAAATATTCAAGAAAAAAGAGAACGACGTGGTATCTCAATTCGATCGTTATCGCATCCGCAATATCCCCCGCTGTACAAAAATACAACTTTTTCGAAAATCGGTTGGGAATTGACATAATAAGGACCGATTTTCATTCGCGCACGTAAAAGATTTACATAACTTCCGGTCTGTTCACAACTTCCGCAATAGATCTAAGTACTAAATGTTTAAAACATAGAAAAAAAAACAATATTCAGAACTCTTATCAGTTTTAGTTTCAGAAATCTAAACGACTATAGAAAAAAACAGTTTTCCGAATGAGACAAAAAAATACCTTAAGTATCAGGTAATAACCAAAACCCAAAATCGCACCTTTCAACATTAATTTTTCAACATTGTAATTCAGGGGTACCTTATTTATAAATAGCTTCATTAGAGAGCTTCATTTTCACTGGTGTCAAATGATGACGTCATGTAGACAAAAAACCTGGGATATTAATTTCAGGAGTAACTGTTCATTACTAAAATGAATTATTTTCATTCTAGAAGCACCAGTACCAGATATTGGTTACCATTCAAACACCCTTAGTTCAAATATTGCCAGTTTTAAAAAAAAAAGCTCTCTATATATGCTTTATACGTATGCAAAACGTTCCATTTATAACCAGTTCGGACTTTTGTCGATGTCACACCAATGTGTTACACGGGACTTTGGAATCGCGTTTTCATATCAGCTACTCAAATATGTAACTGGTTCAAAAATTGATTGAATATTCAATGAAATATCGTCAATTTTCTGATTTCGTGCACGTTAAAGATTTGACGTCACCAACATACAAAATTTCGATATTTATTACACACAGAGTCCATGCTCAAACTACATTACACTTTCTATGACCGGTGCAATATTCGTACTTCTGCACGATACTACTGCAAGATACAACTGCAACCTCTTAAATATTAGATTTGCTTATAAACAGCCCGAGTCTTCGATTTATGTCGAGATGATTACGGTTATGAGATAATTGTGACAAAAAAGAAACAATATTAATTCAAAGAATAATTATTACACACAGCAATCAACTATTTCTGTTACAGGGCCATTAAACCCAAATTTTGAATAAAAGTAAACACTCAAAGTTGAAATGCTATTAGCTCAAATATCGTCACTGTGTGAGAGAAAAGGAGGCTTTTGAATATGCTCTAAACGTATGTAATACGTACAGATTGTATCAACTCTTACTGCATGTTTCGCTTAACAATGAAAGGTGACGTTTTCAATTTTCGATCTCTTTGTTCTCATACTCCTTATATTTTTAACTGTTGCGCAATGGTTTCATACCTAAGACTACCGATAAAACTCTCTGTAGAAGAAGTTCAAAAAAAAAATTACGTTGACTTTTCGAGAAAAAGACGTCTAAAAATGCTCCAAATGGTAAAAATACGACGTTTTGGATTTTCAATCTCGTTTTTCGACTACTCATGACATTTAGAGAAATTGTACAATGGTTTCACACAATACACCACCTATAAGACTCTCGAATGAGAAAGTTTTAAAAAAATCGCAGGCGACGTTTTCGAGAAATACGCGTCTAAAGTTGACCGAAATAGCAAAATACCTTACTTTTCAAACTCAGATAACTTTTTTATTTTTTGATAGAAACTTGTCGCTATAGTACCATCTTGTAGGTAATTCACGTGGCTATCAAACGATATAATGCATTAACTACTCGGTAAACAACCAATCGATACATCTTATTTGTCGCACAGGCACCCATTTTTCTGAATTTTGTCAAAGTTTGGATACCTTTCTTGACCACTTCCGGTGATTAGAGGATTTTCATTTATAGTTTAAGGAACAATTCAGACATCTCTGTTCATCTTACCAAAGTTTCAGGAAAATCGTTGAAGTGGTTTTAAAAAAATAAGCCTTACCGTTTTTGACCAAAATGCGAAAAAAAGTGAAAAATCAAAGTTAACATTTCAGAACACAACTTATATTGTTGGAATCGGATCGACGTCAGCTATCCAAAAGTGTAATTAGAATTTCTAAATTCCTAAAAATAAACATTTTAGCAATTTTTTGAAAATTTTCCAGTATTCACCAAAAAAATGAGAGCGACAAAGTTTCTATATTCAACGTTTTTCAACTGCTATCTAGTCTGAAATGTCTCCCGCTATTCAAAAATATAAATGTCTGAAAAATCGATTGAGAATTAACTGAATTATGGCCGATTTTCAATTTTTGTGCACGCTAAAGATTTCACGCATTTCCGCTATGCGCACAAATCTGGAAATAGTTTTAAGGAGTAACCACCACCCATTTTTCCGAGGGAAAATCAAACTTCAGACCTCTATCTCTTATAGTTTCTGAGATCTAGCTTCCCCCAATAAAAAAAAAAATAATAACTAGATCTGCTACTGTCCCATGCAGATATGAAAGCTTTCATATTCATCGTCACGTGTCATCGATTATATCAAGTATCTCAAATAAAGGGATAAGAATAACAAACTATCAAAATTGGTCAAAAACTCGCGAAGTTACAAGTCTAAATATAGTATGAAACATTGAGTAATCTGAAAACTAAAGGGAAATAACTGATACTTGTGTTGCTGTAATCGGGATGACTTCCGATTTCAAAAGTTTCAGAAAAATGAAATGAAAATGGTAAGAAAACATCGAAAAATTAAATGAGATAACTTTGAACAAAACTAAAACTTTTTGAATCAGGTTGAACTCAACTGTTTGAATATGTACGTTAAATATGTAGATTTGGAAAATTATAAAGACATAATATCAAAATCGGTCAAAAACTCACAAAGTTACAAATTTAAATGTAGTGAGAAACATTGCACCCGGGCAAAAAAATAATCTTTAAACTAAAGGGAAATAACTGAAACTTGTATAGCTGTAATCGGGCTTCCAAGATATGTTATATAATTATGGTTTCCAATATGTTTGGTTATAAGTAGGAAATCGTGACGACTTCTTAAGCATGTTTTAAACAAAGGGTCATAGACTGCAATATACAAGAAAGGCACTCTGCAATAAAAAAAACTGGCCAGAGATTTCTATGCAGAAATTAAATAATTGCTAGAACCAGAAAAATATTTATCCACTATAATAAATAAGCAACATAGAGAAAATGAAATGAAATTGAATGGGGTTTAACGTCCTACTGTTCTGCTCCTACAATGGGCTAATGAAAACGGGCATACGCCATAAAGTGTGCAATGAGGGAAATTTTACCCGGGCAGCGGCGTTACCGCCTACGAGGTTGGTAAGGCGACCATACTCCTTGTCACGTACAACCAAGAAATCGAAACAAGGCCAGTTGACTCAATGACAGACGTTATGATACAGAGTGCACGTGCTAACCATTCAGCCACGCAACCTCCCTAAAATCGGCAAATTGCTGACCTACAGCGAGAAACATTTCAACCGGGCCAAATTTTCTATTTTAACAGTTTAATTTGCACGGTACCTTTAGTTATCAACCGAATATTACAAAACGTTTAAAAATAAGCCCCCCCTGACCAGCTTAATCGTTCGCAATAAACGTTTGCCCCTTAAAATCGACAAATTGCTGACTTTAAAGTGAGAAACATTACAACCGGGCCAAATTTTCTGTTTTATCACTTTAACAGTACCTTTGATTACCAACCGATTATTACAAAACTTTAAAAAGAGAAAGAGAGAAATGCGGCCTAACGTCCATTCGACACAAACTAGGTCATTTCGGGACTAACATATGTTTTTTTAATTTTATTTAAAAACTCCCCTTGCACGTACTGGTCTTTAGCCGTTGGGAGGAAACCGAAGAACACGGAGAAAACCCACGAGGTTGGACATCATACACCATGTCACGTGCAACCTGGAGATCGAAACGACGCCCGTTGACTCAATGACAAACGTTTCGATACAGCGAGCACCTGCTAACCATTCAGCCATCCAGCCTCCCTGAATTCGGAAAATTGCTGACTTATAGCAAGAAACATTTCAACCGGGCGAAATTTTCTGTTTTAACAGTTTAATGTGCACCGTACTTTAATTACCAACCGATTATTACAAAACTTTTGAAAATAAGCTCCAACTGACCAGCTTAATCGTATGCAATAAACGTTTCGCCTGAATTGAAAGTTCTGCACGGAAAAAGTTCATCTCGATTTCCCGGCGTGGTTCCCCTTGTCAGTGAGGCAGAACGGAGGGCCTGACAAGCACAGCTGTCTAGTCCTTCGGATGGGACGAAAAACCAAGGTCCCGTGTACACATTGGAGTGCACGTAAAATATCCCTAAGCAGTTGGAATTCGATACTGTTGAATAAACTCTATACGATGACTAAATGCGTAGATTGTAGTCACCCACACTGCATGTTTCGCTTAACAATGAAAGGGTGCCGTTTTCAATGTTCGATCCTTTTGTTCTTCTACTCCTGATATGTTGGACTGTTGATCGATAGTTTCATATAAAAGACTACCAATAAGACTCTTTGTAGAAGAAGTTCCCAAAAAATAGTATGTTGACTTTACGAGAAAGACCTCTAAACATGCTCCAAATTGTAAAAATACGACTTTTTGGATTTTCAATCTCTTTTTTTCGGCTATCCCTGATATTTAAAAAAATGATTCAATCATTTCACACAACAGGCTAGCTATTAGACTCTCTATTGACAAAAGTTTCACCGCCCTCCCTTCATTATAACCGAAGTTATCGTGCCCTAAAGAATCAACAAATCAGCATGCTTATCTCTGCTTACCCTAAGCAGAAAATGCTCATCTTTGAACTCAATAATAACATTGATCTAGTGAACGTCTACAACAAGTTTGAACATTCTAGCTTAATTAGAATGAGAGTTATTGTGCTTCAAAGTCTCGGCCCTTCAAATTGCTTCTATTTTTCATTTTCAATTCAAAATGGTGACTCCCGGTTGATCTAAATCAGAATTGTATTCGCGACATTTTTTAGGCCTTCCTACAAGGATTCAGAAAATATAACTCCCGAGTCTGTAAGTAAAATAGCAAAAAAGCCTTATTGATTTTTCACGTTTAAAGATGGTGGCACTTCCGGTTCGATCGACAAACTCCATATTTTGTGTACGAATCAGTAATTCCTTGTCTAGTATCGAAAAAAAAAACTAGGTCATTCTGACCTATATTTCGACGATTTTTTTGAAAACTTTGATCCTTAATTTCACCAAGGGGAGATAAGTTAGAAAATTTCTAAAGTCATTTTTCAAGTTGCATCATTAAGGTCTACTTACATATTAAATTTCATGAAAATCGTACAACTACTAAAGAAGTTGTCGAGTTGGTGTAAACTTCCGGTTCGAAATCACAGCGACGAATTTTCGAAATTCGAAAATCCGAAATTGCAGATTTGAAGTAAATGTCTTAGGATACTCAAAGAAAAAAGAATTAGTAAAATAGATCAAATAGTCACAAAGTTACAGCATTGTAGGTCAAATGCATTCGTTCGTAAAATTCGGTGATTTCGGATTCGTAAAACGTTTTGAAAATACATTTAATCAAGGTTCGCACCCCATTTTTGGGGGGGTAGGTCAAAATTTCAGAAAGATCCTATGGATAGATTCTGAGAAATCCGATTTGCAGAAAACACACAAAAAAAAAAAATAATAATAATAATAACTTTAACAGAAACAATAAGCTTTCATATGTAATACATATGAAAGCTTAATAAGAATAATCTTAGTAATAACAATAGTCTTTCACCATTGAAAAATGGTGAAAGCCTAATAATATTAATCTTAGTAATAACAATAGTCTTTCACCATTAAAATGGTGAAAGCCTAATAACTAGACCTGCATGCAGGAATGACGGGTTTCACTGGTGCCACGTTACCCTTGAACATGTCACTTCCGGTGCCACATTACCCTTGAACTTATGTCACTTCCGGTACCAATGAAACGATTAAACAGGTTTCCACATAAGCATTGCACACATCAAATAAAATGGACGCAGAATCAACCAAATCCAGCAATATCAATTCATTTTATACACTTGTTACTTGTAAGTGATCCTGACAAAATTACATTACTTCCGGTGATAATGAAAATGTTCAATCAGTTTTATGAAATCCGAAATGGCATATGATATCATATAGTGAAAATTGTATGTAAATAGAATAATAATTGCCACTTTTATAGACCAAAAACCTTGAAAAGTGACCTATTTCTCTGCAACCGTACAAGTTAGAAACCATTTTGTGGTATCTGTAGGATAGTATGGGTTCAATCTATTTGTTGATTGGAATGAAATATCATAATTTTAAAAACATTACACATCAGACTCATTTGAATAAAATATCTGTTACGATGGCTAAAAATTCAGTTATTGCCTACATGACGTCACTTCCGGTGACAGTTAAAGTGTTAAAATGGTTTGACCTAGTCAAAAGTGGCATTAGACATCAAATGGTGAAAGAAAATTGAAAATCGAATAATAATTGATTCTTTTACAGGCAAAATAATTTGAAAAGTGACTGATGCAAAATTGCTTTTTCCTCGGCAACTGTGCATATTACAAATTAAATTTCACATACATTCTCTTCGTATGGTTTATTGCTACTGGTTTATGAAAGTTACGAAGAAATATATGAAAATATGAAGGCGCTGGATGGGTTATAAATAGCTTAATTTTACACCGTTTTTCACCTTTTAATCGAAATAGCCCGAAAACGAAATGGAAATTAAAAAAAAGTCAGATGATTTGTGCGCCTTTAAAGGACGCATCCAGACTTGTAAAAAATGATATTTGCTTTCAAAAAGTGGTACCGAACTGTCAAAATCGGGCAAAATTGGAGGTTTTTTTATGAATTTACGTCACTTCCAGTGCAGACAGGAAACTATACCGGTAACAAAAAAATGTCATTTTGGACAATGTAGCATATAAACCTTGTTTTGAACAAATCCAATAATAAATATTTAATATAGGACTGAAAAACTGAATTAGCCAATGACGGCCAGGGAAAATTACGGAGACAAAAAATGTTGACATTTATAGTCAAATTAGATAACCTTTTAACTTTTGGTAAAATGTCATATAGAAATATTCACAAATAAAAAAGTTTTTTGTAATTTTGAAATTTGCCGCTTAATATCTTCGAAGATTCCTCAACAATAAAAAAATGAAAAATAACGCATCTATGTGCCTTGTCTCCGGCTATGTCAAAATGCACAATATGTTAAAGTGCACATAAAATGGTTTTGTAAATTTTTCTGTGTGAGCAATCCATGGTTATTTTATCCACTTTACGGCAAATTCACATCAATCCAACTAAAATTAATTCAGCTATCTTCACTCAAAGTCGTAAAAATAGACCTCCCGTAAAAACGACTTTGCCAATTATCGAAAACACTCTTAATCCCCTCAGACGCCAGTGACGTCACAGTGACCGAATGCATATTCGGAATGTTTATTCCTTAATTACCTATACACACCTGAAATTGACAAACTGCATTTTTATTACCTAAAATTAATTTTAGGTGTTAAACGATCCACGAATCATGACATGCTATTATTTGAACTGGGTAGATATCCTTTACATATCTTAAGGAAAATTAAAATTTTTAAATATTATATTAAACTTTTTTCTACAGAAAATGACTTACTTAGATGTTGTTTAACTGATATGCTTAATAATAATGACAACTGGATTTGTAACCTTAAAAATGAATTAAATGGTCTTGGGTTAGGGTATATGTGGCAAAATGTTGACAAACATTCAGCGTTCATTTTTAAGCAGAGAATATTTGATATCTTTAAACAGTCGTGTTATAGCAATATATGCCATTCCCCTAAAGGAATCTACTATCAACATGTTGTATTAAATTTTACACTCCAACCCTATCTTTTAAAGCCTATAAAGCCCTTATTATTAAAATATTTAACTCGTCTACGCTTATCAGCCCATAAATTATTTATAGAAACCGGTCGATATACTAAAGTGCCTCGTGATCAACGATTATGTATCTTTTGTCATCTTGAGGAAGTGGAAGATGAATTTCACCACGTCCTAATCTGCACGTCATTTGTGGATATACGCATTAAGTTTATTAAGTCGTATTATTACACCAGACCTAATGTTTTTAAATTCTTCCAGTTACTTAGTACCAGTAATATAAAAGACTTGTATAAACTAGGCAAATATTTGTCTTATGCCGATAAGCGTCGATCAGAGTTGTTTATAAAAAAAAAAATAAATAAATAAATAATAAAAATGTAATTAAATAAAATGGAGAAAGCCTAATTGATTAAAACCTAAATGCTGTTTGGTATAATTAACTTTAATTACTAACTTTGATGACATTATAATAATATATAATTTAAATTTCCACTCTCTGTTTAATTACTTTGTATATTGTACATACTGTTTATTGTGTAAATAATGTAATTATATGTACACTGATGAGTTTTATACTCAAAGTAAATAAAGAACTGAACTGAACTGTGTATTCATTAACGCCTGACTGATTCTTTAATCCCCCTAATTAAATAAAACAATTGACTACGGAATAATTTGTTTTATAATTCATTTCAATTCAAGATTCAATTTAGAATTTTGTTTCATAATGTACGGTCGTGCTGTTTTTTCACGGCAGCGATTTTAATACACTCTACCATCGTGTGCAGTCGAAACGATTCGAGATACATTTTCGTTAGAAGAGTTTTGGAGTTCTAATTTAGAATTTGTTTCATTATTTACGATCGTTCTGTTTTCTCACGGCAGTGATTTTAAAATAATCTACCATCGTGTGCAGTCAAAACGACTCGAGATACATTTTTGTTAGAAGAGTATTGTGGTTCTAATTTAGAATTTGTTTCATAATGTACGGTCGTTCTATTTTCTCACGACAGCGATTTTAATACAATCTACCATCGCGTTCAGTCCAAACGTTAGAAGAGTATTGTGGTTCTAATTTAGAATTTGTTTCATAATGTACGTTCGTTCTATTTTCTCGCGGCAGCGATTTAATACCCTCTACCATGTACGTTCGTTCTATTTTCTCGCGGCAGCGATTTAATACCCTCTACCATGTGTGCAGTCCAAACGATTCGAGATACATTTTCGTCCGAAGAGTATTGTGGTTCGAATTTCCCCGAGTAAAAGAGTACAGGAGTAAAAAGATGTGGTCACGCAAAATATATCATAAACGTCAAACATGATTGAAACGACATTTGTAAATGACGAGAAGGGTCACCTAACTATCTATGTGTATCGCAAGTGTAGTGTCGTTTATAGCTGTCATTAATCAATCAGGCCCCGAGATCACAAAGCATTCTCAGTAAAAGTTGAGAATTTGCTCAACTTTCAGTCACTGTTTATGAGAAATATCCTTGATGCAGAAACACAAAACTTTTGGACATAGTTTCTTATTGATGTACTTTATACATAAAAACAACAAAATTATTATAAAGGGGTATATTTCAGTTACAATAAGGTGAACAAGTTTGAGTAAATTCTCAACTTAAGTCTGAGAATGCTTTGTGAACTCGACTGGGTCATAAATTAATGTTGATTAGGTAATCATCTTTTTTTACCCCGGCCAGATCAATTAGCTTTGATCACCGATGTTTTTGTAATAAAGTAGCCTCGTATTATTTGTTGATTGGTGTTTAAACATCTAGATATAAATCATTCGATGGATATAAGTTTGTGATAAGATAAGGTTATATTGTCTAACATCATTTAACTTTTTGAAGAATAAAGGTATTTTACAATTAAATTAGTGTATTTGATATTCATTATTACAAAAACACCGGTGAGCATAGCTAATTGATCTGGCCGGCGTAAAAAAAAATGATGACTACGCTTCTAAATTAGAACCACAATACTCTTCTGACGAAAATTTATCTCGAATCGTTTTGACTGCACACGATGGTAGAGTGTATTAAATTCGCTGCCGTGAGAAAACAGAACGACCGTACATAATGAAACAAATTGTAAATTAGAACAACAATACTCTTCTGGTGAGAATGTATCTCGAATCGTTTTGACTGCACACGATGGTAGAGTGTATTAAAATCGCTGCCGTGGAAAAACAGAACGACCGTGCATTATGAAACAAATTTTAAATTGGAGCTTGAATTAAAATGAATTACAAAACAAATTATTCCGTAGTCAATTGTTTTATTTAATTAGGGGGATTAAGGAATCAGTCAGGCGTTAATGAATACACACGCCGGGTGTATATAGGTAATTAAGGAATAAACATTCCGAATATGCATTCGGTCACTGTGACGTCACTGGCGTCTGAGGGGATTAAGAGTGTTTTCGATAACTGGCAAAGTCGTTTTTACGGGATACGGCTTTGAGTGAAGATAGCTAAATTAATTTTAGTCGGATTGATGTGAATTTGCCGTAAAGTGGATAAAATAACCATGGACTATCAATCTAGAAAAAAAATTGAGACCATTTGATGTGCTCTTTAAAATCCGATGATTATTGTAAATATTACGGCAACGTTTAAAAAAATGACAACTTCGGTGATTTCGGACATTTCACATTGTTGCAGAATGTTCGAAATAGATTTAAACTCTAAGTCATGCCAACTTTCCTGTAAAATCAAAATATGTAATCAATCAGACAAGTAGTTTCTAAGATATGCTCAAGCGGCCAACGTGTTGGATGATTGTTTTTTTGGTAAAAACAATCATCACTGGACCTGCTTAGCAGGAATGACAGGTTTCACTGGTGCCGCGTTACTTTTGAACTTATGTCACTTTCGGTGCCATGTTACCCTTGAACTCATATCACTTCCAGTGCAAATGGAACCGATAAACAGATTTCCACCTAATCATTGCACACATCAAATAAAATTGAAGCAGAATCAACCAAATCCAGCAATATCAATTCATTATATACATGTGTTACATGTACGTGATCCTGGCAAAATTACAGTTCTTCCGGTGATAATGAAAATTGCAGATTTGAAGTAAATGTCTTAGGATACTCAAAGAAAAAAGAATTAGTAAAATAGATCAAATAGTCACAAAGTTACAGCATTGTAGGTCAAATGCATTCGTTCGTAAAATTCGGTGATTTCGGATTCGTAAAACGTTTTGAAAATACATTTAATCAAGGTTCGCACCCCATTTTTGGGGGGGTAGGTCAAAATTTCAGAAAGATCCTATGGATAGATTCTGAGAAATCCGATTTGCAGAAAACACACAAAAAAAAAAAATAATAATAATAATAACTTTAACAGAAACAATAAGCTTTCATATGTAATACATATGAAAGCTTAATAAGAATAATCTTAGTAATAACAATAGTCTTTCACCATTGAAAAATGGTGAAAGCCTAATAATATTAATCTTAGTAATAACAATAGTCTTTCACCATTAAAATGGTGAAAGCCTAATAACTAGACCTGCATGCAGGAATGACGGGTTTCACTGGTGCCACGTTACCCTTGAACATGTCACTTCCGGTGCCACATTACCCTTGAACTTATGTCACTTCCGGTACCAATGAAACGATTAAACAGGTTTCCACATAAGCATTGCACACATCAAATAAAATGGACGCAGAATCAACCAAATCCAGCAATATCAATTCATTTTATACACTTGTTACTTGTAAGTGATCCTGACAAAATTACATTACTTCCGGTGATAATGAAAATGTTCAATCAGTTTTATGAAATCCGAAATGGCATATGATATCATATAGTGAAAATTGTATGTAAATAGAATAATAATTGCCACTTTTATAGACCAAAAACCTTGAAAAGTGACCTATTTCTCTGCAACCGTACAAGTTAGAAACCATTTTGTGGTATCTGTAGGATAGTATGGGTTCAATCTATTTGTTGATTGGAATGAAATATCATAATTTTAAAAACATTACACATCAGACTCATTTGAATAAAATATCTGTTACGATGGCTAAAAATTCAGTTATTGCCTACATGACGTCACTTCCGGTGACAGTTAAAGTGTTAAAATGGTTTGACCTAGTCAAAAGTGGCATTAGACATCAAATGGTGAAAGAAAATTGAAAATCGAATAATAATTGATTCTTTTACAGGCAAAATAATTTGAAAAGTGACTGATGCAAAATTGCTTTTTCCTCGGCAACTGTGCATATTACAAATTAAATTTCACATACATTCTCTTCGTATGGTTTATTGCTACTGGTTTATGAAAGTTACGAAGAAATATATGAAAATATGAAGGCGCTGGATGGGTTATAAATAGCTTAATTTTACACCGTTTTTCACCTTTTAATCGAAATAGCCCGAAAACGAAATGGAAATTAAAAAAAAGTCAGATGATTTGTGCGCCTTTAAAGGACGCATCCAGACTTGTAAAAAATGATATTTGCTTTCAAAAAGTGGTACCGAACTGTCAAAATCGGGCAAAATTGGAGGTTTTTTTATGAATTTACGTCACTTCCAGTGCAGACAGGAAACTATACCGGTAACAAAAAAATGTCATTTTGGACAATGTAGCATATAAACCTTGTTTTGAACAAATCCAATAATAAATATTTAATATAGGACTGAAAAACTGAATTAGCCAATGACGGCCAGGGAAAATTACGGAGACAAAAAATGTTGACATTTATAGTCAAATTAGATAACCTTTTAACTTTTGGTAAAATGTCATATAGAAATATTCACAAATAAAAAAGTTTTTTGTAATTTTGAAATTTGCCGCTTAATATCTTCGAAGATTCCTCAACAATAAAAAAATGAAAAATAACGCATCTATGTGCCTTGTCTCCGGCTATGTCAAAATGCACAATATGTTAAAGTGCACATAAAATGGTTTTGTAAATTTTTCTGTGTGAGCAATCCATGGTTATTTTATCCACTTTACGGCAAATTCACATCAATCCAACTAAAATTAATTCAGCTATCTTCACTCAAAGTCGTAAAAATAGACCTCCCGTAAAAACGACTTTGCCAATTATCGAAAACACTCTTAATCCCCTCAGACGCCAGTGACGTCACAGTGACCGAATGCATATTCGGAATGTTTATTCCTTAATTACCTATACACACCTGAAATTGACAAACTGCATTTTTATTACCTAAAATTAATTTTAGGTGTTAAACGATCCACGAATCATGACATGCTATTATTTGAACTGGGTAGATATCCTTTACATATCTTAAGGAAAATTAAAATTTTTAAATATTATATTAAACTTTTTTCTACAGAAAATGACTTACTTAGATGTTGTTTAACTGATATGCTTAATAATAATGACAACTGGATTTGTAACCTTAAAAATGAATTAAATGGTCTTGGGTTAGGGTATATGTGGCAAAATGTTGACAAACATTCAGCGTTCATTTTTAAGCAGAGAATATTTGATATCTTTAAACAGTCGTGTTATAGCAATATATGCCATTCCCCTAAAGGAATCTACTATCAACATGTTGTATTAAATTTTACACTCCAACCCTATCTTTTAAAGCGATTTAATACCCTCTACCATGTACGTTCGTTCTATTTTCTCGCGGCAGCGATTTAATACCCTCTACCATGTGTGCAGTCCAAACGATTCGAGATACATTTTCGTCCGAAGAGTATTGTGGTTCGAATTTCCCCGAGTAAAAGAGTACAGGAGTAAAAAGATGTGGTCACGCAAAATATATCATAAACGTCAAACATGATTGAAACGACATTTGTAAATGACGAGAAGGGTCACCTAACTATCTATGTGTATCGCAAGTGTAGTGTCGTTTATAGCTGTCATTAATCAATCAGGCCCCGAGATCACAAAGCATTCTCAGTAAAAGTTGAGAATTTGCTCAACTTTCAGTCACTGTTTATGAGAAATATCCTTGATGCAGAAACACAAAACTTTTGGACATAGTTTCTTATTGATGTACTTTATACATAAAAACAACAAAATTATTATAAAGGGGTATATTTCAGTTACAATAAGGTGAACAAGTTTGAGTAAATTCTCAACTTAAGTCTGAGAATGCTTTGTGAACTCGACTGGGTCATAAATTAATGTTGATTAGGTAATCATCTTTTTTTACCCCGGCCAGATCAATTAGCTTTGATCACCGATGTTTTTGTAATAAAGTAGCCTCGTATTATTTGTTGATTGGTGTTTAAACATCTAGATATAAATCATTCGATGGATATAAGTTTGTGATAAGATAAGGTTATATTGTCTAACATCATTTAACTTTTTGAAGAATAAAGGTATTTTACAATTAAATTAGTGTATTTGATATTCATTATTACAAAAACACCGGTGAGCATAGCTAATTGATCTGGCCGGCGTAAAAAAAAATGATGACTACGCTTCTAAATTAGAACCACAATACTCTTCTGACGAAAATTTATCTCGAATCGTTTTGACTGCACACGATGGTAGAGTGTATTAAATTCGCTGCCGTGAGAAAACAGAACGACCGTACATAATGAAACAAATTGTAAATTAGAACAACAATACTCTTCTGGTGAGAATGTATCTCGAATCGTTTTGACTGCACACGATGGTAGAGTGTATTAAAATCGCTGCCGTGGAAAAACAGAACGACCGTGCATTATGAAACAAATTTTAAATTGGAGCTTGAATTAAAATGAATTACAAAACAAATTATTCCGTAGTCAATTGTTTTATTTAATTAGGGGGATTAAGGAATCAGTCAGGCGTTAATGAATACACACGCCGGGTGTATATAGGTAATTAAGGAATAAACATTCCGAATATGCATTCGGTCACTGTGACGTCACTGGCGTCTGAGGGGATTAAGAGTGTTTTCGATAACTGGCAAAGTCGTTTTTACGGGATACGGCTTTGAGTGAAGATAGCTAAATTAATTTTAGTCGGATTGATGTGAATTTGCCGTAAAGTGGATAAAATAACCATGGACTATCAATCTAGAAAAAAAATTGAGACCATTTGATGTGCTCTTTAAAATCCGATGATTATTGTAAATATTACGGCAACGTTTAAAAAAATGACAACTTCGGTGATTTCGGACATTTCACATTGTTGCAGAATGTTCGAAATAGATTTAAACTCTAAGTCATGCCAACTTTCCTGTAAAATCAAAATATGTAATCAATCAGACAAGTAGTTTCTAAGATATGCTCAAGCGGCCAACGTGTTGGATGATTGTTTTTTTGGTAAAAACAATCATCACTAGACCTGCTTAGCAGGAATGACAGGTTTCACTGGTGCCGCGTTACTTTTGAACTTATGTCACTTTCGGTGCCATGTTACCCTTGAACTCATATCACTTCCAGTGCAAATGGAACCGATAAACAGATTTCCACCTAATCATTGCACACATCAAATAAAATTGAAGCAGAATCAACCAAATCCAGCAATATCAATTCATTATATACATGTGTTACATGTACGTGATCCTGGCAAAATTACAGTTCTTCCGGTGATAATGAAAATGTTCAATCAGTTTTATGAAATCAGAAATGGCATAAGGCATCATGTTGAAAAATTTTATGCAAATCGAATAATAATTGCCACTTTTATAGACCAAAAACCTTGAAAAGTGACTTCTAGAAAATCGTCTATTTCTCTGCAACCGTAGAAGTTAGAAACCATTTTGCGGTATCTGTATGATCGTATTGGCTCATTTCATTTGTTTATTGGAAACAAATATCATAATTTTGAAAACATTACAAATCAGACTCATTTGAACAAAATATATGTTTTGAAGGCTAAAAATACAGTTTTTGCTAAAACGACATTACTTCCGGTGATACTGAAAATGTTAAATTAGTTTTATGAAATCATAAATGACATAGATATCATATGGTGAAAATTTTATGAAAATCGAATAATAACTGACACTTTTATAGACCAAAAACCTTGAAAAGTGACTTGTGGGAAATCGTCCATTTCTCTGCAACCGTAGAAGTTAGAAACATTTTAATCTTTTAGAGGCATTTAGTAACTGGAAAGAGCATTAAACTATAACACATACTTATGGAAGAACAATTACTGATTTATTTAGGCGACGTTTCGAAGAGTATTCTCTCAACGTTTTCAAGAGAATACTCTTCGAAACGTCGCCTAAATAAATCAGTAATTGTTCTTCCATAAGTATGTGTTATAGTTTAGAAACATTTTGTGGTATCCGTATGACCGTATAGGTTCATTCTATTTATTGATTACAATCAAATATCATAATTTGAAACAAAAAACAATTACGGCTCATTTGAAAAAAATATTTATTTTGAAGGCTATAAATACAATTTTTTTCACAAATTACGTCATTTCCGGTGGCATTGAAAATGTTAAATTGGATTGACCTAGTTATAATTGACATTACGCATCAAATGATGTCACTTTTATGAAAATCCAATAATAATTGACTCTTTTACAGGCAAACTAGCGTAAAAAGTGACTTCTTCAAAATAGCCCATTTCTCGGCAACTGCTCATATTACAAACTAATTTTCTCATAAGTTCTCTTCGTATGGGTTATGGCTACAAATTTATGAAGGTTGCAAATAAATATTTTAAAATATGAAAAGCCTGAATCGGTTGTGAATAGTCCATTTTTACACCTTTTCTTCCCTTTAAGTCGAAATGATCCGAAATTGAAATCGAAATTAAAAAAACTGAGCGCAATGGTTTCTGCGCCTTAACAGGGCACACCCTTTCAGTCGCACCATTTTTGAAAAAAATAATATTTGCTTTCAAAAAGTGGTATCGAACTGTCAAAATTGTGTTTTTTTCTAAAATTACGTCACTTCCGTTGCCGAAAGACAACTTTACCGGGAACAAAAAAATGACATTTTAGACCACGGAGCATATGAACTTTGTTTTATATAAATAAATAAATAATTGATCTAGGACCGAAAAATTGAATTAGCCAATGGGGCCAAGGAAAAATACGGTGACAAAAAATGTTGCCATTTTAGGTCAAATCAAATGAATCTTTAACTCTTGGTAAAATACCACATAAAAATATTCATTATTAAAAAAATAATTTGTAAAATTTTAAATTTCCCAAAATTGGCGCCTAATATCTCCGAAGATTAGTCGAAAATAAAAAATGTAAAGAACTGTAGCTATGTGCCTTGTTTCCGGCTATGTCAAAATGTATCAAATATTACAATCCGACAATTATTGATAATTTTACGGCAAAATTTCGAAAAACGACAACTTCGGTGATTTCGGACATTTCGCACCGTCGCAGAACGTCAGAAATAGCTTTAAAATTTAAGTTACCCCATAATAATAATAACTAGACCTGCATGCAGTTATGACGGGTTTCACTGGTGCCTTGTTACCTTTGAACTTTTGGTGCCACGTTACTCTTGAACATATATCACTTTCGGTACCAATAAAACCATTAAACAGGTTTGCATATAAGCATTGCACACATCAAGTGAAATGGACGCAGAATCAACCAAATCCAGCAATATCAATTCATTTTAAACATGTGTTACATGTAAGTGATCCTGACAAAATTACAGTACTTCCGCTGATAATGAAAATGATGAATTAGTTTTATGAAATCAGAAATGGCATAAGGCATCACATGGTGAAACTTTTATGTAAATCGAATAATAATTGCCACTTTCATAGACCAAAAACCTTGAAAAGTGACTTGCAGAAAATCGCCTATTTCTCGGCAACCGTACAATTTAGAAACCATTTTTTGGTATCTATATGATCGCATGGCTTCAATCCATTTGTTGATTGGAATCAAATATCATAATGTTAAAAACATTACAAATTAGACCCACTTGAACAAAATATATGTTTTGAAGGCTAAAAAAACAGTTTTTGAAAAATTCTATTAGTTGATAGGAATCAAATATCAAAATTTTAAACAAATAGCAAATACGATTCATTTGAATAAATTCTTTGTTTCGAAGGCTATAAATACAGTTTTTGCCAAAATTACGTCATTTCCGGTGACATTGAAAATGTTAAATTGGTTTGAACTTGTTAAAATTGACATTACGCATGAAATGGTGATTTAATGAAAATCCAATAATAATTGACTCTTTTACAGGCAAATTAGCGTAAAAGTGATTCATGCCAACTGCTCATATTACAAACTAAATTTGAGATAGAATCTCTTCGTATGATTTATTGCTACAAGTTTATGAAAGTTACAAAGAAATATTTCAATATATGAAGACCCTGAATGGGTTGTAAATAACCTATTTTTACCCCGTTTTTTACCTTTTAATCGAAATGGCCCGAAAACGAAATCCGAGATTCTGTGCACCTTTACAGGGCGCATTTTTGGGGTTATATAAAATTTGTAAAAAATAATATTTGCTTTCAAAAAGTGCTACCGAACTGTCAATATTGTAGTTTTTGCTAAATTTACGCCACTTCCGGTGCCGACAGGAAACTTTACCGGTAACAAAAAAAATGACATTTTAAACCACGGAACATATGAACTTGGTTTTATAAAAATCGAACCTTGAATAATTAATGTAGGACTGAAAAACTGAATTAGCCAATGGCGGCCAAGAAAAATTACGGAAACAAAAAATGTTGACATTTTTGCTATATAAAAATATTTATAAATAAAAAAGTTTTTTGTAAAAATTTAAATTTTCAAAATTTGGCGCCTTATATCTTCCAAGATTCGTCAAAAATCAAAAATAAAAAGTAGCATACCTATGTGCCTTGTCTCTGGCTATGTTAAAATACATCAAATAATACAATCCGACAATTATTGATAATGTAACAGCAAAATTTCAAAAAACGACAACTTCGGTGATTTCGGTCATTTCGCATTGTCGCAGAATGCCGGAAATAGCTTTAATCTCTAAGTCACACCCACTTTCGCAATAAAACTGAAGACATTGTATCAATCCCACAAGTAGTTGCTGAGATATAAGCAAATTGGAAAAAAAAATTATAATAACTAGATCTGCTACTGTCCCAGGCAGATATGAAAGCTTTCATATTCATCGTCACGTGACATCGATTATATCAAGTATCCTAAATCAAAGGATAAGAAGAAAAAATTATCAAAATTGGTCAAAAACCCGAAGTTACAAGTCTAAATATAGTATGAAACATTGCACCCGAGCAAAACAATAATCTGGAAACTAAAGGGAAATAACTGAAACTTGTATTGCTGTAATCGGAATGACTTCCCTTTCCAGATGTTTCAGAAAAATGGACGGATGAGAAAATGAAATGAAAATGGAGGGAAAGAACTAAAAACCGGGGATTCGAAACATGCTAGTTGACCCAATGACAGGCTTTATGATACAGCGCGCGCGTGTTAACCATTCAGCCACCCAACCCCCCTTTGAAATCAGACACGTGCAATATGTCATATAGGAAGAATAACACGTCGCTAACATACAAAATGGTAAATTAATGAGTTTAGGTCAAAAGGTTGAGATACTGTTTTAGAGTATTTAATTGTTTTAAAGAGACACGTTATGGGTTGTTCATAGTTAAATGAAAGTTTAATTTTAAATAAGACGAAAAGTCTACCAATAAAATTAGGATTTAATAATGCCAGACTAATATTAAAATAAAGTTTTAATTTAAGAATAATTAATTATTGGTCTGATGCAATGAAATGTTTTGATTTGACGGATGAAATGTACGATGGGTGTCCACATTAAGTGGGTAAGGCGTTGGCCCGCTAGCCAGGAGGTCGGGTGTTCGATCCTTGCATTGGCCGAGAAAGTTCATCTCGAATTTCCGGCGTGGTTCCCCCTTGTCAGAGAGGCAGGACAGCTGTCTAGTCGTTCGGATGGGACGAAAAACGAAGGTCTTCTGTAGACATTGGAGTGCACGTAAAAGAACCCTTAGTAGTTGGAATTCGATACTGTTGAATAAGCTCTATACGATGACTAAATCTGCAGATTGTAGCCACCCACACTGCATGTTTTGCTTAACAATGAAAGGGTGCCGTTTTCAATTTTCGATCCATTTATTCTTCTACTCCTGATATTTTGGAGGGTTGGTCGATGGTTTCATATAAAAGACTACCGATAAGACTCTTTGTAGAAGAAGTCCCCAAGAAATATTATGTTGACTTTAAGCGAAAAGGACCTCTGAAAATGCCCCAAATCGTAAAAATACGACTTTTTGGATTTTCGATCCCTTTTTTTCTGCTATCCCTGATATTTTAAAAAAAATGATACAATGATTTCACACAACAGGCTAGCTATTAGACTCTCGATTGACAAGAGTTTCACCGCCCTCCCTTCATTATAACCGAAGTTATCGTGCCCTAAAGAATTAACAAATTAGCATGCTTATCTCTGCTTACGTAATGGGCTTAAGGCGAGTCGGCAATCATACGGTATTATCTATGGTAGCAACCGTTATTGACAAATTGTTTTAACTCTGCAACTATTATTGTAAGCGCCTTAGTGGCTGCCTGTGCCTTGTTGTGCTCTGTGTTTGTGCCTGTGTTTTATTGTGGATTAATGTGGATTTCGACATACAAATATTATAATGCACAGGCGTGATAAGCCGTTACTTTCAAATAACTGAATTGTAGACAATTTTCGAGAAGTTATAAGTTGTTGATAAATTACGCGACAGATTTTAATTCTATTGTTGTGCATATTGATCATTTTAATGATAAGTAGTGTTTGTTGTTTAAAACTATTGCGAAGAAGACAAGAAGCATTTATTTGTCGCCTTTTCATTCAAATTTAGGCCTACCGGTAATTTTAAAATTTTACGAAGCCTAGCTTGAAGTCACTATGTAGCGCCAGGAGGCAGCTGGGTATTTTGTTCTGCGTGTATTAAATAGTAACTCATAATTTGATTAATCAAAATGTTTTATAATAATTTTTATCTGTTGTGGCTAGTGAGCTATATGAATCAACTCAGCTATCATCAAACACAACTGAATTCTTACAACTATAACCTTCAAGCTATATCTCATCGTTTGAGTAATACCGGTAATAATAATAATAATATTAATAATAATAGAGGCGTGAGGAGTGGAAAGCAGTGGGTGAAAAGGATTAATGTGTTAAATCCATCTATTACTATTAGAAATGATACAGTTAAAAGCCACAGAACAGTGAACAGGGCTAATCTTGTTAATATTCCAATAATTTTTGAGCAAATTAACCAACGCCCAGACAGCAAAAAACTGTGTCTTAAGGCAAGGCCCGCCTTGAATGATTATATATACAATAACATTGAAATTAATGAAGAAAATGGGGGAAATCAAGGTCATTTAAAAGTTATCATAACCAACAGACCGTATGAATCTTTGAACACTAAACCACGGAATATTAATATTAATCTTACCAATATCATCCAGCTCACCCCAAACTCTATCACAAATCACAAACTGATCAAACATTTTAGAACAGAACAGAAGATAAACAACAATCTTATACAAATTAGAAAGGCAGTCGAAAATGAAGCGTCGGTTTTAACAACTTCGTTTGGATTAATTAATGCCAGATCTGTAAAGAACAAAACAACAATTTTATCTGATTATATTGTTGAAAATTCGATCGATATTTTTGGAATAACTGAAACGTGGCTGAGTAATGACTGCTTGGATTCATCGACAATCGCAGCTTTAGTACCTGATGGATATTCCATACAACATTGCCCTAGAGGTTCACGTGGGGGAGGTGTAGCACTTATATTTAAGTCATCTATTAAGTGTAAGAAAATTCGTCAAGAACGCTTTGATTCTTTTGAAATCTTGGATTGTTCTCTACAGTTTTCTTCAAGGGAAACTAGGATAATTACAATTTATCGCCCGCCCAATAACAGATTGTGTCAAAGGTTTATGGAAGAATTTGGATTATTTCTGGACCAGTTAAATGTGACTAAGTGTTGCACTATTATTTGGGGAGATTTTAATTTTCATGTTGATGATTCTAATGACCCTGCCGCGGTTGACTTTTGTGAAATGTTGAATAATAGATCTCTAACACAACATGTTTCTTCTTCTACCCATAATGGTGGACATATTCTCGATCTTGTTATAACTAATCCATGTGATATTAAACTGGATAATCTCTCTGTCTCTGACAAATTAATATCTGATCATTTCCCGGCAAGTTTTAATCTAAAGATCCAGAAACCACAACCAACAAGAAAGACTGTAATATATCGAAGGTTTAAATCACTTGACATTACTAAATTTAAAGCGGAAATAGTCAACTCGGACTTCAATGACATTCAACATATTCAAGATGTACAAGAGAAGGCAACCCAATACCACTCTAAACTTGCTGAAATTTTGGACTCACTTGTGCCTCTTCAAACAAAAACATTTACCATTCGTCCCAATACGCAGTGGTTTAATGAGTCTATTTTAGAAGCCAAAAGGGATCGTGATAAGGCCGAACATCTATGGCGTAAAACAAATCTACATGTCCATAAACAGATTTATAAATCTTTAAAAAACAATGTGAATAAATTAATTGAAGACACTAAAATTAAATTTTACTCTGATAAAATAGAAAATGGCGAACACAGACAAAAAGACCTGTATAAAGTTGTGAATTCCCTTTTGGATTATAATGCTGAGCGAACTATTCTCCCGGATAATGATAATGATGCTGAACTTGCGAATTTATTCTCTGATTTCTTTCAAATTAAAATACAGAAAATACGAACTGAACTTGATGATTTAAATAAAACTATTGACTTTAACGCTCATGATTTTGATAAGTTAGAAAACTCTGTTTATTTAGAAAAATTTAATTTGGTTAGTGAATCTTTTGTTTTAAAGTTAATTAAATCGTCTGCTCCTAAATCTTGTTCATTAGATCCTATTCCGACTCCTGTTCTTAAGGACTGTCTAGACGAAGTTATTCCAGTTTTCACTAATATTATTAATTCTTGTATATCATCCTCTACTGCTCCCAACATTTTCAAGCAAGCTTATGTTACCCCTTTAATTAAAAAGTCTACACTGGATCCTAATATTTTTAAAAATTACAGACCTGTCTCTAACTTAAGTTTTATTTCTAAAATATTAGAGAAATGTATTGCTTCTCAGATAAAGGCCCATCTAGATGATAACTGTTTGTATGAACCATTTCAAAGTGCTTATAAACAATTTCACAGCACCGAAACAGCCTTAACCCGGGTTTCAAATGATATTTTGAAATTGATAATAGAAAATGTACATTTTTAATTATATTTGATCTATCTGCTGCTTTCGACACAGTGGACCATTCCATTCTTCTACGTAGACTACAGTTTAAATTCGGTATTTGTGGCTCTGCATTAAATCTTTTAGAAAGCTATCTTGTGGGTAGAAAACAGTGTATTTTAGTTAATTGTAAATCGTCTTCTGAATCTGTTTTGTCATCTGGTGTTCCCCAGGGTTCAGTTCTTGGACCGATTTTATTTACCCTCTATACGTCGCCATTAGGTGATATTGTTAGAAAATATGGTCTCAGCTTTCACTTGTATGCCGATGATACTCAATTATATATTTCATTTAAACCTAATTGTCCATCCTCTTTCAATTTATCAAAACTGCAACTTGAGAACTGTATTAGTGAAATTAGAAAATGGATGTCAAAGAACTTTCTAAAATTAAATGATGATAAAACTGAATATTTGTTATTAGGCTCAAGACATCACTTAAGGAAATTTGCAGATGATAATCCCCCTGTTGTAATAGGTAATTGTGATATATGTTCATCTGATTCTGCTCGTAATATTGGCGCAATCTTTGATAGTTCGATGCTTATGGGAGCTCAAGTAAATAATATTTGTAAATTGTGCTATTTTAATATTAGAAATATAGGTAAAATACGTAAATTTGTAACTGAAGAGGCCACTAAGTCACTTGTTAATTCTCTTGTCACTTCTCGATTAGATAACTTTAATTCACTTTTAGTTGGTTTACTGTTAAAGCTTATAGATAAATTACAAAAAGTACAGAATACTGCTGCTAGACTTGTTACTTTAACTAAAAAATGTGACCACATAACTCCTGTTTTATACAATTTACACTGGTTACCTGTTAAATATCGAATTGATTTTAAGATTTTGTTGCTTACTTTTAAATGCTTAAATAATCTACCTCCTGTTTACCTCCCAGATCTTTTAGAACTTTATACACCCGACCGAACATTACGTACGTCAGATAAACTACTTTTAAAGCCCAAAACTATTCAACTAGTCTCTTATGGTCAGCGCTCTTTTAGTTATCAAGCACCTGTTTTATGGAATAATCTACCATTTAGTTTAAGATGTTGTACATCTCTATATTCTTTTAAAAAACAACTTAAAACACATTTATTTAATCAGGCTTTTAACTGACTCTGTATGCAATCGTTAACATCTTGTTGTTTATTTATGATTACATTGTCACTTTGTAAAGTGCCCCTGAACATGTTATATGAAAGGGTGCACTATAAATATGCTGTAATAATAATAATAATAATAATAATCTTTGAACTCAATCAAGACAGTGACCCAGTGACCGCCTACACCAAGTTTGAACATTCTAGCTCAATTAGAAGGAGAGTTATTGTGTTTCAAATTCTCGGCCATTCAAATTGCTTCTATTTTTCACATTCACTTCAAAATGGCGACCATCAATTGACCTAAATCAAAATTCTACTCCCAACGTTTTTTAGGCCATCCTTCAAGGATTCAGAAAATATAACTCCCGTGTCTGTAAGTAAAATAGCAAAAAAGCCTTAGGGATTTTTCACGTCACAAAATGGTGGCACTTCCGGTCCGATCTACAAACTTCATATTTTGTGTACGAATCAGTAATTACATGTCTAGTATCGAAAAAAAAATTAGGTCATTCTGACCTATATTTCTTTGATTTTTTTGAAAAATTTGATCCTTAATTTCGTCATGGGGAGATAATTTAGAAAATTTCTAATTATATTTTTGAAGTCACATCGGTAAGATCTACTTACATACTAAATTTCATGAAAATCGTACAACTATTAAAGAAGTTGTCAAATTGGTCTAAATTTCCGGTTCGAAATGACAGCGACGAATTTTCGAAATTCGAAAATGTGAAACTGCGGATGAAAATGATTTTTTTCAAGGTATTTAAAGAAAAAAGAATGAGTAAAATCGGTCAAAAAATAACAAAGTTACGACTATGCATTGTCAGTTTTTTCGTTCGTAAAATTCGGTGAATTCGGATTCGTAAAACGTTTTGAAAATATATTTAAACAACGTTCGCACCCCATTTTGGGGGGGGGGGGGTAGGTCAAAGTTTCAGAAAGATTCCATGGTTAGATTCTGAGAAATCCGATTTGCAGAAACTACACAAAAAAAAATAATAACTAGATCTGCTACTGTCCCATGCAGATATGAAAGCTTTCATATTCATCGTCACGTGTCATTGATTGTATCAAGTATCCTAAATAAAAGGCTAAGAAGAAAAAATTATCAAAATTGGTCAAAACCTCGCGAAGTTACAAGTCTAAATATAGTATGAAACATTGCAACCAGGCATAACAATAATCTGAAAACTAAAGGGAAATAACTGAAACTTGTATTACTGTAATGAGACGGATGAGAAAATGAAATGAAAATGGCGGGAAAAAATTAAAAATGGCAGGTTGGACAGGCGACCTTACTCCTTGTCACGTACAACCGGGCATTCGAAAACACGCTAGTTAACTCAATGACAGGCGCGCGTGCTAACAATTCAGCCACCCAACTCCCCTTTGAAATCAGGAAGAATAACAAGTCGCTCACAACAAAATGGTAAATTAATGAGATTAGGTCAAAAAGGTTGAGCTACTGTTTTAGAGTATTTAAATGTTTTAAAGAAACACGTTAAGGGTTGTTCATAGTTAAATGAAAGTTTAATTTTAAATAAGACCAATAAAATTAGGATTTAATAATGCCAGACTAATATTAAAATAAAGTTTTAAATTAATAATAATTAATTATTGGTCTAATGCAATGAAATGCTTTGATTTGACGGATGAAATGTACGATGGGTGTCCACACTATGTGGCTAAGGCGTTGGCCTGCTAGCCAGGAGGTCGGGTGTTCGATGCCTGCATTGGCCGAGAAAGTTCATCTCGATTTTCTGGCGTGTCCCCCAACCCGCCGTGTACACATTGGATTGCACGTAAAAGATCCCTTAGCAGTTGGAATTCGATACTGTTGAATAAGCTCTATACGATGACTAAATGTGCAGATTGTAGCCACCCACACTGCATGTTTTGCTTAACAATGAAAGGGTGCCGTTTTCAATTTTCGATCCTTTTATTCTTCTACTCCTGATATTTTAGACTGTTGATCGATGGTTTCATCTAAAAGACTACCGATAAGACTCTTTGTAGAAGAGGTCCCCCCAAAATATTAATGTTGACTTTAAGAGAAAGACCTCTAAACATGCTCCAAATCGTAAAAATACGACATTTTGGATTTTCGATCTCTTTTTTCTGCTACCCCTGATATTTAAACAAAATGATACAATGATTTCACACAACAGGCTTGGTATTAGACTCTCGATTGACAAGAGTTTCACCACCCTCCCTTCATTATAACCGAAGTTATTGTGCCCTAAAGAATCAACAAATCAGCATGCTTATCTCTGCTTACCCTAGGCAGAAAATGCTCATCTTTGCACTCAATCATGACATTGACATAGTGAACGTCTACACCAATATTGAACATTCTAGCTCAATTAGAAGGAGAGTTATTGTGTTTCAAAATCTCGGCCCTTCAAATTGCTACTACTTTTCATATTCACTTCAAAATGGCAACCATTAGTTGACCTAAATCAAAATTCTGCTCCCTGCGATTTTTGGGCCATCCTTCAAGGATTCAGAAAATATAACTCCCGTGTCTGTAAGTAAAATAGCAAAAAAGCCTTAGGGATTTTTCATGTTTCAAGATGGTGGCACTTCCGGTTCATTCGACAAACTCCATATTTTGTGTAGGAATCAGTAATTACTTGTCGAGTATCGAAAAAATATTTAGGTCATTCTGACCTATATATCGACGATTTTTTTTAAAACTTTGATCATTAATTTCACCAAGGGGAGATAATTTCGAAAATTTCTCATTATATTTTTGAAGTCACATCGGTAAGATCTACTTCTAAATTTCATGAAAATCGTACAACTATTAAAGAAGTTGTCAAATTGGTCTAAACTTCCGGTTCGAAATCACAGCGACGAATTTTCGAAATTCGAAAATGTGAAACCGCAGATGAAAATGATTTTTTTCAGGGTATTCAAAGAAAAAAGAATTAGTAAAATCGGTCAAAAAATAGCAAAGTTACGACTATGAATTGTCAGTTTTTTCGTTCGTAAAATTCTGTGATTTCGAATTCGCAAAACGTTTTGAAAATATATTTAATCAACAGTGACCACCCATTTTTTGGGGGGGGGGAGGTAAAAGTTTCAGAAAGATCCCTTGGTTAGATTCTGTGAAATCCGATTTGCAGGAAAAACACACAAAAAAATAATAATAATCTTAATCGGTGATTTCAGATACGTAAAACGTTTTGAAAATATATTTAATCAACAATCACCCACCACCCATTTTGGGGGGGATAGGTAAAAGTTTCAGAAAGATCCTATGGTTAGATTCTGAGAAATCCGATTTGTGGATAAAACACACAAAAAAATAATAACTAGATCTACCACTGTCCCATGCAGATATGAAAGCTTTCATATTCACAGTCACTTCCTGTCACATGTCATGGGTCATTTAAATAATCCGAACAAGAAAAAATAAATCATTAAAATCGGTCACAATCTAGCGAAATTAATGTGATTTTTCACTCGTAAACAACTTTGTATTAAATGTATTAAATTTTAGACATAGGAGATGCATTGAACATATTATGCCCTATTGTGTTGGTTTACAAGTCCGTAAATGTCGATTTTTCACTGTTTCATATTCACTTCAAAATGGCGACCGTCAGCTGACCTAAATCAAAATTCTGCTCTGAACGTTTTTTTAGGTTTTCCTTCAAGGATTCAGAAAATGTAACTCCCATGTCTGTAAGTGCAATATCGCAAAAGTTCTATTGTTTTTTTTCACGTTTCAAGATTGTGGCACTCCCGGTTCGATCGACAAACTCCATGTTTTGTGCACGAATCAGTAATTACTTGTCTAGTATCGAATATAAAAATTATGTCATTCTGACCTTTATTTCGACGAGTTTTTTGAAAAATTTGATTCTTAATTTCACCAAGGGGAGATAATTTAGAAAATTTTAAAATTGATTATCTCTGCTTACACCTACACCAAGTTTGAGATAGATAGAACTGAGGTTTACTAGGTCATTTCGGGATGAACATATGGTTTAATTTTATTTCAATAATTCGTTTGCGTGTATTTGTCTTTAGCAGTGGGAGGAAACCGGAGTACCCAGGGAAAACCCACGAGGTTGGACAGGCGACCCTTCTCCTTGCCATGTACAACCAGGGATTCGAAACCACACCAGTTGACTCAATGGCAGGTCATTTGATACATCAGGTGTACGCTAACCATTCGGCTACCCAACCCCCTACCAAGTTTGAACATTTTCGGTCAATTTGTTGAATATGTCCATGACAAGTTCTAAATACAACAATTCGGACGTAAAAGTAAATATTTCCTTCGGTGCACTACTCTGCCTTCGATCATCAATATGAAATTCAGCCATGTTCCAATCACTATAGATGGTAGACCTGGATAATCGTGTCTCACAGCAAATTTCTTCTGATTTTTCTCCGCTTGTAGCCTACCTCAATACAAACCTCGGACTGTTATGTTTTGCATGGTCTCAAAAACTAATAGTTTTTTATATTTTAACGTTATTTTATCTGGATTATCGCCCTTTTATCGGGAAATTGCACCTTCTAACCCACGACGTCATAACAACTATTACGGCAGATTCACGTCGCGCCACTCAGTCAGCAGACGGCTGTCTCCCTAGATGGTCTACATTCCTTTGCTTCTCTGTATTCAGTTTTGTTTGTTTCTGTGACGGTTGTAATGTGCGTCCTAAATGCATTCAACATACTTCAGTCCTCTTCTTTATTGATTTAGTTTTTTGAACTAGGCCTACTTCTTTGATACATTTAACGGTGTGGTTACTTGTATAGCGGAATTTATACAACAATATGCTTGCATTCGTAATTCTTGCAACATATAATACATGTAGATCATGACTCGTGCTGACATTATATAATTATTTCTTTGGGTTGCATTCCCAATTGTTTTCAAATATGAGTGAAGTCTGTGTCACCACAGGCCCGGGACTGTACAGCGCAGTAGACGTTACGGCTAGCCCCCGGATCCATTCACTCTTTTTGAATTGTTTATGTTTGTGGTCTCTGATTATGATGTCTTGTCCATATATTTGTTTTTGTGTAGAATTGTGTGTGGTGCAGCCCTCCTGTACTTACTATTAGAACACAATAACTCGCCTTCTAATTGACGTAGAATGTTTAAACTAAGTGTAGGCGTTTAGAAGGTGAATGCCTTGGTGGAGTTCAGATAAAAACATTGTCTGCTTACGGTAAGCTGGAATAAGCAATCTGATTGGCTGATGCTTTGGCTTTGGGGCACATTAACGTTGGTTATAATTAAGTGAGAGTAATGAAACTCTGAATATAGATTCATCATATCATTACCTTGACTAACTTCGATGATGAAAATTTTCTGATTGTATTAAATATCATGTTTTTAATTTGTTAACCCTCTAGAGGTCACAATTTTTATTTGATTTTTAAAAACGTTCAAATATATCACTGTTAAGCCCTAATGACATTTGTGTTTGGATTTTGTGAAAATGGTACTGAAACTGATAAAACTCCAAATGTATGTTTACATGTATATCCTGAAACTTGTGGTTCCTTTTTTGTATTGTCGCATGTCAGACCATAACATCCTGGATAATGGCTCCTGATTGTTTGAAAAATCACTTTTTGTCCCCCGTCTTTCGAAGAAAGCAGAGGACTATTAGAATGGGTTCGTCTTTCACACTTTTGGGGACACAATAACTCTCTTTCTAATTGGGCTAGAATGTTCAAACTCGGTGTAGGTAGTTGTGTATTAGGTCTATGCCTTGATGGAGTGTGAAGATGAACATCTGCTGCTTAGGGTAAGCAGAGATAAGCAATTTGATTGGTTGATGCTTTCGGACACGATAACTTTAGTACTAATTAAATGAGAGTGATGAAACTTGGTGCATAATTTCTGTAGATCAATACATTGACTAAGTTTGATAATAAAATCTTCTGCTGAGGGTAAGCAGGGCGATAAGCAATTTGATTGGTCGAGACTTTGGAACACAATAGCTCTCCTTCTAATTGAGGTAGAATGTTCAAACTTGATGTAGGTGTTCATTAGGTCAGTGCCTTGATGGAGTTCGAAGATGAACATTTTCCGCTTAGGGTTAACAGAGATAAGCAATGTGATTGGTTGATTCTTTGGGGAACGATAACTTTAGTTATAATGAAGTGAGAGCAATGAAGCTCTTAATATAGATTCATGATATTATTACCTTGACTTAATTCGATGATGAGAATTTTCTGCTAAGGCTAAGGAGCAACAAGCAATTTGATTGGTCAAGACATTGGAACATAACAAATGCACTTTTATTTGAGGTAGAATTTTTAAACTTGATCTAGATGTTCAATAGGAGCTACGCAATGTCATTGGTTGATGCTTTGGGGCAAGATAACTTTGATTAAGAAGCAACAAGCAATTTGATTGGTCAAGACGTTGGAACATAACAAATGCACTTGTAATTGAGGAGCTAAGCAATGTCATTGGTTGATGCTTTGGGACAAGATAACTTTGATTAAGAAGCAACAAGCAATTTGATTGGTCAAGACGTTGGAACATAACAAATGCACTTTTAATTGATCTGGATGTTCATTAGGAGCTAAGCAATTTCATTGGTTGATGCTTTGGGACAAGATAACTTTATATCAGATAGAGATTGATAAAACTTAATGTATAGTTTGATTACTCGGTTCCTTTGATTTGAAAGAAATAAATGTCAATTGTCATCTATTTATTTTGGGATTTCACCTGTGGGGAATCAGCCTCGGTGATGGCTTGTTTTAGCTTCTTCTCTGTCCATTTCGGTGTTGTCATTGCAACCGATTGTTCTTTTTAATAATAATAATAATGATAATGAATATTTATATTGCGCGCATTCCATCCAAACAGTATGCTCATGGCTTACAATTTTGTATTCCAGAGCATACATAAGCTTAAGCTTGTACAAACATCAACCTAATTATTATACATTACATGTAGTAGTAGTGCATTTTGCTCATCAGAAGTTTTTCTGTTGAATGACTTTTGTATTTCTACCACAACACCTAGAATAAGAAGGCCTATTGAATTCAACAAAATCATAATCTGAAAAAATTTATATTTATTTTACACACCGTTTATGCTCACGAGATGAAGAATTCTATTGAGTTTCAATGATTTCCAATAATTACTGCCCAGGTTATTGCCCTTGATAAATTTTAAAAATTTGGTGGAGGCTACAATTGCTATCGAAACATATAGCTTTAGTAGAAGTTGAGCAAAACATGTATTGTCTTGTTTTGTAAATAATGAAAAATTTAACCTGTTGAGAGAGAGAGAAATGGGGTTTAACGTCCAATCGACACAAACTAGGTCATTTTGTCTAATTTTATTTCAATAATTTGCTTGTGCGCAGGGGTCTTCAGCAGTGGGACTGGGAGGAAACCAGAGTACCCGGAGAAAACCCACGATGTTGGACAGGCGACCCTACTCCGTGCCACGCCAGTTGACTCAATGGCAGGCCGCATGATACAGAGTGCACACACTAACCGTTCGGACACCCAACCCCCCTTTAACCTGTTGAAGTAGAAAAGCTGTTATTTGAAACAGCACATGTTTAACTAATCTTAAATTTGATTTCAGAAGCCTGTAGAAAATTGCATATAAACAGGGCTGTTAAAGAGATAATGATTTCATGGAAGATACCCTCAAATAAGCTCAGGTAATCCATTTTATCATATTTTCAATTTGAGATAATATTGTTGCCATAAAAGTCAGTTCATCAGTCTGTAACATTCCAGTTATTGTGAAACTTCATTTGGCCAGAGAAAATCATAAGTCCTAAACTTAAGTGACTGTAGTCCAAAGATTTGTCTTATCTACAATGCGGAGATCTAAAGAGAAACAGACTTGTGAAAATCTTAGCTGAGAAGTATTTCAAACTTTTAATTCATACATTTATCAGGAATCGTAACACATATTCAAATGTTATTGCGGCCATGCTTCTTAAGAACATGATTTGCAAAACTGCGAATCAAATGAGGTAAATTTAGGAAATTAATTATCAATTTCCGGTTTTGATTAGCAATATTTGGGGAAAATTGTGATTAAATAATGTCTGTGTTGAATTTACAATATAATGCAAAGCTTTATTGAAGTATAAATATTTCAAAACTTATAATTATAAATATAGATTTCAAAATTTGCCCACTGTTTTCTATACTTGCATGTGTTACAAATACTTTCTTCAAAGCAGTGGCAGTTGAGACACTGGTTGTAAGCTTATCGGAATAGTTTAGATATGATATTTCTGCAGGCCTGGAAATAACTGTGTTATATGTATCTGACATTTTCAACTTAGTGCCGGGCATGTATTAATAATATCATTAAAAAGACATTGTCAGTGACAGGTGCCTAATTTCCAGGCTTGTATTTCTGGGTTGATTGGTAGTTTGGAAATGACATGACATGAAATGAAATTTGGTTTAATGTCACAATAAGCACAACCATATTATGCACTGTCATCCACTCATTAGTTTACTGGATATTTGTATAGATATTTCATGCCAAAGCTAACTTGTCTCATTTTGTTTTATTATTGCAGAAGAGTTACCTTACAAGATACAAAGGGTAGTGATGAGTCATACATGTAATTATATATTGATTCTTTGATACTGCATGATTATATGTTAATTCTGTGATACTGTATGACAATATATAAACTGATTCTGTGATACTGTATGTAGTATGACAATATTTATACTGATTCTGTACTGTATGATAATATACTGGTTTTGTGTTTCTGATTCTGTGATATTATTTTGTATACAGATTTCGTGATTCTGCATGATTATATACTGATTCTGTGATACTATATGATTATATACTGATTCTGTGGTTGTGATACTGTATGATTATATATACTGACTCTGTGATTCCCATTTCTGTGAAACTGTATGAGTATAATAAAAATCTGTGATAAAATATGATAATATACTTATACTGTGGTACTGTATGATAAGATAGCGATTAGAGAGATACTAGGATAATATACTGATTCTGTAATAGTAGTAATACTATCTGATAATATACTGATTCTGTGATACTTTGGGATTATATACTGATACTGTATGATAATATACTGATTCTGTGATACTTTATGATTAGATACTGTATGATAATATACTGATTCTGTGATACTTTATGATTATATACTGATACTGCCTGATAATATATTGATTTTGTGATACTTTATGATTGTATACTGATACTGCATAATAATATATTGATTTTGATTATAATACTCATACTATATCATTATAATACGGATACTGCATCATTATACATGTATACTGATTCTGTGATTCTGATTACTGTAGGATTATTTACCCTTTCTGTGATATCGATGTATGATTTCTGTGGTATTGATTTATACTTTTTAATGTTATCATTACTTATTAAATTTATTTTTAAAAAATGTTCTTGTTAATGTTCATATTTTTGATGATAGAATTAAGCTGACCTTTGAAGAAATGATATTACAGATTATACTTGAATTACACGTTATCGGTAACGTGTAGGGGAAGAATGTAGTACATGCTATAGACGTTATAGAGAACGTTCCAGGGGGAGAATTAAAAACCTGCTATAGACGTTATCGGTAACGTATTAGGGTGGGAATTTAGCATATAATATAGACGTTATAGAGAACGTTTCAGGGGGAGAATTAAAAACCTGCTATAGACGTTATCGGTAACGTATTAGGGTGGGGATTTAGCATATGCTGTAGGCGTTATATAGAACGTTTCAGGGGAGAGTTGAACACCTGCTATAGACGTTATGGAGAACGTTAACGGAAGGGGGTGTCATGCATGCTGTAGACGTTATGGGGAACGTTTACCCAGAGGATGGTTAAACCTGCACTAGACGTTATCTGTAACGTTAAAGGATGGAAATAAAACACGTGCTATCGACGTTATCAGAAACCTTACAGGGGAGGAATTTAAAACATGATATAGACGTTATCAGGAACGTTTAAGGAGGGGAATTTACCACATCCTATTGACGTTATCCCGAACGTTAAGGGGTGAATTTTAACACATGCTATAAACGTTAATGGTAACTTTCATGGCTTACGTCCGATGAACATTCAAAACTAAGGTAAAGTAACAGAATAACTAATGTTTTCAAAACGTTAAAATTAATGTTCAGTTAACTTATCCTGTAACGTTTGTAAATAACGTTTGCCTTACGACAACAAAACTTTCCTGGCTTACGTCAGATGAACATTCAAAACTAACGTTAAATAACAGAATAATTGATGTTTTCAAAACGTTAACAGTAATGTTTTCAAAACGTTAACGTTAATGTCCAGTAAACGTATCCTATAACGTTTTAAAAAACGTTAACGTTACGACAACAAAACTTTCCTGGCTTACGTTAGATGAACATTCAAAACTAACGTAGAATAACTAATGTTTTCAAAACGTTAACATTAATGTTTTCAAAACGTTAACGTCAATGTTTTCAAAACGTTAACATTAATGTTTTCATAACGTTAACATTAATGTTTTCAAAACGTTAACATTAATGTTTTCAATACGTTAACATTAATGTTTTCAAAACGTATCCTGTAACGTTTGTAAAAACGTCAACGCGACAACAACAAAACTTTCCTTGGTCACGTGCCACAAACATTCACAGGGAACGTTAAATAACGAAAAAATAATGTTTTGAAAACGTTCGGAAAACTAAATTTTGTTAGATGGGAATGTGTTTCAAAGTATCGGCCCTTCAAATTGATACTACTTTTCATATTCACTTCAAAATGGCAACCATCAATTGACCTAAATCAAAATTCTGCTCTGAACAATTTTTAGGCCATCCATCAAGGATTCAGAAAATATAACTCCCGTGTCTGTAAGTAAAATAGCAAAAACGCCTTAGGGATTTTTCACTTTTCAAGATGGTGGCACTTCCGGTTCAATCGACAAACTCCATATTTTGTGTACGAATCAGTAATTACTTGTCTAGTATCGAAAAAAAAATCAGGTCATTCTGACTTATATTTCGTCAATTTTTTTGAAAATTTTGATCCTTAATTTCTCCAAGAGGAGATAAGTTGGAAAATTTCTAAAGTCATTTTTCAAGTCGCATCATTTAGGTCTACTTACATATTAAATTTCATGAAAATCGTATAACTACTAAAGAAGTTGTCGAGTTGGTGTAAACTTCCGGTTCAAAATCACAGCGACGAATTTTCGAAACTCGAAAATCCGAAATTGCAGATTTGAAGTAAATGTCTTAGGATACTCAAAGAAAAAAGAATTAGTAAAATAGATCAAATAGTCACAAAGTTACAGCATTGTAGGTCAAATGCATTCGTTCGTAAAATTCGGTGATTTCGGATTCGTAAAACGTTTTGAAAATATATTTAATCAAGGTTCGCACCTCATTTTCGGGGGGGGGGGGCTGGGTAGGTCAAAATTTCAGAAAGATCCTGAAATTAATAACTTTAACAGAAACAATAAGCTTTCATATGTAATACATATGAAAGCTTAACTAGATCTGCAACTGTCCCATGCAGATATGAAAGCTTTCATATTCATCGTCACGTGTCATTGATTGTATCAAGTATCCTAAATAAAAGGATAAGAAGAAAAAAATTATCAAAATTGGTCAAAAACTCGCGAAGTTACAAGTCTAAATTTAGTATGAAACATTGCACCCAGGCATAAAAATAATCTGAAAACTAAAGGGAAATAACTGAAACTTGTATTACTGTAATGAGACGGATGAGAAAATGAAATGAAAATGGCGGGAAAAAATTAAAAATGGCAGGTTAGACAGGTGACCTTACTCCTTGTCACGTACAACCGGGCATTCGAAAACACGCTAGTTAACTCAATTCAGCCACTCAACTCCCCTTTGAAATCAGACACGTGGAATATGTCATATAGGAAGAATAACAAGTCGCTCACAACAAAATGGTAAATTAATGAGTTTAGGTCAAAAGGTTGAGCTACTGTTTTAGAGTATTTAATTGTTTTAAAGAGACACGTTAAGGGTTGTTCATAGTTAAATGAAAGTTTAATTTTAAATAAGACCAATAAAATTGGGATTTAATAATGCCAGACCAATATCAAAATAAAGTTTTAAATTTAGAATAATTAATTATTGGTCTAATGCTATGAAATGCTTTGATTTGACGGATGAAATGTACGATGGGTGTCCACACTATGTGGCTAAGGCGTTGGCCTGCTAGCCAGGAGGTCGGGTGTTCGATCCCTGCATTGGTCAGGAAAGTTCATCTCGATTTTCTGGCGTGTCCCCCCCCCGCCGTGTACACATTGGAGTGCACGTAAAAGATCCCTAAGAAGTTGGAATTCGATACTGTTGAATAAGCTCTATACGTTGACTAAATGTGCAGATTGTAGCCACCCACACTGCATTTTTTGCATAACAATGAAAGGGGGCCGTTTTCAATTTTCGATCCTTTTATTCTTCTACTCCTGATATTTTGGACTGTTGGTCGATGGTTTCATATAAAAGACTACCGATAAGACTCTTTGTAGAAGAAGTTCCCCAAAAATATTATGTTGACTTTAAGAGAAAAGGACCGTTAAAAATGCTCCAAATCGTAAAAATACGACTTTTTGGATTTTCGGTCTCTTTTTTTTCTGCTATCCCTGATATTTAAAAATATGATACAATGATTTCACACAACAGGCTAGCTATTAGACTCTCTATTAACAAGAGTTTCACCGCCCTCCCTTCATTATAACCGAAGTTATCGTGTCCTAAAGAATCAACAAATCAGCATGCTTATCTCTGCTTACCTTAGGCAGAAAATGCTCATCTTTACACTCAATCATGACATTGACCTAGTGAACGGATACACCAAGTTTAAACATTCTACCTTAATTAGAAGGAGAGTTATTGTGTTCCAAAGTCTCGGCCCTTCAAATTGCTTCTATTTTTCATTTCCAATTCAAAATGGTGACTCCCAGTTGACCTAAATGAAAATTCTACTCCCGACGTTTTTAGGCCTTCCTCCAAGGATTCAGAAAATATAATTCCCGTGTCTGTAAGTAAAATAGCAAAAAAGCCTTAGTTATTTTTCACGTTTAAAGATGGTGGCACTTCCGGTTCCATCGACAAACTCCATATTTTGTGTACGAATCAGTAATTACTTTTCTAGTATCGGAAAAAAAATCAGGTCATTCTGACCTATATTTCGACGATTTTTTTGAAAACTTTGATCCTTAATTTCACCAAGGGGAGATAATTTACAAAATTTCTAATCATATTTTTGAAGTCGCATAGGTAAGATCTACTTACATACTAAATTTCATGAAAATCGTACAAATATTAAAGAAGTTGCCAAATTGGTCATAACTTCGGCTTCGAAATCACAGCGACGAATTTTCGAAATTCGAAAATGTTAAACTGCAGATGAATATGATTTTTTTCAAGGTATTCAAAGAAAAAAGAATTAGTAAAATCGGTCAAAAAATAACAAAGTTACGACTATGCATTGTCAGTTTTTTCGTTCATAAAATTCGGTGATTTCAGATTCCTAAAACGTTTTGAAAATATATTTAATCAAAAACTGCCACCCAGTCAATGGGAGATAATTTAGAAAATTTCTAATTATATTTTTGAAGTCACATCGGTAAGATCTACTTATATACTAAATTTCATGAAAATCGGACAACTATTAAAGAAGTTGTCAAATTGGTCTAAACTTCCGGTTCGAAATCACAGCGACGAATTTTCGAAATTCGAAAATGCGAAAGTGCAGATGAAAATGATTTTTTTCAAGGTATTCAAGGAAAAAAGAATTAGTAAAATCGGTCAAAAAATAACAAAGTTACGACTATGCATTGCCCGTTTTTTCGTTCCTAAAATTCGGTGATTTCGGATTCGTAAAACGTTTTGAAAATATATTTAATCAACAGCCACCACCCATTTTTGGGGGGATAGGTAAAAGTTTCAGAACGATCCTATGGTTAGATTCTGAGAAATCCGATTTGTGGATAAAACACAAAAAAAAATAACAAATAGATCTGCTAAGCAGATATTAAAGCTTTCATATTCACGGTCAGTTTCTGTCGCATCTCATGAGTTATATAAAGAATCTTAAAAAGGAAAAAGAATTAATGAGATCCGCCAAAAATTCACCGAGTTATAACGAGAAACAATTCAACCGGTTCAAATTCTACCTTAATTAAAAACAGAGGTGTTATGTTCCAATGTGATCAGTCAAATTGCTTATTGCTCCTAAATCTACGCAGGTAATGACATAATGAATCGATATTTGGAATTTTGTCACTCTCACTTCATTATAACCAAAGTTATCATGCCCCAAAGTAGTAACCAATCAGATTGCTTATCTCTGCTTACAGTAAGCAGACAATGCTCATTTTCGCACTCCATCATGGAATTGACCTAATGAACGCCTTCACCAAGATTGAACATTCTGCCCCAATAAGAAGGAGAGTTATTTTGTTTCAAATTCTCGACCAATCAAATTGCTCATCGCTCTGCTTGTCCATGGCAGACAATGCTCACTGTCGAACGTATTCAAGGTATTGATGTAATGAAACTATACACAAAGTTTCATCACTCTGACTTAATTAGAACTGTGGTGAAAGTGTCGGAAATCATCAACCAATCAAATTGCTTATCTCTGCTTAACCTAAGCATAAAATGCTCATCTTCGAACTCCATCAAAGCATTGACCTAATAAAGACCTACGCCAAGTTTGAACATTCTAGCCGAATAACACTGAGAGTTATTTGTGTTTCAATGTCTCGACCAATCAATTTGCGTATCGCTCTGCTTATCCTGAGCAGAAAATGCTCATTGTCGAACATAGTCAAGGTAGTGATTTAATGAAACTATACACCAAGTTTCATCACTATCACTTAATCAGAACTAATGTTATTGTGTGTCCAATCATCAACCAATCAAATTGCTCATCTCTGCTTACCCGACGCAGAAAATGCTGATATTCGAACCTCATCAAGACATTGACCTAGTGAATGCCTATACCAAGTTTGAACATTGTACCCCAATTAGAAGAAGAGTTATTGTGTTCCAAAGTCACCAAGGTATTGGCCTAATAATAAACACCTACACCAAGTCTAGCTGAATTAGAAAGAGAGTTATTGTGTCCCAAACTGGATCATTTCGGGACAAATTGTTTTAAAGAGACACGTTAAGGGCTGTTCATAGTTAAATGAAAGTTTAATTTTAAATAAGACAAACGTCTACCAATAAAATTAGGATTTAATAATATAAAAAATAAAGTTTTAAATTAATAATAATTAATTATTGGTCTGATGGCAATGCAATGTTATGATTTCACGGATGAAATGTACGATGGGTGTCCACACTAAGTGGCTAAGGCGTTGGCCTGCTAGCCAAGAGCTCGGGTGTTCGATCCCTGCATTGGCCAAGAAAGTTCATCTCGATTTTCTGGCGTGCCCCCTCGTGTCTTTATTAGGTCAATGCTTTGATGGAGTTCAAAGATGAGCATTTTATGCTTAGGTTAAGCAGAGATAAGCAATTTGATTGGTTGATGATTTCGGACACTTTCACTTCAGTTCTAATTAAGTCAGAGTGATGAAACTTTGTGTATAGTTTCATTACATCAATACCTTGAATACGTTCGACAGTGAGCATTGTCTGCCATGGACAAGCAGAGCGATGAGCAATTTGATTGGTCGAGAATTTGAAACAAAATAACTCTCCTTCTAATTGGGGCAGAATGTTCAATCTTGGTGAAGGCGTTCATTAGGTCAATGCCATGATGGAGTGCGAAGATGAGCATTGTCTGCTTACTGTAAGCAGAGATAAGCAATCTGACGGGTTATTACTTTGGGGCATGATAACTTTGGTTATAATGAAGTGAGAGTGACAAAATTCCAAATATAGATTCATTATGTCATTACCTGCGTAGATTTAGGAGCAATAAGCAAATTTGACTGATCACATTGGAACATAACACCTCTGTTTTTAATTAAGGTAGAATTTGAACCGGTTGAATTGTTTCTCGTTATAACTCGGTGAATTTATGGCGGATCTCATTAATTCTTTTTCCTTTTAAAGATTCTTTATATAACTCATCAGATGCGACAGAAACTGACCGTGAATATGAAAGCTTTAATATCTGCTTAGCAGATCTAGTTGTTATTTTTTTTTTTTTGTGTTTTATCCACAAATCGGATTTCTCAGAATCTAACCATAGGATCGTTCTGAAACTTTTACCTATCCCCCCAAAAATGGGTGGTGGCTGTTGATTAAATATATTTTCAAAACGTTTTACGAATCCGAAATCACCGAATTTTAGGAACGAAAAAACGGGCAATGCATAGTCGTAACTTTGTTATTTTTTGACCGATTTTACTAATTCTTTTTTCTTTGAATACCTTGAAAAAAATCATTTTCATCTGCACTTTCGCATTTTCGAATTTCGAAAATTCGTCGCTGTGATTTCGAACGGGAAGTTTAGACCAATTTGACAACTTCTTTAATAGTTGTCCGATTTTCATGAAATTTAGTATATAAGTAGATCTTACCGATGTGACTTCAAAAATATAATTAGAAATTTTCTAAATTATCTCTCATTGACTGGGTGGCAGTTTTTGATTAAATATATTTTCAAAACGTTTTACGAATCTGAAATCACCGAATTTTATGAACGAAAAAACTGACAATGCATAGTCGTAACTTTGTTATTTTTTGACCGATTTTACTAATTCTTTTTTCTTTGAATACCTTGAAAAAATCATATTCATCTGCAGTTTAACATTTTCGAATTTCGAAAATTCGTCGCTGTGATTTCGAAGCCGAAGTTATGACCAATTTGGCAACTTCTTTAATATTTGTATGATTTTCATGAAATTTAGTATGTAAGTAGATCTTACCTATGCGACTTCAAAAATATGATTAGAAATTTTGTCAATTATCTCCCCTTGGTGAAATTAAGGATCAAAGTTTTCAAAAAACTACTGATTCGTACACAAAATATGGAGTTTGTCGATCGAACCGGAAGTGCCACCGTCTTTAAACGTGAAAAATCACTAAGGCTTTTTTGCTATTTTACTTACAGACACGGGAATTATATTTTCTGAATCCTTGGAGGAAGGCCTAAAAACGTCGGGAGTAGAATTTTCATTTAGGTCAACTGGGAGTCACCATTTTGAATTGGAAATGAAAAATAGAAGCAATTTGAAGGGCCGAGACTTTGGAACACAATAACTCTCCTTCTAATTAAGGTAGAATGTTTAAACTTGGTGTATCCGTTCACTAGGTCAATGTCATGATTGAGTGTAAAGATGAGCATTTTCTGCCTAAGGTAAGCAGAGATAAGCATGCTGATTTGTTGATTCTTTAGGACACGATAACTTCGGTTATAATGAAGGGAGGGCGGTGAAACTCTTGTTAATAGAGAGTCTAATAGCTAGCCTGTTGTGTGAAATCATTGTATCATTTTTTTTTAAATATCAGGGATAGCAGAAAAAAAAGAGATCGAAAATCCAAAAAGTCGTATTTTTACGATTTGGAGCATTTTTAACGGTCCTTTTCTCTTAAAGTCAACATAATATTTTTGGGGAACTTCTTCTACAAAGAGTCTTATCGGTAGTCTTTTATATGAAACCATCGACCAACAGTCCAAAATATCAGGAGTAGAAGAATAAAAGGATCGAAAATTGTAAACGTCCCCCTTTCATTGTTAAGCAAAAAATGCAGTGTGGGTGGCTACAATCTGCACATTTAGTCAACGTATAGAGCTTATTCAACAGTATCGAATTCCAACTTCTTAGGGATCTTTTACGTGCACTCCAATGTGTACACGGCGGGGGGGGGGACACGCCAGAAAATCGAGATGAATTTTCCTGACCAATGCAGGGATCGAACACCAGACCTCCTGGCTAGCAGGCCAACGCCTTAGCCACATAGTGTGGATACCCATCGTACATTTCATCCGTCAAATCAAAGCATTTCATTGCATTAGACCAATCATTAATTATTCTTAATTTAAAACTTTATTTTAATATTATTAAATCCTAATTTTATTGGTAGACGTTCGTCTTATTTAAAATTAAACTTTCATTTAACTATGAACAACCCCTAACGTGTCTCTTTAAAACAATTAAATACTCTAAAACAGTAGCTCAACCTTTTGACCTAAGCTCATTAATTTACCATTTTGTATGTGAGCAACTTGTTATTCTTCTTATATGACATATTGCACGTGTCTGATTTCCAAGGGGGGGGGGCTGAATGGTTAGCACGCGCGCGCTGTATCATAAAGCCTGTCATTGAGTCAACTAGCGTGTTTTCGAATCTCCGGTTGTACCTGACAAGGAGTAGGGTCGCCTGTCCAACTTGGTGGGTTTTCTTCATTTCCTCCGGTTTCCTTCCACTGTTAAAGACCTCTACGCGCAAGCGAAATATTGAAATAAAATCGAACTATATGTTAGTCCCGAAACGAACTAGTTTGGGACACAATAACTCTCTTTCTAATTCAGCAAGACTTGGTGTGGGTGTTTATTAGGCCAATACCTTGATGACTCTGGAACACAATAACTCTTCTTCTAATTGGGGTACAATGTTCAAACTTGGTATAGGCATTCACTAGGTCAATGTCTTGATGAAGTTCGAAGTAGAATTTTGATTTAGGTCAACTGGTAGTCACCATTTTGAAGTGAACATGAAACATAGTGAAAAATCGACATTTACGGACTTGTAAACAGACACAATAGAGCATAGTATGTTCAATGCGTCTCCTATGTCTGAAATTAATACATTTCAGGATAGCCGGGATACGGTATTTTAATATTTCAAAAATTCGATTTTTGCCTTTGATGTTTTTCGTGCTGACAAAATTCTTTACGAGTGAAAAATCATATTAACTTCACTAGATTGTGACCGATTTTAATGATTTTTTTTCCTTGTTCGGATTTTTCATATGACCCATGACATGTGACAGGAAGTGACTGTGAATATGAAAGCTTTCATATCTGCATGGGACAGTAGCAGATCTAGTTATTTTTTTTTGTGTTTTTCCTGCAAATCGGATTTCACAGAATCTAACCATAGGATCTTTCTGAAACTTTGACCTACCCCCCCAAAAATGGGTGGTGGCTGTTGATTAAATATATTTTCAAAACGTTTTTGCGAATTCGAAATCACCGAATTTTACGAACAAAACAATTAAAAATGCATAGTCGTAACTTTGTTATTGATAGACCTATTTTATTAAAAAAAACTTCTTTGAAAACCTTGACGAAAACCAATTTCACCTGCAATTTCAAATTTTCGAATTTCGAAAATTCGTCGCTGTGATTTCGTTCCGGAAGTCATGACCAATTTGACAACTTCTTTAATAGTTGCACGATTTTTAAGAAATTTGGGATGTAAGTAGATCTTACCGATGCCACTTTAAAAATGACTTTAAAAATTTTCTAAATTACCTCCCCTTGGAGAAATTGAGGATCAAAATTTTCAAAAAAATCGACCAAATATAGGCCAGATCATCTTAGCTACGAGACCACTGATTCGTACACAAAAAATGGAATTTGTAGCTCAATCCGGAAGTGCCACCATCTTGAAATGTGAAAAACCCCTAAGGCTTTTTTGCTATTTTACTTACAGACACGTGAGTTATATTTTCTGAATCCTTTGAATCCTTGAAGGATGGCCCAAAAATCGCAGGGAGCAGAATTTTGATTTAGGTCAACTGATGGTTGCCATTTTGAAGTGAATATGAAAAGTAGTAGCAATTTGAAGGGCCGAGACTTTGAAACACAATAACTCTCCTTCTAATTGAGCTAGAATGTTCAATCTTGGTGTAGACGTTCACTAGGTCAATGTAATGATTGAGTGCAAAGATGAGCATTTTCTGCCTAGGGTAAGCAGAGATAAGCATGCTGATTTGTTGATTCTTTAGGGCACAATAACTTCGGTTATAATGAAGGGAGGGTGGTGAAACTCTTGTCAATCGAGAGTCTAATAGCTAGCCTGTTGTGTGAAATCATTGTATCATTTTTTTTTAAATATCAGGGGTAGCAGAAAAAAGAGATCGAAAATCCAAAAAGTCGTATTTTTACGATTTGGAGCATTTTTAAAGGTCCTTTTCTCTTAAAGTCAACATAAATATTTTTGGGAAACTTCTTCTACATAGAGTCTTATCGGTAGTCTTTTATATGAAACCATCGATCAACAGTCCAAAATATCAGGAGTAGAAGAATAAAAGGATCGAAAATTGAAAACGGCACCCTTTCATTGTTAAGCAAAACATGCAGTGTGGGTGGCTACAATCTGCACATTTAGTCATCGTATAGAGCTTATTCAAACGTATCGAATTCCAACTACTAAGGGATATTTTACGTGCACTGCAAAGGGACTTTCTCGGCCAATGCAGGGATCGAATACCCGACCTCCTGGCTAGCAGGCCAACGCCTTAGCCACATAGTGTGGACACCCATCGTACATTTCATCCGTCAAATCAAAGCATTTCATAGCATTAGACCAATAATTAATTATTCTTAATTTAAAACTTTATTTTAATATTAGTCTGGCATTATTAAATCCTAATTTTATTGGTCTTATTTAAAATTAAACTTTCATTTAACTATGAACAACCCTTAACGTGTCTCTTTAAAACAATTAAATACTCTAAAACAGTAGCTCAACCTTTTGACCTAAACTCATTAATTTACCATTTTGTTGTGAGCCACTTGTTATTCTTCCTATATGACATATTGCACGTGTCTGATTTCAAAGGGGAGTTGGGTGGCTGAATTGAGTTAACTAGCGTGTTTTCGAATGCCCGGTTGTACGTGACAAGGAGTAAGGTCGCCTATCTAACCTGCCATTTTTTTTCCCCCGCCATTTTCATTTCATTTTCTCATCCGTCTCATTACAGTAATACAAGTTTCAGTTATTTCCCTTTAGTTTTCAGATTATTTTTATGCCTGGGTGCAATGTTTCATACTAAATTTAGACTTGTAACTTCGCGAGTTTTTGACCAAATTGGATAATTTTTTTCTTCTTATCCTTTTATTTAGGATACTTGATACAATCAATGACACGTGACGATGAATATGAAAGCTTTCATATCTGCATGGGACAGTTGCAGATCTAGTTAAGCTTTCATATGTATTACATATGAAAGCTTATTGTTTCTGTTAAAGTTATTAAGCTTTCATATTACATATGAAAGCTTATTGTTTCTGTTAAGATTATTAAGCTTTCATATTACATATGAAAGCTTATTGTTTCTGTTAAAGTTATTAAGCTTTCATATTACATATGAAAGCTTATTGTTTCTGTTAAGATTATTATTATTATTTTTTTTTGTGTGTGTTTTCTGCAAATCGGATTTCTCAGAATCTATCCGTAGGATCTTTCTGAAATTTTGAAATACCCCCCCCCCCCAAAAAATGGGGTGCAAACCTTGATTAAATATATTTTCAAAACGTTTTACGAATCCGAAATCACCGAAATTTACGAACGACAAAATGGACAATGCATAGTCGTAACTTTGTTATTTTTTGACCGATTTTACTAATTCTTTTTTCTTTGAATACCTTGAAAAAAATCATTTTCATCTGCAGTTTCACATTTTCGAATTTCGAAAATTCGTCGCTGTGATTTCGAACCGGAAGTTTAGACCAATTTGACAACTTCTTTAATAGTTGTACGATTTTCATGAAATTTAGTATATATGTAGACCTTACCAATGTGACTTCAAAAATATAATTAGAAATTTTCTAAATTATCTCCCCTCATAAAGCCTGTCATTGAGTCAACTAGCGTGTTTTCGAATCTCCGGTTGTACCTGACAAGGAGTAGGGTCGCCTGTCCAACTTGGTGGGTTTTCTTCATTTCCTCCGGTTTCCTTCCACTGTTAAAGACCTCTACGCGCAAGCGAAATATTGAAATAAAATCGAACTATATGTTAGTCCCGAAATGATCTAGTTTGGGACACAATAACCCTCTTTCTAATTCAGCTAGACTTGGTGTGGGTGTTTATTAGGCCAATACCTTGATGACTCTGGAACACAATAACTCTTCTTCTAATTGGGGTACAATGTTCAAACTTGGTATAGGCATTCACTAGGTCAATGTCTTGATGATGTTCGAAGTAGAATTTTGATTTAGGTCAACTGGTAGTCACCATTTTGAAGTGAATATGAAACATCGTGAAAAATCGACATTTACGGACTTGTAAACAGACACAATAGAGCATAGTATGTTCAATGCGTCTCCTATGTCTGAAATTAATACATTTCAGGATAGCCGGGATACGGTATTTGAATATTTCAAAAATTCGATTTTTGCCTTTGATGTTTTTCGTGCTGACAAAATTCTTTACGAGTGAAAAATCATATTAACTTCACTAGATTGCGACCGATTTTAATGATTTTTTTTCCTTGTTCGGATTTTTCATATGACCCATGACATGTGACAGGAAGTGACTGTGAATATGAAAGCTTTCATATCTGCATGGGACAGTAGCAGATCTAGTTATTTTTTTTTGTGTGTTTTTCCTGCAAATCGGATTTCACAGAATCTAACCATAGGATCTTTCTGAAACTTTGACCTACCCCCCCAAAAATGGGTGGTGGCTGTTGATTAAATATATTTTCAAAACGTTTTTGCGAATTCGAAATCACCGAATTTTACGAACGAAACAATTAAAAATGCATAGTCGTAACTTTGTTATTGATAGACCTATTTTATCAAAAAAAACTTCTTTGAAAACCTTGACGAAAACCAATTTCACCTGCAATTTCAAATTTTCGAATTTCGAAAATTCGTCGCTGTGATTTCGTTCCGGAAGTCATGACCAATTTGACAACTTCTTTAATAGTTGCACGATTTTTAAGAAATTTGGGATGTAAGTAGATCTTACCGATGCCACTTTAAAAATGACTTTAAAAATTTTCTAAATTACCTCCCCTTGGAGAAATTGAGGATCAAAATTTTCAAAAAATCGACCAAATATAGGCCAGATCATCTTAGCTACGAGACCACTGATTCGTACACAAAAAATGGAATTTGTAGCTCAATCCGGAAGTGCCACCATCTTGAAATGTGAAAAACCCCTAAGGCTTTTTTGCTATTTTACTTACAGACACGGGAGTTATATTTTCTGAATCCTTTGAATCCTTGAAGGATGGCCCAAAAATCGCAGGGAGCAGAATTTTGATTTAGGTCAACTGATGGTTGCCATTTTGAAGTGAATATGAAAAGTAGTAGCAATTTGAAGGGCCGAGACTTTGAAACACAATAACTCTCCTTCTAATTGAGCTAGAATGTTCAATCTTGGTGTAGACGTTCACTAGGTCAATGTAATGATTGAGTGCAAAGATGAGCACTTTCTGCCTAGGGCAAGCAGAGATAAGCATGCTGATTTGTTGATTCTTTAGGGCACAATAACTTCGGTTATAATGAAGGGAGGGTGGTGAAACTCTTGTCAATCGAGAGTCTAATAGCTAGCCTGTTGTGTGAAATCATTGTATCATTTTTTTTTAAATATCAGGGGTAGCAGAAAAAAGAGATCGAAAATCCAAAAAGTCGTATTTTTACGATTTGGAGCATTTTTAAAGGTCCTTTTCTCTTAAAGTCAACATAAATATTTTTGGGAAACTTCTTCTACATAGAGTCTTATCGGTAGTCTTTTATATGAAACCATCGATCAACAGTCCAAAATATCAGGAGTAGAAGAATAAAATGATCGAAAATTGAAAACGGCACCCTTTCATTGTTAAGCAAAACATGCAGTGTGGGTGGCTACAATCTGCACATTTAGTCATCGTATAGAGCTTATTCAACAGTATCGAATTCCAACTGCTCAGGGATCTTTTACGTGCACTGCAATGTGTACACGTTGGGTTGGGGGACACGCCAGAAAATCGAGATGAACTTTCTCGGCCAATGCAGGGATCGAACACCCGACCTCCTGGCTAGCAGGCCAACGCCTTAGCCACATAGTGTGGACACCCATCGTACATTTCATCCGTCTAATCAAAGCATTTCATAGCATTAGACCAATAATTAATTATTCTTAATTTAAAACTTTATTTTAATATTAGTCTGGCATTATTAAATCCTAATTCTATTGGTCTTATTTAAAATTAAACTTTCATTTAACAATGAACAACCCTTAACGTGTCTCTTTAAAACAATTAAATACTCTAAAACAGTAGCTCAACCTTTTGACCTAAACTCATTAATTTACCATTTTGTTGTGAGCCACTTGTTATTCTTCCTATATGACATATTGCACGTGTCTGATTTCAAAGAAGGGGAGTTGGGTGGCTGAATTGAGTTAACTAGCGTGTTTTCGAATGCCCGGTTGTACGTGACAAGGAGTAAGGTCGCCTATCTAACCTGCCATTTTTTTTCCCCCGCCATTTTCATTTCATTTTCTCATCCGTCTCATTACAGTAATACAAGTTTCAGTTATTTCCCTTTAGTTTTCAGATTATTTTTATGCCTGGGTGCAATGTTTCATACTAAATTTAGACTTGTAACTTCGCGAGTTTTTGACCAATTTTGATAATTTTTTTCTTCTTATCCTTTTATTTAGGATACTTGATACAATCAATGACACGTGACGATGAATATGAAAGCTTTCATATCTGCATGGGACAGTTGCAGATCTAGTTAAGCTTTCATATGTATTACATATGAAAGCTTATTGTTTCTGTTAAAGTTATTAAGCTTTCATATTACATATGAAAGCTTATTGTTTCTGTTAAGATTATTAAGCTTTCATATTACATATGAAAGCTTATTGTTTCTGTTAAGATTATTATTATTAAGCTTTCATATTTCATATGAAAGCTTATTGTTTCTGTTAAGATTATTATTATTTTTTTTTTGTGTGTTTCTCCTGCAAATCGGATTTCACAGGATCTATCCATAGGATGTTTCTGAAACTTTGACCTACCCCCCCAAAAATGGGTGGTGGCTGTTGATTAAATATATTTTCAAAACGTTTTGCGAATTCGAAATCACCGAATTTTACGAACGAAAAAACTGACAATGCATAGTCGTAACTTTGCTATTTTTTGACCGATTTTACTAATTCTTTTTTCTTTGAATACTTTGAAAAAAATCATTTTCATCTGCAGTTTCACATTTTCGAATTTCGAAAATTCGTCGCTGTGATTTCGAACCGAAAGTTTAGACCAATTTGACAACTTCTTTAATAGTTGTACGATTTTCATGAAATTTAGTATTTAAGTAGATCTTACCAATGTGACTTCAAAATTATAATGAGAAATTTTCTAAATTATCTCCCCTTGGTGAAATTAAGGATCAAAGTTTTAAAAAAAATCGTCGAAATATAGGTCAGAATGACCTGAAATTTTTTTTCGATACTCGACAGGTAATTACTGATTCCTACACAAAATATGGAGTTTGTCGATCAAACCGGAAATGCCACCATCTTGAAACATGAAAAATCCCTAAGGCTTTTTTGCTATCTTACTTACAGACACGGGAGTTATATTTTCTGAATCCTTGAAGGATGGCCCAAAATTCGTAGGGAGCAGAATTTTGATTTAGGTCAACTGATGGTTGCCATTTTGAAGTGAATATGAAAAGTAGTAGCAATTTGAAGGGCCGAGACTTTGAAACACAATAACTCTCCTTCTAATTGAGCTAGAATGTTCAATCTTGGTGTAGACGTTCACTAGGTCAATGTCATGATTGAGTGCAAAGATGAACATTTTCTGCCTAGGGTAAGCAGAGATAAGCATGCTGATTTCTTGATTCTTTAGGGCACAATAACTTCGGTTATAATGAAGGGAGGGTGATGAAACTCTTGTCAATCGAGAGTCTAATAGCTAACCTGTTGTGTGAAATCATTGTATCATTTTTTTTAAATATCAGGGATAGCCGAAAAAAAGAGATTGAAAATCCAAAAAGTCGTATTTTTACAATTTGGAGCATGTTTAGAGGTCTTTCTCGTAAAGTCAACATAATATTTTTTGGGAACTTCTTCTACAAAGAGTCTTATCGGTAGTTTTTTTATATGAAACCATCGATCAACAGTCCAAAATATCAGGAGTAGAAGAATAAAAGGATCGAAAATTGAAAACGGCACCCTTTCATTGTTAAGCAAAACATGCAGTGTGGGTGGCTACAATCTGCACATTTAGTCATCGTATAGAGCTTATTCAACAATATCGAATTCCAACTGCTAAGAGATCTTTTACGTGCACTCCAATGTGTACACGGTGGGTGGGGGGACACGCCAGAAAATCGAGATGAACTTTCTCGGCCAATGCAGGGATCGAACACCCGACCTCCTGGCTAGAAGGCCAACGCCTTAGCCACATAGTGTGGACACCCATCGTACATTTCATCCGTCAAATCAAATCATTTCATTGCATTAGACCAATAATTAATTATTCTTAATTTAAAACTTTATTTTAATATTAGTCTGGCATTATTAAATCTCTTTAAAACAATTAAATACAAAAAACAAAACAAAAATCAATAAGCGGGTCAATTCAGGTAAGTATAACTACGGGTTCTGTCCACCTTCTCTCGTCTACGGCCATACCACGTTGAAAACACCAGTTCTCGTCCGATCACTGAAGTTAAGCAACGTCGGGCCCGGTTAGTACTTGGATGGGTGACCGCCTGGGAACACCGGGTGCTGTAGACGCCTTTTTGCCCTGATTCTTCGTGAAAAAATCAATTTTCCGCCATTAAGACCACAGCGCGCACTCTTTTGCACCACTCCAGCTCTCCACTCGGCCCGTCTCCCCAGGGAAAAAGACACAAAAAGAATTTGAGTAAGCACAAGTATGGGTTCTGTCCACCTTCTCTCGTCTACGGCCACACCACGTTGAAAACACCAGTTCTCGTCCGATCACTGAAGTTAAGCAACGTCGAGCCCAGTCAGTACTTGGATGGGTGACCGCCTGGGAACACCGGGTGCTGTAGACGCCTTTTTAAAACCGACAAAACCCCCCAAAAAAATCAATAAGCGGGTCAATTCAGGTAAGTATAACTACGGGTTCTGTCCACCTTTTCTCGTCTACGGTCACACCACGTTGAAACCACCAGTTCTCGTCCGATCACTGAAGTTAAACAACGTCGGGCCCGGTCAGTACTTGGATGGGTGACCGCCTGGGAACACCGGGTGCTGTAGACGCCTTTTTAAAACCGACACCCCCCCCCCAAAAAAAAAAATCAATAAGCAGGTCAATTCAGGAAAAGTATAACTACGGGTTCTGTCCACCCTCTCTCGTCTACGGCCACACCACGTTGAAAACACCAGTTCTCGTCAGATCACTGAAGTTAAGCAACGTCGGGCCCGGTTAGTACTTGGATGGGTGACCGCCTGGGAACACCGGGTGCGGTAGACGCCTTTTTAAAACCGACCCCCCCCCCCCAAAAAAAAAAATCAATAAGCGGGTCAATTCAGGTAAGTATAACTACGGGTTCTGTCCCCACTCTCGTCTACGGCAATACCACGTTGAAAACACCAGTTCTCGTCCGATCACTGAAGTTAAGCAACATCGGGCCCGGTCAGTACTTGGATGGGTGACCGCCTGGGAACACCGGGTGCTGTAGACGCCTCTTTGCCCTGATTCTTCGTGAAAAAATCAATTTTCCGCCAATCAGGCCACAGCGCGCACTCTTTTGCACCACTCCAGCTCTCCGCTCGGCCCGTCTCCCCAGGGAAAAAGACACAAAAAGAATTTGAGTAAGCACAAGTATGGGTTCTGTCCACCTTCTCTCGTCTACGGCCACACCACGTTGAAAACACCAGTTCTCGTCCGATCACTGAAGTTAAGCAACGTCGGGCCCGGTCAGTACTTGGATGGGTGACCGCCTGGGAACACCGGGTGCTGTAGACGCCTTTTTAAAACCGACAACCCCCCCCCCCAAAAAAAAAATCAAAAAGCGGGTCAATTCAAGTAAGTATAACTACGGGTTCTGTCCACCTTCTCTCGTCTACGGTCATACCATGTTGAAAACACTAGTTCTCGTCCGATCACTGAAGTTAAGCAACGTCGGGCCCGGTTAGTACTAGGATGGGTGAACGCCTGGGAACACCGGGTGCTGTAGACGCCTTTTTGCCCTAAACTCATTAATTTACGATTTTGTTGTGAGCGACTTTTTAGTCTTCCTATTTGACATATTGCACGTGTCTGATTTCAAAGGGGGGTTGGGTGGCTGAATGGTTAGCACGCGCGCCTGTCATTGAGTTAACTAGCGTGTTTTCGAAGGCCCGGTTGTACGTGACAAGGAGTAAGGTCGCCTGTCCAACCTGCCATTTTCATTTCATTTTCTCATCCGCCTCATTACAGTAATACAAGTTTCAGTTATTTCCCTTTAGTTTTCAGATTATTGTTATGCCTGGGTGCAATGTTTCATACTATATTTAGACTTGTAACTTCGCGAGTTTTTGACCAATTTTGATATTTTTTTCTTCTTATCCTTTTATTTAGGATACTTGATACAATCAATGACACGTGACGATGAATATGAAAGCTTTCATATCTGCATGGGACAGTAGCAGATCTAGTTATTTTTTTTTTTGTGTGTTTTCTGCAAATCGGATTTCTCAGAATCTATCCGTAGGATCTTTCTGAAATTTTGACCTACCCCCCCAAAAATGGGATGCGAACCTTGATTAAATATATTTTCAAAACGTTTTACGAATCCGAAATCACCGAAATTTACGAACGACAAAATGGACAATGCATAGTCGTAACTTTGTTATTTTTTGACCGATTTTACTAATTCTTTTTTCTTTGAATACCTTGAAAAAAATCATTTTCATCTGCAGTTTCACATTTTCGAATTTCGAAAATTCGTCGCTGTGATTTCGAACCGGAAGTTTAGACCAATTTGACAACTTCTTTAATAGTTGTACGATTTTCATGAAATTTAGTATATATGTAGACCTTACCGATGTGACTTCAAAAATATAATTAGAAATTTTCTAAATTATCTCCCCTTGACGAAATTAAGGATCAAATTTATCAAAAAAATCATCGAAATATAGGTCAGAATGACCTGATTTTTTTTTGGGGATACTGAATGAGTAATAACTGATTTGTACACAAAATATGAAGTTTGTTGATCGAACCGGAAGTGCCACCATCTTGAAACGTGAAAAATCCCTAAGGCTTTTTTGCTATTTGACTTACAGACACGGGAGTTATATTTTCTGAATCCTTGAAAGATGGCCTAAAAATTGTTCAGAGCAGAATTTTGATTTAGGTCAATTGATGGTTGCCATTTTGAAGTGAATATGAAAAGTAGTAGCAATTTGAAGGGCCGAAACTTTGAAACACAATAACTCTCCTTCTAATTGAGCTAGAATGTTCAATCTTGGTGTAGACGTTCACTATGTCAATGTCATAATTGAGTTCAAAGATGAGCATTTTCTGCCTAGGATAAGCAGAGATAAGCATGCTGATTTGTTGATTCTTTAGGGCAAGATAACTTCGGTTATAATGAAGGGAGGGCGGTGAAACTCTTGTTAATCGAGAGTGTAATAGCTGGCCTGTTGTGTGAAATCGTTGTATCTTTTTTTTTAAATATCAGGGATAGCAGAAAAAAAGAGATCGAAAATCCAAAAAGTCGTATGTTTACGATTTGGAGCATCTTTAATAGTAAGTGCAGGAGGACCGCACTACACGAAAAACAAAAACCTACAAGATAAACCTGCGAAAAACATCAAATCAAGTGAATGGATCCGGGGGCCAGCCGTAAGCGTCCACTGCGCTGTACAGTCCCGGGCCTGTTATGGTACAGGCTTCACTAAAAATGATTTGAAAAAAAAAAAAGGTAACAGAAATAATGCGACCGATCTTGACAATGGTCGTCTCTTCAATGGCGATAGTCTGCCAGTTGACGTCAGATGTTTGAACGTCAAACAATTTCAACAATAAGGGCGATAATCCGGATAGAATCTCGGAAAACGCTAAAATAATAAGTGTAGTGAGCAAACAGGAGCAAAACCCGACAACGAGAACATTCTGCAGTACGAAGGGCTAAAACTCTACTCTAATAGTAAGTGCAGGAGGACCGCACTACACGAAAAACAAAAACCTACAAGATAAACCTGCGAAAAACATCAAATCAAGTGAATGGATCCGGGGGGCCAGCCGTAAGCGTCCACTGCGCTGTACAGTCCCGGGCCTGTTATGGTACAGGCTTCACTAAAAATGATTTGAAAAAAAAAAAAAGGTAACAGAAATAATGCGACCGATCTTGACAATGGTCGTCTCTTCAATGGCGATAGTCTGCCAGTTGACGTCAGATGTTTGAACGTCAAACAATTTCAACAATAAGGGCGATAATCCGGATAGAATCTCGGAAAACGCTAAAATAATAAGTGTAGTGAGCAAACAGGAGCAAAACCCGACAACGAGAACATTCTGCAGTACGAAGGGCTAAAACTCTACTCTAATAGTAAGTGCAGGAGGACCGCACTACACGAAAAACAAAAACCTACAAGATAAACCTGCGAAAAACATCAAATCAAGTGAATGGATCCGGGGGCCAGCCGTAAGCGTCCACTGCGCTGTACAGTCCCGGGCCTGTTATGGTACAGGCTTCACTAAAAATGATTTGAAAAAAAAAAAAAAAAAGGTAACAGAAATAATGCGACCGATCTTGACAATGGTCGTCTCTTCAATGGCGATAGTCTGCCAGTTGACGTCAGATGTTTGAACGTCAAACAATTTCAACAATAAGGGCGATAATCCGGATAGAATCTCGGAAAACGCTAAAATAATAAGTGTAGTGAGCAAACAGGAGCAAAACCCGACAACGAGAACATTCTGCAGTACGAAGGGCTAAAACTCTACTCTAATAGTAAGTGCAGGAGGACCGCACTACACGAAAAACAAAAACCTACAAGATAAACCTGCGAAAAACATCAAATCAAGTGAATGGATCCGGGGGCCAGCCGTAAGCGTCCACTGCGCTGTACAGTCCCGGGCCTGTTATGGTACAGGCTTCACTAAAAATGATTTGAAAAAAAAAAAAAAAGGTAACAGAAATAATGCGACCGATCTTGACAATGGTCGTCTCTTCAATGGCGATAATCTGCCAGTTGACGTCAGATGTTTGAACGTCAAACAATTTCAACAATAAGGGCGATAATCCGGATAGAATCTCGGAAAACGCTAAAATAATAAGTGTAGTGAGCAAACAGGAGCAAAACCCGACAACGAGAACATTCTGCAGTACGAAGGGCTAAAACTCTACTCTAATAGTAAGTGCAGGAGGACCGCACTACACGAAAAACAAAAACCTACAAGATAAACCTGCGAAAAACATCAAATCAAGTGAATGGATCCGGGGGCCAGCCGTAAGCGTCCACTGCGCTGTACAGTCCCGGGCCTGTTATGGTACACGCTTCACTAAAAATGATTTGAAAAAAAAAAAAAAGGTAACAGAAATAATGCGACCGATCTTGACAATGGTCGTCTCTTAAATGGCGATAGTCTGCCAGTTGACGTCAGATGTTTGAACGTCAAACAATTTCAACAATAAGGGCGATAATCCGGATAGAATCTCGGAAAACGCTAAAATAATAAGTGTAGTGAGCAAACAGGAGCAAAACCCGACAACGAGAACATTCTGCAGTACGAAGGGCTAAAACTCTACTCTAATAGTAAGTGCAGGAGGACCGCACTACACGAAAAACAAAAACCTACAAGATAAACCTGCGAAAAACATCAAATCAAGTGAATGGATCCGGGGGCCAGCCGTAAGCGTCCACTGCGCTGTACAGTCCCGGGCCTGTTATGGTACAGGCTTCACTAAAAATGATTTGAAAAAAAAAAAAAAGGTAACAGAAATAATGCGACCGATCTTGACAATGGTCGTCTCTTAAATGGCTCTTTTCTCTTAAAGTCAACATAATACTTTTTGAGAACATCTTCTACAAAGAGTCTTATCGGTAGTCTTTTATATGAAAACTTCGATCAACAGTCCAAAATATCTGGAGTAGAAGAATAAAAGGATCGAACATTGAAAACAGCACCCTTTCATTGTTAAGCGAAACATGCAGTGTGGGTGACTACAATCTGCACATTTAGTCATCGTATAGAGCTTATTCAACAGTATCGAATTCCAACTACTTAGGGATATTTTACGTGCACTCCAATGTGTACACGCGAACTTGGTTTTTCGTCCCATCCGAACGACTAGACAGCTGTCCTTGTCAGGCCCTCCGTTCTGCTCACTGACAAGGGGGAACCACGCCGGAAAATCGAGATGAACTTTCTCGTTGCAGAACTTTCAATTCAGGCCAAACGTTTATTGCATACGATTAAGCTGGTCAGTTGGGGCTTATTTTCAAAAGTTTTGTAATAATCGGTTGGTAATTAAAATACCGTGCGAATTAAACTGTTAAAACAGAAAATTTCGCCCGGTTAAAATGTTTCTTGCTATAAGTCAGCAATTTCCAGATTTTAGGGAGGCTGAATGGTTAGCATACGCGCGCTGTATCGTAACGTCTGTCATTGAGTCAACCGGCGTCGTTTCGATTTCCAAGTTGCACGTGACATGGAGTATGGTGTCCAACCTCGTGGGTTTTCTCCGTGTCCTTCGGTTTCCTCCCACGGCTAAAGACCCGTACGCGCAAGGGAAGTTTATAAATAAAATTAAAAAACATATGTTAGTCCCGAAATGACCTAGTTTGTGTCGAATGGACGTTGAGCCGCATTTCTCTCTTTCTCTTTTATTTTTAAAGTTTTGTTATAATCGGTTGGTAATCAAAGGTACTGTAAAAGTGATAAAACAGAAAATTTCGCCCGGTTGTAATGTTTCTCACTTTAAAGTCAGCAATTTGCCGATTTTAGAGGGCAAATGTTTATTGCGAACAATTAAGCTGGTCAGGGGGAGCTTATTTTTAAGGGAGGCTGAATGGCTGAATGGTTAGCATGTGCGCGTTGTATCGTAACGTCTGTCATTGAGTCAACGGGCGTCGTTTCGATTTGGAGATTGCACGAGAAAAAGGAGTATGGTGTCCAACCTCGTGGGTTTTCTCCGTGTCCTTCGGTTTCCTCCCAACAGCTAAAGACCAGTACGCGCAAGGGGAGTTCTTAAATAAAATTAAAAAACATATGTTAGTCCCGAAATGACCTAGTTGGTGTCGAATGGACGTTTAGCCGCATTTCTCTCTTTCTTTTTTTTATTTTTAAAGTTTTGTAATAATTGGTTGGTAATCAAAGATACTGTAAAAGTGATAAAACAGAAAATTTCGCCCGGTTGTAATGTTTCTCCCTTTAAAGTCAGCAATTTGCCGATTTTAAGGGGAAAACGCTTATTGCGAACGATTTAGCTGGTCAGGGGGAGCTTATTTTTAAAAGTTTTGTAATATTCGGTTGATAACTAAAGGTACCGTGCAAATTAAACTAATTAAATAGAAGATTTCGCCCGGTTGAAATGTTTCTATCTGTAGGTCAGCAATTTGCCGATTTTAGGGAGGTTGCGTGACTGAATGGTTAGCACGTGCGCTGTGTATCATAACGTCTGTCATTGAGTCAACTGGCGTTGTTTCGATTTCTTGGTTGTACGCGACAAGGAGTATGGTCGCCTGTCCAACCTCGTAGGCCGTAAAGCCGCTGCCCGGGTAAAATTTCCCTCATTGCACACTTTATGGCGTATGCCCGTCTTCATTAGCCCATTTTAGGAGTAGGACGTTAAACCCCATTCAATTTGATTTCATTTTCTCTATATTGCTTATTTATTATAGTGGATAAATGTTTTTCTGGTTCTATTAATTATTTCATTTCTGCATAGAAATCTTGCTTTGACCAGTTTTTTTTTTATTGCAAAGTGCCATTCTTGTATATTGCAGTCTATGACCCTTTGTTTAAAACATGCTTAAGAAGTTGTCACGATTTCCTACTTATAACCAAACATATTGGAAACCATAATTATATAACATATCTCTAATTTTGGAAGCCCGATTACAGCTATACAAGCTTAGGTTATTTCCCTTTAGTTTAAAGATTATTTTTTTGCCCGGGTGCAATGTTTGTCACTACATTTAAATTTGTAACTTTTTGATTTTTGACCGATTTTGATCTTTATAATTTTCCAAATTTACATATTTAACGTAAATATTCAAACAATTGGGAACAACATGATTCAAATTTTTTTAGTTTTGTTCAAAGTTATCTCATTTAATTTTTCGATGTTTTCTTACCATTTTCATTTCATTTTTCTGAAAGTTTTGAAGTGGGAAGTCATCCCGATTACAGCAACACAAGTATCAGTTATTTCCCTTTAGTTTTCAGATTATGAAATGTTTCATACTATATTTAGACTTGTAACTTCGCGAGTTTTTGACCAATTTTGATAGTTTGTTATTCTTATCCTTTCATTTGAGATACTTGATATAATCGATGACACGTGACGATGAATATGAAAGCTTTCATATCTGCATGGGACAGTAGCAGATCTAGTTATTATTATTTTTTTTTTGTGTGTGTTTTCTGCAAATCGGATTTCTCAGAATCTATCCGTAGGATCTTTCTGAAATTTTGACCTACCCCCCCAAAAATGGGGTGCAAACCTTGATTAAATATATTTTCAAAACGTTTTACGAATCCAAAATCACCGAAATTTACGAACGACAAAATGGACAATGCATAGTCGTAACTTTGTTATTTTTTGACCGATTTTACTAATTCTTTTTTCTTTGAATACCTTGAAAAAAATCATTTTCATCTGCAGTTTCACATTTTCGAATTTCGAAAATTCGTCGCTGTGATTTCGAACCGGAAGTTTAGACCAATTTGACAACTTCCTTAATAGTTGTACGATTTTCATGAAATTTAGTATATATGTAGACCTTACCAATGTGACTTCAAAAATATAATTAGAAATTTTCTAAATTATCTCCCCTTGACGAAATTAAGGATCAAAATTTTCAAAAAAATCGTCGAAATATAGGTCAGAATGACCTGATTTTTTTTTTGGATACTAGATAAGTAATTACTGATTTGTACACAAAATATGAAGTTTGTTGATCGAACCGGAAGTGCCACCATCTTGAAACGTGAAAAATCCCTAAGGCTTTTTTGCTATTTTACTTACAGACACGGGAGTTATATTTTCTGAATCCTTGAAAGATGGCCTAAAAATTGTTCAGAGCAGAATTTTGATTTAGGTCAACTGATGGTTGCCATTTTGAAGTGAATATGAAAAGTAGTAGCAATTTGAAGGGCCGAAACTTTGAAACACAGTAACTCTCCTTCTAATTGAGCTAGAATGTTCAATCTTGGTGTAGACGTTCACTATGTCAATGTCATGATTGAGTTCAAAGATGAGCATTTTCTGCCTAGGGTAAGCAGAGATAAGCATGCTGATTTGTTGATTCTTTAGGACAAGATAACTTCGGTTATAATGAAGGGAGGGCGGTGAAACTCTTGTTAATCGAGAGTGTAATAGCTGGCCTGTTGTGTGAAATCGTTGTATCTTTTTTTTGGAATATCAGGGATACAGAAAAAAAGAGATCGAAAATCCAAAAAGTCGTATGTTTACGATTTGGAGCATCTTTAAAGGTTCTTTTCTCTTAAAGTCAACATAATACTTTTTGAGAACTTCTTCTACAAACAGTCTTATCGGTAGTCTTTTATATGAAAACTTCGATCAACAATCCAAAATATCTGGAGTAGAAGAATAAAAGGATCGAACATTGAAAACGGCACCCTTTCATTGTTAAGCGAAACATGCAGTGTGGGTGACTACAATCTGCACATTTAGTCATCGTATAGAGCTTATTCAACAGTATCGAATTCCAACTGCTTAGGGATATTTTACGTGCACTCCAATGTGTACACGCGAACTTGGTTTTTCGTCCCATCCGAACGACTAGACAGCTGTCCTTGTCAGGCCCTCCGTTCTGCTCACTGACAAGGGGGAACCACGCCGGAAAATCGAGATGAACTTTCTCATTGCAGAACTTTCAATTCAGGCCAAACGTTTATTGCATACGATTAAGCTGGTCAGTTGGGGCTTATTTTCAAAAGTTTTGTAATAATCGGTTGGTAATTAAAATACCGTGCGAATTAAACTGTTAAAACAGAAAATTTCGCCCGGTTAAAATGTTTCTTGCTATACGTCAGCAATTTCCAGATTTTAGGGAGGCTGAATGGTTAGCATACGCGCGCTGTATCGTAACGTCTGTCATTGAGTCAACCGGCGTCGTTTCGATTTCCATGTTGCACGTGACATGGAGGATGGTGTCCAACCTCGTGGGTTTTCTCCGTGTCCTTCGGTTTCCTCCCACGGCTAAAGACCCGTACGCGCAAGGGAAGTTTATGAATAAAATTAAAAAACATATGTTAGTCCCGAAATGACCTAGTTTGTGTCGAATGGACGTTGAGCCGCATTTCTCTCTTTCTCTTTTATTTTTAAAGTTTTGTAATAATCGGTTGGTAATCAAAGGTACTGTAAAAGTGATAAAACATAAAATTTCGCCCGGTTGTAATGTTTCTCACTTTAAAGTCAGCAATTTGCCGATTTTAGAGGGCAAATGTTTATTGCGAACAATTAAGCTGGTCAGGGGGAGCTTATTTTTAAGGGAGGCTGAATGGCTGAATGGTTAGCATGTGCGCGCTGTATCGTAACGTCTGTCATTGAGTCAACGGGCGTCGTTTCGATTTCGAGATTGCACGTGAAATGGAGTATGGTGTCCAACCTCATGGGTTTTCTCCGTGTCCTTCGGTTTCCTCCCAACAGCTAAAGACCAGTACGCGCAAGGGGAGTTTTTAAATAAAATGAAAAAACATATGTTAGTCCCGAAATGACCTAGTTTGTGTCGAATGGACGTTTAGCCGCATTTCTCTCTTTCTTTTTTTATTTTTAAAGTTTTGTAATAATCGGTTGGTAATCAAAGATACTGTAAAAGTGATAAAACAGAAAATTTCGACCTGTTGTAATGTTTCTCACTTTAAAGTCAGCAATTTGCCGATTTTATGGGGAAAACGTTTATTGCGAACGATTTAGCTGGTCAGGGGGAGCTTATTTTTAAAGGTTTTGTAATATTCGGTTGATAACTAAAGGTACCGTGCAAATTAAACTAATAAAATAGAAGATTTCGCCCGGTTGAAATGTTTCTATCTGTAGGTCAGCAATTTGCCGATTTTAGGGAGGTTGCGTGACTGAATGGTTAGCACGTGCGCTGTGTATCATAACGTCTGTCATTGAGTCAACTGGCGTTGTTTCGATTTCTTGGTTGTACGTGACAAGGAGTATGGTCGCCTGTCCAACCTCGTAGGCCGTAACGCCGCTGCCCGGGTAAAATTTCCCTCATTGCACACTTTATGGCGTATGCCCGTCTTCATTAGCCCATTTTAGGAGTAGGACGTTAAACCCCAGACAATTTGATTTCATTTTCTCTATGTTGCTTATTTATTATAGTGGATAAATGTTTTTCTGGTTCTATTAATTATTTCATTTCTGCATAGAAATCTTGCTTTGACCAGTTTTTTTTTATTGCAAAGTGCCATTCTTGTATATTGCAGTCTATGACCCTTTGTTTAAAACATGCTTAAGAAGTTGTCACGATTTCCTACTTATAACCAAACATATTGGAAACCATAATTATAAAACATATCTCCAATTTTGGAAGCCCGATTACAGCTATACAAGTTTAGGTTATTTCCCTTTAGTTTAAAGATTATTTTTTTGCCCGGGTGCAATGTTTGTCACTACATTTAAATTTGTAACTTTGTGAGTTTTGACCGATTTTGATAATTATGTCTTTATAATTTTCCAAATTTACATATTTAACGTAAATATTCAAACAATTGGGATCAACCTGATTCAAATTTTTTTAGTTTTGTTCAAAGTTATCTCATTTAATTTTTCGATGTTTTCTTACCATTTTCATTTCATTTTTCTGAATGTTTTGAAGTGGGAAGTCATCCCGATTACAGCAACACAAGTATCAGTTATTTCCCTTTAGTTTTCAGATTATGCAATGTTTCATACTATATTTAAACTTGTAACTTCGCGAGTTTTTGACCAATTTTGATAGTTTGTTATTCTTATCCTTTCATTTGAGATACTTGATATAATCGTTGACACGTGACGATGAATATGAAAGCTTTCATATCTGCATGGGACAGTAGCAGATCTAGTTATTATTATTTTTTTTTGTGTGTGTTTTCTGCAAATCGGATTTCTCAGAATCTATCCATAGGATCTTTCTGAAATTTTGACCTACCCCCCCCCACCGAAAATGAGGTGCGAACCTTGATTAAATATATTTTCAAAACGTTTTACGAATCCGAAATCACCGAATTTTACGAACGAATGCATTTGACCTACAATGCTGTAACTTTGTGACTATTTGATCTATTTTACTAATTCTTTTTTCTTTGAGTATCCTAAGACATTTACTTCAAATCTGCAATTTCGGATTTTCGAATTTCGAAAATTCGTCGCTGTGATTTCGAACCGGAAGTTTACACCAACTCGACAACTTCTTTAGTAGTTATACGATTTTCATGAAATTTAATATGTAAGTAGACCTAAATGATGCGACTTGAAAAATGACTTTAGAAATTTTCTAACTTATCTCCTCTTCGAGAAATTAAGGATCAAAATTTTCAAAAAAATTGACGAAATATAGGTCAGAATGACCTGATTTTTTTTTCGATACTAGACAAGTAATTACTGATTCGTACACAAAATATGGAGTTTGTCGATTGAACCGGAAGTGCCACCATCTTGAAACGTAAAAAATCCCTAAGGCTTTTTTGCTATTTTACTTACAGACACGGGAGTTATATTTTCTGAATCCTTGAAGGATGGCCTAAAAATTGTTCAGAGCAGAATTTTGATTTAGGTCAATTGATGGTTGCCATTTTGAAGTGAATATGAAAAGTAGTATCAATTTGAAGGGCCGATACTTTGAAACACATTCCCAGCTAACAAAATGTAGTTTTCCGAACGTTTTCAAAACATTATTTTTTCGTTATTTAACGTTCCCTGTGAATGTTTGTGGCACGTGACCCAGGAAAGTTTTGTTGTTGTCGCGTTGACGTTTTTACAAACGTTACAGGATACGTTTTGAAAACATTAATGTTAACGTATTGAAAACATTAATGTTAACGTTTTGAAAACATTAATGTTAACGTTATGAAAACATTAATGTTAACGTTTTGAAAACATTGACGTTAACGTTTTGAAAACATTAATGTTAACGTTTTGAAAACATTAGTTATTCTACGTTAGTTTTGAATGTTCATCTAACGTAAGCCAGGAAAGTTTTGTTGTCGTAACGTTAACGTTTTTAAAAACGTTATAGGATACGTTTACTGGAATTAACGTTAACGTTTTGAAAACATTACTGTTAACGTTTTGAAAACATCAATTATTCTGTTATTTAACGTTAGTTTTGAATGTTCATCTGACGTAAGCCAGGAAAGTTTTGTTGTCGTAAGGCAAACGTTATTTACAAACGTTGCAGGATAAGTTAACTGAACATTAATTTTAACGTTTTGAAAACATTAGTTATTCTGTTACTTTACCTTAGTTTTGAATGTTCATCGGACGTAAGCCATGAAAGTTACCATTAACGTTTATAGCATGTGTTAAAATTCACCCCTTAACGTTCGGGATAACGTCAATAGGATGTGGTAAATTCCCCTCCTTAAACGTTCCTGATAACGTCTATATCATGTTTTAAATTCCTCCCCTGTAAGGTTTCTGATAACGTCGATAGCACGTGTTTTATTTCCATCCTTTAACGTTACAGATAACGTCTAGTGCAGGTTTAACCATCCTCTGGGTAAACGTTCCCCATAACGTCTACAGCATGCATGACACCCCCTTCCGTTAACGTTCTCCATAACGTCTATAGCAGGTGTTCAACTCTCCCCCTGAAACGTTCTATATAACGTCTACAGCATATGCTAAATCCCCACCCTAATACGTTACCGATAACGTCTATAGCAGGTTTTTAATTCTCCCCCTGAAACGTTCTCTGTAACGTCTATATTATATGCTAAATTCCCACCCTAATACGTTACCGATAACGTCTATAGCAGGTTTTTAATTCTCCCCCTGGAACGTTCTCTATAACGTCTATAGCATGTACTACATTCTTCCCCTACACGTTACCGATAACGTGTAATTCAAGTATAATCTGTAATATCATTTCTTCAAAGGTCAGCTTAATTCTATCATCAAAACTATGAACATTAACAAGTAATGATAACAACATTAAAAAGTATAAATCAATACCACAGAAATCATACATCGATATCACAGAAAGGGTAAATAATCCTACAGTAATCAGAATCACAGAATCAGTATTATAATGATATAGTATGAGTATTATAATCAAAATCAATATATTATTATGCAGTATCAGTATACAATCATAAAGTATCACAAAATCAATATATTATCAGGCAGTATCAGTATATAATCATAAAGTATCACAGAATCAGTATATTATCATACAGTATCTAATCATAAAGTATCACAGAATCAGTATATTATCATACAGTATCAGTATATAATCCCAAAGTATCACAGAATCAGTATATTATCAGATAGTATTACTACTATTACAGAATCAGTATATTATCCTAGTATCTCTCTAATCGCTATCTTATCATACAGTACCACAGTATAAGTATATTATCATATTTTATCACAGATTTTTATTATACTCATACAGTTTCACAGAAATGGGAATCACAGAGTCAGTATATATAATCATACAGTATCACAACCACAGAATCAGTATATAATCATATAGTATCACAGAATCAGTATATAATCATGCAGAATCACGAAATCTGTATGCAAAATAATATCACAGAATCAGAAACACAAAACCAGTATATTATCATACAGTACAGAATCAGTATAAATATTGTCATACTACATACAGTATCACAGAATCAGTTTATATATTGTCATACAGTCTCACAGAATTAACATATAATCATGCAGTATCAAAGAATCAATATATAATTACATGTATGACTAATCACTACCCTTTGTATGTTGTAAGGTAACTCTTCTGCAATAATAAAACAAAATGAGACAAGTTAGCTTTGGCATGAAATATCTATACAAATATCCAGTAAACTAATGAGTGGATGACAGTGCATAATATGGTTGTGCTTATTGTGACATTAAACCCAATTTCATTTCATGTCATTTCCAAACTACCAATCAACCCAGAAATACAAGCCTGGAAATTAGGCACCTGTCACTGACAATGTCAGGCACAGATTCAGGCTTTGTCAGGCACTAAACCTCTGGTGCCTGTCATTTTGCCAGGCACTGATTTGTCTTTTTAATGATATTATTAATACATGCCCGACACTAAGTTGAAAATGTCAGATACATATAACACAGTTATTTCCAGGCCTGCAGAAATATCATATCTAAACTATTCCTATAAGCTTACAACCAGTGTCTCAACTGCCACTGCTTTGAAGAAAGTATTTGTAACACATGCAAGTATAGAAAACAGTGGGCAAATTTTGAAATCTATATTTATAATTATAAGTTTTGAAATATTTATACTTCAATAAAGCTTTGCATTATATTGTAATTTCAACACAGACATTATTTAATCACAATTTTCCCCAAATATTGCTAATCAAAACCGGAAATTGATAATTAATTTCGTAAATTTACCTCATTTGATTCGCAGTTTTGCAAATCATGTTCTTAAGAAGCATGGCCGCAATAACATTTGAATATGTGTTACGATTCCTGATAAATGTATGAAGTAAAAGTTTGAAATACTTCTCAGCTAAGATTTTCGCAAGTCTGTTTCTCTTTAGATCTCCGCATTGTAGATAAGACAAATCTTTGGACTACAGTCACTTAAGTTTAGGACTTATGATTTTCTCTGGCCAAATGAAGTTTCACAATAACTGGAATGTTACAGACTGATGAACTGACTTTTATGGCAACAATATTCTCTCAAATTGAAAATATGATAAAATGGATTACCTGAGCTTATTTGAGGGTATCTTCCATGAAATCATTATCTCTTTAACAGCCCTGTTTATATGCAATTTTCTACAGGCTTCTGAAATCAAATTTAAGATTAGTTAAACATGTGCTGTTTCAAATAACAGCTTTTCTACTTCAACAGGTTAAAGGGGGGTTGGGTGTCCGAATGGTTAGTGTGTGCACTCTGTATCATGCGGCCTGCCATTGAGTCAACTGGCGTGGTTTCAAATCCCCGGTTGTACGTGGCACGGAGTAGGGTCGCCTGTCCAACATCGTGGGTTTTCTCCGGGTACTCTGGTTTCCTCCCAGTCCCACTGCTGAAGACCCCTGCGCACAAGCAAATTATTGAAATAAAATTAGACAAAATGACCTAGTTTGTGTCGATTGGACGTTAAACCCCATTTCTCTCTCTCTCAACAGGTTAAATTTTTCATTATTTACACAACAAGACAATACATGTTTTGCTCAACTTCTACTTAAGCTATATGTTTCGATAGCAATTGTAGCCTCCACCAAATTTTTAAAATTTATCAAGGGCAATAACCTGGGCAGTAATTATTGGAAATCATTGAAACTCAATAGAATTCTTCATCTCGTGAGCATAAACGGTGTGTAAAATAAATATAAATTTTTTCAGATTATGATTTTGTTGAATTTAATAGGCCTTCTTATTCTAGGTGTTTTGGTAGAAATACAAAAGTCATTCAACAGAAAAACTTCTGATGAGCAAAATGCACTACTACATGTAATGTATAATAATTAGGTTGATGTTTGTACAAGCTTAAGCTTATGTATGCTCTGGAATACAAAATTGTAAGCCATGAGCATACTGTTTGGATGGAATGCGCGCAATATAAATATTCATTATCATTATTATTATTATTAAAAAGAACAATCGGTTGCAATGACAACACCGAAATGGACAGAGAAGAAGCTAAAACAAGCCCTCACCGAGGCTGATTCCCCACAGGTGAAATCCCAAAATAAATAGATGACAATTGACATTTATTTCTTTCAAATCAAAGGAACCGAGTAATCAAACTATACATTAAGTTTAATCAATCTCTATCTGATATAAAGTTATCTTGTCCCAAAGCATCAACCAATGAAATTGCTTAGCTCCTAATGAACATCCAGATCAAGTTTAAACATTCTACCTCAATTGAAAGTGCATTTGTTATGTTCCAACGTCTTGACCAATCAAATTGCTTGTTGCTTCTTAATCAAAGTTATCTTGTCCCAAAGCATCAACCAATGACATTGCTTAGCTCCTATTGAACATCTAGATCAAGTTTAAAAATTCTACCTCAAATAAAAGTGCATTTGTTATGTTCCAATGTCTTGACCAATCAAATTGCGGTCCTCCTGCACTTACTATTAGAGTAGAGTTTTAGCCCTTCGTACTGCAGAATGTTCTCGTTGTCGGGTTTTGCTCCTGTTTGCTCACTACACTTATTAGTTTAGCGTTTTCCGAGATTCTATCCGGATTATCGCCCTTATTGTTGAAATTGTTTGACGTTCTAACATCTGACGTCATCTGGCAGAATGTCGCCATTGAAGAGACGACCATTGTCAAGATCGGTCGCATTATTTCTTTTACCTCTTTTTTTTTAAATCATTTTTAGTGAAGCCTGTACCATAACAGGCCCGGGACTGTACAGCGCAGTGGACGCTTACGGCTGGCCCCCGGATCCATTCACTTGATTTGATATTTTCGGCAGGTTTTTGTTTTTCGTGTAGTGCGGTCCTCCTGCACTTACTATTAGAGTAGAGTTTTAGCCCTTCGTACTGCAGAATGTTCTCGTTGTCGGGTTTTGCTCCTGTTTGCTCACTACACTTATTAGTTTAGCGTTTTCCGAGATTCTATCCGGATTATCGCCCTTATTGTTGAAATTGTTTGACGTTCTAACATCTGACGTCATCTGGCAGAATGTCGCCATTGAAGAGACGACCATTGTCAAGATCGGTCGCATTATTTCTTTTACCTCTTTTTTTTAAAATCATTTTTAGTGAAGCCTGTACCATAACAGGCCCGGGACTGTACAGCGCAGTGGACGCTTACGGCTGGCCCCCGGATCCATTCACTTGATTTGATATTTTCGGCAGGTTTTTGTTTTTCGTGTAGTGCGGCCCTCCTGCACTTACTATTAGAGTAGAGTTTTAGCCCTTCGTACTGCAGAATGTTCTCGTTGGCGGGTTTTGCTCCTGTTTGCTCACTACACTTATTAGTTTAGCGTTTTCCGAGATTCTATCCGGATTATCGCCCTTATTGTTGAAATTGTTTGACGTTCTAACATCTGACGTCATCTGGCAGAATGTCGCCATTGAAGAGACGACCATTGTCAAGATCGGTCGCATTATTTCTTTTACCTCTTTTTTTTTAAATCATTTTTAGTGAAGCCTGTACCATAACAGGCCCGGGACTGTACAGCGCAGTGGACGCTTACGGCTGGCCCCCGGATCCATTCACTTGATTTGATATTTTCGGCAGGTTTTTGTTTTTCGTGTAGTGCGGTCCTCCTGCACTTACTATTAGCCTTAGCAGAAAATTCTCATCATCGAATTAAGTCAAGGTAATAATATAATGAATCTATATTAAGAGCTGCATTGCTCTCACTTCATTATAACTAAAGTTATCGTGCCCCAAAGAATCAACCAATCACATTGCTTATCTCTGTTAACCCTAAACGGAAAATGTTCATCTTCGAACTCCATCAAGGCACTGACCTAATGAACACCTACATCAAGTTTGAACATTCTACCTCAATTAGAAGGAGAGCTATTGTGTTCCAAAGTCTCGACCAATCAAATTGCTTATCGCTCTGCTTACCCTCAACAGAAGATTTTATTATCAAACTTAGTTAAGGCATTGATCTACAGAAATTATACACCAAGTTTCATCACTCTCATTTAATTAGTACTAAAGCTATCGTGTCCGAAAGCATCAACCAATCAAATTGCTTATCTCTGCTTACCCTAAGCAGCAGATGTTCATCTTCACACTCCATCAAGGCATAGACCTAATACACAACTACCTACACCGAGTTTGAACATTCTAGCCCAATTAGAAAGAGAGTTATTGTGTCCCCAAAAGTGTGAAAGACGAACCCATTCTAATAGTCCTCTGCTTTCTTCGAAAGACGGGGGACAAAAAGTGATTTTTCAAACAATCAGGAGCCATTATCCAGGATGTTATGGTCTGACATGCGACAATACCAAAAAGGAACCACAAGTTTCATGATATACATGTAAACATACATTTGGAGTTTTATCAGTTTCAGTACCATTTTCACAAAATCCAAACACAAATGTCATTAGGGTTTAACAGTGATATATTTGAACGTTTTTTAAAATCAAATAAAAATTGTGACCTCTAGAGGGTTAACAAATTAAAAACATGATATTTCATACAATCAGAAAATTTTCATCATCGAAGTTAGTCAAGGTAATGATATGATGAATCTATATTCAGAGTTTCATTACTCTCACTTAATTATAACCAACGTTAATGTGCCCCAAAGCCAAAGCATCAGCCAATCAGATTGCTTATTCCAGCTTACCGTAAGCAGACAATGTTTTTATCTGAACTCCACCAAGGCATTCACCTTCTAAACGCCTACACTTAGTTTAAACATTCTACCTCAATTAGAAGGCGAGTTATTGTGTTCTAATAGTAAGTGCAGGAGGGCTGCACCACACACTATTCTACACAAAAACAAATATATGGACAAGACATCATACTCAGAGACCACAAACATAAACAATTCAAAAAGAGTGAATGGATCCCGGGGCTAGCCGTAAGCGTCCACTGCGCTGTACAGTCCTGTGCCTGTGGTGACACAGACTTCACTCATATTTGAAAACAATTGGGAATGCAACCCAAAGAAATAATTATATAATGTCAGCACGAGTCATGATCTACATGTATTATATGTTGCAAGAATTACGAATGCAAGCATATTGTTGCATAAATTCCGCTATACAAGTAACCACACCGTTAAATGTATCAAAGAAGTAGGCCTAGTTCAAAAAACTAAATCAATAAAGAAGAGGACTGAAGTATGTTGAATGCATTTAGGACGCACATTACAACCGTCACAGAAACAAACAAAACTGAATACAGAGAAGCAAAGGAATGTAGACCATCTAGGGAGACAGCCGTCTGTTGACTGAGTGGCGCGACGTGAATCTGCCGTAATAGTTGTTATGACGTCGTGGGTTAGAAGGTGCAATTTCCCGATAAAAGGGCGATAATCCAGATAAAATAACGTTAAAATATAAAAAAACTATTAGTTTTTGAGACCATGCAAAACATAACAGTCCGAGGTTTGTATTGAGGTAGGCTACAAGCGGAGAAAAATCAGAAGGAATTTGCTGTGAGACACGATTATCCAGGTCTACCATCTATCGTGATTGGAACATGGCTGAATTTCATATTGATGATCGAAGGCAGAGTAGTGCACCGAAGGAAATATTTACTTTTACGTCCGAATTGTTGTATTTAGAACTTGTCATGGACATATTCAACAAATTGACCGAAAATGTTCAAACTTGGTAGGGGGTTGGGTGGCCGAATGGTTAGCGTACACCTGATGTATCAAATGGCCTGCCATTGAGTCAACTGGTGTGGTTTCGAATCCCTGGTTGTACATGGCAAGGAGAAGGGTCGCCTGTCCAACCTCGTGGATTTTCCCTGGGTACTCCGGTTTCCTCCCACTGCTAAAGACAAATACACGCAAACGAATTATTGAAATAAAATTAAACCATATGTTTATCCCGAAATGACCTAGTTTGTGTCGAGTGGACCTTAGTAAACCCCAGTTCTATCTATCTCAAACTTGGTGTAGGTGTAAGCAGAGATAATCAATTTTAAAATTTTCTAAATTGTCTCCCCTTGGTGAAATTAAGAATCAAATTTTTCAAAAAAATCGTCGAAATAAAGGTCAGAATGACATAATTTTATATTCGATACTAGACAAGTAATTACTGATTCGTAGACAAAACATGGAGTTTGTCGATCGAACCGGAAGTGCCACCATCTTGAAACGTGAAAAAACAATAGAACTTTTGTGATATTGCACTTACAGACATGGGAGTTACATTTTCTGAATCCTAGAAGGAAAACCTAAAAAAACGTTCAGAGCAGAATTTTGATTTAGGTCAGCTGACGGTCGCCATTTTGAAGTGAATATGAAACAGTGAAAAATCGACATTTACGGACTTGTAAACCAACACAATAAGTAATATGTTCAATGGGTCTCCTATGTCTAAAATTTAATACATTTAATACAAAGTTGTTTACGAGTGAAAAATCACATTAATTTCGCTAGATTGTGACCGATTTTAATGATTTATTTTTTCTTGTTCGGATTATTTAAATGACCCATGACATGTGACAGGAAGTGACTGTGAATATGAAAGCTTTCATATCTGCATGGGACAGTGGTATATCTAGTTATTATTTTTTTGTGTGTGTTTTATCCACAAATCGGATTTCTCAGAATCTAACCATAGGATCTTTCTGAAACTTTTACCTATCCCCCCACAAAATGGGTGGTGGTTGTTGATTAAATATATTTTCAAAACGTTTTACGTATCCGAAATCACCGAATTTTACGAACGAATGCATTTGACCTACAATGCTGTAACTGTGTGACTATTTGACCTATTTTACTAAATCTTTTTTCTTTGAGTACCTTGAGACAATTACTTTAAATCTGCAGTTTCAGATTTTCGAAAATCCGTCGCTGTCATTTCGAACCGGAAGTTGAGACCAACTTGACAACTTCTTTAATAGTTGTACGATTTTCATGAAATTTAATATGTAAGTAGATCTCACCGATGCAACTTTAAAGATGTCCTTAGAAATTTTCTAAATTATCTCCCCTTGGTGAAATTAAGGATCAAAACTTTAAAAAAAATGACCTGATTTTTTTTTTTGTTACCAGATAAGTAAATACTGATTCGTACACAAAATATTGAGTTTGTGACTTGAACCGGAAGTGCCGCCATCTTGAAACGTGAAAAATCACTAAGGCTTTTGCGATATTTTACTTACAGATATGGGAGTTACATTTTCGGAATCCTTGAAGGAATGCCTAAAAATCTATCGGATCAGAATTTTGATTTCGGTCACGTGATGGTCAGCATTTCGAACTGAATATTAGAAAAGGTGAAAAATCGACATTAACGAGCACGTAAATGAAAGCAATAGGCCGTAGTTTGTAGAATATGTCTCCTGTTTCCAAAATGAATACATTTCTGGATAGCCGGGATCAGGGTCGAAATATTGTCTTTGATGTTTTTCGTGCCGATAAAGTTGTTTACGAGTGAAAAATCATAAAAACTTCGGTATATTTTGACCGATTTATAATGGGTTTTTTTTCTTGATGAGATTATTTACATGACCCATGACATGTGACAGGAAGTGACTGTGAATATGAAAGCTTTAATATCTGCTTTGCAGATCTAGTTATTAAGCTTTCATATTTCATATCAAAGCTTATTGTTTCTGTTAAGATTATTAAGCTTTCATATTACATATGAAAGCTTATTGTTTTTGTTAAGATTATTAAGCTTTCATATGTATTACATATGAAAGCTTATTGTTTCTGTTAAGATTAATTAAGCTTTCATATTACATATGAAAGCTTATTGTTTTTGTTAAGATTATTATTAAGCTTTCATATTACACATGAAAGCTTATTGTTTTTGTTAAGATTATTGTTATTAAGCTTTCATATTACATATGAAAGCTTATTGTTTTTGTTAAGATTATTATTAAGCTTTCATATGTATTACATATGAAAGCTTATTGTTTCTGTTAAAGTTATTATTAAGCTTTCATATTACATATGAAAGCTTATTGTTTTTGTTAAGATTATTAAGCTTTCATATTACATATGAAAGCTTATTGTTTCTGTTAAGATTATTATTATTTTTTTTTTGTGTATTTTCTGCAAATCGGATTTCTCAGAATCTAACCATGGGATCTTTCTAAAACTTTGACCTACCCCCCCAAAAATGGGGTGCGAACGTTGTTTAAATATATTTTCAAAACGTTTTACTAATCCGAAATCACCGAATTTTACGAACGAAAAAACTGACAATGCATAGTCGTAACTTTGTTATTTTTTGACCGATTTTACAAATTCTTTTTTCTTTGAATACCTTGAAAAAAATCATTTTCATCTGCAGTTTCACATTTTCGAATTTCGAAAATTCGTCGCTGTGATTTCGAACCGGAAGTTTAGACCAATTTGACAACTTCTTTAATAGTTGTACGATTTTCATGAAATTTAGTATACAAGTAGATCTTACCGATGGGACTTCAGAAATATAATTAGAAATTTTCTAAATTATCTCCCCTTGGTGAAATTAAGGATCAAAGTTTTCAAAAAAATCGTCGAAATATAGGTCAGAATGACCTAATTTTTTTTTTCGATACTAGACAAGGAATTACTGATTCGTACACAAAATATGGAGTTTGTCGATCGAACCGGAAGTGTCACCATCTTTAAACGTGAAAAATCAAAAAGGCTTTTTTGCTATTTTACTTACAGACTCGGGAGTTATATTTTCGGAATCCTTGAAGGAATGCCTAAAAATCTATCGGATCCGAATTTTGATTTCGGTCATGTGATGGTCACAATTTTGAATTGAAAATGAAAAATAGAAACAATTTGAAAGGCCCGGACTTCGGAACACAATAACTCTCCTTCTTATTAAGCTAGAATGTTCAAACTTGGTGTAGACGTTCACTAGGTCAATGTTATGATTGAGTTCAAAGATGAGCATTTTCTGCTTAGGGTAAGCAGAGATAAGCATGCTGATTTGTTGATTCTTTAGGGCACGATAACTTCGGTTATAATGAAGGGAGGGCGGTGAAACTTTTGTCAATAGAGAGTCTAATAGGTAGCCTGTTGTGAGAAATGATTGTATCATTTTTTTTAAATATCAGGGATAGCCGAAAAAAAAGAGATTGAAAATCCAAAAAGTCGTATTTTTACAATTTGGAGCATGTTTAGAGGTCTTTCTCGTAAAGTCAACATACTATTTTTTGGGAACTTCTTCTACAAAGAGTCTTATTGGTAGTCTTTTATATGAAACCATCGATCAACAGTCCAACATATCAGGAGTAGAAGAACAAAAGGATCGAACATTGAAAACGGCACCCTTTCATTGTTGAGCGAAACATGAAGTGTGGGTGACTACAATCTACGCATTTAGTCATCGTATAGAGCTTATTCAACAGTATCGAATTCCAACTGCTTAGGGATATTTTACGTGCACTCCAATGTGTACACGGGAACTTGGTTTTTCGTCCCATCCGAAGGACTAGACAGCTGTGCTTGTCAGGCCCTCCGTTCTGCCTTACTGACAAGGGAACCACGCCGGGAAATCGAGATGAACTTTCTCTGTGCAGAACTTTCAATTCAGGCAAAACGTTTATTGCATACGATTAAGCTGGTCAGTTGGAGCTTATTTTCAAAAGTTTTGTAATAATCGGTTGGTAATTAAAGTACCGTGCACATTAAACTGTTAAAACAGAAAATTTCGCCCGGTTGAAATGTTTCTTGCTATAAGTCGGCAATTTTCCGAATTCAGGGAGGCTGGATGGCTGAATGGTTAGCATGTGCTCGCTGTATCGTAACCTTTGTCATTGAGTCAACGGGCGTCGTTTCGATCTCCAGGTTGCACGTGACATGGTGTATGATGTCCAACCTCGTGGGTTTTCTCCGTGTTCTTCGGTTTCCTCCCAACGGCTAAAGACCAGTACGTGCAAGGGGAGTTTTTAAATAAAATTAAAAAACATATGTTAGTCCCGAAATGACCTAGTTTGTGTCGAATGGACGTTAGGCCGCATTTCTCTCTTTCTCTTTTTAAAGTTTTGTAATAATCGGTTGGTAATCAAAGGTACTGTTAAAGTGATAAAACAGAAAATTTCGCCCGGTTGTAATGTTTCTCACTTTAAATTCAGCAATTTGTCGATTTTAAGGGGCAAACGTTTATTGCGAACGATTAAGCTGGTCAGGGGGAGCTTATTTTTAAAAGTTTTGTAATATTCGCTTGATAACTAAAGGTACCGTGCAAATTAAACTGTTAAAATAGAAAATTTGGCCCGGTTGAAATGTTTCTCGCTGTAGGTCAGCAATTTGCCGATTTTAGGGAGGTTGCGTGGCTGAATGGTTAGCACGTGCGCTCTGTATCATAACGTCTGTCATTGAGTCAACTGTCCTTGTTTCGATTTCTTGGTTGTACGTGACAAGGAGTATGATCGCCTTACCAACCTCGTAGGCCGTAACGCCGCTGCCCGGGTAAAATTTCCCTCATTGCACACTTTATGGCGTATGCCCGTCTTCATTAGCCCATTATAGGAGCAGAACAGTAGGACGTTAAACCCCATTCAATTTCATTTCATTTTCTCTATGTTGCTTATTTATTATAGTGGATAAATATTTTTCTGGTTCTAGCATTTAATTTCTGCATAGAAATCTCTGGCCAGTTTTTTTTATTGCAGAGTGCCATTCTTGTATATTGCAGTCTATGACCCTTTGTTTAAAACATGCTTAAGAAGTCGTCACGATTTCCTACTTATAACCAAACATATTGGAAACCATAATTATATAACCTATCTTGGAAGCCCGATTACAGCTATACAAGTTTCAGTTATTTCCCTTTAGTTTAAAGATTATTTTTTTGCCCGGGTGCAATGTTTCTCACTACATTTAAATTTGTAACTTTGTGAGTTTTTGACCGATTTTGATATTATGTCTTTATAATTTTCCAAATCTACATATTTAACGTACATATTCAAACAGTTGAGTTCAACCTGATTCAAAAAGTTTTAGTTTTGTTCAATGTTATCTCATTCATCCCGATTACAGCAACACAAGTATCAGTTATTTCCCTTTAGTTTTCAGATTACTCAATGTTTCATACTATATTTAGACTTGTAACTTCGCGAGTTTTTGACCAATTTTGATAGTTTGTTATTCTTATCCTTTTATTTGAGATACTTGATATAATCGATGACACGTGACGATGAATATGAAAGCTTTCATATCTGCATGGGACAGTAGCAGATCTAGTTTATCATTTTTTTTGTGTCATTTCTGCAAATCGGATTTCTCAGAATCTAACCATGGGATCTTTCTGAAACTTTGACCTACCCCCCCAAAACTGAGTGGCAGTTTTTGATTAAATATATTTTCAAAACGTTTTACGAATTCGAAATCACAGAATTTTACGAACGAGTGAATTTGACCTGCATTACTGTAACTCTGTGACTATTTGACCTATTTTACTAATTCTTTTTTCTTTGAGTACCTTGACAAAAATTATTTTCAACTGCAGTTTCAGATTTTCGAATTTCGAAAATTCGTCGCTGTGATTTCGAACCGGAAGTTGAGACCAACTTGACAACTTCTTTAATAGTTGTACGATTTTCATGAAATTTAGTATGTAAGTAGATCTTACCCATGTGACTTCAAAAATATAAATAGAAATTTTCTAAATTATCTCCCCTTGGTGAAATTAAGGATGAAATTTTTCAAAAAAATCGAAGAAATATAGGTCAGAATGACCTGATGTTTTTTTTTTGGATACTAGATAAGTAAATATTGATTCGTACACAAAATATTGAGTTTGTGGATTGAACCGGAAGTGCCGCCATCTTGAAACGTGAAAAATCACAAAGGCTTTTTTGCTATTTTACTTACAGACACGGGAGTTATATTTTCTGAATCCTTCAAGGATGGCCTAAAAAACGTTCGGAGTAGAATTTTGATTTAGGTCAATTGATGGTCGCCATTTTGAAGTGAAAGTGAAAAATAGAAGCAATTTGAAGGGCCGAGAATTTGGAACACAATAACTCTCCTTCTAATTGAGCTAGAATGTTCAAACTTGGTCTAGACGTTCACTAGGTCACTGTCTTGATTGAGTTCAAAGATGAGCATTTTTGCCTAGGGTAAGCAGAGATAAGCAAGCTGATTTGTTGATTTTTTAGGGCACGATAACTTTGGTTATAATGAAGGGAGGGCGATGAAACTCTTGTCAATCGAGAGTCTAATAGCTAACCTGTTGTGTGAAATCATTGTATCATTTTTTCTTAAATGTCCGGGGTAGCCGAAAAAAAGAGATTGAAAATCCAAAAAGTCGTATTTTTACAATTTGGAGCATGTTTAGAGGTCTTTCTCCTATAGTCAAAATGTGTTTCCTGCAAATCGGATTTCTCAGAATCTAACCATAGGATGTTTCTGAAACTTTGACCTACCCCACCAAAAATGGATGGTGAGTATTGATTAAATATATTTTCAAAACGTTTTAAGCTTTCGAACGAATGAATTTGACCTGCATTACTGTAACTCTGTGATTATTTGACCTATTTTACCAATTCTTTTTTCTTTGAGTACCTTGACAAAAATCATTTTCAACTGCAGTTTCAGATTTCCGAATTTCGAAAATTCGTCGCTGTGACTTCGAACCGGAAGTTGAGACCAACTTGAAAACTTCTTTGATAGTTGTACGATTTTCATGAAATTTAGAATGTAAGTAGATGTTACCGATGCAACTTTAAAGATGTCCTTAGAAATTTTCTAAATTATCTCCCCTTGGTGAAATTAAGGATCAAAGTTTTAAAAAAAATCGAAGAAATATACGTCAGAATGACCTGATTTTTTTTTTGATACCAGATAAGTAAATACTGATTCGTACACAAAATGTTGAGTTTGTGACTTGAACCGGAAGTGTCGCCATCTTGAAACGTGAAAAATCACTAAGGCTTTTGCGATATTTTACTTACAGACATGGGAGTTACATTTTCGGAATCCTTGAAGGAATGCCTAAAAATCTAACGGATCAGAATTTTGATTTCGGTCACGTGATGGTCAGCATTTCGAACTGAATATTAGAAAAGGTGAAAAATCGATATTAATGAGCACGTAAATGAAAGCAATAGGCCGTAGTTTGGAGAATATGTCTCCTATTTCCAAAATGAATACATTTCTGGATAGCCGGGATGAGGGTCGAAATATTGTTCTTTGAAAATGTCACATTTTCGAATTTTGTCTTTGATGTTTTTCGTCCCGATAAAGTTGTTTACGAGTGAAAAATCATAAAAACTTCGCTACATTGTGACCGATTTTAATGATTTTTTTTTCTTGATGAGATTATTTACATGACCCATGACATGTGACAGGAAGTGACTGTGAATATGAAAGCTTTAATATCTGCTTTCCAGATCTAGTTAAGCTTTCATATTTCATATGAAAGCTTATTGTTTCTGTTAAGATTATTATTATTTTTTTTTGTGTTTTTCCTGCAAATCGGATTTCATAGAATCTATCCATAGGATGTTTCTGAAACTTTGACCTACCCCCCCAAAAATGGGTGGTGGCTGTTGATTAAATATATTTTCAAAACGTTTTGCGAATTCGAAATCACCGAATTTTACGAACGAAAAAACTGACAATGCATAGTCGTAACTTTGCTATTTTTTGACCGATTTTACTAATTCTTTTTTCTTTGAATACCCTGAAAATAATCATTTTCGTCTGCAGTTTCACATTTTCGAATTTCGAAAATTCGTCGCTGTGATTTCGAACCGAAAGTTTAGACCAATTTGACAACTTCTTTAATAGTTGTACGATTTTCATGAAATTTAGTATGTAAGTAGATCTTACCGATGTGACTTCAAAAATATAATGAGAAATTTTCTAAATTATCTCCCCTTGGTGAAATTAAGGATCAAAGTTTTCAAAAAAATCGAAGAAATATAGGTCAGAATGACCTAAAAAAAAATTTCGATACTCGACAAGTAATTACTGATTCCTACACAAAATATGGAGTTTGTCGATTGAACCGGAAGTGCCACCATCTTGAAACATGAAAAATCCCTAAGGCTTTTTTGCTATTTTACTTACAGACACGGGAGTTATATTTTCTGAATCCTTGAAGGATGGCCCAAAAATCGCAGGGAGCAGAATTTTGATTTAGGTTAACTGATGGTTGCCATTTTGAAGTGAATATGAAAAGTAGTAGCAATTTGAAGGGCCGAGATTTTGAAACACAATAACCCTCCTTCTAATTGAGATAGAATGTTCAATATTGGTGTAGACGTTCACTATGTCAATGTCATGATTGAGTGCAAAGATGAGCATTTTCTGCCTAGGGTAAGCAGAGATAAGCATGCTGATTTGTTGATTCTTTAGGGCACAATAACTTCGGTTATAATGAAGGGAGGGTGGTGAAACTCTTGTCAATCGAGAGTCTAATACCTATCCTGTTGTGTGAAATCATTGTATCATTTTGTTTAAATATCAGGGGTAGCAGAAAAAAGAGATCGAAAATCCAAAAAGTCGTATTTTTACGATTTGGAGCATTTTTAAAGGTTCTTTTCTCTTAAAGTCAACATAATATTTTTGGGGAACTTCTTCTACAAAGAGTCTTATCGGTAGTCTTTTATATGAAACCATCGATCAACAGTCCAAAATATCAGGAGTAGAAGAATAAAAGGATCGAAAATTGAAAACGGCACCCTTTCATTGTTAAGCAAAACATGCAGTGTGGGTGGCTACAATCTGCACATTTAGTCATCGTATACAGCTTATTCAACAGTATCGAATTCCAACTGCTAAGGGATCTTTTACGTGCACTCCAATGTGTACACGGCGGGTTGGGGGACACGCCAGAAAATCGAGATGAACTTTCTCGGCCAATGCAGGCATCGAAAACCCGACCTCCTGGTTAGCAGGCCAACGCCTTAGCCACATAGTGTGGACACCCATCGTACATTTCATCCGTCAAATCAAAGCATTTCATTGCATTAGACCAATAATTAATTATTCTTAATTTAAAACTTTATTTTAATATTAGTCTGGCATTATTAAATCCTAATTTTATTGGTCTTATTTAAAATTAAACTTTCATTTAACTATGAACAACCCATAACGTGTTTCTTTAAAACATTTGAATACTCTAAAACAGTAGCTCAACCTTTTGACCTAATCTCATTAATTTACCATTTTGTTGCGAGCGACTTGTTATTCTTCCTATATGACATATTGCACGTGTCTGATTTCAAAGGGGTGTTGGGTGGCTGAATTGTTAGCACGCGCGCCTGTCATTGAGTTAACTAGCGTGTTTTCGAATGCCCGGTTGTACGTGACAAGGAGTAAGGTCGCCTGTCCAACCTGCCATTTTTAATTTTTTCCCGCCATTTTCATTTCATTTTCTCATCCGTCTCATTACAGTAATACAAGTTTCAGTTATTTCCCTTTAGTTTTCAGATTATTGTTATGCCTGGGTGCAATGTTTCATACTATATTTAGACTTGTAACTTCGCCAGTTTTTGACCAATTTTGATAATTTTTTCTTCTTATCCTTTTATTTAGGATACTTGATACAATCAATGACACGTGACGATGAATATGAAAGCTTTCATATCTGCATGGGACAGTAGCAGATCTAGTTATTATTTTTTTGTGTGTAGTTTCTGCAAATCGGATTTCTCAGAATCTAACCATATATGAAAGCTTTCATATCTGCATGGGACAGTAGCAGATCTAGTTATTATTTTTTTTGTGTGTAGTTTCTGCAAATCGGATTTCTCAGAATCTAACCATGGAATCTTTCTGAAACTTTGACCTACCCCCCCCCCCACCAAAATGGGGTGCGAACGTTGTTTAAATATATTTTCAAAACGTTTTACGAATCCGAATTCACCGAATTTTACGAACGAAAAAACTGACAATGCATAGTCGTAACTTTGTTATTTTTTGACCGATTTTACTCATTCTTTTTTCTTTAAATACCTTGAAAAAAATCATTTTCATCTGCAGTTTCACATTTTCGAATTTCGAAAATTCGTCGCTGTCATTTCGAACCGGAAATTTAGACCAATTTGACAACTTCTTTAATAGTTGTACGATTTTCATGAAATTTAGTATATAAGTAGATCTTACCGATGTGACTTCAAAAATATAATTAGAAATTTTCTAAATTATCTCCCCATGACGAAATTAAGGATCAAATTTTTCAAAAAAATCAAAGAAATATAGGTCAGAATAAACTAATTTTTTTTTCGATACTAGACAAGTAATTACTGATTCGTACACAAAATATGAAGTTTGTAGATCGGGCCGGAAGTGCCACCATTTTGGAGTCATATTTTCTGAATCCTTGAAGGATGGCCTAAAAAACGTTGGGAGTATAATTTTTATTTAGGTCAATTGATGGTCGCCATTTTGAAGTGAATGTGAAAAATAGAAGCAATTTGAATGGCCGAGAATTTGAAACACAATAACTCTCCTTCAAAGATTATTATTATTATTATTATTACAGCATATTTATAGTGCACCCTTTCATATAACATGTTCAGGGGCACTTTACAAAGTGACAATGTAATCATAAATAAACAACAAGATGTTAACGATTGCATACAGAGTCAGTTAAAAGCCTGATTAAATAAATGTGTTTTAAGTTGTTTTTTAAAAGAATATAGAGATGTACAACATCTTAAACTAAATGGTAGATTATTTCATAAAACAGGTGCTTGATAACTAAAAGAGCGCTGACCATAAGAGACTAGTTGAATAGTTTGGGGCTTTAAAAGTAGTTTATCTGACGTACGTAATGTTCGGCCGGGTGTATAAAGTTCTAAAAGATCTGAGAGGTAAACAGGAGCTAGATTATTTAAGCATTTAAAAGTAAGCAACAAAATCTTAAAATCAATTCGATATTTAACAGGTAACCAGTGTAAATTGTATAAAACAGGAGTTATGTGGTCACATTTTTTAGTTAAAGTAACAAGTCTAGCAGCAGTATTCTGTACTTTTTGTAATTTATCTATAAGCTTTAACGGTAAACCAACTAAAAGTGAATTAAAGTTATCTAATCGAGAAGTGACAAGAGAATTAACAAGTGACTTAGTGGCCTCTTCAGTTACAAATTTACGTATTTTACCTATATTTCTAATATTAAAATAGCACAATTTACAAATATTATTTACTTGAGCTCCCATAAGCATAGAACTATCAAAGATTGCGCCAATATTACGAGCAGAATCAGATGAAAATATATCACAATTACCTATTACAACAGGGGGATTATCATCTGCAAATTTCCTTAAGTGATGTCTTGAGCCTAATAACAAATATTCAGTTTTATCATCATTTAATTTTAGAAAGTTCTTTGACATCCATTTTCTAATTTCACTAATACAGTTCTCAAGTTGCAGTTTTGATAAATTGAAAGAGGATGGACAATTAGGTTTAAATGAAATATATAATTGAGTATCATCGGCATACAAGTGAAAGCTGAGACCATATTTTCTAACAATATCACCTAATGGCGACGTATAGAGGGTAAATAAAATCGGTCCAAGAACTGAACCCTGGGGAACCCCAGATGACAAAACAGATTCAGAAGACGATTTACAATTAACTAAAATACACTGTTTTCTACCCACAAGATAGCTTTCTAAAAGATTTAATGCAGAGCCACAAATACCGAATTTAAACTGTAGTCTGCGTAGAAGAATGGAATGGTCCACTGTGTCGAAAGCAGCAGATAGATCCAATAAAATTAAAAATGTACATTTTCTATTATCAATTTCCATCAAAATATCATTTGAAACCCGGGTTAAGGCTGTTTCGGTGCTGTGAAATTGTTTATAAGCACTTTGAAATGGTTCATACAAACAGTTATCATCTAGATGGGCCTTTATCTGAGAAGCAATACATTTCTCTAATATTTTAGAAATAAAACTTAAGTTAGAGACAGGTCTGTAATTTTTAAAAATATTAGGATCCAGTGTAGACTTTTTAATTAAAGGGGTAACATAAGCTTGCTTGAAAATGTTGGGAGCAGTAGAGGATGATATGCAAGAATTAATAATATTAGTGAAAACTGGAATAACTTCGTCTAGACAGTCCTTAAGAACAGGAGTCGGAATAGGAACTAATGAACAAGATTTAGGAGCAGACGATTTAATTAACTTTAAAACAAAAGATTCACTAACCAAATTAAATTTTTCTAAATAAACAGAGTTTTCTAACTTATCAAAATCATGAGCGTTAAAGTCAATAGTTTTATTTAAATCATCAAGTTCAGTTCGTATTTTCTGTATTTTAATTTGAAAGAAATCAGAGAATAAATTCGCAAGTTCAGCATCATTATCATTATCCGGGAGAATAGTTCGCTCAGCATTATAATCCAAAAGGGAATTCACAACTTTATACAGGTCTTTTTGTCTGTGTTCGCCATTTTCTATTTTATCAGAGTAAAATTTAATTTTAGTGTCTTCAATTAATTTATTCACATTGTTTTTTTAAAGATTTATAAATCTGTTTATGGACATGTAGATTTGTTTTACGCCATAGATGTTCGGCCTTATTACGATCCCTTTTGGCTTCTAAAATAGACTCATTAAACCACTGCGTATTGGGACGAATGGTAAATGTTTTTGTTTGAAGAGGCACAAGTGAGTCCAAAATTTCAGCAAGTTTAGAGTGGTATTGGGTTGCCTTCTCTTGTACATCTTGAATATGTTGAATGTCATTGAAGTCCGAGTTGACTATTTCCGCTTTAAATTTAGTAATGTCAAGTGATTTAAACCTTCGATATATTACAGTCTTTCTTGTTGGTTGTGGTTTCTGGATCTTTAGATTAAAACTTGCCGGGAAATGATCAGATATTAATTTGTCAGAGACAGAGAGATTATCCAGTTTAATATCACATGGATTAGTTATAACAAGATCGAGAATATGTCCACCATTATGGGTAGAAGAAGAAACATGTTGTGTTAGAGATCTATTATTCAACATTTCACAAAAGTCAACCGCGGCAGGGTCATTAGAATCATCAATGCATTTGACCTACAATGCTGTAACTTTGTGACTATTTGACCTATTTAATTAATTCTTTTTTCTATTATGAGTACCTTGAGACATTTACTTCAAATCTGCTATTTCGGATTTTCGAATTTCGAAAATTCGTTGCTGTGATTTCGAACCGGAAGTTTAGACCAACTCGACAACTTCTTTAATAGTTGTACGATTTTCATGAAATTTAATATGTAAGTAGACCTTAATGATGCGACTTGAAAAATGACTTTAGAAATTTTGTAAATTATCTCCACTTGGAGAAATTGAGGATCGAAATTTTCAAAAAAAATCGACGAAATATAGGTCAGATCATCTTGAATTTTTTTTACTTACTAGCTACGAGACCACTGATTCGTACACAAAAAATGGAGTTTGTAGTTCAACCCGAAAGTGCCACCATCTTGAAATGTAAAAACCTCAAACGCCATTTTGCTATTTTACATACAGACACGGGGGTTATGTTTTCTGAATCCTTGAAGGGATGGCTATAAAATGTTGGCAGTAGAATTTTGATTTCAGTCAATGGATAGTCACCATATTGAATTGAATATCAGAAATAGTGAAAAATGGACATTAACGGGCATGTAAATTATCAGAATAGACCGTAGTTTGTTGAATTCGTTTCCTATCTTTGAAATTAATACATTTGGGGATAGCCCGGCTCGTTGTCGAAATTTTGGTATTTGCAAATTTCAAAATTTCAAATTTCGCCTTTGGTGTTTTCCGTGCCGACAAAGTTGTTTTCGCGTGAATAACTCCGATTAACAGCTTGAAAATAATCAAATAGATCGCAGATTCGCGATTTCGTCTCAAATCTGGGAAATGAATACATTTCTGGTTAGCCTCCTTTCAAAAATGGGTGGTGGCCTTGGAATCAATATATTTTCAAAACGTTTTGCCAATCCAAAATCACGGAAAACAACTGATGAAAAGATTGAGCTTGACAGCTGTGTTAGTTCGTGATTTTGTGATCTATTTTACTTTTCTGGTTAGCCTCCTTTCAAAAATGGGTGGTGGCCTTGGTATCAATATATTTTCAAAAGGTTTTGCGAATCAAAAATCACCGAAAATAACTGATGAAAAAATTGAGATTGGATGGAAACTATATAGAAAAATAAAAGGAAACATCAACATTATATAGGTCTTGCACACATAGGCTTAGAACTTTGCAGCCAGTCCTCTTGAAATTGAATAGGTTTGATTTGATATAATTATTTGTTTTCTATTTTAAAACTATCTAAAAAAAAATTTGTAATCATTTATGTTATTGATTTAGATTAATACTGTTATATTTTGTACATTTTAACACATTCATCGATTAATAATGGTTTGCATAGTCATCGTATAGAGCTTATTCAACAGTATCGAATTCCAACTGCTTGGGAATATTTTACGTGCACTCCAATGTGAACACGGGATCTTGGTTTTTCGTCCCATCCATAGGTTAGTCCCGAAATTACCTAGTTTGTGTCGAATGGACGTTAAGCCGCATTTCTCTCTTTCTCTTTTATTTTTAAAGTTTTGTAATAATCGGTTGTACTGTACTGTACTGTAAAAGTGATAAAACAGAAAATTTCGCCCGGTTTTGTGTGTGAATTAGTTTTATTTATCGTCCGCTTTCACCGAGGTGATATCGCCCGGTTGTAATGTTTCTCACTTTAAGGTCAGCAATTTGCCCATTTTACGAGGCAAACGTTTATTGCGAACGATTAAGCTGGTCAGGGGGAGCTTATTTTTAAAAGTTTTGTAATATTCGGTTGATAATTAAAGGTACCGTGCAAATTAAAACTGTTAAAATAGAAAATTTCGCCCGGTTGAAATGTTTCTCGCTGTAGGTCAGCAATTTGCCAAATTTAGGGAGGTTGCGTGGCTGAATGGGATCTGTATCGTAACGTCTGTCATTGAGTCAACTGGCGTTGTTTCGATTGAAATGCCCGGTTGAATTGTTTCTTGCTATAAGTCAGCAATTTCCCGATTTTAGGGAGCCTGAATGGCTGAATGGTTAGCATGTGCGCGCTGTATCGTAACGTCTGTCATTGAGTCAACCGGCGTCGTTTCGATTTCCAGGTTGCACGTGACATGGAGTATGGTGTCCAACCTCGTGGGTTTTCTCCGTGTCCTTCGGTTTCCTCCCACGGCTAAAGACCTGTACGCGCAAGGAAAGTTTTTCAATAAAATTAAAAGACATATGTTAGTCCCGAAATGACCTCGTTTGTTTCGAATGGACGTTAAGCCGCATTTTTCTCTTTCTCTTTTATTTTTAAAGTTTTGTATTAATCGGTTGGTAATCAATGGTACTGTAAAAGTGATAAAACAGAAAATTTCGCCCGGTTGTAATTTTTCTCACTTTAAAGTCAGCAATTTGCCGATTTTAAGAGGCAAACGTTTATTGCGAACGATTAAGCTGGTCAGGGGGAGCTTATTTTTTAAAGTTTTGTAATATTCGAAAATTCGTCGCTGTGATTTCGAACCGGAAGTTGAGACCAACTTGACAACTTCTTTAATAGTTGTACGATTTTCATGAAATTTAGTATGTAACTAGACTTTACTGATGCGACTTGAAAAATGACTTTTAAAATTTTCTAAATTATCTCCCCTTGGTGAAATTAAGAATCAAATTTTTCAAAAAAATCGTCGAAATAAAAGTCAGAATGACCTAATTTTTTTTTCGATACTAGACAAGTAATTACTGATTCGTACACAAAACATGGAGTTTGTCGATCGAACCGGAAGTGCCACCATCTTGAAACGTGAAAAAACAATAGAACTTTTGCGATATTGCACTTACAGACATGGGAGTTACATTTTATGAATCCTTGAAGGAAAACCTAAAAAACGTTCAGAGCAGAATTTTGATTTAGGTCAGCTGATGGTCGCCATTTTGAAGTGAATAAGAAACATAGTGAAAAATCGACATTTACAGACTTGTAAACAAACACAATAGGGCATAGTATGTTCAATGCGTCTCCTATGTCTAAAATTTAATACATTTCAATTTCAGGATAGGCGGGATACGGGTCGAATTTTTGGTATTTGAATATTTCAAAAATTCGAATTTCGCCTTTGATGTTTTTCGTGCCGACAAAGTTGTTTACGAATGAAAAATCACATTAATTTCGCTAGATTGTGACCGATTTTAATGATTTATTTTTTCTTGTTCGGATTATTTATATGACCCATGACATGTGACAGGAAGTGATAGTGAATATGAAAGCTTTCATATCTGCATGGGACAGTAGCAGATCTAGTTAGGCTTTCAGACCTTCGTCTGAAAGACTATTGTTTTTAAAAAGATTATTATTAGGCTTTTAGACTTTCGGGGGGTTGGGATGGCCTAGTGGTCTAGAGTGCCGCGCTTCGACCTCTAGCTGGCCGGTCACCTCTGGCTTGCGGCTGTGGTTTCGAGCCCTGGTATGAGCGTATGTGGCATGGAGATAGGGGCGCCTTCTCAACCTCGTGGGTTTCCTCCGGGCACTCCGGTTTCCTCCCACGGCTAAAGACCCCTACGCGCAAGCGAATTATTGAAATAAAATTGAAACCGTATGTTAGTCCCGAAATGACCTGGTTGTGTTGAGTGGACGTTAAACCCCATTTCTCTCTCTCTCTCTCTCTTTAGACTTTCGTCTGACAGACTATTGTTTTTACTAAAATTATTATTATTATTGGGTTTCACACTGCGTAGCTTGTGTGAAACACTATTGTTTTTGTTAAAATTATTATTCTTATTAGGGTTTCACACTGCGTAGCTTGTGTGAAACACTATTGTTTTTGTTAAAATTATTATTCTTATTAGGCTTTCAGACTTTCGTCTGAAAGCCTATTGAGATTACTAAAATTATTAGGCTTTCAGACTTTCGTCTGAAAGCCTATTGAGATTACTAAAATTATTATTTTTAAGCTTTCATATTACATATGAAAGCTTATTGTTTTTGTTAAGATTATTAAGCTTTCATATTACATATGAAAGCTTATTGTTTTTGTTAAGATTATTATTGTTATTATTAAGCTTTCATATTACATATGAAAGCTTATTGTTTCTGTTAAGATTATTATTATTTTTTTTTGTGTATTTTCTGCAAATCGGATTTCTCAGAATCTAACCATGGGATCTTTCTAAAACTTTGACCTACCCCCCCAAAAATGGGGTGCGAACGTTGTTTAAATATATTTTCAAAACGTTTTACGAATCCGAAATCACCGAATTTTACGAACGAAAAAACTGACAATGCATAGTCGTAACTTTGTTATTTTTTGACCGATTTTACTAATTCTTTTTTTTTTGAATACCTTGAAAAAAATCATTTTCATCTGCAGTTTCACATTTTCGAATTTCGAAAATTCGTCGCTGTGATTTCGAACCGGAAGTTTAGACCAATTTGACAACTTCTTTAATAGTTGTACGATTTTCATGAAATTTAGTATACAAGTAGATCTTACCGATGTGACTTCAGAAATATAATTAGAAATTTTCTAAATTATCTCCCCTTGGTGAAATTAAGGATCAAAGTTTTCAAAAAAATCGTCGAAATATAGGTCAGAATGACCTAATTTTTTTTTTCGATACTAGACAAGGAATTACTGGTTCGTACACAAAATATGGAGTTTGTCGATCGAACCGGAAGTGCCACCATCTTTAAACGTGAAAAATCAAAAAGGCTTTTTTGCTATTTTACTTACAGACTCGGGAGTTATATTTTCGGAATCCTTGAAGGAATGCCTAAAAATCTATCGGATCCGAATTTTGATTTCGGTCATGTGATGGTCACAATTTTGAATTGAAAATGAAAAATAGAAACAATTTGAAAGGCCCGGACTTCGGAACACAATAACTCTCCTTCTAATTAAGCTAGAATGTTCAAACTTGGTGTAGACGTTCACTAGGTCAATGTTATGATTGAGTTCAAAGATGAGCATTTTCTGCTTAGGGTAAGCAGAGATAAGCATGCTGATTTGTTGATTCTTTAGGGCACGATAACTTCGGTTATAATGAAGGGAGGGCGATGAAACTTTTGTCAATAGAGAGTCTAATAGGTAGCCTGTTGTGAGAAATGATTGTATCATTTTTTTTAAATATCAGGGATAGCCGAAAAAAAGAGATTGAAAATCCAAAAAGTCGTATTTTTACAATTTGGAGCATGTTTAGAGGTCTTTCTCGTAAAGTCAACATACTATTTTTTGGGAACTTCTTCTACAAAGAGTCTTATTGGTAGTCTTTTATATGAAACCATCGATCAACAGTCCAACATATCAGGAGTAGAAGAACAAAAGGATCGAACATTGAAAACGGCACCCTTTCATTGTTGAGCGAAACATGAAGTGTGGGTGACTACAATCTACGCATTTAGTCATCGTATAGAGCTTATTCAACAGTATCGAATTCCAACTGCTTAGGGATATTTTACGTGCACTCCAATGTGTACACGGGACCTTGGTTTTTCGTCCCATCTGAAGGACTAGACAGCTGTGCTTGTCAGGCCCTCCGTTCTGCCTTACTGACAAGGGAACCACGCCGGGAAATCGAGATGAACTTTCTCTGTGCAGAACTTTCAATTCAGGCAAAACGTTTATTGCATACGATTAAGCTGGTCAGTTGGAGCTTATTTTCAAACGTTTTGTAATAATCGGTTGGTAATTAAAGTACCGTGCACATTAAACTGTTAAAACAGAAAATTTCGCCCGGTTGAAATGTTTCTTGCTATAAGTCGGCAATTTTCCGAATTCAGGGAGGCTGGATGGCTGAATGGTTAGCATGTGCTCGCTGTATCGTAACCTTTGTCATTGAGTCAACGGGCGTCGTTTCGATCTCCAGGTTGCACGTGACATGGTGTATGATGTCCAACCTCGTGGGTTTTCTCCGTGTTCTTCGGTTTCCTCCCAACGGCTAAAGACCAGTACGTGCAAGGGGAGTTTTTAAATAAAATTAAAAAACATATGTTAGTCCCGAAATGACCTAGTTTGTGTCGAATGGACGTTAGGCCGCATTTCTCTCTTTCTCTTTTTAAAGTTTTGTAATAATCGGTTGGTAATCAAAGGTACTGTTAAAGTGATAAAACAGAAAATTTCGCCCGGTTGTAATGTTTCTCACTTTAAATTCAGCAATTTGTCGATTTTAAGGGGCAAACGTTTATTGCGAACGATTAAGCTGGTCAGGGGGAGCTTATTTTTAAAAGTTTTGTAATATTCGCTTGATAACTAAAGGTACCGTGCAAATTAAACTGTTAAAATAGAAAATTTGGCCCGGTTGAAATGTTTCTCGCTGTAGGTCAGCAATTTGCCGATTTTACGGAGGTTGCGTGGCTGAATGGTTAGCACGTGCGCTCTGTATCATAACGTCTGTCATTGAGTCAACTGTCCTTGTTTCGATTTCTTGGTTGTACGTGACAAGGAGTATGATCGCCTTACCAACCTCGTAGGCCGTAACGCCGCTACCCGGGTAAAATTTCCCTCATTGCACACTTTATGGCGTATGCCCGTCTTCATTAGCCCATTATAGGAGCAGAACAGTAGGACGTTAAACCCCATTCAATTTCATTTCATTTTCTCTATGTTGCTTATTTATTATAGTGGATAAATATTTTTCTGGTTCTAGCATTTAATTTCTGCATAGAAATCTCTGGCCAGTTTTTTTTATTGCAGAGTGCCATTCTTGTATATTGCAGTCTATGACCCTTTGTTTAAAACATGCTTAAGAAGTCGTCACGATTTCCTACTTATAACCAAACATATTGGAAACCATAATTATATAACCTATCTTGGAAGCCCGATTACAGCTATACAAGTTTCAGTTATTTCCCTTTAGTTTAAAGATTATTTTTTTGCCCGGGTGCAATGTTTCTCACTACATTTAAATTTGTAACTTTGTGAGTTTTTGACCGATTTTGATATTATGTCTTTATAATTTTCCAAATCTACATATTTAACGTACATATTCAAACAGTTGAGTTCAACCTTATTCAAAAAGTTTTAGTTTTGTTCAAAGTTATCTCATTCATCCCGATTACAGCAACACAAGTATCAGTTATTTCCCTTTAGTTTTCAGATTACTCAATGTTTCATACTATATTTAGACTTGTAACTTCGCGAGTTTTTGACCAATTTTGATAGTTTGTTATTCTTATCCTTTTATTTGAGATACTTGATATAATCGATGACACGTGACGATGAATATGAAAGCTTTCATATCTGCATGGGACAGTAGCAGATCTAGTTATTATTTTTTTTTTTGTGTCATTTCTGCAAATCGGATTTCTCAGAATCTAACCATGGGATCTTTCTGAAACTTTGACCTACCCCCCCAAAACTGGGTGGCAGTTTTTGATTAAATATATTTTCAAAACGTTTTACGAATTCGAAATCACAGAATTTTACGAACGAGTGAATTTGACCTGCATTACTGTAACTCTGTGACTATTTGACCTATTTTACTAATTCTTTTTTCTTTGAGTACCTTGACAAAAATCATTTTCAACTGCAGTTTCAGATTTTCGAATTTCGAAAATTCGTCGCTGTGATTTCGAACCGGAAGTTGAGACCAACTTGACAACTTCTTTAATAGTTCTACGATTTTCATGAAATTTAGTATGTAAGTAGATCTTAACCATGTGACTTCAAAAATATAAATAGAAATTTTCTAAATTATCTCCCCTTGGTGAAATTAAGGATCAAAGTTTTCAAAAAAATCGAAGAAATATGGGTCAGAATGACCTGATTTTTTTTTTGGATACTAGATAAGTAAATACTGATTCGTACACAAAATATTGAGTTTGTGGGTTGAACCGGAAGTGCCGCCATCTTGAAACGTGAAAAATCACAAAGGCTTTTTTGCTATTTTACTTACAGACACGGGAGTTATATTTTCTGAATCCTTGAAGGATGGCCTAAAAAACGTTCGGAGTAGAATTTTGATTTAGGTCATTTGATGGTCGCCATTTTGAAGTGAAAGTGAAAAATAGAAGCAATTTGAAGGGCCGAGAATTTGGAACACAATAACTCTCCTTCTAATTGAGCTAGAATGTTCAAACTTGGTGTAGACGTTCACTAGGTCACTGTCTTGATTGAGTTCAAAGATGAGCATTTTCTGCCTAGGGTAAGCAGAGATAAGCAAGCTGGTTTGTTGATTCTTTAGGGCACGATAACTTTGGTTATAATGAAGGGAGGGCGATCAAACTCTTGTCAATCGAGAGTCTAATAGCTAACCTGTTGTGTGAAATCATTGTATCATTTTTTCTTAAATGTCCGGGGTAGCCGAAAAAAAGAGATTGAAAATCCAAAGAGTCGTATTTTTACAATTTAGAGCATGTTTAAAGGTCTTTCTCGTAAAGTCAACATGTGTTTCCTGCAAATCGTTTTTCTCAGAATCTAACCATAGGATGTTTCTGAAACTTTGACCTACCCCCCCAAAAATGGGTGGTGAGTATTGATTAAATATATTTTCAAAACGTTTAAAGCATTCGAAGTCACCGAATTTTACGAACGAGTGAATTTGACCTGCATTACTGTAACTCTGTGACTATTTGACCTATTTTACTAATTCTTTTTTCTTTGAGTACCATGACAAAAATCATTTTCAACTGCAGTTTCAGATTTTCGAAATTCGAAAATTCGTCGCTGTGATTTCGAACCGGAAGTTGAGACCAACTTGACAACTTCTTTAATAGTTGTACGATTTTCATGAAATTTAGTATGTAAGTAGATCTTACCGATGCAACTTTAAAGATGTCCTTAGAAATTTTCTAAATTATCTCCCCTTGGTGAAATTAGGGATCAAAGTTTTCAAAAAAATCGAAGAAATATAGGTCAGAATGACCTGATTTTTTTTTAGATTCTAGATAAGTAAATACTGATTCGTACACAAAATATTGAGTTTGTGGATCGAACCGGAAGTGCCGCCATCTTGAAACGTGAAAAATCACAAAGGCTTTTGCGATATTTTACTTACAGACATGGGAGTTACATTTTCGGAATCCTTGAAGGAATGCCTAAAAATCTATCAGATCAGAATTTTGATTTCGGTCATGTGATGGTCACCATTTCAAACTGAATATGAGAAAAGGTGAAAAATCGACATTAACGAGCTCGAGAATGAAAGCAATAGGCCGTAGTTTGGAGAATATGTCTCCTATTTCCAAAATGAATACATTTCTGGATAGCCGGGATCAGGGTCGAAATGTTGTTATTTGAAAATGTCACATTTTCGAATTTTGTCTTTGATGTTTTTCGTGCCGATAAAGTTGTTTACGATTGAAAAATCATAAAAACTTCGCTATATTTTGACCGATTTTAATGATTTTTTTTTTGTTGATGAGATTATTTACATGACCCATGACATGTGACAGGAAGTGACTATTAATATGAAAGCTTTAATATCTGCTTTGCAGATCTAGTTATTATTATTATTTTTTTTTTTGTGTCATTTCTGCAAATCGGATTTCTCAGAATCTAACCATGGGATCTTTCTGAAACTTTGACCTACCCCCCCAAAACTGGGTGGCAGTTTTTGATTAAATATATTTTCAAAACGTTTTACGAATTCGAAATCACAGAATTTTACGAACGAGTGAATTTGACCTGCATTACTGTAACTCTGTGACTATTTGACCTATTTTACTAATTCTTTTTTCTTTGAGTACCTTGACAAAAATCATTTTCAACTGCAGTTTCAGATTTTCGAATTTCGAAAATTCGTCGCTGTGATTTCGAACCGGAAGTTGAGACCAACTTGACAACTTCTTTAATAGTTCTACGATTTTCATGAAATTTAGTATGTAAGTAGATCTTACCCATGTGACTTCAAAAATAGAAATAGAAATTTTCTAAATTATCTTCCCTTGGTGAAATTAAGGATCAAAGTTTTCAAAAAAATCGAAGAAATATAGGTCAGAATGACCTGATGTTTTTTTGGGATACTAGATAAGTAAATACTGATTCGTACCCAAAATATTGAGTTTGTGGATTGAACCGGAAGTGCCGCCATCTTGAAACGTGAAAAATCACAAAGGCTTTTTTGATATTTTGCTTACAGACACGGGAGTTATATTTTCTGAATCCTTCAAGGATGGCCTAAAAAACGTTCGGAGTAGAATTTTGATTTATATCAATTGATGGTCGCCATTTTGAAGTGAAAGTGAAAAATAGAAGCAATTTGAAGGGCCGAGAATTTGGAACACAATAACTCTCCTTCTAATTGAGCTAGAATGTTCAAACTTGGTGTAGACGTTCACTAGGTCACTGACTTGATTGAGTTCAAAGATGAGCATTTTCTGCTTAGGGTAAGCAGAGATAAGCAAGCTGATTTGTTGATTCTTTAGGGCACGATAACTTTGGTTATAATGAAGGGAGGGCGATGAAACTCTTGTCAATCGAGAGTCTAATAGCTAACCTGTTGTGTGAAATCATTGTATCATTTTTTCTTAAATGTCCGGGGTAGCCGAAAAAAAGAGATTGAAAATCCAAATAGTCGTATTTTTACAATTTAGAGCATGTTTAAAGGTCTTTCTCGTAAAGTCAACATGTGTTTCCTGCAAATCGGATTTCTCAGAATCTAGCCATAGGATGTTTCTGAAACTTTGACCTACCCACCCAAAAATGAGTGGTGAGTATTGATTAAATATATTTTCAAAACGTTTAAAGCATTCGAAATCACCGAATTTTACGAACGAGTGAATTTGACCTGCATTACTGTAACTCTTTGACTATTTGACCTATTTTACTAATTCTTTTTTCTTTGAGTACCCTGACAAAAATCATTTTCAACTGCAGTTTCAGATTTTCGAATTTCGAAAATTCGTCGCTGTGATTTCGAACCGGAAGTTGAGACCAACTTGACAACTTCTTTAATAGTTGTACGATTTTCATGAAATTTAGAATGTAAGTAGATCTTACCGATGTAACTTTAAAGATGTCCTTAGAAATTTTCTAAATTATCTCCCCTTGGTGAAATTAGGGATCAAAGTTTTCAAAAAAATCGAAGAAATATAGGTCAGAATGACCTGATTTTTTTTTGGATACTAGGTAAGTAAATACTGATTCCTACACAAATTATTGAGTTTGTGGATCGAACCGGAAGTGCCGTCATCTTGAAACGTGAAAAATCACAAAGGCTTTTGCGATAGTTTACTTACAAACATGGGAGTTACATTTTCGGAATCCTTGAAGGAATGCCTAAAAATCTATCGGATCAGAATTTTGATTTCGGTCACGTGATGGTCACCATTTCGAACTGAATATGAGAAAAGGTGAAAAATCGACATTAACGAGCATGTGAATGAAAGTAATAGGCCGTAGTTTGGAGAATATGTCTCCTATTTCCAAAATGAATACATTTCTGGATAGCCGGGATCAGGGTCGAAATATTGCTATTTGAAAATGTCACATTTTCGAATTTTGTCTTTGATGTTTTTCGTGCCGATAAAGTTGTTTACGATTGAAAAAATCATAAAAACTTCGCTATATTTTGACCGATTTTAATGATTTTTTTTTGTTGATGAGATTATTTACATGACCCATGACATGTGACAGGAAGTGACTGTTAATAGGAAAGCTTTAATATCTGCTTTGCAGATCTAGTTAAGCTTTCATATGTATTACATATGAAAGCTTATTGTTTCTGTTAAAGTTATTAAGCTTTCATATGTATTACATATGAAAGCTTATTGTTTCTGTTAAGATTAATATTATTATTAAGCTTTCATATGTATTACATATGAAAGCTTATTGTTTCTGTTAAAGTTATTATTATTATTATTTTTTTTTTTTGTGTGTTTTCTGCAAATCGGATTTCTCAGAATCTATCCATAGGATCTTTCTGAAATTTTGACCTACCCCCCCAAAAATGGGGTGCGAACCTTGATTAAATGTATTTTCAAAACGTTTTACGAATCCGAAATCACCGAATTTTACGAACGAAAAAACTGACAATGCATAGTCGTAACTTTGTTATTTTTTGACCGATTTTACTAATTCTTTTTTCTTTGAATACCTTGAAAAAAATCGTTTTCATCTGCAGTTTCACATTTTCGAATTTCGAAAATTCGTCGCTGTGATTTCGAACCGGAAGTTTAGACCAATTTGACAACTTCTTTAATAGTTGTACGATTTTCATGAAATTTAGTATACAAGTAGATCTTACCGATGTGACTTCAAAAATATAATTAGAAATTTTCTAAATTATCTCCCCTTGGTGAAATTAAGGATCAAAGTTTTCAAAAAAATCGTCGAAATATAGGTCAGAATGACCTAAAAAAAATTTTCGATACTCGACAAGTAATTACTGATTCCTACACAAAATATGGAGTTTGTCGATCGAACCGGAAGTGCCACCATCTTGAAACATGAAAAATCCCTAAGGCTTTTTTGCTATTTTACTTACAGACACGGGAGTTATATTTTCTGAATCCTTGAAGGATGGCCCAAAAATCGTAGGGAGCAGAATTTTGATTTCGGTCACGTGATGGTCACCATTTTGAATTGAAAATGAAAAGTAGTAGCAATTTGAAGGGCCGAGACTTTGAAACACAATAACTCTCCTTCTAATTGAGCTAGAATGTTCAAACTTGGTGTAGACGTTCACTAGGACAATGTCATGATTGAGTTCAAAGATGAGCATTTTCTGCCTAGGGTAAGCAGAGATAGGCATGCTGATTTGTTGATTCTTTAGGGCACGATAACTTCGGTTATAATGAAGGGAGGGCTGTGAAACTTTTGTCAATAGAGAGTCCAATAGCTAGCCTGTTGTGTGAAATCATTGTATCATTTATTTTAAATATCAGGGATAGGCGAAAAAAAGAGATTGAAAATCCAAAAAGTCGTATTTTTACAATTTGGAGCATGTTTAGAGGTCTTTCTCGTAATGTCAACTTAATATTTTTTGGGAACTTCTTCTACAAAGAGTCTTATTGGTAGTCTTTTATATAAAACCATCGATCAACAATCCAACATATCAGGAGTAGAAGAACAAAAGGATCGAACATTGAAAACGGCATCCTTTCATTGTTAAGCGAAACATGCAGTGTGGGTGACTACAATCTACACATTTAGTCATCGTATACAGCTTATTCAACAGTATCGAATTCCAACTGCTTAGGGATATTTTTTTCGTCCCATCCGAACGACTAGACAGCTGTGCTTGTCAGGCCCTCCGTTCTGCCTCACTGACAACGGGGAACCACGCCGGGAAATCAAGATGAACTTTTTCCGTGCAGAACTTTCAATTCAGGCCAAACGTTTATTGCATACGATTAAGCTGGTCAGTTGGAGCATATTTTCAAAAGTTTAGTAATAATCGGTTGGTAATTAAAGTACCGTGCACATTAAACTGTTAAAACAGAAAATTTCGCCCAGTTGAAATGTTTCTTGCTATAAGTCAGCAATTTTCCGAATTCAGGGAGGCTGAATGGCTGAATGGTTAGCATGTGCGCGCTGTATCGTAACGTCTGTCATTGAGTCAACGGGCGTCGTTTCGATCTCCAGGTTGCACGTGACATGGAGTATGATGTCCAACCTCGTGGGTTTTCTCCGTGTCCTTCGGTTTCGTCCCAACGGCTAAAGACCAGTAAGCGCAAGGGGAGTTTTTAAATAAAATTAAAAAACATATGTTAGTCACGAAATGACCTAGTTTGTGTCTAATGGACATTAGGCCGCATTTCTCTCTTTCTCTTTTATTTTTAAAGTTTTGTAATAAACGGTTGGTAATCAAAGGTACTGTAAAAGTGATAAAACAGAAAATTTCGCCCGGTTGTAATGTTTCTCACTTTAAAGTCAGCAATTTGCCGATTTTAAGGGGCAAACGTTTATTGCGAACGATTAAGCTGGTCAAGGGGAGCTTATTTTTAAAAGTTTTGTAATATTCGGTTGATAACTAAAGGTACCGTGCAAATTAAACTGTTAAAATAGAAAATTTGGCCCGGTTGAACTGTTTCTCGCTGCAGGTCAGCAATTTGCCGATTTAAGGGAGGTTGCGTGGCTGAATAACGTCTGTCTTTGAGTCAACTGGCGTTGTTTCGATTTCTTGGTTGTACGTGACAAGGAGTATGTTCGCCTGTCCAACTTCGTAGGCCGTAACGCCGCTGCCTGGGTAAAATTTCCCTCATTGCACACTTTATGGCATATGCCCGTCTTCATTAGCCCATTTTAGGAGCAGAACAGTAGGACGTTAAACCCCATTCAATTTCATTTCATTTTCTCTATGTTGCTTATTTATTATAGTGGATAAATATTTTTCTGGTTCTAGCAATTATTTAATTTCTGCATAGAAATCTTGCTTTGGCCAGTTTTTTTTATTGCAGAGTGCCATTCTTGTATAATTCAGTCTATGATCCTTTGTTTAAAACATGCTTAAGAAGTCGTCACGACTTCCTACTTATAACCAAACATATTGGAAATATTAGTCTAGCATTATTAAATCCTAATTTTATTGGTCTTATTTAAAATTAAACTTTCATTTAACTATGAACAACCCTTAACGTGTCTCTTTAAAACTATTAAATACTCTAAAACAGTAGCTCAATCTTTTGACCTAAACTCATTAATTTACCATTTTCTTGTGAGCGACTTCTTATTCTTCCTATATGACATATTGCACGTGTCTGATTTCAAAGGGGGGTTGGGTGGCTGAATGGTTAGCACGCGCGCCTGTCATTGAGTTAACTAGCGTGTTTTCAAATGCCCGGTTGTACGTGACAAGGAGTAAGGTCGCCTGTCCAACCTGCCATTTTTAATTTGTTTTTCCCGCCATTTTCATTTCATTTTCTCATCCGTCTCATTACAGTAATACAAGTTTCAGTTATTTCCCTTTAGTTTTCAGATTATTGTTATGCCTGGGTGCAATGTTTCATACTATATTTAGACTTGTAACTTCGAGAGTTTTTGACCAATTTTGATAATTTTTTCTTCTTATCCTTTTATTTAGGATACTTGATACAATCAATGACACGTGACGATGAATATGAAAGCTTTCATATCTGCATGGGACAGTAGCAGATCTAGTTATTATTTTTTTTTTTGTGTATTTTCTGCAAATCGGATTTCTCAGAATCTAACCATGGGATCTTTCTGAAACTTTGACCTACCCCCCCAAAAATGGGGTGCGAACGTTGATTAAATATATTTTCAAAACGTTTTACGAATCCGAAATCACCGAATTTTACGAACGAAAAAACTGACAATGCATAGTCGTAACTTTGTTATTTTTTGACCGATTTTACTAATTCTTTTTTCTTTGAATACCTTGAAAAAAATCGTTTTCATCTGCAGTTTCACATTTTCGAATTTCGAAAATTCGTCGCTGTGATTTCGAACCGGAAGTTTAGACCAATTTGACAACTTCTTTAATAGTTGTACGATTTTCATGAAATTTAGTATACAAGTAGATCTTACCGATGTGACTTCAAAAATATAATTAGAAATTTTCTAAATTATCTCCCCTTGGTGAAATTAAGGATCAAAATTTTCAAAAAAATCGTCGAAATATAGGTCAGAATGACCTAAAAAAATTTTTCGATACTCGACAAGTAATTACTGATTCCTACACAAAATATGGAGTTTGTCGATCGAACCGGAAGTGCCACCATCTTGAAACATGAAAAATCCCTAAGGCTTTTTTGCTATTTTACTTACAGACACGGGAGTTATATTTTCTGAATCCTTGAAGGATGGCCCAAAAATCGTAGGGAGCAGAATTTTGATTTCGGTCACGTGATGGTCACCATTTTGAATTGAAAATGAAAAGTAGTAGCAATTTGAAGGGCCGAGACTTTGAAACACAATAACTCTCCTTCTAATTGAGCTAGAATGATCAAACTTGGTGTAGACGTTCACTAGGTCAATGTCATGGTTGAGTTCAAAGATGAGCATTTTCTGCCTAGGGTAAGCAGAGATAGGCATGCTGATTTGTTGATTCTTTAGGGCACGATAACTTCGGTTATAATGAAGGGAGGGCTGTGAAACTTTTGTCAATAGAGAGTCCAATAGCTAGCCTGTTGTGTGAAATCATTGTATCATTTATTTTAAATATCAGGGATAGGCGAAAAAAAGAGATTGAAAATCCAAAAAGTCGTATTTTTACAATTTGGAGCATGTTTAGAGGTCTTTCTCGTAATGTCAACTTAATATTTTTTGGGAACTTCTTCTACAAAGAGTCTTATTGGTAGTCTTTTATATAAAACCATCGATCAACAATCCAACATATCAGGAGTAGAAGAACAAAAGGATCGAACATTGAAAACGGCATCCTTTCATTGTTAAGCGAAACATGCAGTGTGGGTGACTACAATCTACACATTTAGTCATCGTATACAGCTTATTCAACAGTATCGAATTCCAACTGCTTAGGGATATTTTTTTCGTCCCATCCGAACGACTAGACAGCTGTGCTTGTCAGGCCCTCCGTTCTGCCTCACTGACAACGGGGAACCACGCCGGGAAATCAAGATGAACTTTTTCCGTGCAGAACTTTCAATTCAGGCCAAACGTTTATTGCATACGATTAAGCTGGTCAGTTGGAGCATATTTTCAAAAGTTTAGTAATAATCGGTTGGTAATTAAAGTACCGTGCACATTAAACTGTTAAAACAGAAAATTTCGCCCGGTTGAAATGTTTCTTGCTATAAGTCAGCAATTTTCCGAATTCAGGGAGGCTGAATGGCTGAATGGTTAGCATGTGCGCGCTGTATCGTAACGTCTGTCATTGAGTCAACGGGCGTCGTTTCGATCTCCAGGTTGCACGTGACATGGAGTATGATGTCCAACCTCGTGGGTTTTCTCCGTGTCCTTCGGTTTCCTCCCAACGGCTAAAGACCAGTAAGCGCAAGGGGAGTTTTTAAATAAAATTAAAAAACATATGTTAGTCACGAAATGACCTAGTTTGTGTCTAATGGACATTAGGCCGCATTTCTCTCTTTCTCTTTTATTTTTAAAGTTTTGTAATAAACGGTTGGTAATCAAAGGTACTGTAAAAGTGATAAAACAGAAAATTTCGCCCGGTTGTAATGTTTCTCACTTTAAAGTCAGCAATTTGCCAATTTTAAGGGGCAAACGTTTATTGCGAACGATTAGGCTGGTCAAGGGGAGCTTATTTTTAAAAGTTTTGTAATATTCGGTTGATAACTAAAGGTACCGTGCAAATTAAACTGTTAAAATAGAAAATTTGGCCCGGTTGAACTGTTTCTCGCTGCAGGTCAGCAATTTGCCGATTTTAGGGAGGTTGCGTGGCTATATAACGTCTGTCTTTGAGTCAACTGGCGTTGTTTCGATTTCTTGGTTGTACGTGACAAGGAGTATGTTCGCCTGTCCAACTTCGTAGGCCGTAACGCCGCTGCCCGGGTAAAATTTCCCTCATTGCACACTTTATGGCATATGCCCGTCTTCATTAGCCCATTTTAGGAGCAGAACAGTAGGACGTTAAACCCCATTCAATTTCATTTCATTTTCTCTATGTTGCTTATTTATTATAGTGGATAAATATTTTTCTGGTTCTAGCAATTATTTAATTTCTGCATAGAAATCTTGCTTTGGCCAGTTTTTTTTATTGCAGAGTGCCATTCTTGTATAATTCAGTCTATGATCCTTTGTTTAAAACATGCTTAAGAAGTCGTCACGATTTCCTACTTATAACCAAACATATTGGAAACCATAATTATATAACATATCTTGGAAGCCCGATTACAGCTATACAAGTTTCAGTTATTTCCCTTTAGTTTAAAGATTATTTTTTTGCCCGGGTGCATTGTTTCTCACTACATTTAAATTTGTAACTTTGTGAGTTTTTGACCGATTTTGATATTATGTCTTTATAATTTTCCAAATCTACATATTTAACGTACATATTCAAACAGTTGAGTTCAACCTGATTCAAAAAGTTTTAGTTTTGTTCAAAGTTATCTCATTCATCCCGATTACAGCAACACAAGTATCAGTTATTTCCCTTTAGTTTTCAGATTACTCAATGTTTCATACTATATTTAGACTTGTAACTTCGCGAGTTTTTGACCAATTTTGATAGTTTGTTATTCTTATCCTTTTATTTGAGATACTTGATATAATCGATGACACGTGACGATGAATATGAAAGCTTTCATATCTGCATGGGACAGTAGCAGATCTAGTTATTATTATTAGGCTTTCAGACTTTCGTCTGAAAGACTATTGTTTTTACTAAAATTATTATTATTATTAGGCTTTCAGACTTTCGTCTGAAAGACTATTGTTTTTACTAAAATTATTATTATTATTATTCTTATTATTATTATTTTTTTCCGCGGGAGCCTATTTCTCCATGATCGAAAACAGATATCGATCTGGAACAAACTTTTCTATCGGGAAAACATGTGGTGGCTAGTGCATAAACTATTTTTCAAACTTCTGCGCATACCGGAAGTGGCCGAACTTTGTAGGTTGTCATGATATTGAAAATCGGCCATAATTTCGCCAATTCTTTACCCATTTTTAATCAAATGACATTTTCGGAAACCCTGAATCTTTTGCGAGATAATGGCTATCTCACATTTTTCAATTTCGAACATTCGTCTATGACTTCTTTCGTTCGAAAATTGAAAAGACGTTGTTTATGAGACAATTTTTGTTATTTTTCAAAATTTTCAAATTTGACCTACATTTTTGGATTCCTGAAGCCCATCCGATTCCAGTAATATAAGTTTCATTCAGAGTTATCTCCCTTTATTTTTCGTTTTTTTTCGAATTTTCTACCCATTTTCAAACCCTTATATTTTTTGGAAAGGATAAATCGATATTTCTGAAACCTCTGGAACATAAAGCCATATAGTCAGACATCCGGATAAAGCAATTTCAACAACGATCCGTAAACCGGAAGTAGTCGAAAAAATTTCTGATGTTTGGGAAAAAATGCAAAAAATGGGTGCTTTGGGGAAAAACCTGATTATTTCGTCCGATATCAACGGATTAAAGAGATTAGGGTATCGTTGGGTTGCACGGGAATTGAAGTATCGTATGGTACCCATTTCATAAAGATACGACGACCCGGAAGTAAAATATCGCACACTGAAAATCAAGTATTTTCTGATTTGGAGCGTTTTTAGACGCCTTTATCTCGAAAACTGCTCCAGCGATTTATCTTAAACCTTCTCTATCGAGAGTCCCTTCGGTGGTCTTTAGCATGAAGCAATCCATTACAATCTTCCAATAATTGGAATAAGACAAAAAAGGGACTGAAAATCGAAAAAAGTCAAAAAATCGTGAAATTTTGGAAAATGCTTTCCTTTTTTTTTATTTTAAGAGATTTTCAAAAAAAAAAATATATATTTAAAAAGCTGACCTAATTACGATTCTAATGATGTATAATATGTATGCAGTTATTGAAATTTAATTTTCAATATTTTGACATTTTGACATTTTTAACAATTTTGAACATTGGATTTCTCAGAAGTATTTTATTTGATCGTATAGTGTCGTATATCATTAGAGAGCCTTTGTCCCATACAAACTCCAAAACTGGATGTGAAAACTACTCGACAATGATTCGTATACCGGAAGTAGTTCAAAAAACGAAGAAAAATGTAAAAAAGATGAAAAAAAAATGGAGCTCTTGTCAAAAGTTCGAATTCTTCGTCACATATTAGCGGACCAAAACAATTAAAGTATCGTTGGATAGTTCCATTAATAGACGATCGTATAACATCTAAATAACACGAATTTGATTCTTAGGAAATAAATTATGGTACGCCGAAAACTAAGTATTTTCCGTTTTGGAGCATTCCGAGACGCCTTTTTCTCGAAAACGACGCCTACGATTTTTCTTAAACATTTTTTACTCAGAGTCCTATCGGTGGCCTAGCGTGTGCATTTAATAATAAAAGCGTTGCAATATTATAGGTGGTCCAAAAATGACCTCAATCTTTGAAAAAAGTTGAAAAATCATTAAATTATTGAAAATGCTCTTTTATTTATCTTTTTTTCGAAAACTACTCAATGAATGTTTGTGACATTTCTGGTAAAGGAAGTTAAGTATCTAATCAACTAGTTAAAGCTATTCCGACAATGATCGAAAACCCGGAAGTAGTCGAAAAAATCTCCGATATTTTGAATTTTTTTTACATTTTTACAGAAAACTTTTTTATTTATGAATATTTTTTGATGGTAGTTCACACAGAGTTAAAGTATCACCCTACTTGAGCAGAAGTGAGAAAGAATTTTGTCTCAGTAATTTTCTTTAGTCGCCATTGGCTAATTTAGTTTTTCGTACCTAGATTAATTATTTATTGTTCGATTTGTATAAAACAAAGTGCATATGCTCCGTGATGTCAATTGTAATATTTTTTGTTACGGTGACATTTTTCTGCACGCAACGGAAGTGGCGTAATATTGACAAAAACTACAATTTTGAGAGTTAAGTACCACTTTTTGACAGCAAATATTATTTTTTTTCGAAAACTGATATAGCAAAAAGTATGCGCCCTGTAAAGGCGCATAAAATGTTTGGCTCAGATTCTTAAATTTCAATTTCATTTTCGGGCAATTTCGAATAAAATGTAAAAAAAAAGGTAAAATTCAGTTATTACAACCCATTCAACGTCTTTATATTTTGAACTATTTATTCATAACTTTCATAAACTCGTAGCCATAATCCAGACGAAGAGAATGTATGCCAAAAATAGTTTGTAATATGAGCAGTTGCCGAGAAATATGCAATTTTGCATGCATCACTTTTCAAGTTATTTTGCCTATGAAAGAGTAAATTATTATCCGATTTTCAATATTTTTCTTTTATTTGATGCCTAATGCCAATTTGGACTAGGTTAAGCCAATTTTACAGTTTCACTGTTACCGGAAATTACGTCATTTTGGCAAAAACTGTATTTTTAACCTAAAAAACAAATATTTTATTCAAATGAGTCTCTTTTATAATATTTTTAAAATTATGATATTTGAATCCCATCAACGAATAGCATGAACCCATACGATCATACAGATACCACAAAAAAGTTTCTAACTTGTACGGTTGCCGAGAAATAGACGATTTTCTACAAGTCACTTTTCAAGCTTTTTGGCCTATAAAAGTGTCAATTATTATTCAATTTTCATACAATTTTCACCATTTGATGCCTTATGCCATTTATGATTGCATTAAACTAATTTAAGATTTTTATTATCACCGGAAGTAATGTCTTTTTTGCAAAAACCGTATTTTTAGACTTCAAAACAAATATTTTTTTTAAGTGAGTTATATTTATTATTTGTTTAACGTTATAACGTTTGATTCTAATGGCCATTTAGATTGGATCAATATAATCATACTGATATCAAAAAATTGCTTCTAGCATATTCCCTTGTCGAGGAATAACCAATTTTCTAAGGATCACTTTTTAAGTTTTTTACCTTTTTAATTTCAGTTTATGGGTTCTAAGTTTATTATGTTATTGGCTGATATGTATAAAACAATTGTCAATTGCGAATTCTCAACTTATTTGTTATCGATAATGATTTCTTTTGGCACCGGAAGTTAAGTTTTTTTGCCAGATTTTACAATTTTGACCGGTGTATTTATTTGCAAGCAAATATTACTTTTACAAATCTGATAGAGGGTGTCACTGAATCATAACAACTACAGTATCGTTTGGTAGCTCGATGGATCGGCTATTGTATGACGCACTTCCTGTCTGATTCCTGAAAGCCGATTCAGCACTGCAGGTCTGCAGGTCTAGTTCTTATTATTATTATTTTTTTCCGCGGGAGCCTATTTCTCCATGATCGAAAACAGATATCGATCTGGAACAAACTTTTCTATTGGGAAAACATGTGGTGGCTAGTGCATAAACTACTTTTCAAACTTCTGCGCATACCGGAAGTGGCCGAACTTTGTAGGTTGTCATGATATTGAAAATCGGCCATAATTTCGTCAATTCTTTACCCATTTTTAAACAAATGACATTTTCGGAAACCCTGAATCTTTTGGGAGATAATGGCTATCTCACTTTTTTCAATTTCTAACATTTGTCTATGACTTCTATCGTTCGAAAATTGAAAAGACGTTGTTTATGAGACAATTTTTGTTATTTTTCAAAATTTGCAAATTTGACCTACATTTTTGGATTCCTGAAGTCCATCCGATTCCACTAATATAAGTTTCATTCAGAGTTATCTCCCTTTATTTTTCGATTTTTTTCGAATTTTCTACCCATTTTCAAACCCTTATATTTTTTGGAAAGGATAAATCGATATTTCTGAAACCCCTGGAACATAAAGCCATATAGTCAGACAGTCGGATAAAGCAATTTCAACAACGATCCGTAAACCGGAAGTAGTCGAAATAATTTCTGATGTTTGGAAAAAAATGCAAAAAATGGGTGCTTTGGGGAAAAACATGATTATTTCGTCCGATATCAACGGATTACAGAGATTAGGGTATCGTTGGGTTGCACGGGAATTCAAGTATCGTATGGTACCCATTTCATAAAGATACGATGACCCGGAAGTAAAATATCGCACGCTGAAAATCAAGTATTTTCTGATTTGGAGCGTTTTTAGACGCCTTTATCTCAAAAACTGCTCCAGCGATTTATCTTAAACCTTCTCTATCGAGATTCCCTTCGGTGGTCTTTAGCATGAAGCCATCCATTAAAATGTTCCAATAATTGGAATAGGACCAAAAACGGACTGAAAATCGAAAAAAGTCGAAAAATCGTGAAATTTTGGAAAATGCTCTACTATTTTTTTATTTTAAGAGATTTTCAAAAAAAGGATATAAATTTAAAAAGCTGACCTAATTACGATTCTAATGATGTATAATACGTATGCAGTTATTGAAATTTAATTTTCAATATTTTGACATTTTGACATTTTTAACACTTTTGAACATAGGATTTCTCAGAATTTTTTTATTTGATCGTATAGTGTAGTATACCATTAGAGAGTCCTGTTCCCATGCAAACTCCAAAACTGGATGTGAAAACTACTCGACAATGATTCGTATACCGGAAGTAGTTCAAAAAACAAAGAAAAATGTAAAAAAGATGAAAAAAAATTGGAGCTCTTGCCAAAAGTTCGAATTCTCCGTCACATATTACCGGACCAAAACAATTAAAGTGTCGTTGGATAGTTCTATTCATAGACGACCGTATAACATCTAAATAACACGAATTTGATTCTTAGGAAATAAATTATGGTACGCCGAAAACTAAGTATTTTCCGTTTTGGAGCATTCTGAGACGCCTTTTTCTCGAAAACGACGCCTACGATTTTTCTTAAACATTTTTTACTCAGAGTCCTATCGGTGGCCTAGCGTGTGCATCTAATAATAAAAGCGTAGCAATATCATAGGTTGTCCAAAAATGACCTCAATCTTTGAAAAAAGTTGAAAAATCATTAAATTATTGAAAATGCTCTTTTATTTATCTTTTTTTCTGAAATTACTCAGTGAATGTTTCTGAAATTTCTGGCACAGGAAGTTAGGTATCTAATCAACTTGTTAAAGCTATTACGACAAAGATCGAAAAACCGGAAGTAGTCGAAAAAATCTCCGATATTTTGAATTTTTTTTACATTTTTACAGAAATTCTTTTTATACATGAATATTTTTTCATGGTATTTTACACAGGGTTAAAGTATCACCCTACTTGAGCAGGAGTGATAAAGAATTTTGTCTCAGTATTTTGCGTTATCCGCCATTAGCTAATTTAGTTTTTCGTACCTAGATTAATTATTTATTGTTCGATTTGTATAAAACAAAGTGCATATGCTTCGTGATGTCAATTGTAATTTTGTTTGTTAAGGTGACATTTTTCTGCACGCAACGGAAGTGGCGTAATAGTAACAAAAACTACAATTTTGACAGTTAAGTACCACTTTTTGACAGCAAATATTATTTTTTTCGAAAACTGATATAACAAAAAGTATGCGCCCTGTAAAGGTGCATAAAATTTTGGGCTGAGATTCTTAAATTTCAATTTCATTTTCGGGCAGTTTCGATTAAAATGTAAAAAAAGTGTAAAATTCGGTTATTACAACCCATTCAACGTCTTCATATTTTGAACTATTTATTCGCAACTTTCATAAACTCGTAGCCATAATCCAGACGAAGAGAATGTATGCGAAAAATAGTTTGTAATATGAGCAGTTGCCGAGAAATATGCAATTTTGCATGCATCACTTTTCAAGTTATTTTGCCTATAAAATAGTAAATTATTATCCGATTTTCAATATTTTTCTTTTATTCGGTGCCTAATGCCAATTTGGACTAGGTTAAGCCAATTTTACAGTTTCACTGTTACTGGAAATGACGTCATTTTGGCAAAAACTGTATTTTTAACCTAAAAAACAAATATTTTATTCAAATGAGTCTTGTTTATAATATTTTTAAAATTATGATATTTGAATCCCATCACCGAATAGCATGAACCCATACGATCATACAGATACCACAAAAAAGTTTCTAACTTGTACGGTTGCCGAGAAATAGACGATTTTCTACAAGTCACTTTTCAAGCTTTTTGGTCTATAAAAGTGTCAATTATTATTCAATTTTCATACAATTTTCACCACGTGATGCCTTATGTCATTTATGATGGCAATGATCTGATTTAACATTTCCATTATCACCGGAAGTAATGTCATTTTTGCAAAAACCGTATTTTTAGACTGCAAAACAAAATTTTACTCCAAAATTAGATTTTGCGCGATCCGACCCAAGATGGCGTGATCAATGACAAATATTACGGGACGCTGAAGATCTACTATTTTCCTTTTTGGACTTTTATATGATATCAGAATGATACAAATTCGATGGTTAGGCAATAGATTATGAGATGCCGAAAATGTAGTATTTTCCTCTTTTTTTGGAGCCTTTTCAGACTCGTTTATCCCGAAAACTACTTCTATTTCACTTCTTAAACTTCTGTTACCCCGAGTCCTATCGGTCGCTTAGAGTATAAAGGTAAATTTAAAAGCATGTCAATGATATAAAGGACCCTGAAAGCCGATTCAGCACTGCTATGCAGGTCTAGTATTATTATTATTTTTCTTTATTGGGGGAAGCTAGATCTCAGAAACTATAAGAGATAAAGGTGTGAAGTTTGATTTTCTCTCGGGAAAATGGGTGGTGGTTACTCCTTAAAACTATTTTGAGATTTCTGCGCACAGCGGAAATGCTTGAAATCTTTAGCGTGCACAAAAATTGAAAATCGGCCATAATTCTGTTAATTCTCAATCGAATTTTCAGATATTTATATTTTTGGATAGCGGGAGATATTTCCGAGCAGATAGCAGTTGAAAAAGTTTGAATTTGGAAACTTTGTCGCTCTCATTTTTTTGGTGAACATTGGAAAATTTTCAAAAATTTGCTAAAATGTTTATTTTTGGGAATTTAGAAATTCTAATTACATTTTTGGATAGCTGACGTCAATCCGATTCCAACAATATAAGTTTTGTTTTGAAATGTTAACTTTGATTTTTCACTTTTTTTCGCATTTTGGTCAAAAACGGTAAGGCTTATTTTTTTAAAACCACTCCAACGATTTTTCTGAAACTTTGGTAAGATGAACAGAGATGTCTGAATTGTTCCTTAAACTATAAATGAAAATCCTCTAATCACCGGAAGTGGTCAAGAAAGGTATCTAAAGTTTGACAAAATTCAGAAAAATGGGTGCCTGTGCGACAAATAAGATGTATCGATTGGTTGTTTACCGAGTAGTTAAAGCATTATATCGTTTGATAGCCACGTGAATTATCTACAAGATGGTACTATAGCGACAAGTTTCTATCAAAAAATAAAAAAGTTATCTGAGTTTGAAAAGTAAGGTATTTTGCTATTTCGATCAACTTTAGACGCGTATTTCTCGAAAACGCCGCCTACGATTTTTTTAAAACTTTCTCATTCGAGAGTCTTATAGGTGGTGTATTGTGTGAAACCATTGTACAATTTCTCTAAATGTCATGAGTAGTCGAAAAACGAGATTGAAAATCCAAAACGTCGTATTTTTACCATTTGGAGCATTTTTAGTCGTCTTTTTCTCGAAAAGTCAACGTAATTTTTTTTTTGAACCTCTTCTACAGAGAGTTTTATCGGTAGTCTTAGGTATGAAACCATTGCGCAACAGTTATGAATATCAGAAGTATGAGAACAAAGGGATCGAAAATTGAAAACGTCACCTTTCATTGTTAAGCGAAACATGCAGTAAGAGTTGATACAATCTGTACGTATTAGCAACGTTTAGAGCACATTCAAAAGTCCCCCTTTCTCTCACAGTGACGATATTTGGGCAAAAAGTATTTCAACTTTGAGTCTTTACTTCTATTCAAAATAAGGGTATAGTGACCCTGTAGCAGAAATATTTGATTTATGTGTGTAATAATTAGTCTTTGAATTAATATTGTTTCTCCTTGGCTAAAATTACCTCATAGCCGTAATCATCTCGACACAAATCGACGGCTCCCGCTGTTTATAAGCAAATCCAATTTTTAAGAGGTTGCAGTTGTATCTTGCAGTAGTATCGTGCAGAAATACGAATATTGCACCGGTCGTAGAAAGTTTAATGTAGTTAGTGCCTGGACTCTTGTTTCTAATAAATACCTAATTTTTATATGTTGGTGACGTCAAATCTTTAACGTGCACGAAATCCGAAAATTGGCGATATTTTATTGAATATAAAATCAATTTTTGAACCAGTTACATATTTGAGTAGCTGACATGAAAACGCGATTCCGAAGTCTCGTGTACACATTGGTGTGACATCGACAAAAGGCCGAATTGGTCATAATTGGAACGTTTTGCATACGTATAATGCATATATAGAGAGATTTTTTTAAAAGTGGCAATATTTGAACAAAGGGTGTTTTAATAGTTACCAATATCTGTTACTGGTGCTTCTAGAGTGAAAATAATTGGTTTTAGTAAATAATAGTTAACCCCTGAAATTAATATCGCAGGATTTTTGTCTCCATGACGTCATCATTTGATACCAGTGAAAATAAACCTCTCTGTTGAAGCTATTTATAAGGAAGGCACTCCTCTGTATAAATGCTGAAAAATTAATGTTGAATGTATGATTCTGGGTTTTGGTTATTATTTGACACTTACGATACTTTTTTGTCCCATTCGGAAAACTCGTTTTTTTTATTCTCGTGTAGATCTCTGAAACTAAAACAGATAGAGTTTTGAATATTGATTTTTCCTATGTTTTAAACATTTAGTACTTAGAACTATTGCGAAAGTTGTGAACCAGACCGGAAGTGATGTAAATCTTTAACGTGCACGAATTAAAATCGGTTCTAATTATGTCAATTCCCAACCGATTTTCGAAAAAATTATATTTTTGTACAGCCGGGGATATGGCGGATGGGATAAAGGTCGAATTGAGATAACCATGTCGTTCTGAGTTGAGATAACCAGTTTGAGCATGGACTCTATCTGTAATAAATATTAAATTTTTATATGTTACAAGTAGTGACGTCAAATCTTTAACGTGCACGAAATCAGAAAATTGTAGATATTTCATTGAATATTTAATCAATTTTTGAACCAGTTGCATATTTGAGTAGTTGATATGGACGCGATTCCAAAGTCCCGTGTACACATTGGTGTGACATAGACAAAAGTCCGAGTTGGTCATAATCGCAACGTTTTGCCTACGTATAAAGCATTATATAGAGAGCTTTTTTTGAAAGAGGCAATATTTGAACTAAAGGTGTTTTACTGGTAACCAATATCTGGTAATGCTGCTTCTAGAGTGAAAATAATTCATTTTAGTCAATAACAGTTACTCCTGAAATTATTATCCCAGGTTTTTTGTCTACATGACGCCATCATATGATACCAGCGAAAATGACGCTATTTACCGAAACTATTTATAAGGAAGGCACCCCTCTGGACACATGTTGAAAAGTTGATGTTGAAAGGTATGATTCTTGGTTTTGGTTATTATCTGACACGATGGGTTTTTTTTTTGTCCCATTCGAAAAACTGTTTTTTTTTCATTCTCGTGTAGATCTCTGAAACTAAAGCAGATAGAGTTCTGAATAATGATTTTCCTATGTTTTAAGCAGTAAGTACTTAGAAGTTTTGCGAAAGTTCTGAACAGACCTGAAGTGAAGTAAATCTTTAACGTGCAAAAATGAAAATAGGTCCTAATAATCTCAATTCCCAACCGATTTTCTAAAAAGTTATATTTTTGTAGAGCCGGTGATATTGCGGATGCGATATAGGTCGAATTGCAATACCACGCAGTTCTCTTTTTTTCCTGAAAATTTAAAATTGTACTAAAATCGTATTTTTTTTTATTAGAATTTTTGCGTTTTTGATTGCGTATTTAGATTTCTGGCGTCTGTAGGATTCTACCGATCCAAGTTCATAATTTTGTAAATTGTTCAACTATATTTTTCACTTTCCTTCTATCGTAATGCGCATGCACAGAAAGTGTCAATATCTGAGTTGTTTAAGTCTGTGTGTGTGTGTGTGTGTTTTAAGGGGTGAGTGGTGGGCATTTTGTGCTGCCTTGGGGAAGGTGAAAGCCTTCAGCCTTGCAAGCAAGTCTAGTTAGGCTTTCAGACTTTCGTCTGAAAGCCTATTGAGATTACTAAAATTATTAAGCTTTCATATTACATATGAAAGCTTATTGTTTCTGTTAAGATTATTATTGTTATTTTTTTTTTGTGTTTTGTCCACAAATCGGATTTCTCAGAATCTAACGATAGGATCGTTCTGAAACTTTTACCTATCCCCCCAAAAATGGGTGGTGGCTGTTGATTAAATATATTTTCAAAACGTTTTACGAATCCGAAATCACCGAATTTTACGAACGAAAAAACTGACAATGCATACTCGTAACTTTGTTATTTTTTGACCGATTTTACTAATTCTTTTTTCTTTGAATACCTTGAAAAAAATCATTTTCATCTGCAGTTTCGCATTTTCCAATTTCGAAAATTCGTCGCTGTGATTTCGAACCGGAAGTTTAGACCAATTTGAGAACTTCTTTAATAGTTGTACGATTTTCATGAAATTTAGTGTAGAAGTAGATGCTACCGATGTGACTTCAAAAATATAATTAAAAATTTTCTAAATTATCTCCCCTTGACGAAATTAAGGATCAAAGTTTTCAAAAAAATCGTCGAAATATAGGTCAGAATGACCTAAATTTTTTTTTTGATACTAGACAAGTAATTACTGATTCGTACACAAAATATGGAGTTTGTCGATCGAACCGGAAGTGCCACCATCTTTAAACGTGAAAAATCAAAAAGGCTTTTTTGCTATTTTACTTACAGACTCGGGAGTTATATTTTCAGAATCCTTGAAGGAATGCCTAAAAATCTGTCGGATCCGAATTTTGATTTCGGTCACGTGATGGTCACCATTTTGAATTGAAAATGAAAAATAGAAGCAATTTGAAGGGCCGGGATTTTGGAACACAATAGCTCTCCTTCTAATTAAGCTACAATGTTCAAACTTGGTGTAGACGTTCACTAGGTCAATGTCATGATTGAGTTCAAAGATGAGCATTTTCTGCTAAGGGTAAGCAGAGATAAGCATGCTGATTTGTTGATTCTTTAGGGCACGATAACTTCGGTTATAATGAAGGGAGGGCGATGAAACTTTTGTCAATAGAGAGTCTAATAGCTAGCCTGTTGTTTGAAATCATTGTATCATTTTTTTTAAATATCAGGGATAGCCGAAAAAAAGAGATTGAAAATCCAAAAAGTCGTATTTTTACAATTTGGAGCATGTTTAGGGGTCTTTCTCGTAAAGTCAACATAATATTTTTGGGGAACTTCTTATTGGTAGTCTTTTATATGAAACCATCGATCAACAGTCCAACATATCAGGAGTAGAAGAACAAAAGGATCGAAAATTGAAAACGGCACCCTTTCATTGTTAAGCGAAACATGCAGTGTGGGTGACTACAATCTACACATTTAGTCATCGTATAGAGCTTATTCAACAGTATCGAATTCCAACTGCTTAGGGATATTTTACGTGCACTCCAATGTCTATACGGGAGCTTGGTTTTTCGTCCCATCCGAACGACTAGACAACTGTGCTTGTCAGGCCCTCCGTTCTGTCTCACTGACAACGGGGAACCACGCCGGGAAATCAAGATGAACTTTCTCCGTGCAGAACTTTCAATTCAGGCCAAACGTTTATTGCATACGATTAAGCTGGTCAGTTGGAGCTTATTTTCAAAAGTTTTGTAATTAAAGTACTGTGCACATTAAACTGTTAAAACAGAAAATTTCGCCCGGTTGAAATGTTTCTTGCTATAAGTCAGCAATTTTCCGAATTCAGTGAGGCTGAATGGCTGAATGGTTAGCATGTGCGCGCTGTATCGTAACGTCTGTCATTGAGTCAACGAGCGTCGTTTCGATCTCCAGGTTGCACGTGACATGAAGTATGATGTCCAACCTCGTGGGTTTTCTCCGTGTCCTTCGGTTTCCTCCCAACGGCTAAAGACCAGTAAGCGCAAGGGGAGTTTTTAAATAAAATTAAAAAAACATATGTTAGTCAAGAAATGACCTAGTTTGTGTCGAATGGACATTAGGCCGCATTTCTCTCTTTCTCTTTTATTTTTAAAGTTTTGTGATAATCGGTTGGTAATCAAAGGTACTGTAAAAGTGATAAAACAGAAAATTTCTCCCGGTTGTAATGTTTCTCACTTTAAAGTCAGCAATTTGCCGATTTTAAGGGGCAAACGTTTATTGCGAACGCTTAAGCTGCTCAGGGGGAGCTTATTTTTAAAAGTTTTGTAAAATTCGGATGATAACTAAAGGTACCGTGCAAATTAAACTGTTAAAATAGAAAATTTGGCCTGGTTGAAATGTTTCTCGCTGTAGGTCAGCAATTTGACGATTTTAGGGAGGTTGCGTGGCTGAATGGTTAGCACGTGCGTTCTGTATCATAACGTCTGTCATTGAGTCAACTGGCGTTGTTTCGATTTCTTGGTTGTACGTGACAAAGAGCATGGTCGCTGTCCGACCTCGTAGGCCGTAACGCCGCTGCCCGGGTAATATTTCCCTCATTGCACACTTTATGGCATATGCTCGTCTTCATTAGCCCATTTTAGGAGCTGAACAGTAGGACGTTAAACCCCATTCAATTTCATTTCATTTTGTCTATGTTGCTTATTTATTATAGTGGATAAATATTTTTCTGGTTCTAGCAATTATTTAATTTCTGCATAGAAATCTTGCTTTGGCCAGTTTTTTTATTGCAGAGTGCCATTCTTGTATAATTCAGTCTATGATCCTTTGTTTAAAACATGTTTAAGAAGTCGTCACGATTTCCTACTTATAACCAAACATATTCGAAATATTAGTCTGGCATTATTAAATCCTAATTTTATTGGTCTTATTTAAAATTAAACTTTCATTTAACTATGAACAACCCTTAACGTGTCTCTTTAAAACTATTAATTACACTAAAACAGTAGCTCAACCTTTTGACCTAAACTCATTAATTTACCATTTTGTTGTGAGCGACTTCTTATTCTTCCTATATGACATATTGCACGTGTCTGATTTCAAAGAGGGGGGGGGGGTGGCTGAATGGTTAGCACGCGCGCCTGTCATTGAGTTAACTAGCGTGTTTTCGAATGCCCGGTTGTACATGACAAGGAGTAAGGTCGCCTGTCCAACCTGCCATTTTTAATTTTTTTTCCCGCCATTTTCATTTCAATTTCTCATCTGTCTCATTACAGTAATACAAGTTTCAGTTATTTCCCTTTAGTTTTCAGATTATTGTTATGCCTGGGTGCAATGTTTCATACTATATTTAGACTTGTAACTTCGCGAATTTTTGACCAATTTTGATAATTTTTTCTTCAATGACACGTGACGATGAATATGAAAGCTTTCATATCTGCATGGGACAGTAGCAGATCTAGTTAGGCTTTCAGACTTTCGTCTGAAAGCCTATTGAGATTACTAAAATTATTATTTTTTTTATTATTATTCTTTTCCGCCGGAGCCTATTTCTCTATGATCGAAAAGAGATACCGATTTGCGGTCCATATTTCTATTGGGAAACCAGGTGGTGGCTACCCAATAAAGCAATTTTCAAACTTCTGCGCAGACCGGAAGTGGCCGAATTTTGAACGTTGGTAAAAAATTAAAAATCGGCCGTGGTTTCGTCAATTCTCTACCTATATTCAAACGAATCACATTTTTGGAAAGCCTGAGACTTTTCCGAGACAATAGCAATCTCACATTTTGCGATTTCGAAACTTCGTTGCTGACTTCTATCGTTCGAAAATCCTAAACACGTCGCCTACGAGACAATTTTTGTTATTTTTCAAAATTTTGAAATTTGACCTAGATTTTTGGATACCTGACGTCAATCCGATTCCAGTAATATAAGTTTCATTTAGAGTTACCGCCCTTTATTTTTCGATTTTTTTCGAATTTTCTACCCATTTTGTGAGCTGTGGTGTCGTTTTACAGCCAAAATGATGTTTCTGAAACTTATGGAACATGAAGTTATAGTCCAATACCAACTGATAAAGCAATTTCGACACGGATCTTTAAACCGGAAGTGGTCGAAATAATGTGCAATATTTTGAAAAAAATGCAAAAAATGGATGTTTTCGGGGAAAACGTGATGTCTCCGTCCGATATGAACGGATTAATCAAATTAAGGTACCATTGGGTGGCACGAGGATTGTACTATCGTATGATACCCAATTCATACGGATACTATGATCAGGCAGCAAAATATGGCACGCTGAAAATCAAGTATTTTCTGATTTTTAGCATTTTTCGACGCCTGTATCTTGAAAACTTAACCGCAACTTTTCTTTAAATTTTTTCTATCGAGAGTCCGTTCGGAGGTATTTTGCATGAAGCCATCCAAGAAGACTTTGAAATATCTGGAATAGGTGAAATAACGGACTGAAAATCGAAAAAAGTCGAAAAATCGTGAAATTTTGGAAAATGCTCTACTATTTTTTTATTTTAAGAGATTTTCAAAAAAGGATTGTATATTCAGATAGCTGACCTGATTACGATTCTAACGATGTATAATATGTATGTAGTTATTGAAATTTAATTTTCGATATTTTAAATTTTTTGCATTTTTGGCACTTTTGAACATAAGATTTCTCAGGGGCATTTTATCTGATCAGATAATGTAATATATCATTACAGAGCCCTGTGGCTATTTTAGTGCCCAAACCGGCTATTAAAACTATTCCGACAATAATAACCATACCGGAAGTATTCAAAAAATGAAAAAAAAAGGTTAAAAACATTGTTGCACTTGCGAAAAACTTGATTTCTCCCTTAGGTAATAGCGGACCAAAAGAACTAAGGTGTCGTTGGATAGCCCTATTAATGGACCATCATATGTTATCTAAATAATACGATTTCGATGGTAACGAAATAAATTATTGTATGCCAAAAATCTAGTATTTTCCGATTTTTTAACATTCTGAGACGCCCTTTTCTCGAAAACGACACCGCAGATTTTTCTTAAACTTTTCTTACTCAAAGTCCTATCGGTTGTCTATATAGTGAATCCAAAATGAAAAGCATTGAAATAATATAGGTGGTCCAAAAATGGCATCAAACTTTGAAAAAAATTGAAAAATCGTTAAATTTTTGTAAACGCTCTTTAATTTATCTTTTTTTCCAAAACTACCCAATGGATGTTTCTGACACTTCTGGTACAGAAAGTTAAGTATCCAAATAACTTCGTAAAGCTATCGCGACAATGATCGTAAAACCGGAAGTAGTCGAAGAAGTGTCCGATATTTTGAAAAAATTTTTTTTTTTTACGAAAACCTTTTTTATTTATGAATATTTTTTGATGGTATTTTACACAGGGTTAAAATATCATCCTACTTGAGCAGAAATGAGAAAAAAAATTGTCTCGGTAATTTGCGTTGGCCGCCATCGGCTAATTTAGTTTTTCGTACCCAGAAAAATTATTTATTGTTCGATTTGTATAAAACAAAGTTCATATGCTCCGTGGTCCCAATTGTATTTTTTTTGTTACGGTGAAATTTTTCTGTCGGCAACGGAAGTGACGTAATATTAACCAAAACTACAATTTTGACAGTTAGGTACCACTTCTTGAAAGCAAATATTATATTTTTTCAAAACTGATATAACTAAAAGGATGCACCCTGCAAAGGTGCACAAAATCCTTAGCTCAGATTTTTTAATTTCAATTTCATTTTCGGGCAATTTCGAATAAAATGTAAAATAAAGTGTAAAATTCAGTTATTTACAATTCATTCAGCGTCTTCATATTTTGAAACATTTATTTGTAATTTTCATAAACTCGTAGCAATAATCCAGACGAAGAGAATGTATGCGAAAATAAGTTTGTAATATGAGCAGTTGCCGAGAAATATGCAATTTTGCATGCATCACTTTTCACGTTATTTTGCCTATAAAAGAGTGAATTATTATTCGATTTGCAATATTTTTTTTTCCATTTGATGCATAATGCCAATTTGGACTAGGTCAAGCCAATTTAACATTTTCTCTGTGACCGGAAATGACGTCATTTTGGCAAAAACTGTATTTTTAACCTAAAAAACAAATGTTTTATTCAAATGAGTCTGCCTTATAATATTTTTAAAATTATGATATTTGATTCCCATCAACGAATAGAATGAAGCCATACGACCATACAGATACCACCAAATGGTTTCTAACTTGTACGGTTACAGAGAAATAGGCGATCTTCTATAAGTCACTTTTCAAGGTTTTGGGTCTATAAAAGTGTCAATTATTATTCGATTTTTATATTTTTTTTACCATTTGATGCCTTATGCCATTTATGACTTCTATGAACCAAGTCAACATTTTCAATATCACCGGAAGTAATGTTATTTTTGCAAAAAACGTATTTTTAGCCTTCAAAACAAACATTTTTTTGAAGGGATTTATATTTATTATTCGTTCAACTTTATAAATCTGACTCTAATGGACAGTAAGATTAAATCGGCGGGACGATTTACCCAATACTACCCAATTCTACCCAATACTACCCAATACCACCCCAGTACCACCTCAATACCACCACATACTACCCAATACTAGAACATAATACTGCAAAATGTGTATATCAATTAAATTTTTTCAAAAAGTATTAGTTATACCGTGGGAATTGTACTTTAAATGCATTTAGCGATGTCTGGCTGTTCCATTTGCCTCCCTATATCACATAAAACAAGCAAAAACTGACCCATTACTATCAAATACTTGTCACATACTACCCACTATCATCAAATAACAACCTTATATTGTCAAATAGCAAAACATTAATTTAATTACAGCGACGAATATTCGATAATTCGCAGAAAATGGAAATGAATATGCAGTTATCTCCCTTTACAACCGATAAATAGATTTTAGATTGCACTGCAGATTATTCATCTTCTTTTGTGTTGCAGATGATTTCCAAGTTGACGAAATTAAAGTAAGAAAAACAAGTATTTTGTTGTATATATTTTAAGCATTGTGTGTAATTAACTACTGTATTATTACATAAGATGGCTAGCAGTCTATAAATAACTATTTCAACCCCTCAGGTATCGCCATGAGGTATGTCCTTTAACAAATAACAAACAAAAAACAACTGCTCATGTTTATATTTATTTTTTCATGTCAGCTAATAAGTTATTGCATATTTACTGTCATTTGAAAATAAACGTAATTTGTTTATTACAAATGTATAATGCTCTACTCGTATATACATTCCACCTTACTTAACAATTAATCAACGGGTTAAGATTGTTGATTGGGTAATCAAGTTCTGCTTTATTTATTTTATCTCTCGATTAAACTGCTACCAAATAATACACATGACGATTTTCTTTTGTCAATATTGGTTTTAGCCTCTTTATGTTGTATATAGACTCTTCATAATGTAATTGAGCAAAACGCGTCAATTATGATTGACACCGTCTATAAAATTTCTGGCCTCTAGACAAATAATAATGCAGAGTCAATGAACAATAGACTAAACAGATTGCCGAATGGAAACAACACAAACTTCCAGACTTAGTAGACAGACTTTCTAAAGTATCAAAAATTCAACATTTAGATTTGCGTCGTGCAATGCATGGTACAGGCAATTTTAAACTAACCGAATCATGCAAATCTTTTTATTTGGACCCTTGTTGCTGGGAAGAACAGTCAAATGCCCAAAAAGAGAAACATTTTCAAAAAATTTTAAAAACAAAAAAGAACTTAAAATTGTCGGATGACAAGTTTGTTCAGGCTTCAGGTGTAAAATTTGCTTGTCCAAAGCCTAAACAAACATGTGGCAAAACACTCGGCCACAGAAAACGTCAAAAAGCGGAAAAAAACAATTAAGCGCTCATCGGGTTGAATATTCGTGCATACAAGTTTTGCGGTTAATTTTCCCTAAATGAAACTGGCGGGAGAATATTCCTGTTGGATGTTTATCGTTATAAATGAATGTAATAGATGTAGAATAACATATTTAGCGTTGATAACAAGGTATACAAAGCCACATTCCCTTTATTACATTTTATATATATCATTTTAAAGATAATAAAATTAACTGCCAAACCACTCCTTACCCCATCGGGTAGCACATTCGTGTCTCCAACGTTTGGGTTTGGCAGTTTATTTTACGAATTGTTTATATTTAATAAATGCTGTTTATAAAAGGTAGTCAAACGACTCGTAATTTCAATTCTTATTATATACTATGTAATAAATCTTTGTTAATTTTTATAAACTTTTTTTACCATTTTTACATGTATGTATATGTATTGATTAAATGATGGCTTATGTTAATATTTTTTCCATGTTTGGATGCATGTATATGTATTTATTAAATTATTCCTTATATTAAATGTAATAATGCATAATATGGCCCCTTGATAATGGAATGAAAACAATAACTGAAGCGGGGACATCTGTGATAACTTTCTGTTATTGCCACCGCCTGACGTTACCCAGGGGTTAAAATAGTTATTTATAGACTGCTGGCCATTTTATATAATAATACAGTAGTTAATTACACACAATGATTAAAATATATACAACAAAATACTCGTTTTTCTTACTTTAATTTCGTCAACTTGGAAATTATCTGCAACACAAAAGAAGATGAATAATCTGCAGAGCAATCTAAAATCTATTTATCGGTTGTAAAGGGAGATAACTGCATATTCATTTCCATTTTCTGCGAATTATCGAATATTCGTCACAGTAATTAAATTAATGTTTTGCTATTTGACAATATAAGGTTGTTATTTGATGATAGTGGCTAGTATGTGATAAGTATTTGATAGTAATGGGTCAGTTTTTGCTTGTTTTATGTGATATAGGGAGGCAAATGGAACAGCCAAACATCGCTAATTGCATTTCAAGTACAATTCCCACGGTATAACTAATTATTTTAGAAAAAATTCAATTGATATACACATTTTGCAGAATTATGTTGTAGTATTGGGTAGTATGTGGTGATATTGAGGTGGTACTGGGGTGGTATTGGGTAGAATTGGGTAGTATTGGGTAGAATTGGGTAGTATTGGGTAAATCGTCCCACCCAGATTAAATCAATACCATCATATTGATATCAAGAAAAGGCTTCTAGAATGTTCCCTTGTCGAATAATAGCCAATTTTCCCAGTGTCACTTTTAAGTTTTTTACCTTCTTAATATCAGTTTATGGTTATAGGTTAATTATTTATTGCCCGATATGTATAAAACAAAGTTTGTATTTTGTATGTTGCGAATTTTCGACTTATTTTTCACCTATGAAAATTTCTTTCCGCACCGGAAGTGACGTAATTTTTGCCATAATTTACAATTTTGACCGGTCTTTTCGCCAGCAAATATTACTTTTACATATGATAGAGGGTGTCACTGAAGCAAAACAAGTAAAGTATAGTTTGGTAGCTCACTGGATCGGTTATGGTATAATAAACTTCCTGTATGATTCCTGAAAGCCGGTTCAGTGCTGCTTGCAGGTCTAGTTATTATTATTATTATTTACCGCGGGAGCCAAGTTCTCCATGATCGAAAGCAGATATCGATCTGAAATCAACTTTTCGTTCTGGAAACCATGTGGTGGCTACTTGATAAAGTATTTTCGAAAATTCTGCGCATACCGGAAGTGGCAGATCTTTGTACGTTGTCAAAATATTGAAAATTGGCCATAGTTTCGTCAATTCTTTACCCATTTTCAAACAAATGACATTTTCGGAAACCCTGAATCTTTTCCGAGCCAATAGCAATCTAAGATTTTGTAATTTCGAAACTTCGTCGCTGACTTCTAGCGTTCGAAAATTGAAAAATGTTGTTAAAGAGACAATTTTTTTCATTTTTCAAAATTTTCAAATTTGACTTACATTTTTGGATACCTTAAGTCTATCTGATTCCAGTAATATAAGTTTTATTCGGAGTTATCCCCCTTTATTTTTCGATTTTTTTCGAATTTTCTACCTATTTTGTGAGCTCGGGTTTCGTTATATGGCCGAATTGGCGAATCTGAAACTTCTGAGACATGAAGCCAAATGACCATTGCAAGGAATAAAGCAATTTCAACAATGATCCGTAGACCGGAAGTAGTCGAAATAATGTACAATATTTTGAAAAAAATGCAAAAATTGGGTATTTTGGGGAAAAACGCGATTTCTCCGTCCGATATCAATGGATTAAACAAATTAGGGTACCATTGGACTGCACTAGGATTGTACTATCGTATGATACCCAATTCATACGGATACTATGATCAGGCAGCAAAATATGGCACGCTGAAAATCAAGAATTTTCTGATTTTTAGCATTTTTGGACGCCTGTATCTCGAAAACTTAACCGCAACTTTTTTTTAAATTTTTTCTATCGAGAGTCCTTTCGGAGGTATTTTGCATGAAGCCATCCAATAAGACTTTGAAATATCTGGAATAGGTGAAATAACGGACTGAAAATCGAAAAAAGTCGAAAAATCGTGAAATTTTGGAAAATGATCTGCTATTTTTTTATTTTAAGAGATTTTCAAAAAAAGATTGCATATTCAGATAGCTGACCTAATTACGATTCTAACGATGTATAATATGTATGTAGTTATTGAAATTTAATTTTCGATATTTTAAATTTTTTGCATTTTTGGCACTTTTGAACCTAGGATTTCTCAGGGGCATTTTATCTGATCAGATAATATAATATATCATTACAGAGCCCTGTGGCTATTTTAGTGTCCAAACCGGCTATTAAAACTATTCCGACAATAATAACCATACCGGAAGTATTCAAAAAATGAAAAAAAAAGGTTAAAAACATTGTCGCACTTGCGAAAAACTTGATTTCTCCCTTATGTAATAGCGGACCAAAAGAACTAAAGTGTCGTTGGAAAGCCCTATTAATGGACCATCATATGGTATCTAAATAGTACGATTTCGATGGTAGGGAAATAAATTATTGTATGCCAAAAATCTAGTATTTTCCGATTTTTTAACATTCTGAGACGCCCTTTTCTCGAACACGACGCCGCAGATTTTTCTTAAACTTTTCTTACTCAAAGTCCTATCGGTTGTCTATATAGTGAATCCAAAATGAAAAGCATTGAATTAATATAGGTAGTCCAAAAATGGCATCAAACTTTGAAAAAAACTGAAAAATCATTAAATTTTTGTAAACGCTCTTTAATTTATCTTTTTTTCCAAAACTACTCAATGGATGTTTCTGACACTTCTGGTACAGAAAGTTAAGTATCGAAAGAACTTCGTAAAGCTATCGCAACAATGATCGTAAAAACGGAAGTAGTCGAAAAAATGTCCGATATTTTGAAAAAAATTAATTTTTTTACGAATACCTTTTTTATTTATGAATATTTTTTGATGGTATTTTACACAGGGTTAAAATATCATCGTACTTGAGCAGTAATGAGAAAAAAAATTGTCTCGGTAATTTGCGTTAGCCGCCATCGGCTAATTTAGTTTTTCGTACCCAGAAAAATTATTTATTGTTCGATTTGTATAAAACAAAGTTCATATGCTCCGTGGTCCCAATTGTAATTTTTTTTGTTACGGTGAAATTTTTCTGTCGGCAACGGAAGTGACGTAATATTAAGTAAAACTACAATTTTGACAGTTCGGTACCACTTTTTGAAAGCAAATATATTTTTTTTCAAAACTGATATAACTAAAAGGATGCACCCTGCAAGATGCACAAAATCCTTAGCTCAGATTTTTTAATTTCAATTTCATTTTCGGGCAATTTCGAATAAAATGTAAATTAAAGTGTAAAATTCAGTTATTTACAATTCATTCAGCGTCTTCATATTTTGAAATATTTATTTGGAATTTTCATAGACTCGTAACAATAATCCAGACGAAGAGAATGTATGCGAAAATTAGTTTGTAATATGAGCAGTTGCCGAGAAATATGCAATTTTGCATGCATCACTTTTCACGTTATTTTGCCTATAAAAGAGTGAATTATTATTCGATTTGCAATATTTATTTTCCATTTGATGCCTAATGCCAATTTGGACTAGGTCAAGCCAATTTTACATTTTCACTGTGACCGGAAATGACGTCATTTGGGCAAAAACTGTATTTTTAACCTAAAAAACAAATATTTTATTCAAATGAGTCTGCCTTAAAATAGTTTTAAAATTATGATATTTAATTCCCATCAACGAATAGAATGAAGCCATACGACCATACAGATACCACAAAATGGTTTCTAACTTCTACGGTTACAGAGAAATAGGCGATCTTCCATAAGTCACTTTTCAAGGTTTTTGGTCTATAAAAGTGTCAATTATTATTCGATTTTTATATTTTTTTTACCATTTGATGCCTTATGCCATTTATGACTTCTATGAACTAAGTTAACATTTTCAATATCACCGGAAGTAATGTAATTTTTGCAAAAAACGTATTTTTAGCCTTCAAAACAAACATTTTTTTGAAGGGATTTATATTTATTATTCGTTTAATTTTATAACGTCTGACTCTAATGGGCAGTAAGATTGAATCAATACCATCATATTGATATCAAGAAAAGGCTTCTAGCATGTTCCCTTGTCGAATAATAGCCAATTGTCCCAGGGTCACTTTTAATTTTTTTTACCTTCTTAATTTCAGTTTATGGGTTATACGTTAATTATTTATTGCCCGATATGTATAAAACAAAGTTTGTATTTTGTATGTTGCGAATTTTCGACTTATTTTTCAACTATAAAAATTTCTTTCGGCACCGGAAGTGACGTAATTTTGCGATAATTTACAATTTTGACTGGTCTTTTCGCCAGCATGTATTACTTTTACATATGATAGAGGGTGCCACTGAAGCAAAACAACTAAAGTATAGTTTGGTAGCTCAATGGATCGGCTATGGTATAATAAACTTCCTGTATGATTCCTGAAAGCCGGTTCAGTGCTGCTTGCAGGTCTAGTTATTATTAGGCTTTCAGACTTTCGTCTGAAAGACTATTGTTTTTACTAAAATTATTATTATTATTATTCTTATTATTATTATTTTTTTCCGCGGGAGCCTATTTCTCCATGATCGAAAACAGATATCGATCTGGAACAAACTTTTCTATCGGGAAAACATGTGGTGGCTAGTGCATAAACTATTTTTCAAACTTCTGCGCATACCGGAAGTGGCCGAACTTTGTAGGTTGTCATGATATTGAAAATCGGCCATAATTTCGCCAATTCTTTACCCATTTTTAATCAAATGACATTTTCGGAAACCCTGAATCTTTTGCGAGATAATGGCTATCTCACATTTTTCAATTTCGAACATTCGTCTATGACTTCTTTCGTTCGAAAATTGAAAAGACGTTGTTTATGAGACAATTTTTGTTATTTTTCAAAATTTTCAAATTTGACCTACATTTTTGGATTCCTGAAGCCCATCCGATTCCAGTAATATAAGTTTCATTCAGAGTTATCTCCCTTTATTTTTCGTTTTTTTTCGAATTTTCTACCCATTTTCAAACCCTTATATTTTTTGGAAAGGATAAATCGATATTTCTGAAACCTCTGGAACATAAAGCCATATAGTCAGACATCCGGATAAAGCAATTTCAACAACGATCCGTAAACCGGAAGTAGTCGAAAAAATTTCTGATGTTTGGGAAAAAATGCAAAAAATGGGTGCTTTGGGGAAAAACCTGATTATTTCGTCCGATATCAACGGATTAAAGAGATTAGGGTATCGTTGGGTTGCACGGGAATTGAAGTATCGTATGGTACCCATTTCATAAAGATACGACGACCCGGAAGTAAAATATCGCACACTGAAAATCAAGTATTTTCTGATTTGGAGCGTTTTTAGACGCCTTTATCTCGAAAACTGCTCCAGCGATTTATCTTAAACCTTCTCTATCGAGAGTCCCTTCGGTGGTCTTTAGCATGAAGCAATCCATTACAATCTTCCAATAATTGGAATAAGACAAAAAAGGGACTGAAAATCGAAAAAAGTCAAAAAATCGTGAAATTTTGGAAAATGCTTTCCTTTTTTTTTATTTTAAGAGATTTTCAAAAAAAAAATATATATTTAAAAAGCTGACCTAATTACGATTCTAATGATGTATAATATGTATGCAGTTATTGAAATTTAATTTTCAATATTTTGACATTTTGACATTTTTAACAATTTTGAACATTGGATTTCTCAGAAGTATTTTATTTGATCGTATAGTGTCGTATATCATTAGAGAGCCTTTGTCCCATACAAACTCCAAAACTGGATGTGAAAACTACTCGACAATGATTCGTATACCGGAAGTAGTTCAAAAAACGAAGAAAAATGTAAAAAAGATGAAAAAAAAATGGAGCTCTTGTCAAAAGTTCGAATTCTTCGTCACATATTAGCGGACCAAAACAATTAAAGTATCGTTGGATAGTTCCATTAATAGACGATCGTATAACATCTAAATAACACGAATTTGATTCTTAGGAAATAAATTATGGTACGCCGAAAACTAAGTATTTTCCGTTTTGGAGCATTCCGAGACGCCTTTTTCTCGAAAACGACGCCTACGATTTTTCTTAAACATTTTTTACTCAGAGTCCTATCGGTGGCCTAGCGTGTGCATTTAATAATAAAAGCGTTGCAATATTATAGGTGGTCCAAAAATGACCTCAATCTTTGAAAAAAGTTGAAAAATCATTAAATTATTGAAAATGCTCTTTTATTTATCTTTTTTTCGAAAACTACTCAATGAATGTTTGTGACATTTCTGGTAAAGGAAGTTAAGTATCTAATCAACTAGTTAAAGCTATTCCGACAATGATCGAAAACCCGGAAGTAGTCGAAAAAATCTCCGATATTTTGAATTTTTTTTACATTTTTACAGAAAACTTTTTTATTTATGAATATTTTTTGATGGTAGTTCACACAGAGTTAAAGTATCACCCTACTTGAGCAGAAGTGAGAAAGAATTTTGTCTCAGTAATTTTCTTTAGTCGCCATTGGCTAATTTAGTTTTTCGTACCTAGATTAATTATTTATTGTTCGATTTGTATAAAACAAAGTGCATATGCTCCGTGATGTCAATTGTAATATTTTTTGTTACGGTGACATTTTTCTGCACGCAACGGAAGTGGCGTAATATTGACAAAAACTACAATTTTGAGAGTTAAGTACCACTTTTTGACAGCAAATATTATTTTTTTTCGAAAACTGATATAGCAAAAAGTATGCGCCCTGTAAAGGCGCATAAAATGTTTGGCTCAGATTCTTAAATTTCAATTTCATTTTCGGGCAATTTCGAATAAAATGTAAAAAAAAAGGTAAAATTCAGTTATTACAACCCATTCAACGTCTTTATATTTTGAACTATTTATTCATAACTTTCATAAACTCGTAGCCATAATCCAGACGAAGAGAATGTATGCCAAAAATAGTTTGTAATATGAGCAGTTGCCGAGAAATATGCAATTTTGCATGCATCACTTTTCAAGTTATTTTGCCTATGAAAGAGTAAATTATTATCCGATTTTCAATATTTTTCTTTTATTTGATGCCTAATGCCAATTTGGACTAGGTTAAGCCAATTTTACAGTTTCACTGTTACCGGAAATGACGTCATTTTGGCAAAAACTGTATTTTTAACCTAAAAAACAAATATTTTATTCAAATGAGTCTCTTTTATAATATTTTTAAAATTATGATATTTGAATCCCATCAACGAATAGCATGAACCCATACGATCATACAGATACCACAAAAAAGTTTCTAACTTGTACGGTTGCCGAGAAATAGACGATTTTCTACAAGTCACTTTTCAAGCTTTTTGGCCTATAAAAGTGTCAATTATTATTCAATTTTCATACAATTTTCACCATTTGATGCCTTATGCCATTTATGATTGCATTAAACTAATTTAAGATTTTTATTATCACCGGAAGTAATGTCTTTTTTGCAAAAACCGTATTTTTAGACTTCAAAACAAATATTTTTTTTAAGTGAGTTATATTTATTATTTGTTTAACGTTATAACGTTTGATTCTAATGGCCATTTAGATTGGATCAATATAATCATACTGATATCAAAAAATTGCTTCTAGCATATTCCCTTGTCGAGGAATAACCAATTTTCTAAGGATCACTTTTTAAGTTTTTTACCTTTTTAATTTCAGTTTATGGGTTCTAAGTTTATTATGTTATTGGCTGATATGTATAAAACAATTGTCAATTGCGAATTCTCAACTTATTTGTTATCGATAATGATTTCTTTTGGCACCGGAAGTTAAGTTTTTTTGCCAGATTTTACAATTTTGACCGGTGTATTTATTTGCAAGCAAATATTACTTTTACAAATCTGATAGAGGGTGTCACTGAATCATAACAACTACAGTATCGTTTGGTAGCTCGATGGATCGGCTATTGTATGACGCACTTCCTGTCTGATTCCTGAAAGCCGATTCAGCACTGCAGGTCTGCAGGTCTAGTTATTATTATTATTATTATTTTTTACCGCGGGAGCCTATTTCTCCATGATCGAAAACAGATATCGATCTGGAACAAACTTTTCTATCGGGAAAACATGTGGTGGCTAGTGCATAAACTATTTTTCAAACTTCTGCGCATACCGGAAGTGGCCGAACTTTGTATGTTGTCATGATATTGAAAATCGGCCATAATTTCGTCAATTCTTTACCCATTTTTAATCAAATGACATTTTCGGAAACCCTGAATCTTTTGCGAGATAATGGCTATCTCACATTTTTCAATTTCGAACATTCGTCTATGACTTCTATCGTTCGAAAATTGAAAAGACGTTGTTTATGAGACAATTTTTGTTATTTTTCAAAATTTGCAAATTTGACCTACATTTTTGGATTTCTGAGGTCCAAGCGATTCCAGTAATATAAGATTCATTCAGAGTTATCGCCCTTTATTTTTCGAATTTTTTCGAATTTTCTGCCCATTTTATGCCCCTTATATTTTTTGGAAAGGATAAAACGATATTTCTGAAACAACTGGAACATAAAGCCATATAGTCAGACATCCGGATAAAGCAATTTCAACAAAGATCCGTAAACCGGAAGTAGTCGAAATAATGTCTGATTTTTTGAAAAAAACTCAAAAAATGGGGGCTTTGGGAAAAACGTGATTTCTTCGTCCCATATCAACCGATCAAATGGATTAAGGTATCGTTTGTTTACATCGGAATTGGAGTATCGTATGATACCGACTTCATACAGATACGATGATCCAGAAGTAAAATATGACACGCTGAAAATCAAGCATTTTTTGTTTTGGAGCGTTTTTGGACGCCTTTATCTCGAAAACTGCTCCAGCGATTTTTCTTAAACTTTATCTATCGATGGTCCTTCCGGTAGTCTTTAGCATGGATCCATCCATTAAGACCTTCATATAATTGGAATAAGACAAAAAAGGGACTGAAAATTGAAAAAAGTCCAAAAATCGCGAAATTTTGGAAAATGCTCTACTATTTTTTTATTTTAAGAGATTTTCCAAAAAAATATATATATTTAAAAAGCTGACCCAATTACGATTCTAATGATGTATAATATGTATGCAGTTATTGAAATTTAATTTTCAATATTTTGACATTTTGACATTTTTAACACTTTTGAACATAGGATTTCTCAGAAGTATTTTATTTGATCGTATAGTGTCGTATATCGTTAGAGAGCCCTGTTCCCATGCAAACTCCAAAACTGGATGAGAAAACTACTCGACAATGATTCGTATACCGGAAGTAGTTCAAAAAACGAAGAAAAATGTAAAAAAGATAAAAAAAAATTGGAGCTCTTGCCAAAAGATCGAATTCTCCGTCACATATTAGCGGACCAAAACAATTAAAGTGTCGTTGGATAGTTCCATTAATAGACGATCGTATAACATCTAAATAACACGAACTTGATTTTTAGGAAATAAATTATGGTACGCTGAAAACTAAGTATTTTCCGTTTTGGAGCATTCTGAGACGCCTTTTTCTCGAAAACGACGCCTACGATTTTTCTTAAACATTTTTTACTCAGAGTCCTATCGGTGGCCTAGCGTGTGCATCTAATAATAAAAGCGTTGCAATATTATAGGTGGTCCAAAAATGACCTCAATCTTTGAAAAAAGTTGAAAAATCATTAAATTATTGAAAATGCTCTTTTATTTATCTTTTTTTCGAAAATTACTCAATTAATGTTTCTGATATTTCTGGTACAGGAAGTTAAGTATCTAATCAACTTGTTAAAGCTATTCCGACAATGATCGAAAAACCGGAAGTAGTCGAAAATATCTCCGATATTTTGAATTTTTTTTACAATTTTACTGAAAACTTTTTTATTTATGAATATTTTTTGATGGTAGTTTACTCAGAGTTAAAGTATCACCCTACTTGAGCAGAAGTGAGAAAGAATTTTGTCTCACTCATTTTCTTTAGTCGCCATTGGCTAATTTAGTTTTTCGTACCTAGATTAATTATTTATTGTTCGATTTGTGTAAAACAAAGTGCATATGCTCGGTGGTCTCAATTGTAATTTTTTTTGTTACCGTGAAATTTTTCTGCAAGCAACGGAAGTGGCGTAATATTAACAAAAACTACGATTTTGACAGTTCGGTACCACTTTTTGAAAGCAAATATTATTTTTTTCGAAATCTGATATAGCAAAAAGGATGCGCGCTGTAAAGGGGCACAAATCGTTAGCTCAGATTTTTTAATTTCAATTTCATTTTCGGGCAATTTCGAATAAATGTAAAAAAAAGTGTAACAATCAGTTATTTACAACCTATTCAACGTCTTCATATTTTGAACTATTTATTCGTAACTTTCATAAACTCGTATTAATAATCCAGACGAGGAGAATGTATGCAAAATATAGTTCGTAATATGAGCAATTGCCGAGAAATATGCAATTTTGCGTGAATCACTTTTCACGTTATTTTGTCTATAAAAGAGTAAATTATTATCCGATTTTCAATATTTTTTTTTCATTCGATGCCTAATGCCAATTTGGACTAGGTTAAGCCAATTTTACAGTTTCACTGTTACCGGAAATAACGTCATTTTGGAAAAAACTATACTTTTAACCTAAAAAACAAATATTTTATTCAAAAGAGTCTTTTTTATAATATTTTAAAAATTATGATATTTTGAATCCCATCAACGAATAGCATGAACCCATACGATCATACAGATACCACAAAAAAGTTTCTAACTTGTACGGTTGCCGAGAAATAGACGATTTTCTACAAGTCACTTTTCAAGCTTTTTGGTCTATAAAAGTGTCAATTATTATTCAATTTTCATACAATTTTCACCATGTGATGCCTTATGCGCTTTAGGATTGCAATGATCTGATTTAACATTTCCATTATCACCGGAAGTAATGTCATATTTGCAAAAACCGTATTTTTAGACTTCAAAACAAATATTTTATTCAAATGAGTCTGATTTGTAATGTTTATACAATTATGATATTTGATTCCAATCAACAAATAGATTAAACCCATACGGTCATATAAATACCAAAAAATGGTTTCTAACTTGTACAGTTGCCGAGAAATAGACGATTTTCTACACGTCACTTTTCAAGGTTTTTAGTCTATAAAAGTGGCAATTATTATTCGATTTACATAAAATTTTCACCATGTGATGCCTTATGCCATTTATGATTGCAATGATCTGATTTAACATTTGCATTATCACCGGAAGTAATGTCATATTTGCAAAAACCGTATTTTTAGACTTCCAAACAAAATTTTACTCCGACTCAAGATGGCGTGTTCAATGACAAATATTACGGGACGCTGAAGATCTAGTATTTTCCTTTTTGGACTTTTATATGATATCAGAATGACACAAATTCGATGGTTAGGCAATAGATTATGAGATGCCGAAAATGTAGTATTTTCCTCTTTTTTTGAAGCCTTTTCGGACTCGTTTATCTCGAAAACTACTTCTATTTCACTTCTTAAACTTCTGTTACCCCGAGTCCTATCGGTCGTTTAGAGTATAAAGGTAAATTTAAAAGCATGGCAATGATATAAAGGACCCTGAAAGCCGATTCAGCACTGCTATGCAGGTCTAGTTATTATTATTTTTTACCGCGGGAGCCTATTTCTCCATGATCGAAAACAGATATCGATCTGGAACAAACTTTTCTATCGGGAAAACATGTGGTGGCTAGTGCATAAACTATTTTTCAAACTTCTGCGCATACCGGAAGTGGCCGAACTTTGTATGTTGTCATGATATTGAAAATCGGCCATAATTTCGTCAATTCTTTACTCATTTTTAATCAAATGACATTTTCGGAAACCCTGAATCTTTTGCGAGATAATGGCTATCTCACATTTTTCAATTTCGAACATTCGTCTATGACTTCTATCGTTCGAAAATTGAAAAGACGTTGTTTATGAGACAATTTTTGTTATTTTTCAAAATTTGCAAATTTGACCTACATTTTTGGATTTCTGAGGTCCAAGCGATTCCAGTAATATAAGATTCATTCAGAGTTATCGCCCTTTATTTTTCGAATTTTTTCGAATTTTCTGCCCATTTTATGCCCCTTATATTTTTTGGAAAGGATAAAACGATATTTCTGAAACCTCTGGAACATAAAGCCATATAGTCAGACATCCGGATAAAGCAATTTCAACAACGATCCGTAAACCGGAAGTAGTCGAAATAATGTCTGATTTTTTGAAAAAAACTCAAAAAATGGGGGCTTTGGGAAAAACGTGATTTCTTCGTCCCATATCAACCGATCAAATGGATTAAGGTATCGTTTGTTTACATCGGAATTGGAGTATCGTATGATACCGACTTCGTACAGATACGATGATCCAGAAGTAAAATATGACGCGCTGAAAATCAAGCATTTTTTGTTTTGGAGCGTTTTTGGACGCCTTTATCTCGAAAACTGCTCCAGCGATTTTTCTTAAACTTTATCTATCGATGGTCCTTCCGGTAGTCTTTAGCATGGATCCATCCATTAAGACCTTCATATAATTGGAATAAGACAAAAAAGGGACTGAAAATAGAAAAAAGTCCAAAAATCGTGAAATTTTGGAAAATGCTCTACTATTTTTTTATTTTAAGAGATTTTCAAAAAAAAAATATATATTTAAAAAGCTGACCCAATTACGATTCTAATGATGTATAATATGTATGCAGTTATTGAAATTTAATTTTCAATATTTTGACATTTTGACATTTTTAACACTTTTGAACATAGGATTTCTCAGAAGTATTTTATTTGATCGTATAGTGTCGTATATCGTTAGAGAGCCCTGTTCCCATGCAAACTCCAAAACTGGATGAGAAAACTACTCGACAATGATTCGTATACCGGAAGTAGTTCAAAAAACGAAGAAAAATGTAAAAAAGATAAAAAAAAAATTGGAGCTCTTGCCAAAAGATCGAATTCTCCGTCACATATTAGCGGACCAAAACAATTAAAGTGTCGTTGGATAGTTCCATTAATAGACGATCGTATAACATCTAAATAACACGAATTTGATTTTTAGGAAATAAATTATGGTACGCTGAAAACTAAGTATTTTCCGTTTTGGAGCATTCTGAGACGCCTTTTTCTCGAAAACGACGCCTACGATTTTTCTTAAACATTTTTTACTCAGAGTCCTATCGGTGGCCTAGCGTGTGCATCTAATAATAAAAGCGTTGCAATATTATAGGTGGTCCAAAAATGACCTCAATCTTTGAAAAAAGTTGAAAAATCATTAAATTATTGAAAATGCTCTTTTATTTATCTTTTTTTCGAAAATTACTCAATGAATGTTTCTGATATTTCTGGTATGGGAAGTTAAGTATCTAATCAACTTGTTAAAGCTATTCCGACAATGATCGAAAAACTTGAAGTAGTCGAAAATATCTCCGATATTTTGAATTTTTTTTACAATTTTACAGAAAACTTTTTTATTTATGAATATTTTTTGATGGTAGTTTACTCAGAGTTAAAGTATCACCCTACTTGAGCAGAAGTGAGAAAGAATTTTGTCTCACTCATTTTCTTTAGTCGCCATTGGCTAATTTAGTTTCTCGTACCTAGATTAATTATTTATTGTTCGATTTGTGTAAAACAAAGTGCATATGCTCCGTGGTCTCAATTGTAATTTTTTTTGTCACCGTGAAATTTTTCTGCCAGCAACGGAAGTGGCGTAATATTAACAAAAACTACGATTTTGACAGTTCGGTACCACTTTTTGAAAGCAAATATTATTTTTTTCGAAATCTGATATAGCAAAAAGGATGCGCGCTGTAAAGGGGCACAAATCGTTAGCTCAGATTTTTTAATTTCAATTTCATTTTCGGGCAATTTCGAATAAATGTAAAAAAAAGTGTAACAATCAGTTATTTACAACCTATTCAACGTCTTCATATTTTGAACTATTTATTCGTAACTTTCATAAACTCGTATTAATAATCCAGACGAGGAGAATGTATGCAAAATATAGTTCGTAATATGAGCAATTGCCGAGAAATATGCAATTTTGCGTGAATCACTTTTCACGTTATTTTGTCTATAAAAGAGTAAATTATTATCCGATTTTCAATATTTTTTTTTCATTCGATGCCTAATGCCAATTTGGACTAGGTTAAGCCAATTTTACAGTTTCACTGTTACCGGAAATAACGTCATTTTGGAAAAAACTATACTTTTAACCTAAAAAACAAATATTTTATTCAAAAGAGTCTTTTTTATAATATTTTAAAAATTATGATATTTTGAATCTCATCAACGAATAGCATGAACCCATACGATCATACAGATACCACAAAAAAGTTTCTAACTTGTACGGTTGCCGAGAAATAGACGATTTTCTACAAGTCACTTTTCAAGCTTTTTGGTCTATAAAAGTGTCAATTATTATTCAATTTTCATACAATTTTCACCATGTGATGCCTTATGCACTTTAGAATTGCAATGATCTGATTTAACATTTCCATTATCACCGGAAGTAATGTCATATTTGCAAAAACCGTATTTTTAGACTTCAAAACAAATATTTTATTCAAATGAGTCTGATTTGTAATGTTTATACAATTATGATATTTGATTCCAATCAACAAATAGATTAAACCCATACGGTCATATAAATACCAAAAAATGGTTTCTAACTTGTACAGTTGCCGAGAAATAGACGATTTTCTACACGTCACTTTTCAAGGTTATTAGTCTATAAAAGTGGCAATTATTATTCGATTTACATAAAATTTTCACCATGTGATGCCTTATGCCATTTATGATTGCAATGATCTGATTTAACATTTCCATTATCACCGGAAGTAATGTCATATTTGCAAAAACCGTATTTTTAGACTTCCAAACAAAATTTTACTCCAAAATTAGATTTTGCGCGATCCGACTCAAGATGGCGTGTTCAATGACAAATATTACGGGACGCTGAAGATCTAGTATTTTCCTTTTTGGACTTTTATATGATATCAGAATGATACAAATTCGATGGTTAGGCAATAGATTATGAGATGCCGAAAATGTAGTATTTTCCTCTTTTTTTGGAGCCTTTTCGGACTCGTTTATCTCGAAAACTACTTCTATTTCACTTCTTAAACTTCTGTTACCCCGAGTCCTATCGGTCGTTTAAGAGTATAAAGGTAAATTTAAAAGCATGGCAATGATATAAAGGACCCTGAAAGCCGATTCAGCACTGCTATGCAGGTCTAGTTCTTATTATTATTATTTTTTTCCGCGGGAGCCTATTTCTCCATGATCGAAAACAGATATCGATCTGGAACAAACTTTTCTATCGGGAAAACATGTGGTGGCTAGTGCATAAACTATTTTTCAAACTTCTGCGCATACCGGAAGTGGCCGAACTTTGTAGGTTGTCATGATATTGAAAATCGGCCATAATTTCGCCAATTCTTTACCCATTTTTAATCAAATGACATTTTCGGAAACCCTGAATCTTTTGCAAGATAATGGCTATCTCACATTTTTCAATTTCGAACATTCGTCTATGACTTCTATCGTTCGAAAATTGAAAAGACGTTGTTTATGAGACAATTTTTGTTATTTTTCAAAATTTTCAAATTTGACCTACATTTTTGGATTCCTGAAGTCCATCCGATTCCAGTAATATAAGTTTCATTCAGAGTTATCTCCCTTTATTTTTCGTTTTTTTTCGAATTTTCTACCCATTTTCAAACCCTTATATTTTTTGGAAAGGATAAATTGATATTTCTGAAACCTCTGGAACATAAAGCCATATAGTCAGACATCCGGATAAAGCAATTTCAACAACGATCCGTAAACCGGAAGTAGTCGAAAAAATTTCAGATGTTTGGGAAAAAATGCAAAAAATGGGTTCTTTGGGGAAAAACGTGATTATTTCGTCCGATATCAACGGATTAAAGAGATTAGGGTATCGTTGGGTTGCACGGGAATTGATGTATCGTATGGTACCCATTTCATAAAGATACGACGACCCGGAAGTAAAATATCGCACGCTGAAAATCAAGTATTTTTTGATTTGGAGCGTTTTTAGACGCCTTTATTTCGAAAACTGCTCCAGCGATTTATCTTAAACCTTCTCTATCGAGAGTCCCTTCGGTGGTCTTTAGCATGAAGCAATCCATTACAATCTTCCAATAATTGGAATAAGACAACAAAGGGACTGAAAATCGAAAAAAGTCAAAAAATCGTGAAATTTTGGAAAATGCTCTACTATTTTTTTATTTTAAGAGATTTTAAAAAAACAGATATATATTTAAAAAGCTTACCTAATTACGATTCTAATGATGTATAATATGTATGCAGTTATTGAAATTTAATTTTCAATATTTTGACATTTTGACATTTTTAACACTTTTGAACATAGGATTTCTCAGAAATATTTTATTTGATCGTATAGTGTCGTATATCATTAGAGAGCCCTGTTCCCATGCAAACTCCAAAACTGGATGTGAAAACTACTCGACAATGATTCGTATACCGGAAGTAGTTCAAACAACGACAAAAAATGTAAAAAAGATAAAAAAGAATTGGAGCTCTTGCCAAAAGTTCGAATTCTCCGTCACATATTAGCGGACCAAAACAATTAAAGTGTCGTTGGATAGTTCCATTAATAGACTATCGTATAACATCTAAATAACACGAATTTGATTCTTAGGAAATAAATTATGGTACGCCGAAAACTAAGTATTTTCCGTTTTGGAGCATTCTGAGACGCCTTTTTCTCGAAAACGACGCCTACGATTTTTCTTAAACATTTTTTACTCAGAGTCCTATCGGTGGCCTAGCGTGTGCATCTAATAATAAAAGCTTTGCAATATTATAGGTGGTCCAAAAATGACCTCAATCTTTGAAAAAAGTTGAAAAATCATTAAATTATTGAAAATGCTCTTTTATTTATCTTTTTTTCAAAAATTACTTAATGAATGTTTCTGATATTTCTGGTACAGGAAGTTAAGTATCTAATCAACTTGTTAAAGCTATTCCGACAATGATCGAAAAACCGGAAGTAGTCGAAAAAATCTCCGATATTTTGAATTTTTTTTACATTTTTACAGAAAACTTTTTTATTTATGAATATTTTTTGATGGTAGTTTACTCAGAGTTAAAGTATCACCCTACTTGAGCAAAAGTGAGAAAGAATTTTGTCTCGGTCATTTTCTTTAGTCGCCATTGGCTAATTTAGTTTTTCGTACCTAGATTAATTATTTATTGTTCGATTTGTATAAAACAAAGTGCATTATGCTCCGTGGTCTCAATTGTAATTTTTTTTGTTACCGTGAAATTTTTCTGCACGCAACGGAAGTGGCATAATATTAACAAAAACTACGATTTTGACAGTTCAGTACCACTTTTTGAAAGCAAATATTATTTTTTTCGAAATCTGATATAGCAAAAAGGATGCGCGCTGTAAAGGGGCACAAATCGTTAGCTCAGATTTTTTAATTTCAATTTCATTTTCAGGCAATTTCGAATAAATGTAAAAAAAAGTGTAACAATCAGTTATTTACAACCTATTCAACGTCTTCATATTTTGAACTATTTATTCGTAACTTTCATAAACTCGTAGTAATAATCCAGACGAGGAGAATGTATGCAAAATATAGTTCGTAATATGAGCAATTGCCGAGAAATATGCAATTTTGCATGCATCACTTTTCACGTTATTTTGTCTATAAAAGAGTAAATTATTATTGGATTTTCAATATTTTTTTTTCGTTCGATGCCTAATGCCAATTTGGACTAGGTTAAGCCAATTTTACAGTTTCACTGTTACCGGAAATAACGTCATTTTGGAAAAAACTATACTTTTAACCTAAAAAACAAATATTTTATTCAAAAGAGTCTTTTTTATAATATTTTAAAAATTATGATACTTTGAATCCCATCAACGAATAGCATGAACCCATACGATCATACAGATACCACAAAAAAGTTTCTAACTTGTACGGTTGCCGAGAAATAGACGATTTTCTACAAGTCACTTTTCAAGCTTTTTGCTCTATAAAAGTGTCAATTATTATTCAATTTTCATACAATTTTCACCATGTGATGCCTTATGCACTTTAGGATTGCAATGATCTGATTTAACATTTCCATTATCACCGGAAGTAATGTCATATTTGCGAAAACCGTATTTTTAGACTTCAAAACAAATATTTTATTCAAATGAGTCTGATTTGTAATGTTTATACAATTATGATATTTGATTCCAATCAACAAATAGATTAAACCCATACGGTCATATAAATACCAAAAAAAGGTTTCTAACTTGTACAGTTGCCGAGAAATAGACGATTTTCTACACGTCACTTTTCAAGGTTTTTAGTCTATAAAAGTGGCAATTATTATTCGATTTACATAAAATTTTCACCATGTGATGCCTTATGCCATTTATGATTGCAATGATCTGATTTAACATTTCCATTATCACCGGAAGTAATGTCATATTTGCAAAAACCGTATTTTTAGACTTCCAAACAAAATTTTACTCCAAAATTAGATTTTGCGCGATCCGACTCAAGATGGCGTGTTCAATGACAAATATTACGGGACGCTGAAGAACTAGTATTTTCCTTTTTGGACTTTTATATGATATCAGAATGATACAAATTCGATGGTTAGGCAATAGATTATGAGATGCCGAAAATGTAGTATTTACCACTTTTTTGGAGCCTTTTCGGACTCGTTTATCTCGAAAACTACTTCTATCTCACTTCTTAAACTTCTGTTACCCCGAATCCTATCGGTCGTTTAGAGTATAAAGGTAAATTTAAAAGCATGGCAATGATATAAAGGACCCTGAAAGCCGATTCAGCACTGCTATGCAGGTCTAGTTATTATTATTATTATTTTTTACCGCGGGAGCCTATTTCTCCATGATCGAAAACAGATATCGATCTGGAACAAACTTTTCTATCGGGAAAACATGTAGTGGCTAGTGCATAAACTATTTTTCGAACTTCTGCGCATACCGGAAGTGGCCGAACTTTGTAGGTTGTCATGATATTGAAAATCGGCCATAATTTCGTCAATTCTTTACACATTTTTAATCAAATGACATTTTCGGAAACCCTGAATCTTTTGCGAGATAATGGCCATCTCACATTTTTCAATTTCGAACATTTGTCTATGACTTCTATCGTTCGAAAATTGAAAAGACGTTGTTTATGAGACAATTTTTGTTATTTTTCAAAATTTGCAAATTTGACCTACATTTTTGGATTCCTGAAGTCTATGCGATTCCAGTAATATAAGTTTCATTCAGAGTTATCGCCCTTTATTTTTCGAATTTTTTCGAATTTTCTGCCCATTTTATGCCCCTTATATTTTTTGGAAAGGATAAAACGATATTTCTGAAACCTCTGGAACATAAAGCCATATAGTCAGACATCCGGATAAAGCAATTTCAACAACGATCCGTAAACCGGAAGTAGTCGAAATAATGTCTGATTTTTTGAAAAAAACTCAAAAAAATGGGGGCTTTGGGAAAAACGTGATTTCTTCGTCCCATATCAACCGATCAAATGGATTAAGGTATCGTTGGTTTACATCAGAATTGGAGTATCGTATGATACCCAATTCATACAGATACGATGATCCAGAAGTAAAATATGACACGCTGAAAATCAAGCATTTTTTGATTTGGAACGTTTTTGGACGCCTTTATCTCGAAAACTGCTCCAACGATTTTTCTTAAACTTTATCTATCGATGGTCCTTCCGATAGTCTTTAGCATGAATCCATCCATTAAGACCTTCGTATAATTGGAATAAGACAAAAAAGGCACTGAAAATTGAAAAAAGTCAAAAAATCGTGAAATTTTGGAAAATGCTCTACTATTTTTTTATTTTAAGAGATTTTCAAAAAATAAATATATATTTAGAAAGCTGACCTAATTACGATTCTAATGATGTATAATATGTATGCAGTTATTGAAATTTAATTTTCAATATTTTGACATTTTGACATTTTTCACAATTTTGAACATAGGATTTCTCAGAAGTATTTTATTTGATCGTATAGTGTCGTATATCATTAGAGAGCCTTTGTCCCATGCAAACTCCAAAACTGGATGTGAAAACTACTCGACAATGATTCGTATACCGGAAGTAGTTCAAAAAACGATGAAAAATGTAAAAAAGATGAAAAAAAAATGGAGCTCTTGCCAAAAGTTCGAATTCTCCGTCACATATTAGCGGACCAAAACAATTAAAGTGTCGTTGGATAGTTCCATTAATAGACGATCGTATAACATCTAAATAACACGAATTTGATTCTGAGGAAATAAATTATGGTACGCCGAAAACTAAGTATTTTCCGTTTTGGAGCATTCCGAGACGCCCTTTTCTCGAAAACAACGCCTACGATTTTTCTTAAACATTTTTTACTCAGAGTCCTATCGGTGGCCTAGCGTGTGCATTTAATAATAAAAGCGTTGCAATATTATAGGTGGTCCAAAAATGACCTCGATCTTTGAAAAAATTTGAAAAATCATTAAATTATTGAAAATGCTCTTTTATTTATCTTTTTTTCGAAAACTACTCAATGAATGTTTCTGATATTTCTGGTACAGGAAGTTAAGTATCTTATCAACTTGTTAAAGCTATTCCGACAATGATTGAAAAACCGGAAGTAGTCGAAAAAATCTCCGATATTTTGATTTTTTTTTACATTTTTACAGAAAACTTTTTTATTTATGAATATTTTTTGATGGTAGTTTACACAGAGTTAAAGTATCACCCTACTTGAGCATAAGCGGGAAAGAATTTTGTCTCGGTAATTTTCTTTAGTCGCTATAGGCTAATTTAGTTTTTCGTACCCAGATTAATTATTTATTGTTCGATTTGTATAAAACAAAGTGCATATGCTTCGTGATGTCAATTGTAATCTTTTTTGTTACGGTGACATTTTTCTGCACGCAACGGAAATGGCGTAATATTAACAAAAACTACAATTTTGAGAGTTAAGTACCACTTTTTGACAGCAAATATTATTTTTTTTCGAAACCTGATATAGCAAAAAGTATGCGCCCTGTAAAGGCGCATAAAATGTTTCTCTCAGATTCTTAAATTTCAATTTCATTTTCGGGCAATTTCAAATAAAATGTCAAAAAAAAGGTTAAAATTCAGTTATTACAACCCATTCAACGTCTTTATATTTTGAACTATTTATTCGTAACTTTCATAAACTCGTAGCCATAATCCAGACGAAGAGAATGTATGCCAAAAATAGTTTGTAATATGAGCAGTTACCGAGAAATATGCAATTTTGCATGCATCACTTTTCAAGTTATTTTGCCTATAAAAGAGTAAATTATTATCCGATTTTCAATATTTTTCTTTTATTTGATGCCTAATGCCAATTTGGACTAGGTTAAGCCAATTTTACAGTTTCACTGTTACCGGAAATGACGTCATTTTGCCAAAAACTGTATTTTTAACCTAAAAAACAAATATTTTATTCAAATGAGTCTCTTTTATAATATTTTTAAAATTATGATATTTGAATCCCATCAACGAATAGCATTAACCCATACGATCATACATATACAACAAAAAAGTTTCTAACTTGTACGGTTACCGAGAAATAGACGATTTTCTACAAGTCACTTTTTAAGCTTTTTGGTCTATAAAAGTGTCAATTATTATTCAATTTTCATACAATTTTCACCATGTTAAGCCTTATGCCATTTATGATTGCAATGATCTGATTTAACATTTCCATTATCACCGGAAGTAATGTCATATTTGCAAAAACTGTATTTTTAGACTTCAAAACAAATATTTTATTCAAATGAGTCTGATTTGTAATGTTTATACAATTATGATATTTGATTCCAATTAACAAATAGATTAAACCCATACGGTCATATAAATACCAAAAAATGGTTTCTAACTTGTACGGTTGCCGAGAAATAGACGATTTTCTACACGTCACTTTTCAAGGTTTTTAGTCTATAAAAGTGGCAATTATTATTCGATTTACATAAAATTTTCACCATGTGATGCCTTATGCCATTTATGATTGCAATGATCTGATTTAACATTTCCATTATCACCGGAAGTAATGTCATATTTGCAAAAACCGTATTTTTAGACTTCCAAACAAAATTTTACTCCAAAATTAGATTTTGCGCGATCCGACTCAAGATGGCGTGTTCAATGACAAATATTACGGGACGTTGAAGATCTAGTATTTTCCTTTTTGGACTTCTATATGATATCAGAATGATACAAATTCGATGGTTAGGCAATAGATTATGAGATGCCGAAATGTAGTATTTTCCTCCTTTTTTGGAGCCTTTTCGGACTCGTTTATCTCGAAAACTACTTCTATTTCACTTCTTAAACTTCTGTTACCCCGAGTCCTATCGGTCGTTTAGAGTATAAAGGTAAATTTAAAAGCATGGCAATGATATAAAGGACCCTGAAAGCCGATTCAGCACTGCTATGCAGGTCTAGTTATTATTAGGCTTTCAGACTTTCGTCTGAAAGACTATTGTTTTTACTAAAATTATTATTATTTATTATTATTATTTTATTTTTCGGGGGAGCCTATTTCTCAGCGCCTGTAACAGATACCGATCTGGGACCTAATTCTCTATAGGGAAACCATGTGTTGGCTACTTGATAAACTATTTTTGAAACTTCTGCGCAGACCGGAAATGGTCGAATTTCGTGCTGTGTCAAAAAATTAAAAAACGGCCGTAGATTCGTCAATTCTGTACCTATTTTCATACAAATGACATTTTCGGAAACCTTGAGTCTTTTCTCGGACGATAGCAGTTGAAAATTTCGATATTTCGAAACTTCATTGCTGACTTCTTGCGATCGAAAAATGAAAAATTTTATTTGAGAGACAATTTTTGTTATTTTTCAAAATTTTCAAATTTGACCTACATTTTTGGATACCTGAAGACAATCTGGTTCCAGTAATATAAGTTTCATTCCGAGTTATCGCCCTTTATTTTTCGATTTTTTTCGAATTTTCTTCACATTTTGTGAGCTTAAGTTTCGTTTTACGACCGGATCAACGTTTCTCAAATTCCTGATACATGAAGCCATATTGTCAAACCACCGTTTAAAGCAATTTCAACAACAATCCGTAAACCGGAAGTAGTCGAAATAAAATGCGATATTTTGAAAAAAACGTGAAAAATTGGTGTCTTGGGTAAAAACACGATTTCTCCGTCCGATATCAACGGATTAAACAAATTAAGGTATCATTTGGTCTAGCGGTGATTGGACCACTGAATGATACCCAATTCGTACGGATACGATGAGCTGGAAGCAAAATATGGCACGCTGAAAATCAAGTATTTTCTGATTTGGAGCGTTTTTGGACGCCTGTATTTCGAAAACTGCTCCAGCGATTTTTCTTAAACTTTATCTATCGATGGTCCTTCCGGTAGTCTTTAGCATGGATCCATCCATTAAGACTATTATATTATTGGAATAAGACAAAAAAGGGACTGAAAATCGAAAAAAGTCGAAAAATCGTGAAATTTGGGAAAATGCTCTACTATTTTTTTATTTTAAGAGATTTTCAAAAAAAAGATATATATTTAAAAAGCTGACCTAATTACGATTCTAATGATGTATAATATGTATGCAGTTATTGAAATTTAATTTTCAATATTTTGACATTTTGACATTTTTAACACTTTTGAACATAGGATTTCTCAGAAGTATTTTATTTGATCGTATAGTGTCGTATATCATTAGAGAGCCCTGTTCCCATGCAAACTCCAAAACTGGATGTGAAAACTACTCGACAATGATTCGTATACCGGAAGTAGTTCAAAAAACAAAGAAAAATGTAAAAAAGATGAAAAAAAATTGGAGCTCTTGCCAAAAGTTCGAATTCTCCGTCACATATTAGCGGACCAAAACAATTAAAGTGTCTTTGGGTAGTTCCATTAATAGACGATCGTATAACATCTAAATAACACGAATTTGATTCTTAGGAAATAAATTACGGTACGCCGAAAACTAAGTATTTTCCGTTTTGGAGCATTCTGAGACGCCTTTTTCTCGAAAACGACGCCTACGATTTTTCTTAAACATTTTTTACTCAGAGTCCTATCGGTGGTCTAGCGTGTGCATTTAATAATAAAAGCGTTGCAATATTATAGGCGGTCCAAAAATGACCTCAATCTTTGAAAAAAGTTGAAAAATCATTAAATTATTGAAAATGCTCTTTTATTTATCTTTTTTTCAAAAATTACTTAATGAATGTTTCTGATATTTCTGCTACAGGAAGTTAAGTATCTAATCAACTTGTTAAAGCAATTCCGACAATGATCGAAAAACCGGAAGTAGTCGAAAAAATATCCGATATATTGATTTTTTTTTACAGAAAACTTTTTTATTTATGAATATTTTTTGATGGTAGTTTACACAGAGTTAAAGTAACACCCTATTTGAGCATAAGTGAGAAAGAATTTTGTCTCAGTAATTTTCTTTAGTCGCCATTGGCTAATTTAGTTTTTCGTATCTAGATTAATTATTTATTGTTCGATTTGTATAAAACAAAGTGCATATGATTCGTAATGTCAATTGTAATATTTTTTGTTACGGTGACATTTTTCTGCACGCAACGGAAGTGGCGTAATATTAACAAAAACTACAATTTTGAGAGTTAAGTACCACTTTTTGACAGCAAATATTATTTTTTTCGAAAACTGATATAACAAAAAGTATGCGCCCTGTAAAGGCGCATAAAATGTTTGGCTGAGATTCTTAAATTTCAATTTCATTTTCGGGCAATTTCGAATAAAATGTAAAAAAAAAAGGGTAAAATTCAGTTATTACAACCCATTCAACGTCTTTATATTTTGAACTATTTATTCGTAACTTTCATAAACTCGTAGCCATAATCCAGACGAAGAGAATGTATGCGTAAAATAGTTTGTAACATGAGCAGTTGCCGAGAAATATGTAATTTTGCATGCAACACTTTTCACGTTATTTTGCCTGTAAAATAGTAAATTATTATCCGATTTTCAATAATTTTTTTCATTCGATGCCTAATGCCAATTTGGACTAGGTTAAGCCAATTTTACAGTTTCACTGTGACCGCAAATGACGTCATTTTGGCAAAAACTGTATTTTTAACCTAGAAAACAAATATTTTATTCAAATGAATCTTGTTTATAATATTTTTAAAATTATGATATTTGAATCCCATCACCGAATAGCATGAACCCATACCATCATACAGATACCACAAAAAAGTTTCTAACTTGTACGGTTGCCGAGAAATAGACGATTTTCTACAAGTCACTTTTCAAGCTTTTTGGTCTATAAAAGTGTCAATTATTATTCAATTTTCATACAATTTTCACCATGTGATGCCTTATGCCATTTATGATTGCAATGATCTGATTTAACATTTCCATTATCACCGGAAGTAATGTCATATTTGCAAAAACCGTATTTTTAGACTTCAAAATAAAATTTTACTCCAAAATTAGATTTTGCGCGATCCGACTCAAGATGGCGTGTTCAATGACAAATATTACGGGACGCTGAAGATCTAGTATTTTCCTTTTTGGACTTTTATATGATATCAGAAAGATACAAATTCGATGGTTAGGCAATAGATTATGAGATGCCGAAAATATAGTATTTTCCTCTTTTTTTGGAGCCTTTTCAAACTCGTTTATCTCGAAAACTACTTCTATTTCACTTCTTAAACTTCTGTTACCCCGAGTCCTATCGGTCGTTTAGGGTATAAAGGTAAATTTAAAAGCATGGCAATGATCTAAAGGACCCTGAAAGCCGATTCAGCACTGCTATGCAGGTCTAGTTATTATTATTTTTTACCGCGGGAGCCTATTTCTCCATGATCGAAAACAGATATCGATCTGGAACAAACTTTTCTATCGGGAAAACATGTGGTGGCTAGTGCATAAACTATTTTTCAAACTTCTGCGCATACCAGAAGTGGCCGAACTTTGTAGGTTGTCATGATATTGTAAATCGGCCATAATTTCGTCAATTCTTTACCCATTTTTAGTCAAATGACATTTTCGGAAACCCTGAATCTTTTGCGAGATAATGGCTATCTCACATTTTTCAATTTCGAACATTCGTCTATGACTTCTATCGTTCGAAAATTGAAAAGACGTTGTTTATGAGACAATTTTTGTTATTTTTCAAAATTTGCAAATATGACCTACATTTTGGGATTTCTGAGGTCCAAGCGATTCCAGTAATATAAGATTCATTCAGAGTTATCGCCCTTTATTTTTCGAATTTTTCCGAATTTTCTGCCCATTTTATGCCCCTTATATTTTTTGGAAAGGATAAAACGATATTTCTGAAACCCCTGAAACATAAAGCCATATTGCCAGACATCCGGATAAAGCAATTTCAACAACGATTCGTAAACCGGAAGTAGTCGAAATAATGTCTGAATTTTTGAAAAAAACTCAAAAAACGGGGGCTTTGGGAAAAACGTGATTTCGTCGTCCCATATCAACCGATCAAACGGGTTAAGGTACCGTTGGTTTACATCGGAATTGGAGTATCGTATGATACCCAATTCATACAGATACTATGATCCTGAAGTAAAATATGACACGCTGAAAATCAAGCATTTTCTGATTTGGAGCGTTTTTGGACGCCTTTATCTCGAAAACTGCTCCAGCGATTTTTCTTAAACTTTATCTATCGATGGTCCTTCCGGTAGTCTTTAGCATGGATCCATCCATTAAGACCTCCATATAATTGGAATAAGACAAAAAAGGGACTGAAAATTGAAAAAAGTCAAAAAATCGTGAAATTTTGGAAAATGCTCTACTATTTTTTTATTTGAAGAGATTTTCAAAAAAAAGATATATATTTAAAAAGCTGACCTAATTACGATTCTAATGATGTATAATATGTATGCAGTTATTGAAATTTAATTTTCAATATTTTGACATTTTGACATTTTTAATACTTTTGAACATAGGATTTCTCAGAAGTATTTTATTTGATCGTATAGTGTCGTATATCATTAGAGAGCCCTGTTCCCATGCAAACTCCAAGACTGGATGCGAAAACTACTCGACAATGATTCGTATACCGGAAGTAGTTCAAATAACGAAGAAAAATGTTAAAAAGATGGAAAAAAATTGGAGCTCTTGCCAAAAGTTCGAATTCTCCGTCACATATTAGCGGACCAAAACAATTAAAATGTCGTTGGATAGTTCCATTAATAGACGATCGTATAACATCTAAATAACACGAATTTGATTCTGAGGAAATAAATTATGGTACGCCGAAAACTAAGTATTTTCCGTTTTGGAGCATTCTGAGACGCCTTTTTCTCGAAAACGACGCCTACGATTTTTCTTAAATATTTTTTACTCAGAGTCCTATCGGTGGCCTAGCGTGTCCATTTAATAATAAAAGCGTTGCAATATTATAGGTGGTCCAAAAATGACCTCAATCTTTGAAAAAAGTTGAAAAATCATTAAATTATTGAAAATGCTCTTTTATTTATCTTTTTTTTTCGAAAATTACTTAATGAATATTTCTGACATTTCTGGTACAGGAAGTTAAGTATCTAATCAACTTGTTAAAGCTATTCCGACAATGATCGTAAAACCGGAAGTAGTCGAAAAAATCTCCGATATTTTGAATTTTTTTTACATTTTTACACAAAACTTTTTTATTTATGAATATTTTTTGATGGTAGTTTACACAGAGTTAAAGTATCACCCTACTTGAGCAGAAGTGAGAAAGAATTTTTTCTCAGTAATTTTCTTTAGTCGCCATTGGCTAATTTAGTTTTTCGTACCTAGATTAATTATTTATTGTTCGATTTGTATAAAACAAAGTGCATATGCTCCGTGGTCTCAATTGTATTTTTTTTTGTTACCGTGAATTTTTTCTGCACGCAACGGATGTGGCGTAATATTAACAAAAACTACAATTTTGACAGTTCAGTACCACTTTTTGAAAGCAAATATTAATTTTTTTCGAAATCTGATATAGCAAAAAGAATGCACGCTGTAAAGGAGCACAAATCGTTAGCTCAGATTTTTTAATTTCAATTTCATTTTCGGGCAATTTCAAATAAATGTAAAAAAAAGTGTAACAATCAGTTATTTACAACACATTCAAGGACTTCATATTTTGATCTATTTATTCGTAACTTTCATAAACTCGTAGTAATAATCCAGACGAGGAGAATGTATGCAAAAAATAGTTCGTAATATGAGCAATTGCCGAGAAATATGCAATTTTGCATGCATCACTTTTCACGTTATTTTGCCTATAAAAGAGTAAATTATTATCCGATTTTCAATATTTTTTTTTCATTCGGTGCCTAATGCCAATTTCGACTAGTTTAAACCAATTTTACAGTTTCACTGTGACCGGAAATGACGTCATTTTGGCAAAAACTGTATTTTTAACCCCAAAAACATATATTTTATTCAAATGTGTCTTTTTTTATAATATTTTTAAAATTATGATATTTGAATCCCATCACCGAATAGCATGAACCCATACGATCATACAGATACCACAAAAAAGTTTCTAACTTGTACGGTTGCCGAGATATAGACGATTTTCTACAAGTCACTTTTCAAGCTTTTTGGTCTATAAAAGTGTCAATTATTATTCAATTTTCATACAATTTTCACCATTTGATGCCTTATGCCATTTATGATTGCATTAAACTAATTTAAGATTTTTATTATCACCGGAAGTAATGTCTTTTTTGCAAAAACCGTATTTTTAGACTTCAAAACATATATTTTTTTGAAGTGAGTTATATTTGTTATTTGTTTAACGTTATAACGTTCGATTCTAATGGCCATTTAGATTGGATCAATATAATCATACTGATATAAAAAAATTGCTTCTAGCATGTTCCCTGGTCGAGAAATAACCAATTTTCTAAGGATCACTTTTTAAGTTTTTTTACCTTTTAATTTCAGTTTATGGGTTCCAAGTTATTTATTGCCTGATATGTATAAAACAATTCTCAATTGCGAATTCTCAACTTATTTATTACCGATAATGATTTCTTTTGGCACCGGAAGTGAAGTAATTTTGCCAGATTTTACAATTTTGACCGGTGTATTTGCAAGCATATATTACTTTTACAAATCTGATAAAGGGTGTCACTGAATCATAACAACTACAGTATCGTTTGGTAGCTCGATGGATCGGCTATTGTTTGACGCACTTCCTGTATGATTCCTGAAAGCCGATTTAGCACTGCAGGTCTGCAGAGGTCGTTCCATAGCGAGCGAAGAAACATAACTAATTTCGCCGAGAATTTTAGGAAATAGGACAGATTTAAAAATACGGTACTCTTACAAAACGTTCAAATAAAGGTGTTCTAAAATCTTTTATTGCTATTTTGATCTTTTGTGTCGATAGATAGTATATTTATAGACTCATTTTTGAGAACATCTCATCAATATTTTTACTAATTTGCCTCTACTCCAAAATTAGATTTTGCGCGATCCGACTCAAGATGGCGTGTTCAGTGACAAATATTACGGGACGCTGAAGGTAAATTTAAAAGCATGGCAATGATATAAAGGACCCTGAAAGCCGATTCAGCACTGCTATGCAGGTCTAGTTATTATTTTTTTTTGTGTGTGTGTTTTCTGCAAATCGGATTTCTCAGAATCTATCCATAGGATCTTTCTGAAATTTTGACCTACCCCACCAAAAATGGGGTGCGAACCTTGATTAAATATATTTTCAAAACGTTTTACGAATCCGAAATCACCGAATTTTGCGAACGAAAAAACTGACAATGCATAGTCGTAACTTTGTTATATTTTGACCGATGTTAGTCCCGAAATGACCTAGTTTGTGTCGAATGGACGTTAGGCCGCATTTCTCTCTTTCTCTTTTATTTTTAAAGTTTTGTAATAATCGGTTGGTAATCAAAGGTACTGTAGTGTAAAAGTGATAAAACAGAAAATTTCGCCCGGTTGTAATGTTTCTCACAATTTGCCGATTTTAAAGGGCAAACGTTTATTGCGAACGATTCGGTTGATAATTAAAGGTACCGTGCAAATTAAACTGTTAAAATAGAAAATTTGGCCCGGTTGAAATGTTTCTCGCTGTAGGTCAGCAATTTGCCGATTTTAGGGAGGTTGTATGGCTGAATGGTTAGCACCTGCGCTCTGTATCACAACGTCTGTTATTGAGTCAACTGGCATTGTTTCGATTTCTTGGTTGTACGTGACAAGTAGTATGGTCGCCTGTCCAACCTCGTAGGCCGTAACGTCGCTGCCCGGGTAAAATTTCCCTCATTGCACACTTTATGGCGTATGCCCGTCTTCATTAGCCCATTTTAGGAGCAGAACAGTAGGACGTTAAACCCCATTCAATTTCATTTAATTTTCTCTATGTTGTTTATTTATTATAGTGGATAAATATTTTTCTGGTTCTAGCAATTATTTAATTTCTGCATAGAAATCTTGCTTTGGCCAGTTTTTTTATTGCAGAGTGCCATTCTTGTATATTGCAGTCTATGATCCTTTGTTTAAAACATGCTTAAGAAGTCGTCACGATTTCCTACTTATAACCAAACATATTGGAAACCATAATTATATAACATATCTCTAATTTTGGAAGTCCGAGTACAGCTATACAAGTTTCCCTTTAGTTTAAAGATTATTTTTTTGCCCGGGTGCAATGTTTCTCACTACATTTAAATTTGTAACTTTGTGAGTTTTTGACCGATTTTGATAATTATGTCTTTATAATTTTCCAAATCTACATATTTAACGTACATATTCAAACAGTTGAGTTCAACCTGATTCAAAAAGTTTTAATTTTGTTCAAAATTATCTCATTTAATTTTTCGATGTTTTCTTACCATTTTCATTTCATTTTTCTGAAAGTTTTGAGGTCGGAAGTCATCCCGATTACAGCTATTTCCCTTTAGTTTCCAGATTATGCAATGTTTCATACTATATTTAGACTTGTAACTTCGCGAGTTTTTGACCAATTTTGATAGTTTGTTATTCGTATCCTTTTATTTGAGATACTTGATATAATCGATGACACGTGATGATGAATATGAAAGCTTTCATATCTGCATGGAACAGTAGCAGATCTAGTTATTTTTTTTTTTGTGTTTTATTCACAAATCGGATTTCTCAGAATCTAACCATAGGATCGTTCTGAAACTTTTACCTATCCCCCCAAAAATGGGTGGTGGCTGTTGATTAAATATATTTTCAAAACGTTTTGCGTATCCGAAATCACCGAATTTTACGAACGAATGCATTTGACCTACAATGCTGTAACTTTGTGACTATTTGACCTATTTTACTAAATCTTTTTTCTTTGAGTACCTTGAGACAATTACTATAAATCTGCAGTTTCAGATTTTCGAATTACGAAAATTCGTCGCTGTGATTTCGAACCGGAAGTTTAGACCAATTTGACAACTTCTTTAATAGTTGTACGATTTTCATGAAATTTAGTATCTAAGTAGATCTTACCGATGTGACTTCAAAAATATAATTAGAAATTTTCTAAATTATCTCCCCTTGACGAAATTAAGGATCAAAATTTTCAAAAAAATCGTCGAAATATAGGTCAGAATGACCTGATTTTTTTTTTGGATACTAGATAAGTAATTACTGATTTGTACACAAAATATGGAGTTTGTCGATTGAACCGGAAGTGCCGCCATATTTAAAAGTGAAAAATCAATAAGGCTTTTTTGCTATTTTACTTACAGACTCGGGAGTTATATTTTCTGAATCCTTGATGGAAGGCCTAAAAAATGTCGCGAATAGAATTTTGATTTCGGTCACGTGATGGTCACCATTTTGAATTGAAAATGAAAAATAGAAGCAATTTGAAGGGTCGGGACTTTGGAACACAATTACTCTCCTTCTAATTAAGCTAGAATGTTCAAACTTGGTGTAGACGTTCACTAGGTCAATGTTATGATTGAGTTTAAAGATGAGCATTTTCTGCTTAGGGTAAGCAGAGATAAGCATGCTAATTTGTTGATTCTTTAGGGCACGATAACTTCGGTTATAATGAAGGGAGGGCGGTGAAACATTTGTCAATAGAGAGTCTAATAGCTAGCCTGTTGTGTGAAATCATTGTATTATTTTTTCTAAATATCAGGGATAGCCGAAAAAAGAGATTGAAAATCCAAAAAGTCGTATTTTTACAATTTGGAGCATGTTTAGAGGTCTTTCTCGTAAAGTCAACATAATATTTTTTGGGAACTTCTTCTACAAAGAGTCTTATTGATAGTCTTTTATATGAAACCATCGATCAACAGTCCAACATATAAGGAGTAGAAGAACAAAAGGATCGAACATTGAAAACGGCACCCTTTCATTGTTAAGCGAAACATGCAGCGTGGGTGACTACAATCTACACATTTAGTCATCGTATAGAGCTTATTCAACAGTATCGAATTCCAGCTGCTTAGGGATATTTTACGTGCACTCCAATTTGTACACGAGACCTTGGTTTTTCGTCCCATCCGAATGACTAGACAGCTGTGCTTGTCAGGCCCTCCGTTCTGCCTCACTGACAAAGGGAACCACGCCGGGAAATCGAGATGAACTTTCTCCGTGCAGAACTTTCAATTCAGGCGAAAACGTTTATTGCATACGATTAAGCTGGTCAGTTGGAGCTTATTTTCAAAAGTTTTGTAATAATCGGTTGGTAATTAAAGTACCGTGCACATTAAACTGTTAAAACAGAAAATTTCGCCCGGTTGAAATGTTTCTTGCTATAAGTCAGCAATTTTCTGAATTCAGGGAGGCTGAATGGCTGAATGGTTAGCATGTGCGCACTGTATCGTAACGTCTGTCATTGAGTCAACGGGCGTCGTTTCGATCTCCAGGTTGCACGTGACATGAAGTATGATGTCCAACCTCGTGGGTTTTCTCCGTGTCCTTCGGTTTCCTCCCAACGGCTAAAGACATGTAAGCGCAAGGGGAGTTTTTAAATAAAATTAAAAACATATGTTAGTCCCGAAATGACCTAGTTTGTGTCGAATGGACATTAGGCCGCATTTCTCTCTTTCTCTTTTATTTTTAAAGTTTTGTAATAATCGGTTGGTAATCAAAGGTACTGTAAAAGTGATAAAACAGAAAATTTCGCCCGGTTGTAATGTTTCTCACTTTAAAGTCAGCAATTTGCCGATTTTAAGGGGCAAACGTTTATTGCGAACGCTTAAGCTGGTCAGGGGGAGCTTATTTTTAAAAGTTTTGTAATATTCGGTTGATAACTAAAGGTACCGTGCAAATTAAACTGTTACAATAGAAAATTTGGCCCGGTTGAAATGTTTCTCGCTGTAGGTCAGCAATTTGCCGATTTTAGGGAGGTTGCGTGGCTGAATGGTTAGCACGTGCGCTCTGTATCATAACGTCTGTCATTGAGTCAACTGGCGTTGTTTCGATTTCTTGGTTGTACGTGACAAGGAGTATGGTCGCCTGTCCAACCTCGTAGGCCGTAACCGCCGCTGCCCGGGTAAAATTTCCCTCATTGCACACTTTATGGCATATGCCCGTCTTCATTAGCCCATTTTAGGAGCAGAACAGTCGGACGTTAAACCCCATTCAATTTCATTTCATTTTCTCTATGTTGCTTATTTATTATAGTGGATAAATATTTTTCTGGTTCTAGCAATTATTTAATTTCTGCATAGAAATCTTGCTTTGGCCAGTTTTTTTATTGCAGAGTGCCATTCTTGTTTAAACAAACATGATCCTTTGTTTAAAACATGCTTAAGAAGTCGTCACGATTTCCTACTTATAACCAAACATATTGGAAATATTAGTCTGGCATTATTAAATCCTAATTTTATTGGTCTTATTTAAAATTAAACTTTCATTTAACTATGAACAACCCTTAACGTGTCTCTTTAAAACTATTAAGTACTCTAAAACAGTAGCTCAACCTTTTGAAATAAACTCATTAATTTACCATTTTGTTGTGAGCGACTTCTTATTCTTCCTGTATGACATATTGCACGTGTCTGATTTCAAAGGGGGGAAGGGTGGCTGAATGGTTAGCACGCGCGCCTGTCATTGAGTTAACTAGCGTGTTTTCGAATGCCCGGTTGTACGTGACAAGGAGTAAGGTCGCCTGTCCAACCTGCCATTTTTATTTTTTTTCCCGCCATTTTCATTTCATTTTCTCATCCGTCTCATTACAGTAATACAAGTTTCAGTTATTTCCCTTTAGTTTTCAGATTATTGTTATGCCTGGGTGCAATGTTTCATACTATATTTAGACTTGTAACTTCGCGAGTTTTTGACCAATTTTAATAATTTTTTCTTCTTATCCTTTTATTTAGGATACTTGATACAATCAATGACACGTGACGATGAATATGAAAGCTTTCATATCTGCATGGGACAGTAGCAGATCTAGTTATTATTATTTTTTTTTTTTGTGTGTTTTCTGCAAATCGGATTTCTCAGAAACTATCCATAGGATCTTTCCGAAATTTTGACCTACCCCCCCAAAAATGGGGTGCGAACCTTGATTAAATATATTTTCAAAACGTTTTACGAATCCGAAATCACCGAATTTTACGAACGAAAAAACTGACAATGCATAGTCGTAACTTTGTTATTTTTTGACCGATTTTACTAATTCTTTTTTCCTTGAGTATCTTGAAACATTCACTTCAAATCTGCAATTTCGGATTTTCGAATTTCGAAAATTCGTCGCTGTCATTTCGAACCGGAAGTTATTACCAATTTGACAACTTCTTTAATAGTTGTGCGATTTTCGTGAAATTTAGAATGTTAGTAGATCTTACCAATGCGACTTCAATGATGTCCTTGGAAATTTTCTAAATTATCTCCCCTTGGTGAAATTAAGGATCAAAGTTTTCAAAAAAATCGTCGAAATATAGGTCAGAATGACCTAATTTTTTTTTTCGATACTAGACAAGGAATTACTGATTCGTACACAAAATATGGAGTTTGTCGATCGAACCGGAAGTGCCACCATCTTTAAACGTGAAAAATCAAAAAGGCTTTTTTGCTATTTTACTTACAGACTCGGGAGTCATATTTTCGGAATCCTTGAAGGAATGCCTAAAAATCTGTCGGATCAGAATTTTGATTTCGGTCACGTGATGGTCACAATTTTGAATTGAAAATGAAAAATAGAAGCAATTTGAAAGGCCGGGAATTTGGAACACAATAACTCTCCTTCTAATTAAGCTAGAATGTTCAAACTTGGTGTAGACGTTCACTAGGTCAATGTTATGATTGAGTTCAAAGATGAGCATTTTCTGCTTAGGGTAAGCAGAGATAAGCATGCTGATTTGTTGATTCTTTAGGGCACAATAACTTCGGTTATAATGAAGGGAGGGCGGTGAAACTTTTGTCAATAGAGAGTCTAATAGCTAGCCTGTTATGTGAAATCATTGTATCATTTTTTTTAAATATCAGGGATAGCCGAAAAAAAAGAGATTGAAAATCCAAAAAGTCGTATTTTTACAATTTGTTGCATGTTTAGAGGTCTTTCTCGTAAAGTCAACATACTATTTTTTGGGAACTTCTTCTGCAAAGAGTCTTATTGGTAGTCTTTTATATAAAACCATCGATCAACAGTCCAACATATCAGGAGTAGAAGAACAAAAGGATCGAACATTGAAAACGGCACCCTTTCATTGTTGAGCGAAACATGCAGTGTGGGTGACTACAATCTACGCATTTAGTCATCGTATAGAGCTTATTCAACAGAATCGAATTCCAACTGCTTAGGGATATTTTACGTGCACTCCAATGTGTACACGGGACCTTGGTTTCTCGTCCCATCCGAACGACTAGACAGCTGTGCTTGTCAGGCCCTCCGTTCTGCCTCACTGACAAGGGGAACCACGCCGGGAAATCGAGATGAACTTTCTCCGTGCAGAACTTTCAATTCAGGCAAAACGTTAATTGCATACGATTAAGCTGGTCAGTTGGAGCTTATTTTCAAAAGTTTTGTAATAATCGGTTGGTAATTAAAGTACCGTGCACATTAAACTGTTAAAACAGAAAATTTCGCCCAGTTGAAATGTTTCTTGCTATAAGTCAGCAATTTTCCGAATTCAGGGAGGCTGAATGGCTGAATGGTTAGCATGTCCGCGCCGTATCGTAACGTCTGTCATTGAGTCAACGGGCGTCGTTTCGATCTTCAGGTTGCACGTGACATGGTGTATGATGTCCAACCTCGTGGGTTTTCTCCGTGTTCTTCAGTTTCCTCCCAACGGCTAAAAACCAGTACGCGCAAGGGGAGTTTTTAAATAAAATTAAAAAACATATGTTAGTCCCGAAATGACCTAGTTTGTGTCGAATGGACGTTAGGCCGCATTTACTGTAAAAGTGATGAAACAGAAAATTTGGCCCGGTTGTAATGTTTCTCACTTTAAAGTCAGCAATTTGTCGATTTTAAGGGGCAAACGTTTATTGCGAACGGTTAAGCTGGTCAGGGGGAGCTTATTTTTAAAAGTTTTGTAATATTCGGTTGATAACTAAAAGTACCGTGCAAATTAAACTGTTAAAATAGAAAATTTGGCCCGGTTGAAATGTTTCTCGCTGTAGGTCAGCAATTTGCCGATTTTAGGGAGGTTGCGTGGCTGAATGGTTAGCACGTGCGCTCTGTATCATAACGTCTGTCATTGAGTCAACTGGCGTTGTTTCGATTTCTTGGTTGTACGTGACAAGGAGTATGGTCGCCTGTCCAACCTCGTAGGCCGTAACGCCGCTGCCCGGGTAAAACTTCCCTCATTGCACACTTTATGGCGTATGCCCGTCTTCATTAGCCCATTGTAGGAGCAGAACAGTAGGACGTTAAACCCCATTCAATTTCATTTCATTTTCTCTATGTTGCTTATTTATTATAGTGGATAAATATTTTTCTGGTTCTAGCAATTATTTAATTTCTGCATAGAAATCTTGCTTTGGCCAGTTCTTTTTATTGCAGAGTGCCATTCTTGTATATTGCAGTCTATGACCCTTTGTTTAAAACATGCTTAAGAAGTCGTCACGATTTCCTACTTATAACCGAACATATTGGAAACCATAATTATATAACATATCTTGGAAGCCCGATTACAGCTATACAAGTTTCAGTTATTTACCTTTAGTTTAAAGATTATTTTTTTGCCCGGGTGCAATGTTTCTCACTACATTTAAATTTGTAACTTTGTGAGTTTTTGACCGATTTTGATAATTATGTCTTTATAATTTTCCAAATCTACATATTCAACGTACATATTCAAACAGTTGAGTTCAACCTGATTCAAAAAGTTTTAGTTTTGTTCAAAGTTATCTCATTTAATTTTTCGATGTTTTCTTACCATTTTCATTTCATTTTTCTGTAAGTTTGAAGTCGGAAGTCATCCCGATTACAGCAACACAAGTATCAGTTATTTCCCTTTAGTTTTCAGATTATGCAATGTTTCATACTATATTTAGACTTGTAACTTCGCGAGTTTTTGACCAATTTTGATAGTTTGTTATTCGTATCCTTTTATTTGAGATACTTGATATAATCGATGACACGTGACGATGAATATGAAAGCTTTCATATCTGCATGGGACAGTAGCAGATCTAGTTATTATTTTTTTTTTGTGTATTTTCTGCAAATCGGATTTCTCAGAATCTAACCATGGGATCTTTCTAAAACTTTGACCTACCCCCCCAAAAATGGGGTGCGAACGTTGTTTAAATATATTTTCAAAACGTTTTACGAATCCGAAATCACCGAATTTTACGAACGAAAAAACTGACAATGCATAGTCGTAACTTTGTTATTTTTTGACCGATTTTACTAATTCTTTTTTCTTTGAATACCTTGAAAAAAATCATTTTCATCTGCAGTTTCACATTTTCGAATTTCGAAAATTCGTCGCTGTGATTTCGAACCGGAAGTTTAGACCAATTTGACAACTTCTTTAATAGTTGTACGATTTTCATGAAATTTAGTATACAAGTAGATCTTACCGATGTGACTTCAAAAATATAATTAGAAATTTTCTAAATTATCTCCCCTTGGTGAAATTAAGGATCAAAGTTTTCAAAAAAATCGTCGAAATATAGGTCAGAATGACCTAATTTTTTTTTTCGACACTAGACAAGGAATTACTGATTCGTACACAAAATATAGAGTTTGTCGATCGAACCGGAAGTGCCACCATCTTTAAACGTGAAAAATCAAAAAGGCTTTTTTGCTATTTTACTTACAGACTCGGGAGTTATATTTTCGGAATCCTTGAAGGAATGCCTAAAAATCTATCGGATCAGAATTTTGATTTCGGTCATGTGATGGTCACAATTTTGAATTGAAAATGAAAAATAGAAGCAATTTGAAAGGCCCGGACTTCGGAACACAATAACTCTCCTTCTAATTAAGCTAGAATGTTCAAACTTGGTGTAGACGTTCACTAGGTCAATGTTATGATTGAGTTCAAAGATGAGCATTTTCTGCTTAGGGTAAGCAGAGATAAGCATGCTGATTTGTTGATTCTTTAGGGCACGATAACTTCGGTTATAATGAAGGGAGGGCGGTGAAACTTTTGTCAATAGAGAGTCTAATAGGTAGCCTGTTGTGTGAAATGATTGTATCATTTTTTTTAAATATCAGGGATAGCCGAAAAAAAGAGATTGAAAATCCAAAAAGTCGTATTTTTACAATTTGGAGCATGTTTAGAGGTCTTTCTCGTAAAGTCAACATACTATTTTTGGGGAACTTCTTCTACAAAGAGTCTTATTGGTAGTCTTTTATATGAAACCATCGATCAACAGTCCAACATATCAGGAGTAGAAGAACAAAAGGATCGAACATTGAAAACGGCACCCTTTCATTGTTAAGCGAAACATGAAGTGTGGGTGACTACAATCTACACATTTAGTCATCGTATAGAGCTTATTCAACAGTATCGAATTCCAACTGCTTATGGATATTTTACGTGCACTCCAATGTGTACACGGGACCTTGGTTTTTCGTCCCATCCGAAGGACTAGACAGCTGTGCTTGTCAGGCCCTTCGTTCTGCCTTACTGACAAGGGAACCACGCCGGGAAATCGAGATGAACTTTCTCTGTGCAGAACTTTCAATTCAGGCAAAACGTTTATTGCATACGATTAAGCTGGTCAGTTGGAGCTTATTTTCAAAAGTTTTGTAATAATCGGTTGGTAATTAAAGTACCGTGCACATTAAACTGTTAAAACAGAAAATTTCGCCCGGTTGAAATGTTTCTTGCTATAAGTCAGCAATTTTCCGAATTCAGGGAGGCTGGATGGCTGAATGGTTAGCATGTGCTCGCTGTATCGTAACCTTTGTGATTGAGTCAACGGGCGTCGTTTCGATCTCCAGGTTGCACGTGACATGGTGTATGATGTCCAACCTCGTGGGTTTTCTCCGTGTTCTTCGGTTTCCTCCCAACGGCTAAAGACCAGTACGTGCAAGGGGAGTTTTTAAATAAAATTAAAAAACATATGTTAGTCCCGAAATGACCTAGTTTGTGTCGAATGGACGTTAGGCCGCATTTCTCTCTTTCTCTTTTTAAAGTTTTGTAATAATCGGTTGGTAATCAAAGGTACTGTTAAAGTGATAAAACAGAAAATTTGGCCCGGTTGTAATGTTTCTCACTTTAAATTCAGCAATTTGTCGATTTTAAGGGGCAAACGTTTATTGCGAACGATTAAGCTGGTCAGGGGGAGCTTATTTTTAAAAGTTTTGTAATATTCGGTTGATAACTAAAGGTACCGTGCAAATTAAACTGTTAAAATAGAAAATTTGGCCCGGTTGAAATGTTTCTCGCTGTAGGTCAGCAATTTGCCGATTTTAGGGAGGTTGCGTGGCTGAATGGTTAGCACGTGCGCTCTGTATCATAACGTCTGTCATTGAGTCAACTGGCCTTGTTTCGATTTCTTGGTTGTACGTGACAAGGAGTATGGTCGCCTTACCAACCTCGTAGGCCGTAACGCCGCTGCCCGGGTAAAATTTCCCTCATTGCACACTTTATGGCGTATGCCCGTCTTCATTAGCCCATTGTAGGAGCAGAACAGTAGGACGTTAAACCCCATTCAATTTCATTTCATTTTCTCTATGTTGCTTATTTATTATAGTGGATAAATATTTTTCTGGTTCTAGCAATTATTTAATTTCTGCATAGAAATCTCTGGCCAGTTTTTTTTATTGCAGAGTGCCATTCTTGTATATTGCAGTCTATGACCCTTTGTTTAAAACATGCTTAAGAAGTCGTCACCATTTCCTACTTATAACCAAACATATTGGAAACCATTATTATATAACATATCTTGGAAGCCCGATTACAGCTATACAAGTTTCAGTTATTTCCCTTTAGTTTAAAGATTATTTTTTTGCCCGGGTGCAATGTTTCTCAATACATTTAAATTTGTAACTTTGTGAGTTTTTGACCGATTTTGATATTATGTCTTTATAATTTTCCAAATCTACATATTTAACGTACATATTCAAACAGTTGAGTTCAACCTGATTCAAAAAGTTTTAGTTTTGTTCAAAGTTATCTCATTCATCCCGATTACAGCAACACAAGTATCAGTTATTTCCCTTTAGTTTTCAGATTACTCAATGTTTCATACTATATTTAGACTTGTAACTTCGCGAGTTTTTGACCAATTTTGATAGTTTGTTATTCTTATCCTTTTATTTGAGATACTTGATATAATCGATGACACGTGACGATGAATATGAAAGCTTTCATATCTGCATGGGACAGTAGCAGATCTAGTTATTATTATTATTATTTTTTTTTGTGTCATTTCTGCAAATCGGATTTCTCAGAATCTAACCATGGGATCTTTCTGAAACTTTGACCTACCCCCCCAAAACTGGGTGGCAGTTTTTGATTAAATATATTTTCAAAACGTTTTACGAATTCGAAATCACAGAATTTTACGAACGAGTGAATTTGACCTGCATTACTGTAACTCTGTGACTATTTGACCTATTTTACTAATTCTTTTTTCTTTAAGTACCTTGACAAAAATCATTTTCAACTGCAGTTTCAGATTTTCGAATTTCGAAAATTCGTCGCTGTGATTTCGAACCGGAAGTTGAGACCGACTTGACAACTTCTTTAATAGTTGTACGATTTTCATGAAATTTAGTATGTAAGTAGATCTTACCCATGTGACTTCAAAAATATAAATAGAAATTTTCTAAATTATCTCCCCTTGGTGAAATTAAGGATCAAAGTTTTCAAAAAAATCGAAGAAATATAGGTCAGAATGACCTGATGTTTTTTTTGGATACTAGATAAGTAAATACTGATTCGTACACAAAATATTGAGTTTGTGGATTGAACCGGAAGTGCCGCCATCTTGAAACGTGAAAAATCACAAAGGCTTTTTTGCTATTTTACTTACAGACACGGGAGTTATATTTTCTGAATCCTTCAAGGATGGCCTAAAAAACGTTCGGAGTAGAATTTTGATTTAGGTCAATTGATGGTCGCCATTTTGAAGTGAAAGTGAAAAATAGAAGCAATTTGAAGGGCCGAGAATTTGGAACACAATAACTCTCCTTCTAATTGAGCTAGGATGTTCAAACTTGGTGTAGACGTTCAATAGGTCACTGTCTTGATTGAGTTCAAAGATGAGCATTTTCTGCCTAGGGTAAGCAGAGATAAGCAAGCTGATTTGTTGATTCTTTAGGGCACGATAACTTTGGTTATAATGAAGGGAGGGCGATGAAACTCTTGTCAATCGAGAGTCTAATAGCTAACCTGTTGTGTGAAATCATTGCATCATTATTTCTTAAATGTCCGGGGTAGCCGAAAAAAAGAGATTGAAAATCCAAAGAGTCGTATTTTTACAATTTAGAGCATGTTTAAAGGTCTTTCTCGTAAAGTCAACATGTGTTTCCTGCAAAATCGGATTTCTCAGAATCTAACCATAGGATGTTTCTAAAACTTTGACCTACCCCCCAAAAATGGGTGGTGAGTATTGATTAAATATATTTTCAAAACGTTTAAAGCATTCGAAATCACCGAATTTTACGAACGAGTGAATTTGACCTGCATTACTGTAACTCTTTGACTATTTGACCTATTTTACTAATTCTTTTTTCTGCGAGTACCCTGACAAAAATCATTTTCAACTGCAGTTTCAGATTTTCGAATTTCGAAAATTCGTCGCTGTGATTTCGAACCGGAAGTTGAGACCAACTTGACAACTTCTTTAATAGTTGTACGATTTTCATGAAATTTAGTATGTAAGTAGATGTTACCGATGTAACTTTAAAGATGTCCTTAGAAATTTTCTAAATTCGTCGCTGTGATTTCGAACCGGAAGTTGAGACCAACTTGACAACTTCTTTAATAGTTGTACGATTTTCATGAAATTTAGTATGTAAGTAGATGTTACCGATGTAACTTTAAAGATGTCCTTAGAAATTTTCTAAATTATCTCCCCTTGGTGAAATTAGGGATCAAAGTTTTCAAAAAAATCGAAGAAATATAGGTCAGAATGACCTGATTTTTTTTTTGGATACTAGATAAGTAAATACTGATTCGTACACAAAATATTGAGTTTGTGGATCGAACCGGAAGTGCCGCCATCTTGAAACGTGAAAAATCACAAAGGCTTTTGTGATATTTTACTTACAGACATGGGAGTTACATTTTCGGAATCCTTGAAGGAATGCCTAAAAATCTATCGGATCAGAATTTTGATTTCGGTCACGTGATGGTCACCATTTCGAACTGAATATGAGAAAAGGTGAAAAATCGACATTAACGAGCACGTGAATGAAAGCAATAGGCCGTAGTTTGGAGAATATGTCTCATATTTCCAAAATGAATACATTTCTGGATAGCCGGGATCAGGGTCGAAATGTTGTTATTTGAAAATGTCACATTTTCGAATTTTGTCTTTGATGTTTTCCGTGCCGATAAAGTTGTTTACGATTGAAAAATCATAAAAACTTCGCTATATTTTGACCGATTTTAATGATTTTTTTTTTTGTTGATGAGATTATTTACATGACCCATGACATGTGACAGGAAGTGACTGTTAATATGAAAGCTTTAATATCTGCTTTGCAGATCTAGTTTTTATTATTATTATTTACCGCGAGAGCCTATTTCTCCATGATCGAAAAGAGAAACCGACCTGCGGTCCATTTTTCTATTGGGAAACTATGTGGTGGTTACTAGATAAAGCTATTTTGAAACTTCTGCGCAGACCGGAAATGGCCGAATTTTGAACGTTATAAAGAAATTAAAAATCGGCCGTAATTTCGTAAATTATTTACCTATTTTCAAACAAATGACATTTTCTGAAACCCTGAATCTTTTCCGAGATAATAGCAATCTTGGATTTTGCAATTCTGAAACTTCATCGTTGACTTTTCGCGATCGAATAATGAAAAAAAAATATTTTAGAGACAATTTTGTTAATTTTCAAAATTTTCAAATATGACCTATATTTTTGGATTCCTGAAGTCAATCCGATTCCAATAATATAAGTTTCATTCAGAGTTACTGCCCTTTATTTTTCGATTTTTTTCGAATTTTCTTGCCATTTTGTGAGCTCGGGTTTGATTTTACGGCTGAATTGACGTTTCTAAAACTTCTGGAACATGAAGTTATTGTCCAATACCAACTGATAAAGCAATTTCGACAAGAATCTTTAAACCGGAAGTGGTCGAAATAATGTGCAATATTTAGAAAAAAACGCAAAAAATGGGTGCGTTGGGGAAAAACGTGATTTCTTCGCCGGATATCAACGGATTAAAGGTATTAAGGTATAGTTGGGTTGCGCGGGAATTGGAGTATCGTATGATACCCAATTCATACAGATACGATGACCCGGAAGTAAATTATGGCACGCTGAAAATCAAGTATTTTCTGATTTGGAGCATTTTTGGACGCCTGTATCTCGAAAACTGCTCCAACGATTTTTCTTAAACATTCTCTATGGATAGTGCCTTCGATAGTCTTTACCATGGAACCATCCAATAACACCTTCGAATAATTCGAATAGGACAAAAAAGGGACTGAAAATCGAAAAAAGTCGAAAAATCGTGAAATTTTTGAAAATACTCTTCTATTTTTTTATTTTAAGAGATTTTCAAAAAAAAGAAATATATTCAGATAGCTGACCCAATTACGGCTCTAACGATGTATAATATGTATGCAGTTATTGAAATTTAATTTTCAATATTTTGACATTTTGACATTTTTATCTCTTTTGAAAATAGGATTTCTCAGAAGTATTTTTTCTTATCGTATAGTGTAGTATATCATTAGAGAGCCCTGTTCCCATTCAAACTCCAAAACCGGATGTTAAAACTACTCAACTGTGATTCGAAAACCAGAAGTAGTTCAAAAAACGAAGAAAAGGATAAAAAAGATAAAAAAAATTTGGAGCTCTTGCCAAAAATTCGAATTCTCCGTGACATATCAGCGGACTAAAACAATGAAATTGCCGTTGGATAGTGCCATGAATGGACTATCTTATGACATCTGGATGATTCGAATTCAATAGTTAGGAAATAAATTATGACACGCCGAAAATGAAGTACTTTCCGTATTGGAGCTTTCTGAGACGCCTTTTTCTCGAAAACCACGCCTACGATTTTTCTTAAACTTCTTTTACTCAGAATCCTATCTGTGGTCTAGAGTGTACATCCAAAGAGAAAAGCATTGCAATAATGTAGGTGTTCTAAAAATGGCCTCAATCTTTGAAAAAAATTGAAAAATGGTAAAATTATTGAAAATGCTTTTTTTCTGACACTTATGGTACAGGAAGTTAAGTATCTAAACAACATGTTAAAGCTATCCCGACGATGATCCCAAAACCGGAAATAGTCGAAAAAATATTCCATATTTTGAAAAAAAAAGTACAAAAATGCCCATCTTGCGAAAATAAGTGATTATTATGCCAGATTTCACCGAATCAAAAAAAAACAAAGTGTCAAATGGAAAATATTCGCTGATTAGGCAAAATATTACGGGATGCTGAAGATCTAGTATTTTCCTTTCTGGACTTTTATATATCAGAATGATACAAATTCGATGGTTAGGCAATATATTATGAGATGCCGAAAATGTAGAATTTTCCTCTTTTTTTGGAGCCTATGCAGACTCGTTTATCTCGAAAACTACTTCTATTTCTCTTCTTAAACTTCTGTTACACCGAGTCCTTTCGGTCGTTTAGAGTATAAATGTACATTTAAAAGCATGGCAATGATATTTAGGACCCTGAAAGCCGATTCAGCACTGCTATGCAGGTCTAGTTATTAGGCTTTCAGACTTTCGTCTGAAAGCCTATTGTGATTACTAAAATTATTATTTATTGAGCTTTCATATTTCATATGAAAGCTTATTGTTTCTGTTAAGATTATTAAGCTTTCATATTACATATGAAAGCTTATTGTTTCTGTTAAGATTATTATTGTTATTTTTTTTTTTTTGTGTTTTATCCACCAATCGGATTTCTCAGAATCTAATCACAGTATCTTTATGAAACTTTTACCTATCCCCCCAAAAATAGGTGGTAGCTGTTGATTAAATATATTTTCAAAACGTTTTACGAATCCGAAATCACCGAAATTTACGAACGGCAAAATGGACAATGCATAGTCGTAACTTTATTGTTTTTTGACCGATTTTACTAAATCTTTTTTCTTTGAATACCTTGAAAAAAATCATTTTCAGCAGCAGTTTCACATTTTCGAATTTCGAAAATTCGTCGCTGTGATTTCGAACCGGAAGTTTAGACCAATTTGACAACTTCATTAATAGTTGTGCGATTTTCATTCAATTTAGTATATAAGTAGATCCTACCGATGTGACTTCAAAAATATAATTAGAAATTTTCTAAATTATCTCCCCTTGGTGAAAATTGGGATCAAAGTTTTCAAAAAAACCGTCGAAATATAGGTCAGAATGACCTAATTTTTTTTTCGATACTAGACAAGGAATTACTGATTCGTACGCAAAATATGGAGTTTGTCGATCGAGCCGGAAGCGCCGCCATCTTTAAACGTGAAAAATCACTAAGGCTTTTTTGCTATTTTACTTACAGACACGGGAGTTATATTTTCTGAATCCTTGTAGGAAGGCCTAAAAAATGTCGCGAATAGAATTTTGATTTAGGTCAACCGGGAGTCACCATTTTGAATTGAAAATGAAAAATAGAAGCAATTTGAGGGGCCGAGACTTTGGAGCACAATAACTCTCATTCTAATTAAGCTAGAATGTTCAAACTTGGTGTAGACGTTCACTAGGTCAATGTTATGATGGAGTTCAAAGATGAGCATTTTCTGCTTAGGGTAAGCAGAGATAAGCATGTTGATTTGTTGATTCTTTAGGACACGATAACTTCGGTTATAATAGAGAGTCTAATAGCTAGCCTGTTGTGTGAAATCATTGTATCATTTTTTTTTAAATATCAGGGATAGCCGAAAAAAAGAGATTGAAAATACAAAAAGTCGTATTTTTACAATTTGGAGCATGTTTAGAGGTCTTTCTCGTAAAGTCAACATAATATTTGTTGGGAACTTCTTCTACAAAGAGTCTTATTGGTAGTCTTGTATATGAAACCATCGATCAACAGTCCAACATATCAGGAGTAGAAGAACAAAAGGATCGAACATTGAAAACGGCACCCTTTCATTGTTAAGCGAAACATGCAGTGTGGGTGACTACAGTCTACACATTTAGTCATCGTATAGAGCTTATTCAACAGTATAAAATTCCAACTGCTTAGGGATATTTTACGTGCACTCCAATGTGTACACGGGACCGTGGTTTTCGTTCCATCCGAACTAGACAGCTGTGCTTGTCAGGCCCTCCGTTCTGCCACACTGACAAGGGGGAACCACGCCAGTAAATCGAGATGAACTTCCTACGTGCAGAACTTTCAATTCAAGCCAAACTTTTATTGCATACGATTAAGCTGGTCAGTTGGAGCTTATTTTCAAAAGTTTTGTAATAATCGGTTGGTAATTAAAGAACCGTGCACATTAGACTGTTAAAACAGAAAATTTCGCCCGGTTGAAATGTTTCTTGCTATAAGTAAGCAATTTTCCGAATTCAGGGAGGCTGAATCGCTGAATGGTTAGCATGTGCGCGCTGTATCGTAACGTCTGTCATTGAGTCAACCGGCGTCGTTTCGATTTCCAGGTTGCACGTGACGTGGAGTATGGTGTCCAACGTCGTGGGTTTTCTCCGTGTCCTTCGGTTTCCTCCCACGGCTAAAGACCTGTACGCGCAAGGGAACTTTTAAATAAAATTAAAAGACCTGTTAGTCCCGAAATGACCTCGTTTGTGTCGAATGGATGTTAAGCCGCATTTCTCTCTTTCTCTTTTATTTTTGTAATAATCGGATGGTAATCAATGGTACTGTAAAAGTGATAAAACAGAAAATTTCGCCCTGTTGTAATGTTTCTCAATTTAAAGTCAGCAATTTGCCGATTTAAAGGGGCAAACGTTTATTGCGAACGATTAAGCTGGTCAGGGGGAGCTTATTTTTAAAAGTTTTGTAATATTCGAAAATTCGTCGCTGTGATTTCGAACCGGAAGTTGAGGCCAACTTGACAACTTCTTTAATAGTAGTACGATTTTCATGAAATTTAGTATGTAAGTAGACATTACTGATGCGACTTGAAAAATGACTTTTAAAATTTTCTAAATTATCTCCCCTTGGTGAAATTAAGAATCAAATTTTTCAAAAAAATCGTCGAAATAAAGGTCAGAATGACCTAATTTTTTTTTTCGATAATAGACAAGTAATTACTGATTCGTACACAAAACATGGAGTTTTGTCGATCGAACCGGAAGTGCCACCATCTTGAAACGGAAAGAAAAAATAGAACTTTTGCGATATTGCACTTACAGACATGGGAGTTACATTTTCTGAATCCTTGAAGGAAAACCTAAAAAACGTTCAGAGCAGAATTTTGATTTAGATCAGCTGATGGTCGCCATTTTGAAGTGAATATGAAACATAGTGAAAAATCGACATTTACGGAGAGAGAGAGAGAGAAATGGGGTTTAACGTCCACTCGACACAGCTAGGTCATTTCCGGACTAACACATGGTTTTTAATTTTATTTCAATAATTCGCCTGCGCGTTGGGGTCTTTAGCAGTGGGAGAAAACTGGAGTGCCCGGAGGAAACCCATGAGATTGAGAAGGCGCCCCTATCTCCATGCCACATACGCTCACACCAGGGTTCGAAACCACAGCCGCAAGCCAGAGGTGACCGGCCATCTAGAGGTCGAAGCGCGGCACTCTAGACCACTAGGCCATCCCAACCAAGCCCCCCCCCCCCGACATTTACGGACTTGTAAACAAACACAATAGGGCATAGTATGTTCAATGCGTCTCCTATGTCTAAAATTTAATACATTTCAGGATAGCCGGGATACGGGTCGAATTTTTGGTATTTGAATATTTCAAAAATTCGAATTTCGCCTTTGATGTTTTTCGTGCCGACAAAGTTGTTTACGAGTGAAAAATCACATTAATTTCGCTAGATTGTGACCGATATTAAGGATTGATTTTTTCTTGTTTGGATTATTTATGACCCATAACAAGTGACAGGAAGTCACTGTGATTATGAAAGCTTTCATATCTGCATGGGACAGTAGCAGATCTAGTTATTATTTTTTTTTTGTGTTTTTCCTGCAAATCGGATTTCACAGAATCTAACCATAGGATCTTTCTGAAACTTTGACCTACCCCCCCCCCCAAAAAAAGGGTGGTGGCTGTTGATTAAATATATTTTCAAAACGTTTTGTAAAAATCGGTTGGTAATCAATGGTACTGTAAAAGTGATAAAACAGAAAATTTCGCCCTGTTATAATGTTTCTCAATTTAAAGTCAGCAATTTGCCGATTTAAAGGGGCAAACGTTTATTGCGAACGATTAAGCTGGTCAGGGGGAGCTTATTTTAAAAAGTTTTATAATATTCGAAAATTCGTCGCTGTGATTTCGAACCGGAAGTTGAGGCCAACTTGACAACTTCTTTAATAGTAGTACGATTTTCATGAAATTTAGTATGTAAGTAGAAATTACTGATGCGACTTGAAAAATGACTTTTAAACTTTTCTAAATTATCTCCGTAGTGAAATTAAGAATCAAATTTTTCAAAAAAATCGTCGAAATAAAGGTCAGAATGACCTAATTTTTTTTTTCGATAATAGACAAGTAATTACTGATTCGTACACAAAACATGGAGTTTGTCGATCGAACCGGAAGTGCCACCATCTTGAAACGTAAAGAAAAAATAGAACTTTTGCGATATTGCACTTACAGACATGGGAGTTACATTTTCTGAATCCTTGAAGGAAAACCTAAAAAACGTTCAGAGCAGAATTTTGATTTAGGTCAGCTGATGGTCGCCATTTTGAAGTGAATATGAAACATAGTGAAAAATCGACATTTACGGAGAGAGAGAGAGAGAGAGAGAGAGAAATGGGGTTTAATGTCCACTCGACGCAACTAGGTCATTTCCGGACTAACACATGGTTTTTAATTTTATTTCAATAATTCGCCTGCGCGTAGGGGTCTTTAGCAGTCGGAGGAAACCGGAGTGCCCGGAGGAAACCCATGAGGTTGAGAAGGCGCCCCTATCTCCATGCCACATACGGTCACACCAGGGTTCGAAACCACAGCCGCAAGCCAGAGGTGACCGGCCAGCTAGAGGTCGAAGCGCGGCACTCTAGACCACTAGGCCATCCCAACCACCCCCCCCCCCCGACATTTACGGACTTGTAAACAAACACAATAGGGCATAGTATGTTCAATGCGTCTCCTATGTCTAAAATTTAATACATTTCAGGATAACCGGGATACGGGTCGAATTTTTGGTATTTGAATATTTCAAAAATTCGAATTTCGCCTTTGATGTTTTTCGTGCCGACAAAGTTGTTTACGAGTGAAAAATCACATTAATTTCGCTAGATTGTGACCGATTTTAATGATTGATTTTTTCTTGTTTGGATTATTTATGACCCATGACAAGTGACAGGAAGTCACTGTGATTATGAAAGCTTTCATATCTACATGGGACAGTAGCAGATCTAGTTATTAAGCTTTCATATTACATATGAAAGCTTATTGTTTCTGTTAAGATTATTATTATTTTTTTTTTATGTATTTTCTGCAAATCGGATTTCTCAGAATCTAACCATGGGATCTTTCTGAAACTTTGACCTACCCCCCCAAAAATGGGGTGCGAACGTTGTTTAAATATATTTTCAAAACGTTTTACGAATCCGAAATCACCGAATTTTACGAACGAAAAAACTGACAATGCATAGTCGTAACTTTGTTATTTTTTGACCGATTTTACTAATTCTTTTTTCTTTGAATACCTTGAAAAAAATCATTTTCATCTGCAGTTTCACATTTTCGAATTTCGATAATTCGTCGCTGTGATTTCGAACCGGAAGTTTAGACCAATTTGACAACTTCTTTAATAGTTGTACGATTTTCATGAAATTTAGAATACAAGTAGATGTTACCGATGTGACTTCAAAAATATAATTAGAAATTTTCTAAATTATCTCCCCTTGGTGAAATTAAGGATCAAAGTTTTCAAAAAAATCGTCGAAATATAGGTCAGAATGACCTAATTTTTTATTTCGATACTAGACAAGGAATTACTGATTCGTACACAAAATATGGAGTTTGTCGATCGAACCGGAAGTGCCACCATCTTTAAACGTGAAAAATCAAAAAGGCTTTTTTGCTATTTTACTTACAGACTCGGGAGTTATATTTTCGGAATCCTTGAAGGAATGCCTAAAAATCTATCGGATCAGAATTTTGATTTCGGTCACGTGATGGTCACCATTTTGAATTGAAAATGAAAAATAGAAGCAATTTGAAGGGCCGGGACTTTGGAACACAATAACTCTCCTTCTAATTAAGCTAGAATGTTCAAACTTGGTGTAGACGTTCACTAGGTCAATGTCCTGATTGAGTGCAAAGATGAGCATTTTCTGCCTAGGGTAAGCAGAGATAGGCATGCTGATTTGTTGATTCTTTAGGGCACGATAACTTCGGTTATAATGAAGGGAGGGCGGTGAAACTTTTGTCAACAGAGAGTCCAATAGCTAGCCTGTTGTGTGAAATCATTGTATCATTTATTTTAAATATCAGGGATAGGCGAAAAAAAGAGATTGAAAATCCAAAAAGTCGTATTTTTACAATTTGGAGCATGTTTAGAGGTCTTTCTCGTAAAGTCAACTTAATATTTTTTGGGAACTTCTTCTACAAAGAGTCTTATTGGTAGTCTTTTATATGAAACCATCGGTCAACAATCCAACATATCAGGAGTAGAAGAACAAAAGGATCGAACATTGAAAACGGCATCCTTTCATTGTTAAGCGAAACATGCAGTGTGGGTGACTACAATCTACACATTTAGTCATCGTATAGAGCTTATTCAACAGTATCGAATTCCAACTGCTTAGGGATATTTTACGTGCACTCCAATGTGTACACGGGACTTTGGTTTTTCGTCCCATCCGAAGGACTAGACAGCTGTGCTTGCCAGGCCCTCCGTTCTGCCTCACTGACAAGGGGAACCACGCCGGGAAATCGAGATGAACTTTTTCCGTGCAGAACTTTCAATTCAGGCAAAACGTTTATTGCATACGATTAAGCTGGTCAGTTGGAGCTTATTTTCAAAAGTTTTGTAATAATCGGTTGGTAATTAAAGTACCGTGCACATTAAACTGTTAAAACAGAAAATTTCGCCCGGTTGAAATGTTTCTTGCTATAAGTCAGCAATTTTCCGAATTCAGGGAGGCTGGATGGCTGAATGGTTAGCATGTTCTCGCTGTATCGTAACGTTTGTCATTGAGTCAACGGGCGTCGTTTCGATCTCCAAGTTGCACGTGACATGGTGTATGATGTCCAACCTCGTGGGTTTTCTCCGTGTTCTTCGGTTTCCTCCCAACGGCTAAAGACCGGTACGTGCAAGGGGAGTTTTTAAATAAAATTAAAAAACATATGTTAGTCCCGAAATGACCTAGTTTGTGTCGAATGGACGTTAGGCCGCATTTCTCTCTTTCTCTTTTTAAAGTTTTTTAATAATCAGTTGGTAATCAAAGGTACTGTTTAAGTGATAAAACAGAAAATTTGGCCCGGTTGTAATGTTTCTCACTTTAAAGTCAGCAATTTGTCGATTTTAAGGGGCAAACGTTTATTGCGAACGATTAAGCTGGTCAGGGGGAGCTTATTTTTAAAAGTTTTGTAATATTCGGTTGATAACTAAAGGTACCGTGCAAATTAAACTGTTAAAATAGAAAATTTGGCCCGGTTGAAATGTTTCTCGCTGTAGGTCAGCAATTTGCCGATTTTAGGGAGGTTGCGTGGCTGAATGGTTAGCACGTGCGCTCTGTATCATAACGTCAGTCATTGAGTCAACTGGCCTTGTTTCGATTTCTTGGTTGTACGTGACAAGGAGTATGGTCGCCTGTCCAACCTCGTAAGCTGTAACGCCGCTGCCCGGGTAAAATTTCCCTCATTGCACACTTTATGGCGTATGCCCGTCTTCATTAGCCCATTGTAGGAGCAGAACAGTAGGACGTTAAACCCCATTCAATTTCATTTCATTTTCTCTATGTTGCTTATTTATTATAGTGGATAAATATTTTTCTGGTTCTAGCAATTATTTAATTTCTGCATAGAAATCTCTGGCCAGTTTTTTTTATTGCAGAGTGCCATTCTTGTATATTGCAGTCTATGACCCTTTGTTTAAAACATGCTTAACAAGTCGTCACGATTTCCTACTTATAACCAAACATATTGGAAACCATAATTATATAACATATCTTGGAAGCCCGATTACAGCTATACAAGTTTCAGTTATTTCCCTTTAGTTTAAAGATTATTTTTTTGCCCGGGTGCAATGTTTCTCACTACATTTAAATTTGTAACTTTTGACATTATGTCTTTATAATTTTCCAAATCTACATATTTAACGTACATATTCAAACAGTTGAGTTCAACCTGATTCAAAAAGTTTTAGTTTTGTTCAAAGTTATCTCATTTAATTTTTCGATGTTTTCTTACCATTTTCATTTTATTTTTCTGAAAGTTTTGAAATCGGAAGTCATCCCGTTTACAGCAACACAAGTATCAGTTATTTCCCTTTAGTTTTCAGATTACTCAATGTTTCATACTATATTTAGACTTGTAACTTCGCGAGTTTTTGACCAATTTTGATAGTTTGTTATTCTTATCCTTTTATTTGAGATACTTGATATAATCGATGACACGTGACGATGAATATGAAAGCTTTCATATCTGCATGGGACAGTAGCAGATCTAGTTATTTTTTTTTTTGTGTTTTTCCTGCAAATCGGATTTCACAGAATCTAACCATAGGATCTTTCTGAAACTTTGACCTACCCCCCCCCCCAAAAAGGGTGGTGTCTGTTGATTAAATATATTTTCAAAACGTTTTGCGAATTCGAAATCACCGAATTTTACGAACGAAAAAACTGAAAATGCATAGTCGTAACTTTGCTATTTTTTGACCGATTTTACTAATTCTTTTTTCTTTGAATACTCTGAAAAAAATCATTTTCATCTGCAGTTTCACATTTTCGAATTTCGAAAATTCGTCGCTGTGATTTCGAACCGGAAGTTTAGACCAATTTGACAACTTCTTTAATATTTGTACGATTTTCATGAAATTTAGTATATAAGTAGATCTTACCGATGTGACTTCAAAAATATTATGAGAAATTTTCTAAATTATCTCCCCTTGGTGAAATTAAGGATCAAAGTTTTAAAAAAAAGCGTCGAAATATAGGCCAGAATGACCTAAAAAAAATTTCGATACTCGACAAGAAATTTCTGATTCATACACAAAATATGGAGTTTGTCGATTGAACCGGAAGTGCCACCATCTTTAAACGTGAAAAATCAATAAGGCTTTTTTGCTATATTACTTACAGACTCGGGAGTTATATTTTCAGAATCCTTGAAGGAATGCCTAAAAATCTATCAGATCAGAATTTTGATTTCGGTCACGTGATGGTCACCATTTTGAATTGAAAATGAAAAATAGAAGCAATTTGAAGGGCCGGGAATTTGGAACACAATAACTCTCCTTCTAATTAAGCTAGAATGTTTAAACTTGGTGTAGACGTTCACGAGGTCAATGTCATGATTGAGTTCAAAAAATAGCATTTTCTGCCTAGGGTAAGCAGAGATAAGCATGCTGATTTGCTGATTCTTTAGGGCACGATAACTTCGGTTATAATGAAGGGAGGGCGATGAAACTCTTGTCAATGGAGAGTCTAATAGCTCGCCTCTTGTGTGAAATCATTGTATCATTTTTTTTAAATATCAGGTATAACAGAAAAAAAGAGATCGAAAATCCAAAAAGTCGTATTTTTACGATTTGGAGCATTTTTAAAGGTCCTTTTCTCTTAAAGTCAACATAATATTTTTTGGGAACTTCTTCTACAAAGAGTCTTATCGATAGTCTTTTATATGAAACCATCGATCAACAGTCCAAAATATCAGGAGTAGAAGAATAAAAGGATCGAAAATTGAAAACGGCACCCTTTCATTGTTAAGCAAAACATGCAGTGTGGGTGGCTACAATCTGCACATTTAGTCGTCGTATAGAGCTTATTCAACAGTATCGAATTCCAACTGCTAAGGGATCTTTTACGTGCACTCCAATGTGTACACGGGGTGGGGGGCACGCCAGAAAAATCGAGATGAACTTTCTTGGCCATGAAGGGATCGAACACCCGACCTAAGCTAGCCTCTTGTGTGAAATCATTGTATCATTGTAACAGAAAAAAAGAGATCGAAAATCCAAAAAGTCGTATTTTTACGATTTGGAGCATTTTTAAAGGTCCTTTTCTCTTAAAGTCAACATAATATTTTTTGGGAACTTCTTCTACAAAGAGTCTTATCGATAGTCTTTTATATGAAACCATCGATCAACAGTCCAAAATATCAGGAGTAGAAGAATAAAAGGATCGAAAATTGAAAACGGCACCCTTTCATTGTTAAGCAAAACATGCAGTGTGGGTGGCTACAATCTGCACATTTAGTCGTCGTATAGAGCTTATTCAACAGTATCGAATTCCAACTGCTAAGGGATCTTTTACGTGCACTCCAATGTGTACACGGGGTGGGGGGCACGCCAGAAAAATCGAGATGAACTTTCTTGGCCATGAAGGGATCGAACACCCGACCTAAGCTAGCCTCTTGTGTGAAATCATTGTATCATTTTTTTAAATATCAGGTATAGCAGAAAAAAAGAGATCGAAAATCCAAGAAGTCGTATTTTTACGATTTGGAGCATTTTTAAAGGTCCTTTTCTCTTAAAGTCAACATAATATTTTTTGGGAACTTCTTCTACAAAGAGTCTTATCGATAGTCTTTTATATGAAACCATCGATCAACAGTCCAAAATATCAGGAGTAGAAGAATATAAGGATCGAAAATTGAAAACGGCACCCTTTCATTGTTAAGCAAAACATGCAGTGTGGGTGGCTACAATCTGCACATTTAGTCGTCGTATAGAGCTTATTCAACAGTATCGAATTCCAACTGCTAAGGGATCTTTTACGTGCACTCCAATGTGTACACGGGGTGGGGGGCACGCCAGAAAAATCGAGATGAACTTTCTTGGCCATGAAGGGATCGAACACCCGACCTCTTGGCTAGCAGGCCAACACCTTAGCCACTTAGTGTGGACACCCATCGTACATTTCATCCGTCAAATCAAAACATTGCATTGCCATAAGACCAATAATTAATTATTCTTAATTTAAAACTTTATTTTAATATTATCAAATCCTAATTTTATTGGTAGACGTTCGTCTTATTTAAAATTAAACTTTTATTTAACTATGAACAACCCTTAACGTCTCTCTTTAAAACAATTAAATACTCTAAAACAGTAGCTCAACCTTTTGACCTAAGCTCATTAATTTACCATTTTGTATGTGAGCGATTTGTTATTTTTCTTATATGACATATTGCACATGTCTGATTTCAAAGGGGAGTTGGGTGGCTGAATGATTAGCACGCGCGCGCTGTATCATAAAGCCTGTCATTGAGTCAACTAGCGTGTTTTCGAATCTCCGGTTGTACTTGACAAGGAGTAAGGTCGCCTGTCCAACCTGGTGGGTTTTCTTCATTTCCTCCGGTTTCCATCCACTGCTAAAGACCCCTACGCACAAGCGAAATATCGAAATAAAATCGAACTATATGTTAGTCCCGAAATGATCTAGTTTGGGACACAATAACTCTCTTTCTAATTGAGCTAAACTTGGTGTATGTGTTTATTAGGCCAATACATTTATGACTTTGGAACACAATAACTCTTCTTCTAATTGGGATACAATGTTCAAACTAGGTAATGTCTTGATGAAGTTCGAATATCAGCATTTTCTGCGTTGGGTAAGCAGTGATAAGCAATTTGATTGGTTGATGATTGGACACACAATAACATTAGTTCTGATTAAGTGATAGTGATGAAACTTGGTGTATAGTTTCATTAAATCACTACCTTGACTATGTTCGACAATGAGCATTTTTTGCTCAGGATAAGCAGAGCGATACGCAAATTGATTGGTCGAGACATTGAAACACAAATAACTCTCAGTGTTATTCGGCTAGAATGTTCAAACTTAGCGTAGGTCTTTATTAGGTCAATGCTTTGATGGAGTTCGAAGATGATCATTTTATGCTTAGGGTAAGCAGAGATAAGCAATTTGATTGGTTGATGATTTCGGACACTTTCACTTCAGTTCTAATTAAGCCAGAGTGATGAAACTTGGTGTATAGTTTCATTACATCAATACCTTGAATACGTTCGACAATGAGCATTGTCTGCCATGGACAAGCAGAGCGATGAGCAATTTGATTGGTCAAGAATTTGAAACAAAATAACTCTCCTTCTAATTGGGGCAGAATGTTCAATCTTGGTGAAGGCGTTCATTAGGTCAATGCCATGATGGAGTGCGAAGATGAGCATTGTCTGCTTAATGTAAGCAGAGATAAGCAATCTGATTGGTTACTACTTTGGGGCACGATAACTTTGGTTATAATGAAGTGAGAGTGACAAAATTCCAAATATAGATGCATTATGTCATTACCTGCGTAGATTTAGGAGCAATAAGCAATTTGACTGATCACATTGGAACATAACACCTCTGTTTTTAATTAAGGTAGAATTTGAACCGGTTGAATTGTTTCTCGTTATAACTCGGTGAATTTTTGGCGGATTTCATTAATTCTTTTTCCTTTTTAAGATTCTTTATATAACTCATGAGATGCGACAGAAACTGATCGTGAATATGAAAGCTTTAATATCTGCTTAGCAGATCTAGTTATTAAGCTTTCATATTACATATGAAAGCTTATTGTTTCTGTTAAGATTATTAAGCTTTCATATTACATATGAAAGCTTATTGTTTCTGTTAAGATTATTAAACTTTCATATTACATATGAAAGCTTATTGTTTTTGTTAAGATTATTATTATTATTATTTTTTTTTAGTGTCATTTCTGCAAATCGGATTTCTCAGAATCTAACCATGGGACCTTTCTGAAACGTTGACCTACCCCCCCCCCCCCAAAACTGGGTGGCAGTTTTTGATTAAATATATTTTACGAATTCGAAATCACAGAATTTTACGAACGAGTGAATTTGACCTGCATTACTGTAAATCTGTGACTATTTGACCTATTTTACTAATTCTTTTTTCTTTGAGTACCTTGACAAAAATCATTTTCAACTGCAGTTTCAGATTTTCGAATTTCGAAAATTCGTCGCTGTGATTTCGAACCGGAAGTTGAGACCAACTTGACAACTTCTTTAATAGTTCTACGATTTTCATGAAATTTAGTATGTAAGTAGATCTTAACCATGTGACTTCAAAAATATAACTAGAAATTTTCTAAATTATCTCCCCTTGGTGAAATTAAGGATCAAAGTTTTCAAAAAAATCGAAGAAATATAGGTCAGAATGACCTGATTTTTTTTTCGGATACTAGATAAGTAAATACTGATTCGTACACAAAATATTGAGTTTGTGGGTTGAACCGGAAGTGCCGCCATCTTGAAACGTGAAAAATCACAAAGGCTTTTTTGCTATTTTACTTACAGACACGGGAGTTATATTTTCTGAATCCTTGAAGGATGGCCTAAAAAACATTCGGAGTAGAATTTTGATATAGGTCAATTGATGGTCGCCATTTTGAAGTGAAAGTGAAAAATAGAAGCAATTTGAAGGGCCGAGAATTTGGAACACAATAACTCTCCTTCTAATTGAGCTAGAATGTTCAAACTTGTTGTAGACGTTCACTAGGTCACTGTCTTGATTGAGTTCAAAGATGAGCATTTTCTGCCTAGGGTAAGCAGAGATAAGCAAGCTGGTTTGTTGATTCTTTAGGGCACGATAACTTTGGTTATAATGAAGGGAGGGCGATGAAACTCTTGTCAATCGAGAGTCTAATACTTATCCTGTTGTGTGAAATCATTGTATCATTTTTTCTTAAATGTCCGGGGTAGCCGAAAAAAAGAGATTGAAAATCCAAACAGTCGTATTTTTACAATTTAGAGCATGTTTAAAGGTCTTTCTCGTAAAGTCAACATGTGTTTCCTGCAAATCGTTTTTCTCAGAATCTAACCATAGGATGTTTCTGAAACTTTGACCTACCCGCCCCCCCCAAAAAAAATGGGTGGTGAGTATTGATTAAATATATTTTCAAAACGTTTAAAGCATTCGAAATCACCGAATTTTACGAACGAGTGAATTTGACCTGCATTACTGTAACTCTGTGACTATTTGACCTATCTTACTAATTCTTTTTTGTTTGAGTACCATGACAAAAATCATTTTCAACTGCAGTTTCAGATTTTCGAATTTCGAAAATTCGTCGCTGTGATTTCGAACCGGAAGTTGAGACCAACTTGACAACTTCTTTAATAGTTTTACGATTTTCATGAAATTTAGTATGTAAGTAGATCTTACCGATGCAACTTTAAAGATGTCCTTAGAAATTTTCTAAATTATCTCCCCTTAGTGAAATTAGGGATCAAAGTTTTCAAAAAAATCGAAGAAATATAGGTCAGAATGACCTGATTTTTTTTTTGGATACTAGGTAAGTAAATACTGATTCGTACACAAAATATTGAGTTTGTGGATCGAACCGGAAGTGCCGCCATCTTGAAACGTGAAAAATCACAAAGGCTTTTGCGATATTTTACTTACAGACATGGGAGTTACATTTTCGGAATCCTTGAAGGAATGCCTAAAAATCTATAAGATCAGAATTTTGATTTCGGTCACGTGATGGTCACCATTTCGAACTGAATATAAAAAAGTTGAAAAATCGACATTAACGAGCACGTGAATGAAAGCAATAGGCCGTAGTTTGGAGAATATGTCTCCTATTTCCAAAATGAATACATTTCTGCATAGCCGGGATCAGGGTCGAAATATTGTTATTTGAAAATGTCACATTTTCGAATTTTGTCTTTGATGTTTTCCGTGCCGATAAAGTTGTTTACGATTGAAAAATCACTTCGCTATATTTTGACCGATTTTAATGATTTTTTTTTTGTTGATGAGATTATTTACATGACCCATGACATGTGACAGGAAGTGACTGTTAATATGAAAGCTTTAATATCTGCTTTGCAGATCTAGTTATTATTTTTTTTTGTGTATTTTCTGCAAATCGGATTTCTCAGAATCTAACCATGGGATCTTTCTGAAACTTTGACCTACCCCCCCAAAAATGGGGTGCGAACGTTGTTTAAATATATTTTCAAAACGTTTTACGAATCCGAAATCACCGAATTTTACGAACGAAAAAACTGACAATGCATAGTCGTAACTTTGTTATTTTTTGACCGATTTTACTAATTCTTTTTTCTTTGAATACCTTGAAAAAAATCATTTTCATCTGCAGTTTCACATTTTCGAATTTCGAAAATTCGTCGCTGTGATTTCGAACCGGAAGTTTAGACCAATTTGACAACTTCTTTAATAGTTGTACGATTTTCATGAAATTTAGTATACAAGTAGATCTTACCGATGTGACTTCAAAAATATAATTAGAAATTTTCTAAATTATCTCCCCTTGGTGAAATTAAGGATCAAAGTTTTAAAAAAAATCGTCGAAATATAGGTCAGAATGACCTAAAAAAAAATTTCGATACTAGACAAGGAATTACTGATTCATACACAAAATATGGAGTTTGTCGATCGAACCGGAAGTGCCACCATCTTTAAACGTGAAAAATCAATAAGGCTTTTTTGCTATTTTACTTACAGATTCGGGGGTCATATTTTCGGAATCCTTGAAGGATGGCCTAAAAATCTGTCGGATCAGAATTTTGATTTCGGTCACGTGATGGTCACCACTTTGAATTGAAAATGAAAAATAGAAGCAATTTGAAGGGCCGGGATTTTAGAACACAATAACTCTCCTTCTAATTAAGGTAGAATGTTCAAACTTGATGTAGACGTTCACTAGGTCAATGTTATGATTGAGTTCAAAGATGACCATTTTCTGCCTAGGGTAAGCAGAGATAAGCATGCTGATTTGTTGATTTTTTAGGGCACGATAACTTCGGTTATAATAAAGGGAGGGTGGTGAAACTTTAGTCAATAGAGAGTCTAATAGCTAGCCTGTTGTTTGAAATCATTGTATCATTTTTTTTAAATATCAGGGATAGCCGAAAAAAAGAGATTGAAAATCCAAAAAGTCGTATTTTTACAATTTGGAGCATGTTTAGAGGTCTTTCTCGTAAAGTCAACATAATATTTTTGGGGAACTTCTTCTACAAAGAGTCTTATTGGTAGTCTTTTATATGAAACCATCGATCAACAGTCCAACATATCAGGAGTAGAAGAACAAAAGGATCGAACATTGAAAACGGCACCCTTTCATTGTTAAGCGAAACATGCAGTGTGGGTGACTACAATCTACACATTTAGTCATCGTATAGAGCTTATTCAACAGTATCGAATTCCAACTGCTAAGGGATATTTTACGTGCACTCCAATGTGTACACGGGACCTTGGTTTTTCGTCCCATCCAAACGACTAGACAGCTGTGCTTGTTAGGCCCTCCGTTCTGCCTCACTGACAAGGGGGAACCACGCCGGGAAATCAAGATGAACTTTTTCCGTGCAGAACTTTCAATTCAGGCCAAACGTTTATTCCATACGATTAAGCTGGTCAGTTGGAGCTTATTTTCAAAAGTTTTGTAATAATCGGTTGGTAATTAAAGTACCGTGCACATTAAACTGTTAAAACAGAAAATTTCGCCCGGTTGAAATGTTTCTTGCTATAAGTCAGCAATTTTCCGAATTCAGGGAGGCTGAATGGCTGAATGGTTAGCATGTGCGCACTGTATCGTAACGTCTGTCATTGAGTCAACGGGCGTCGTTTCGATCTCCAGGTTGCACGTGACATGGAGTATGATGTCCAACCTCGTGGGTTTTCTCCTTGTCCTTCGGTTTCCTCCCAACGGCTAAAGACCAGTAAGCGCAAGGGGAGTTTTTAAATAAAATTAAAAAACATATGTTAGTCACGAAATGACCTAGTTTGTGTCGAATGGACATTAGGCCGCATTTCTCTCTTTCTCTTTTATTTTTAAAGTTTTGTAGTAATCGGTTGGTAATCAAATGTACTGTAAAAGTGATAAAACAGAAAATTTATCGCGGTTGTAATGTTTCTCACTTTAAAGTCAGCAATTTGCCGATTTTAAGGGGCAAACGTTTATTGCGAACGATTAAGCTGGTCAGGGGGAGGTTATTTTTAAAAGTTTTGTAATATTCGGTTGATAACTAAAGGTACCGTGCAAATTAAACTGTTAAAATAGAAAATTTGGCCCGGTTGAAATGTTTCTCGCTGTAGGTCAGCAATTTGCCGATTTTAGGTAGGTTGCGTGGCTGAATGGTTAGCACGTGCGCTCTGTATCATAACGTCTGTCTTTGAGTCAACTGGCGTTGTTTCGATTTCTTGGTTGCACGTGACAAGGAGTATGGTCGCCTGTCCAACCTCGTAGGCCGTTACGCCGCTGCCCGGGTAAAATTTCCCTCATTGCACACTTTATGGCATATGCCCGTCTTCATTAGCCCATTTTAGGAGCAGAACAGTAGGACGTTAAACCCCATTCAATTTCATTTCATTTTCGCTATATTGCTTATTTATTATAGTGGATAAATATTTTTCTGGTTCTAGCAATTATTTAATTTCTGCATAGAAATCTTGCTTTGGCCAGTTTTTTTTATTGCAGAGTGCCATTCTTGTATAATTCAGTCTATGATCCTTTGTTTAAAACATGCTTAAGAAGTCGTCATGATTTCCTACTTATAACCAAACATATTGGAAATATTAGTCTGGCATTATTAAATCCTAATTTTATTGGTCTTATTTAAAATCAAACTTTCATTTAACTATGAACAACCCTTAACGTGTCTCTTTAAAACTATTAAATACTCTAAAACAGTAGCTCAACCTTTTGACCTAAACTCATTAATTTACAATTTTCTTGTGAGCGACTTCTTATTCTTCCTATATGACACATTGCACGTGTCTGATTTCAAAGGGGGGTTGGGTGACTGAATGGTTAGCACGTGCGCCTGTCATTGAGTTAACTAGCGTGTTTTCGAATGTCCGGTTGTACGTGACAAGGAGTAAGGTCGCCTGTCCAACCTGCCATTTTTAATTTTCTTCCCCGCCATTTTCATTTCATTTTCTCATCCGTCTCATTACAGTAATACAAGTTTCAGTTATTTCCCTTTAGTTTTCAGATTATTGTTATGCCTGGGTGCAATATTTCCTACTATATTTAGACTTATAAGTTCGCGAGAGTTTGACCAATTTTGATAATTTTTTCTTCTTATCCTTTTATTTAGGATACTTGATACAATCAATGACACGTGACGATAAATATGAAAGCTTTCATATCTGCATGGGACAGTAGCAGATCTAGTTTTTTTTGTGTGTGTGTTTTATCCACAAATCGGATTTCTCAGAATCTAACCATAGGATCGTTCTGAAACTTTTACCTATCCCCCCAAAAATGGGTGGTGGCTGTTGATTAAATATATTTTCAAAACGTTTTACGTATCCGAAATCACCGAATTTTACGAACGAATGCATTTGACCTACAATGGTGTAACTTTGTGACTATTTGACCTATTTTACTAAATCTTTTTTCTTTGAGTACCTTGAGACAATTGCTTTAAATTTGCAGTTTCAGATTTTCGAATTTCGAAAATTCGTCGCTGTGATTTCGAACCGGAAGTTTAGACTAATTTTATAACTTCTTTAATAGTTGTACGATTTTCATGAAATTTAGTATATAAGTAGATCTTACCGATGTGACTTCAAAAATATAATTAGAAATTTTCTAAATTATCTCACTTTGACGAAATTAAGGATCAAATTTTTCAAAAAAATCAAAGAAATATAGGTCAGAATGACCTAATTTTTTTGGGGGGATACTAGACAAGTAATTACTGATGTGGATCGAACCGGAAGTGCCACCATCTTTAAAAGTGAAAAATCAATAAGGCTTTTTTGTTATTTTACTTACAGACTCGAGAGTTATATTTTCAGAATCCTTGAAGGAATGCCTAAAAATCTGTCGGATCAGAATTTTGATTTCGGTCACGTGATGGTCACCATTTTGAATTGAAAATGAAAAATAGAAGCAATTTGAAGGGCCGGGACTTTGGAACACAATAACTCTCCTTCTAATTCAGCTAGAATGTTCAAACTTGCTGTAGACGTTCACTAGGTCAATGTCATGATTGAGTTCAAAGATGAGTATTTTCTGCCTAGGGTAAGCAGAGATAAGCATGCTGATTTGTTGATTCTTTAGGGCACGATAACTTCGGTTATAATGAAGGGAGGGCGGTGAAACTCTTGTCAATAGAGAGTCTAGTAGCTAGCCTGTTGTGTGAAATCATTGTATCATTTTTTCTAAATATCAGGGATAGCAGAAAAAAAGAGATCGAAAATCCAAAAAGTCGCATTCTTACGATTTGGAGCATTTTTAAAGGTGCTTTTCTCTTAAAGTCAACATAATATTTTTTGGGAACTTCTTCTACAAAGAGTCTTATCGAAAGTCTTTTATATGAAACCATCGATCAACAGTCCAAAATGTCAGGAGTAGAAGAATAAAAGGATCGAAAATTGAAAACGGCACCCTTCACTGTTAAGCAAAACATGCAGTGTGGGTGGCTACAATCTGCACATTTAGTCATCTTATAGAGCTTATTCAACAGTATCGAATTCCAACTGCTAAGGGATCTTTTACGTGCACTCCAATGTGTACACGGGGGTGGGGGGACGCCAGAAAATCCAGATGAACTTTCTTGGCCAATGCAGGGATCGAACACCCGACCTCTTGGCTAGCAGGCCACCGCCTTAGCCACTTAGTGTGGACACCCATCGTACATTTCATCCGTCAAATCAAAACATTGCATTGCCATGAGAGCAATAATTAATTATTCTTAATTTAAAACTTTATTTTAATATTATTAAATTCTAATTTTATTGGTAGACTTTCGTCTTATTTAAGATTGAACTTTTATTTAACTATGAACAACCCTTAACGTGTCCCTTTAAAACAATTAGTCCCGAAATGATCTAGTTTGGGACACAATAACTCTCTTTCTAATTTAGCTAGACTTGGTGTAGGTGTTTATTAGGCCAATACCTTGGTGACTTTGGAACACAATAACTCTTCTTCTAATTGGGGTACAATGTTCAAACTTGGTATAGGCATTCACTGGTTAGCGCGCGCTGTATCATAAAGCCTGTCATTGAGTCAACTAGCGTGTTTTCGAATCTCCGGTTGTACCTGACAAGGAGTAAGGTCTCCTGTCCAACTTGGTGGGTTTTCTTCATTTCCTCCGGTTTCCTTCCACTGCTAAAGACCTCTACGCGCAAGCGAAATATTGAAATAAAATCGAACTATATGTTAGTCCCGAAATGATCTAGTTTGGAACACAATAACTCTTTTCTGATTCAGCTAGACTTGGTGTAGGTGTTTATTAGGCCAATACCTTGATGACTCTCGAACACAATAACTCTTCTTCTAATTGGGATACAATGTTCAAACTTGGTATAGGCATTCACTCGGTCAATGTCTTGATGAAGTTCGAATATCAGCATTTTCGGCGTTGGGTAAGCAGAGATGAGCAATTTGATTGGTTGATGATTCGACACACAATAACATTAGTTCTGATTAAGTGATAGTGATGAAACTTGGTGTATAGTTTTATTAAATCACTACCTTGACTAATTTCGACAATGAGCATTTTCTACTCAGGATAAGCAGAGCGATACGCAAATTGATTGGTCGAGACATTGAAACACAATAACTCTCAGTGTTATTCGGCTAGAATGTTCAAACTTGGCGTAGGTCTTTATTAGGTCAATGCTTTGATGGAGTTCGAAGATGAGCATTTTATGCTTAGGGTAAGCAGAGATAATCAATTTGATTTGTTGATGATTTCGGACACTTTCACTTCAGTTCTAATTAAGTCAGAGTGATGAAACTTGGTGTATAGTTTCATTACATCAATACCTTGAATACGTTCGACAATGAGCATTTTCTGCCATGGATAAGCAGAGCGATGAGCAATTTGATTGGTCGAGAATTTGAAACAAAATAACTCTCCTTCTAATTGGGGTAGAATGTTCAATGTTGGTGAAGGCATTCATGAGGTCAGTGCCATGAAGGAGTGCGAAGATGAGCGTTGTCTGCTTACAGTAAGCAGAGATAAGCAATCTGATTGGTTGATACTTCGGGGCACGATAACTTTGGTTATAATGAAGTGAGAGTGACAAAATTCCAAATATAGATTCATTATGCCATTACCTTGACTAAGTTTGATGTTGAGAATTTCTGCGTAGACTTAGGAGCAATAAACAATTTGACTGATCACATTGGAACATAACAACTCTGTTTTTAATTAAGGTAGAATTTGAACCGGTTGAATTGTTTCTCGTTATAACTCGGTGAGTTTTTGACGGATTTTATTAATTCTTTTCCCTTTTTAAGATTCTTTATATAGCTCATGAGATGCGACAGAAACTGATCGTGAATATGAAACTTTAATATCTGCTTAGCAGATCTAGTTATTTTTTTTTGTGTTTTTCCTGCAAATCGGATTTCATAGAATCTAACGATAGGATCTTTCTGAAACTTTGACCTACCCCAAAAATGGGTGGTGGCTGTTGATTAAATATATTTTCAAAACGTTTTGCGAATTCGAAATCACCGAATTTTACGAACGAAAAAATTAACAATGCATAGTCGTAACTTTGTTATTGATAGACCTATTTTATTAAAAAAAAATTCTTTGAAAACCTTGATGAAAACCAATTTCACCTGCAATTTCAAATTTTCGAATTTCGAAAATTCGTCGCTGTGATTTCGTTCCGGAAGTCATGACCAATTTGACAACTTCTTTAATAGTTGTACGATTTTTATGAAATTTGGAATGTAAGTAGATCTTACCAATGCGACTTTAAAAAAAATAATTTTCTAAATTATCTCCCATTGGAGAAATTGAGGATCGAAATTTTCAAAAAAATCGACGAGATATAGGTCAGATCATCTTGAATTTTTTCTTAGGTACTAGCTACGAGACCACTGATTCGTACACAAAAAATGGAGTTTGTAGCTCAATCCGAAAGTGCCACCATCTTGAAACGCGAAAAATCCCTAAGGCTTTTTTGCTATTTTACTTACAGACGCGGGAGTTATATTTGCTGAATCCTTGAAGGATGGCCCAAAAATCGCTGGGAGCAGAATTTTGATTTAGGTCAACTGAATATGAAAAGTAGTAGAAATTTGAAGTGCCGAGACTTTGAAACACAATAACTCTCCTTCTAATTGAGCTAGAATGTTCAATCTTGGTGTAGACGTTCACTAGGTCAATGTCATGATTGAGTGCAAAGATGAGCATTTTCTGCCTAGGGTAAGCAGAGATAAGCATGCTGGTTTGTTGATTCTTTAGGGCACAATAACTTCAGTTATAATGAAGGGAGGGTGGTGAAACTCTTGCCAATCGAGAGTCTAATAGCTAGTCTGTTGTGTGAAATCATTGTATCATTTTTTTTAAATATCATGGGTAGCAGAAAAAAGAGATCGAAAATCCAAAAAGTCGCATTTTTACGATTTGGAGCATTTTTAAAGGTCCTTTTCTCTTAAAGTCAAAGTAATATTTTTGGGGAAGTTCTTCTACAAAGAGTCTTATCGGTAGTCTTTTATATGAAACCATCGATCAACAGTCCAAAATATCAGGAGTAGAAGAACAAAAGGATCGAAAATTGAAAACGGCACCCTTTCATTGTTAAGCAAAACATGCAGTGTGGGTGGCTACAATCTGCACATTTAGTCATCGTACAGAGCTTATTCAACAGTATCGAATTCCAACTGCTAAGGGATCTTTTACGTGCACTAAAATGTGTACACGGTGGGTGGGGGGACACGCCAGAAAATCGAGATGAACTTTCCCGGCCAATGCAGGGATCGAACACCCGACCTCCTGGCTAGCAGGCCAACGCCCTAGCCACATAGTGTGGACACCCATCGTACATTTCATCCGTCAAATCAAAGCATTTCATTGCATTAGACCAATAATTAATTATTGTTAATTTAAAACTTTATTTTAACATTAGTCTGGCATTATTAAATCCTAATTTTATTGGTCTTATTTAAAATTAAACTTTCATTTAACTATGAACAACCCTTACGTGTCTCTTTAAAACAATTAAATACTCTAAAACAGTAGCTCAACCTTTTGACCTAAACTCATTTATTTACCATTTTGTTGTGAGCGACTTGTTATTCTTCCTATAATGACATATTGCACGTGTCTGATTTCAAAGGGGAGTTGGGTGGCTGAATGGTTAGCACGCGCGCCTGTCATTGAGTTAAGTAGCGTGTTTTCGAATGCCCGGTTGTACGTGACAAGGAGTAAGGTCGCCTGTCCAACCTGCCATTTTTAATTTTTTTCACGCCATTTTCATTTCATTTTCTCATCCATCTCATTACAGTAATACAAGTTTCAGTTATTTCCCTTTAGTTTTCAGATTATTGTTATGCCTGGGTGCAATTTTTTATACTATATTTAGACTTGTAACTTGGCGAGTTTTTGACCAATTTTGATAATTTTTTCTTCTTATCCTTTTTTTAGGATACTTGATACAATCAATGACACGTGACGATGAATATGAAAGCTTTCATATCTGCGACGGGACAGTAGCAGATCTAGTTATTCTTCTTCTTACTTTTTTTTACACTTTACTATATCTCAGAAACTATTTGTCGGATCGATTCGATGTCTTCGGTTTTGCTGGAAAAGGGGGTATGACTTAGCGTTTAAAGCTATTTTGAACTTTCTGCGACAATGCGAAATGTCCGAAATCACCAAGTTGTCGTTTTTTGAAATATTGCCGTAATATTTACAATAATCATCGGATTTTAACATTTGATACATTTTCACATAGCCTGAGACAGGGCACATAGCTATGGTCCTTTACATTTTTGATTTTCGACGAATCTTCGCAGATATTAGGCGCCAAATTTTGAAAATTTAAATTTTTACAAAAAACTTTTTTATTTATGAATATTTTTTATGGCGTTTTACCCATAATTAAAGGGTCGGGTGATTTGAGCAAAAATATGAACAAATTTTGTCTCAATAATTTAACTTGGCCGCTAATGGCTAATTCAGTTTATGGGATCTAGGTTAATTATTTATTGCTCGATGTCTATGAAACAAAGTTCATATGCTCAACGGTGCAAAGTCGCAACTTTTTTTATTTCCAATAATGTTTTCTGTCGGCACCGGAAATGACGTTATTTTGACAAAAACTGCAATTTTGGCGGTTAGGAACGTCTTTTCGAAAGCAAATATTATTTTTTTGAAATAAGTAAAAAGTAAAAAGATGTGCCATGTAGAGGCGCAAAAATCATCGGAAGTATTTTTTTTTTATTTCGATTTCATTTTTGCGCCATTTCGATTTAAAGGTGAAAAAAGGTGTAAAGATGGTCTATTCAATACCCATTCAGGCTTTTCATTTTTTAAAATATTCCTTCATAACTTTTTTTTATCTTTGTAGCATTAATCCATACGAAGAGAATGTATGTCAAAGTTAGTTTGTAATATGAGTAGTTGCCGAGAAATAGGCGGGTTTGCATGAGTCACTTTTTACGCTATTTTGCCAGTAAATGAGTCAATTATTATTGGATTTTCATAAAAGTGACACCATTTGATGCGTAATGTCACTTGTGACTAGGTCTAACCAATTGAAATGTTTTGCTGTCACCGAAAATGACGTCATTTTGGCAAAAACTGTATTTATAGCCCTTAAAACGAATATTTTATGCAAATGAGTCGTATTGGTCATTTGTTTCAAATATTGATATTTTATTCTAATTAACGATCATATAGATATCAAAAAATGGTTTCTAACTTGTTCAGTTGCGGAGAAATAGACGATTTTCAACAGGACACTTTCCACGAGGTTAAGAAGGCACCCCTACCTCCGACCAGCTACAGGTCGAAGCGCGACACTCTAGACCACTAGGCCATCCCACCCCTCCCCCACCATGCAATAATGGGGAATCGAGTATATGCACATGTACAATAATAAAAATAGCTCGATGACCGCGGCTCTAGTGAAACCATGTGCATAGTATGGCTAATCGAGCCTTCGATAAAGAAAATAAATTGAAAGTAGTCTATTTTCAGGAATTTGGTTTTGTCTGATAGCGACATATTTCTTTGTTCAAAGAGAGAAAGGAATGGGGTTTAACGTCCAAGTAAGTCATACTAACCTATGGTTTAATTTTATTTCAATAATTCGCTTGCGCGTAGGGGTCTTTACTAGTGGGAGGAAATCAAAGGACCCGGCGAAAACCCACGGGATTGAAAAGGCAGCCCTACTCCTTGTAACGTAGAACCGGGGAATCAAAACCACGCCCGTTTACTCAATGACAGACCTTATGATACAGCGCGCCCGTGCTAACCATTCGGCCATCCAACCCTCCTCAAACGAAAGAGTGTTAAATCATGTTTTCATGAATGTGCCAAGGAATAAGTAATATATTGAAAGAGGGATAAAAAAAATTCCAAGCTATTTAAATTTAAATGTACTAGAATATAATTTACATTTTTGAAATGGTAAATGAAATTTCTTTTCAGTGGTATTCTGTGTGATATCTGGAATGTTGTAGTATGGCCCATATTTTGACATTAAGACCCCGTATTTTGACATTTAGACATTAAGCAATTTCATTTCCTGATGCTTTGATACAAGATAATTTGATTTTATATGATAGAGAGTGGTGACACTTATAGTTCATAATCAGTTTGATTGCTTGATACTTTTGAAAAAGATAAATGTGCTATTAATTAATACATATGTTTGATCTATTTATTTTGATATTTCGGCGGGGGACATCAACCTTACTGTCGCTGATCGTAATTTTCAATTTTCGGATAATATCTACTTTTCATGGCTTCAACCGCGCTAAAATGTACCCCTATTGATTCTTTGACATGTTGTTGTTGTTCTTATTGTTTAACTTCCGCAGACAAGTCTTATTTTTCATTTTTCATTTTCTTAGCGCATGCGCAGGGGCCTTTCCGGGGGGAGGATGCCGGAGTACCCGAAGTAAACCCAAGAGGTTCAGAAGGCACCCCTAACTCTATGCCACATACGCAAAACCAGGGGTCGAAATCACAGCCGCACGCCAGATAGGGTTGACGGGTCAGCTTGAGGTCGAAACGTGACATTGCCCCATCACCCCACCCCACCCCTTAACATGTAATTAACAAACTCTAAATGTGAAAAGTCGATAATCTCCAGGCAAGGATTCAATCGGATTAAGAATATGCCCGTAATATGACATCAGCAAAAATCATAGGTTAACTATATCTATTTTTTATCGTCTGCACTTGATGATATCTTTGTAAATATTGAACGGAACTGAACCATTTTGGAGGACTGGTGTCCTTTGTAGCCTGAAATGGTGTATATATGTCCTAGAAATGAAGATTAGAGACTTTCGATAAATACATAAATAAATAATACGCATAGTAATAATGTTAAATTTATATAACAAGATGTACTTACTATTTGTTATATTAAAGAGATTGTGAAATTAGGGCTATATAGCAATCTCCAGGTTTTATATCATGTATAATATAGAGTTTGGTAAATGTGTGAAATGTTAATTGTCTCTTGTCTGTGTTACGGCAATTGTATTTAGAATGGGTCTCCACATAATCTTGTCGCAACTCGACTAAATTGAAATATGTGATAATCGATATCTTCTTCTCGTTTACTAATAAAGACTGGCAAATACTGAAATAGACACTGGTCATTTTTCATATGGCTCAAGAATATTACTGATGGTATTGTTATTATTATTAAACATATGAACTAGATTAATTCTATTTTATAATGGCTTCAAGTATGGCGTGTTATTTAATGGTCAACGAGTCATAAACGAGCATTTTTATCATTATCATATCATGTAAAAAATATAACTTGAAAATAGGTTTTATGTATTTTTAGTAAGAATTGATTTGATTGATGTTATAATATCAGCCCTTACAGTTTGGCATTATAATCATACTCATTTATCATATAGAAAAAATAATCAACCAATTTTATTGAAAGCGATTGATAAAATTTACAAGATGGCGTTCAAAGTTAAATTTCACTTCAGTTTTGTCTGTCCGGTCCCGTCGATATATTGGTGACTCACAAGCATTAAAGTTCATAAGCACCGTTTCCATGGTAACAACACAACGTAGCGTGTTATGTGTAATAAAATAGAAATGTAATTTGAAGGATAATTGAAAGGTTGAAACTGGGCTTGTGAAAATAGCCCTTTATCGATCATACTGACCTGTCCATACATCTCGCTGGCCACTAGCCAACAGTCAAACAAGAATGGCGCTTTGAATTTTACTGAAGAAAACATCTAGTTTCAAACAAATGTAAATGCTACATTTACATTATTATTTATTACGGTTGAGCCGCGTGTGAAACGAACCTATTAAAAGTTAAACCGCTTACATTGAAAATGAAATCGATCGCTCGATTGGTCAGAATCAATGGATTGAAAAATTCCTAACGCCGCGCTTTGTGTGTTGTAGGAGTGAATTTTCGATATGGACAAACATTTATGAAAAAACTTGACATAAAGATAACCCCTATAAACAGTTCATGTTTGGAATTTGAACAAACACTGGCGATCATTGGACTGAAGCATTCAAATCAAAGCCAATTGAAGTAATTCATTTGAAATAGCGAGATCGACATAAACACTCCACTATTGATTAATATACAAGACAAAGATGAGTTGAAAAGACTCGTATGTTGACCACCTATTCTGATTTTAAAATCATTGATTTTTTCAACACATGACCTTTTCGACAGGTGCGAATTGGTCGATATTACACACAAAATAATTGTCCGTGTCTTGTCCTTCATTATAGATCCATTGGTTGTTTCGATACTTGAAATAATATAATCAAAATTGCCCATATGGTCCTTTTCTACGTTTTCAATTGTGGATTTTGTTGGATGCATACGCCATGCGGCGTAAAATATTGATATATATGCATGTTAGGTCTCGATAAATAACATCATGTAGTGTACTTTAAACCCTGCTGAATTTTTAATCACCATTATCAATAAAAATTGCACACTGGATCGAGATAAAATCGAAGTTTTTTAATTTAAAATGACACATTAAATAAAGTCTAATTTAATTTTTACGTTGTTAAAGAACAATATACGTATGGTGACTGACACGTTCTGTGACCAATTTCAGTTATGTATAAAAGTATCCTTAAATTATATAAATTGGGGATATACTTTATTTAAAGATACATTATGGGAAATTAGATACACAGTTGGCGGTTCTCATTATTAGATAATGTAAATGGAATTTACTGAAAGGTTCAGTTAAATTGATCCACTCTGAACCGAAAATTCATGATTAAATCATGAATGAAAGTTGAGCAGCAAATCCAATCCCAATCCAGTAAATATCGCAGACTAGCGATGACATCGAAAGTTGATTATGATCTGGATATGTTAATTGATTAATCAATAATTTAGATAATATTACAGGCCTAAAGAAAGACCTGCAATAGACAGCTTTAGCTCTTGAATAATATATGTTTAATTAACTACATAGTCTACGATTAAATAACTGAGAGTAATTAGGGTTTCACACTGCGTAGCTTGTGTGAAACACTATTGTTTTTGTTTAGATTATTATTAAGGTTTCGCTCTGCGTAGCTTGTGTGAAACACTATTGATTTTGTTAAGATTATTAGGCTTTCAGAGAAATAGGCGATCTTCTGCAAGTCATTTTTCAAGGTTTTTGATCTTTAAAAGTGTCAATTAGTATTCGATTTTCATAAATTTTCACCACTTGATGCCTTATGCCATTTATGATTTCATTGAACTAATTTAACATTTTCATTATCACCGGAAGTAATGCCATTTTTGCAAAAAAGAAACGTATTTTTAGCCTTGAAAACAAATATATTTATTTAAGTGAGTTTTATTTGTTATTCGTAAAACGTCATAATGTTTGACTCTAATGGACATTAAGATTTGATCAATACAATCATATTGATGTCAAAAAATTCCTTCTAGCATATTCCCTTGTCGAGAAATAACCAATTTTCTCGGGATCACTTTTTAAGTTTTTTACCTTTTTAATTTCAGTTAATGGGTTCTAGGTTAATTATTTATTGGCCGATATGTATTGTCGACAACCCGACAACCCGACATCACGACATCACGACATCATAACCCGACACCACGACAACGTGACAACCCGACAACTCGACAACTTGACAACTCGACATCACGACAATTTTAAACCCGACACTACGACATTTTCACCCAAAACCACGACATTAAGAATGTCGTAATGTCGCGTAAAAATGTCGTATTGTCGCGTAAAAATGTTGTGATGTCGTAATGTCGTGAATTTACTTATGAGTATAGATATACGGAATATTGGATTAGGTCAAGCATTTTTATTCCCCCCCCCTTTTCAAGGTAAGTATACCCCCTCCCCAACATAAGTACTTAACAGAGTTCAGTATTATCAAACTTTCATATATATATATATATATCAATATATATATAAATATATATATATACTAAAATGATTTCAAATTCTCAGTGTCCGGTATATATATATATAAATAGTTAAAACTAGAAACACGTAGATCTAGCAAAGCATGAGCGCTTTCATCTTTAATCTTCTGATGCTTTACATAGTTTACATAGTTACGTCATAAATGGCATTGTTCTATTATGACGTATTGTTCTATTATGACGTCATGGTATCGGGAATTAATTATATTAGTCTGTTTAGCTTTGGTTTTAATGTTTTTATGAAATGTTTTTCTTTCTCTCTTCTTTCAATAGTGTCGTTGGAGAATAGTTTATAAAATGGAAATATCTTAACGTTCTTCTTTACGCAAATATCCAAATGTTCACTAAGTTTAATCTTCCTATACTCTGGAACATTTATATGTTGTTTGTGCACACGGACCCGGGCTCTGAGGGTGTTACCCGTTTCTCCAATGTAATATTCGTTGCAGCCGGGGCATGTTATAACATAAACCAAGTTTTTGGATTCGCATGTCATATTGGCATTAACGGTAAACTCTTTTGGTCCAAATCGCTTTGATTTTCCTTCTTGTAGGTATGTACAAGTTCCGCATCGTGGATCCTGGCATTTAAAGACTTCATAGCCGGTTTTTCTTCGAAATTTGATTTGCACAAAATTCTTCGTAAATTTTTAGCTTGTCCTTTACTATTAATGAATTGTTTATCTTTTAGTGCAGATTTCATATCTTCGTCCTCTTTAAGTAATGTGGTAAGATGATTTGCCGTTTTACTGATGTTGCGATTCCGTGGGTTGTGGGTTGTGACTAGAGGTATAATTGATGACATAGCTTTATCTTTTTCCTTTTGAGTTAATAATGATTTTCGTTCTTTTTCGTTCGCCTTTTTAATTCCATCTTCTATAATTCCTTCTGGATAATTTTGTGCTTTGAGGTAGATTTTTAGTTCGTTTAGGCGCGTTTTTAGCTAAAAATCGCTTTGATTTTCCTTCTTGTAGGTATGTACAAGTTCCGCATCGTGGATCGTGGCATTTAAAGACTTCATAGCCGGTTTTTTCTTCGAAATTTGATTTGCACAAAATTCTTCGTAAATTTTTAGCTTGTCTTTTACTATTAATGAATTGTTTATCTTTTAGTGCAGATTTCATATCTTCGTCCTCTTTCAGTAATGTGGTAAATGATTTGCCGTTTTACTGATGTTGCGATTCCGTGGGTTGTGGGTTGTGACTAGAGGTATAATTGATGACATAGGTTTATCTTTTTCCTTTTGAGTTAATAATGATTTTCGTTCTTTTTCGTTCGCCTTTTTAATTCCATCTTCTATAATTCCTTCTGGATAATTTTGTGCTTTGAGGTAGATTTTTAGTTCGTTTAGGCGCGTTTTTAGCTAAAAATTTACGAAGAATTTTGTGCAAATCAAATTTCGAAGAAAAAACCGGCTATGAAGTCCGGCTATGTACCTACAAGAAGGAAAATCAAAGCGATTTGGACCAAAAGAGTTTACCGTTAATGCCAGTATGGCATGCGAATCGAAAAACTTGGTTTATGTTATAACATGCCCCAGCTGCAACGAATATTACATTGGAGAAACGGGTAACACCCTCAGAGCCCGGGTCCGTGTGCACAAACAACATATAAATGTTCCAGAGTATAGGAAGATTAAACTTAGTGAACATCTGGATATTTGCGGAAAGAAGAACTTTAAGATATTCCCATTTTATAAACTATTCTCCAAAGACACTATTGAAAGAAGAGAGAAAGAAAAACATTTCATAAAAACATTAAAACCAAAGCTAAACAGACTAACATAATTATCTCCCGATACCATGACGTCATAATAGAACAATGCGTCATAATAGAACAATGCCATTTATGACGTCACATATGTAACTATGTAAACTATGTAAAGCATCTGAAGATTAAAGATGAAAGCGCTCATGCTTTGCTAGATCTACGTGTTTCTAGTTTTAACTATTTTTATATATATACGAAATTCCAGATATTATGTCATATATCACTGAAAAGCGCTTTCGTTTGTCTTTTCAAATATATAAATAATTTTTTGGCACATTTATATTTACCTACCTTGACGAACTATCAAAGTTGGATAACACTGAACTCTGTTAAGTAATTGCGTGGAGGGGGTTATTCAAAGTCTAATTGTGGGTTCTAATACGAAATTTCAGATACGTATCAGTAAAGGGGGTCACATTGGGTAAGACGCTGGCCCGCCAGTCTGGAGGTCGGATGTTCGACCCCTGCAATGGCCGAGAAAGTTCATCTAGATGTCGGTGATGCAGGACAGAGGGCCTGACAAGGTCAGCTGTCTAGTCGTTCGGATGGGAGGATAAACCGAGGTCCCGTGTTCCTATTGGCGTGCACGTAAAAGATCCCTTGGCAGTTGGAATTCGATATAAGAGTAGTCCGTAGCGCAGCTGCCCGGGCACCCACCCCCCCTAGCACACTGTATGACGTATGCCCGTCTTTTCTTCAAATACATACTTAATTTTCTGGCACATTTATATTTACTTGCCTTGAAAAGTAAAGATAGGTTGCCAGGCAACGAGACATGCGCCCACAGCAACTAAATCATCCGGGCAGTCAACAAGAGTTGTCGCATATTTTTACTTTTTTCAGGAATGAAACATTTATAATACACTAAAAGCTGATTAAGAGTAACAACGCATTAAGCAATAATCAGAAAATCATTAGAATTTTTATAAAGTTCTGCCCCAATGCTAAAGTACACGAAACATTTAGTATCATGGATTTAGCTGTTCAGTTATCAAAATTCATCGAAAATCACTATACATGTACTTGTCCGTCTGAAGACCTTAAACCCTGTGTATCAATATGAAGTCAATCGGATGATACGTTTGGCCCCCAGAGCGTCACAAGATATTGCAAAGTGATCAAGGGTCATAACTCTGGTAGTAATTATCGGATATTGCTGAAAATCAATAGGCTTCTTCGTGTCACGACCTTAAACACTGTGTATAAATTTAAAGTCAATCGAGTATTAACTTTAGCATCTAGAGCGTTCACAAGAAATTGTGGACGACAGACCGACGGACGGGGGCGACGGATATTAACTTTCGCCGCTAGAGCGTACACAAGATTTTTCAAAGTGATCAAGGGTCATAACTCTGGCAGTAATCAATAGGCTTGTTCGTCTCGTGACCTTAAACACTGTGTATAAATTTTAAGTCAATCGGATATTAACTTTCGCCGCTAGAGCGTTCACAAGATTTTTAAAAGTGATCTTGGGTGATAACTCTGGCAGTAATTATCGGATATTGCTGAAAATCAATAGGATCCTTCTTCTTCCCATGACCTTAAACACTGTGTATAAATTTAAAGTCAGATTTTAACTTTAGCCACTAGAGCGTTCACAAGATTTTTCAAAGTAATCAAGGTTCATAACTCTGGCAGTAATTATCGGATATCGCTGAAAATCAATAGGCTTCTTCGTCTCATGACCTTAAACAATTAACTTGAGCCTCTAGAGTGTTCACAAGAAATTGTGGACGACGGACGGACGGACGGACGGGGGCAACGGCAATATACGACCACATTTCCATGTGGGCGTATAAAAAGGGGGTAGGGGGTATTTGAAATAAGTAAATCCTCTCTTGAAATGTAAGCCTATTCACTATATTTTCGACGGAATGCATATATACTTTTTAAAATTAAAATAGATACAAGTTTGGTAGCCTTCACTGGCTGAATTAAAGGGAATGGTGGGTGGGGCGAGTGTTTAATGTCAAAATACGTGTCTAAATGCCTTAGATACTTTAGAAGAAAACAATTTTATTTTGAGCAAATAAATGGGTTACTAAAAATTAGACTACTTTCAATTCATTTTATTTATGGAAGACTCGGATTGGAAATGAAACGGGGTTTAACGTCCTACTGTTCTGCTCCTAAAGGCTCGGATTAGTCCATACCTTGCACATGATTTCACCCAAGTCACTTGAGATAGTGAGAGCTAACTTGATCTCGTGGCGCGTCAACATTGATAAATAAATTCAACAACCCGACGCACCACGACACCGCGACAACCCGACACCGCAACAACCTGACATCACGACATTACGACATCACGACATTTTTACGCGACAATACGACAATTTTACGCGATATTACGACATTCTTAATGCCGTGGTGTCGGGTGAAAATGTCGTAATGCCGGGTTAAAAATGTCGTAATGTTGAGTTGTCGTGGTGTCGTGGTGTCGGGTTATAATGTCGTGATGTCGGGTTGTCGGGATGTCGCCTTATGAAGGCTACATGATAAACTATATTTGAAATTTATGTGCATACCGGAAGTGACCGAACTTTGTACGCTGTCTTAAAATTGAAAATTAGCTATAGTTTCGTCAATTCTTTACCCATTTTCAAACAAATGACATTTTCGGAAATCCTGAACATTTTCCGAGACAATGGCTATCTCACATTTGTCATGACTTCTATCGTTTGAAATTTGACCTACATTTTCTGATACCCGAAGTCCATCCGATTCCAGTAATGTAAGTTTCATTCAGAGTTATCGCCCTTTATTTTTCGATTTTTTTAGAATTTTCTTCCCATTTTGTGAGCTTGGGTTTCGTTTTACTGCCGAATTGAAGTTTCTGAAACTTCTGGAACATGAAGTTATAGTCCAAGACCAACTGATTAAGCTTTTGCGACAAGAATATTTAAACCGGAAGTGGTCGAAATAATGTGCCATATTTTGGAAAAAATACAAAAAAAAGAAAGGATATTTTTGGGAAAAACGCGATTTCTCCGTCCGATATCAATGGATTAAACGAATTAAGATATCGTTGGGTGGCACGAGGGATGGACTATCGTATGGTACCCAATTCATGCGGATACTATGAAAAGGCAGCAAAATATGGCACACTGAAAATCAAGTATTTTCTGCTTCAGCGATTTTTCTAAAACTTTCTCTATCGAAAGTCACCTCGGACTTCTGTTGCATGGAGTCATCCAATAAGACCTTGGAATAATTGGAATAGGACAAAAAGGGACTAAAAATCGAAAAAAATGGAAAAATCGGAAGATTTTGGAAAATTCGCTGTTATATGTTCATTTTAACAGGTTTTCAAAAAAAGTTAGATAGCTGACCTAATTACGATTCTAACGATGTATAATATGTATTGAATTATCGAAATTTAATTTTCGATATTTTGACAATTTTTTTGGATTTTTGACACGTTTGAACATAGGATTTTATAGAGCCCTGCTACAATTCAATTGCCAAAACCGGATGTTAAAACTACTCAACAATTATTCGTATACCGGAAGTAGTTCAAAAAACGAAAAAAAGAGTAAAAAGATAACAAAAAATTGGAGCTCTTGCTAAAAACTAGAATTCTCCGTCACATATCAGCGGACCAAAGCAATTAAAATGCCGTTGGATCGTCCCATAAATGGACTATCCTATGACATCTAAATGATACGAATTAGATTGTTAGGAAATAAATTATGGTATGCCGAAAATCAAGTATTTTCCTTATTGCAGCATTCTGAGACGCCTTTTTCTCGAAAACAACGCCTACTATTTTTCATAAACCTTTTTTACTCATACTCCTATCGGCAGTCTAGGGTGTGCGTCCAAAAATAAAAGCATCGCAATAATATAGGTAGTCCAAAAATGGCCTCAATCTTTGAAAAAAATTGAAAATTCATTAAATTATTGAAAATGCTCTTTTACTTATCTGGTTTTTTTTTCAAAAACTACTCAATGAATGTTTCTGACACTTCTGGTACAGGAAGTTAAGTATCTAAACAATGATCAAAAAACGGAAGTAGTCGAAATAGTTGAAAAAAAAACGTAAATAACTAAAAAAAAATGGTGACTTTGCAAAAAACATGATTTCAACGAATCAAAAAAAATAAAGTGTTGTAGGATAGCGCAGATAAATGACTATTATTTGATATCGGAATGAAACAAATTCGATGGTTAGGCAGTTGATTATGGGACGCCGAAAATGTAGTATTTTCCTTTTCGGAACCTATTCAGACGCGTTTATCTGGAAAATTCTTTTATTTCTTTTCTCACACTTCTGTTACTCAGACTCCTATTTGTCGACAAAAGTGTATATCTAATTGTAAAAGCCTCGCAATGATGGAAAGGTTCCTGAAAGCCGGTTCGGCACTGCCATGCAGGAGTAGTTATTATTATAATTCCAATTCCATTTTGAGTAGATCTAAATAACTACTTGTCACATCGTTACGATTTCTTCGGGTTTTCTGGAAAAGTGGCTGTGTCTTAGACGATAAAGCTATTATGAACGTTGTGCGACAATGTGAAATGTCTGAAATCACCGAAGCTATCCTTTTCAAAAATATTGCAGTAATTTTATCAATAATCGTTGGATTTTAACTTTCGATACACTTTGGCATAGCCGGATTTTTGATTTTCGGCAAATTATGCACATATTAGGCGCCAAACTTAGACAATTTAAATTTTTACAAAAAACTTTTTTATTTATGAATATATTTTAGTGGTTATCTGACCTGAGAAAAAATGTCTCAGTAATTTTCTTTGGCTGCATTGGCTAATTCAGTTTTTCAGTCCTAGATAAATTATTTATTGTTCCATTTGTATAAAACAAAGTCTATATGCTCCGTTGATTCAATTGTCATTTTTTTTTTGTTGCCGAGAGTGTTATCTATCGGCACCGGAAGTGGCGTAATTTGACCAAAAACTACAATTTTGACGATTAGGTACCATTTTTCTAAAGCAAATATCATTTTTTTAAAAACTGATATATCTAAAAGAGTGTGCCCTTTGAAGGCGCAAAAAAGTGTGAGCCCAGTTTTTTTTTAATTTAGATTTCATTTTCAAGCAAATTCGATTAAGAGGTGAAAAAAGGTGTAAAATTGACATATTTACAACCCATTCATGCTTTTCAGATTTTAAAATATTTCTAGGTAACTTTCATAAACTTTTAGCTATAATCCCTACGAAGAAAATGTATGTTAAAATTAGTTTGTTATATAAGCTGTTACCTAGAAATGTTTTTGTTATTTTGCCTGTAAAATAGTCAATTATTATTGTATTTTCACAAAAGTGACACCATTTGATTCAAAAAGCAAGTATGCGTCATATCAAATTGATTGAAATTTAAAATTGACTCCGGAAGTGACACCATTTTGTCAAAAACTGCATTTTAACTTTTAAAATCAATATTTTTTTCAAAAAAGAATTATTTAATATGTATTAATAATTTCAACTTTTTGTTTAACTTCACATATTAATAAAATTCATACGGTCATATAGATATCAGAAAATTGTTTGTACTTGTTCGAGAAATTGGCTGTTTTCTAGAGGTCACTTTTGAAGGTTTTTGGGCCATAAAAGTGTCAATTGTAATTCAATTTTGATAAAATTTCCATCGTGTGATGCCTAATGTTATTGACGATGTTATAAAATTAATTCAACATTTTTAGTATGACCGGAAGTAATGTCATTTTCGCAAAAACTGAATTTTTAGCCTTCAAAACAGATATTTTATTCAAATGGGTCTGTTTTTTAATGTTTTTTAAAATTATGATATTTGATGCCAATCAACAAATAGAATGAACTAATACAATTATACAGACATCGCAAAATGATTTCGAACTTGTACGGTTGCAGAGAAATAGACGATTTTACGACATTAAAGACTGTGTATAAATTTAAAGTCAATCAGATATTAACTTTAGCCCTTAGAGAGTCCACAAGTAATCAAGGGCTATAACTCTGACCGAAATTATCGGATATCGCTGAAAATCAATAACATTCTTCGTCTCGTGACCTTAAACACTGTGTATCAATTTAAAGTCAATCGGATATTGACTTTAGCCTCTAGAGCGTTCACAAGATTTTTCAAAGTGATCAAGGGTCATAACTCTGGTGGTAATTATCGGATATTGTTGAAAATCAATAGGATTCTTCGTCTCGTGACCTTAAACACTGTGTATCAATTTAAAGTCAATCTGACATTAACTTTAGCCTCTAGTGTGTTCACAGGAAATTTAGACGGACGGACGCGAGCGACGGCAATATACGTCCACATTTTAATGTGGGCGTATAAAAAGGAGTGCATACCTGAGTTATCACGGTGTAACAAGAAGTAAACAGATAGGAATGATAACGAAACATAATTCATACTCCCACATTTCGATGTACACATAGGCGTATAATGTTGTCACATGCTTGTCACTCGATTTGATATTTGTTTTATGTTTTTTGTTGGTTTTTTCTTTTGCAATGTCTATTTTCTGTCTTGTGCGCAGGTTTACCGCGTAGATGTTTGTTTTGGGTGTAGTGCGGTCCTCCAGCACTTATGAATAGGGGCTTAAATGTATGTTAATATGTGAGGGCGAATCCTGTCAATATTCAGCGTTCTGCGACTTTTCGTTAACGGTTTTACACCACCTTTCCCAAAAGCCTTGTGACCGCTATAGAAACTCCAGTTTTGGGTATGAGGACGAGTCATATCGATTTTCAGCGATCTACGATCTTTTATTCCGAAGTTAACATAGCCACTTAAAAATGTTTTCGTTTTTGTTTTGATTTCACCTGTGTGTAGATAACGTACATATTATTCCAACATTGCCACCGTTTATATGTATATTATTATATCATGACATATATTGCAATAGAGATAAGTTATATAAGTATAATTAACTGCGATAATTACAAATCTAATCTTATTGATTGAAATTATCTCTCACTTTATTAATGTTATATAATAAACTATAAACTATTTATTTAATATAGCGCTAATTTTGATATCTGATCTTCAATAGCGCTGTACATGACAAAGCAGGATATGTACATACATGAAAATACAAAGGGCTGAAATATATACACAGTATTATGAAAAGTCAAAACTGGGAGAAGTGGTGAGATTTCAGAGAATTTTTAAAGTGATCTACTTTGTCAATTCTCTTGATCTCATTTGGTAGGTTATTCCACCAGATAGAGCCCTGGACATTAAATGAACGGTTGGCAAAGGTTTTCCGTCGCACATATTGTATCCTATTCCTCATATATTGACTGTTTGATCTCATATTTTCCCTTCGATCTTCAGCGAGTGTCAAGATTGATCTGAGATACATCGGGGACAGTCCATTGAGGCATTTCCATATCATTGTAAGCACCTTATGCTTTATGCGTAACCGAACCGGAAGCCAGTGTAGCGTCTTCAAGGCAGTTGTAGAGCTGGAGTACTTGTCCGTCTGCAGAACTAGCTTTGCAGCAAAATTCTGCACTCTTTGTAACTTTCGGATCTGTGTATATATTATGATATAAATAGGTTATTCAGGGCGGACGCTAAAAATAGATTGTGACTTTTAGTCGAAATGATTATTTGGATATAGGGCCAGGCTAATACCACGTTCAGAAGCTTATTTTTAAACCAGTTCAGTTTTTTCTTAACAAGCCTCATAGTTGAGAATGCGTGGTATGTCAAACGAAGCAAATTTCTTCTACCAACCACAGGGTAAGTCTACTATACAAAGGATTAAGAGATGGGGAAAAGGATTGAGCTAAACTAGGGGATGGAGGGGAGTTATGAAACAGCATGGGGTGAATTTTGGCGATAAATGGACCCGGGACAAGGTATGCTAGGCTAGACTTAAATTCTACAAAGAGGCGAGAGCAGGGATGGGTTGTGATATAAAATGACAGGCGACCCCACAAGCCTAACTCAATAGCCCCGTTTACACTTGGCCGCGATAAGCGTGCCGTACTAGGCACGGTGCCAGGCCGCGATAAATTTCAAGAAATGTCCCCGTTTACATTACCCGTCTCGGAACCGTGCCAAGCACGCCAAATGTGGAACTCTTCACTGAAAAGTTAATTTCAGTCCCTATGCAAGTTACCCAGATGAAAACAATTATGGCGGTAGATTTTGATACGTTGGCCCTTTCTTTTTTTTTTTTGTTTTGTCTGTTATTGAGAGTTCGAAAAAAATCAAGAAAGAATGGTCAATTTTTAACCGACTTGATGCCTATTTTAAATGAGTTAGCAGTCTTTTCGAGTTATTCAATGATATCATGCTACCAGAGGCGGCGAGAGCGGATAATCGTGTCGTTTATAAATAGCTTGTATTACTCAAAGCTTGTATTAGCCATTTTGACAGAACTGATGACAGAACTGTCAATGTTCGCGGGGAAATAAGGTCAAGGTTCATTTGGCGCATGCGCAGTAATCCGTGCTCAGACCGGTTAGCGTTTACACTATGAAAATTTAAAGTGTGCCGTTCTTGGCACGGTTCCGAGACCACCTCACTGCAGTGGGCCAGATTGGCACGGTACTCAGTACGGCACGCTTAAAATTTGTAATGTAAACGGGGTTCATGAAAGACATCAAAGTAACAATCAACCAACTAACCAACCAACCGACCATAAAATGGGAATGCTGGATTGGTTTGGCTATCGACAGCGCTTAGGATCGGAGTGAGTTTGGCAACGGGTAATAATCTATTACAGCGGCTATCGTTTGACTATTTAGGTTGGCATGAGTTTGGCTATGGTTGGGAAAGGGAACCGAGAAAAATTTGACAATAGATAAAGGTTGAGAAAAGTCTGGATACAGAACTCGATATAGTCCGAAGAAAAGGGTAGAAAATAGTACGGTCAAAAATGTTTGCGATATCACTTCAGCGGACGCTAAATAGAGATATACAACTGGTAGTAGTTTTTGCTTTGATGTCCATAGCAGTTATATCTCATAACAACCTCTCATGACGTCATCAGAGGTTGATATATTCGGTTCATATCAACCGCTGATGACGTCATGACAGGTTGATATTTCATATCAACCGCTGATGACGTCACCCCAGGTCGATATATTCGGCTCATATCAACCTCAGCGTAGATGATCGAAATAATACAAAGAACACAGAAATAAAATGTTATTCTTTTGACAATAAAAAACACATTGTTATCGTACAGTTTATAGCATTCTGGACCGAAATAGACGGCGCACTTATCGGTTATCTATACTCCATGTCTAAGATATCTATTAGAATTTTCTTTCCGCCCACTATATTTCTCCACACACTCCAAGACTTGAAAGTATTTATCGCCCAAGAGTTCCTTTGTAAAGTATTTTTGGATACAGTCCACGTAAAACAGTCGGTCAAATCCTTCTCTGAACATACCTAAAACCTTCAATCACGGTTCATTGTCAGAATTGTCGGAAAAGATTGCCTTTTGATCCAAATTTTCTTCAGTCTTTGGAAAGATCCTCATCATATTTGCATTCACAGCTATTCCATCGTCAATATGGTGACTAAAAATGGATTGATTATTCGTCTGACTTTTTTATCCATTTTGTTTTTGCTTTCAGTTCAATTACTCCAAAATGGCTACGTATAAACAAAAACATGTACGTGATTACTTCGGTAATTTTCGCTATTTGGCGGAAACTATCGAGCAATTATCCAATCACTTTTGCCTTTTTTAGAAGAGCCCATTAAATTTAAAGGTAAACGGTGTTGTATATGTCAGATATAAACCTACTCTTCCTCGGATGATTTGATAGAGAACACTTACGCTTCGCCCGCGTGTTCTCTTATCGTATCAACTTCGGGTAGGTTAATATCCTATACTTATTTCATACAGCGATAATGATTAATTAACTGTTACTTGTTTTTTGTATATAAACCTTCTGTACATTATTTTCATTATCATTTGCTTGAAAACGTTCAGAGAACCCTCTACGAAACGTCGCTTTAATTAAAATAGTAATTGTGTTCCATGATATGGAAATGTGTTCCAAATATGTTTTTGTGTTTATAGCGATAAGGAATTTAGCTTAGCCCGGAGATTGGTTATAAGAATTAAGTTTATGCTTTCTATCTCGTTTATCATTCTTATTAAAAACGTGTTTTATTCAAATCACCCATGTGCAGTGATGATATAATGAAATCGAGCGCCTATCGCTCGAATAAATTTAACTTAGCAACGCTTAATATTTAATATACTAAGCTTTTTTAGTGGGAACTGGGTCTGAAAGGGGGGCTGTTGCAGTGGAGACGCCATCTTATATTGTTATCATATCAAATTAATTAGCTCTGTGTTTGTCAGCCGTCTCTGTGAATGTTATGGTAGCAAGCATATAAATACACATATGCTTATTTTAATATCATAAGTTCAATTCATTGTACGATTTTGAACTGCTAGATGCCAGTTTTAACATACTATATTGTTTACTTTACCTTCAACCCGCCTGCTAAATTTACCGTGGTAAAGAAAAGAAAAACAAATAATGAAATTTCAACCTGGTTCATACGGAATGCTATCCATTAATTCTTCCATCTTTATTTGAGTTACCCAGTTCGCACTATCGAAAAGACGAAAGGGCGTATCTTGCCTAATATGGTTTCAAAATAACGTTTATACGTTGATTCTAAGGTATAATAATACACTAACTAACAAACTAATTGAAAGCATATAAATGCAATTGATGGAAAAATACAGAAATGTAATAACATACTGATGTAAACTGTAATCATGTTTAGCTATTTAAATGATTTGTTTCTTACAGGTATTCGGAATAGGAAGCTGTATAATGTGACGTCCTTCAAAAATACTTCTCTGCCATTCGGAGAGTGCGAGTTTTATTCGAATTCTTTTTAAATGTAATATTAGAAATGGAAACTGGGATTTTGTAGACGTACTACCCACACTGTACCATGCTTAGATCATAAGTTTGCCAGTGCAATACATGTTTACGGTTCTCTTTTTTGTGTACAGTCAGAAAATGTACAAAAATCTGATACATTGTACGAGGGCTGACGCAAAAGTTCCAAGTCTGAAAAAGAAATAACGATTGGGTTGGAACAAATTTTTGCCACCAAAAAGTACAGTCATTGGATTAATCATATACAACAAGAACTGCAAATGCAGTGATATTCTTGTCTTCGTACGACACAAACCATCTTGTGAACTTACCCATTGAAATGGACAAAACTGGGCTGTGGAATTTAAACGTGACAGAGTAGGTTATAGGCTCGCGCACAGTAGGCCTATTTCTCTTATAGTTTATAGTTTACATTATGCTACGGGGCCTTTACTGCAGCCAACAATTTTTGGCATTATAGCTTCTATGATGCTATAAGGTCCTGTGTAGGCTATATATATACTATATAGTCCTAGTCACTGTGTGAATCTTTGGCAAAGTTTTGCTTCATTAAAACTTCAAGAGACCATCCCGACTTGAACACAGTCTCAAAAATAAAAATCCGGGTACGTATGAAATTAAAGCGCCAAAATATAGAGTCGTTTCTACGTGAACGTCAAAAATGCTTATCCGGACACTTAACCCTTTTAAGATTTCGGTCATTTTTTTCGTTGAATGACCCGATAATCGATTCCCGTCCAATTAAAGGTCTTTACAGTAAATGACCCGTGTGCAGTATTTAATAAAAGTCTGGTTTTATTTTTATCCAGACACCGCATAAAACAGCTTAGGAAATCGGTCACCATTTCCATTGCAAGTTTAAGTTGTTCGAAAGGGTATCACAAAATTAAACAGTTATAATCTATTATCGGGATTGGCCCTTTACGAACTATCGTAGGACCTAATAGTATAGTAGTCAGCTACCCCCCCACCACAAACACACACATAAATAATTCTTATACATAAAATTTTTGTCTTTTGTTTCCACATTAAGCTACCATGAAAAACAGATATAAGTGTCCCTTACTTAAGCCCCCCGTGTAAGTGTCGAAGGACAGAGGGTCAATGTATAGTCGTTTGAATGGGACAAAAAGCCAAGGTCCCGTGTACACATTGGCGTGCATGTAAAAGAACCCTTGAAAGTTGGAATTCGATGTGAGGGTAAGCCATGGCGCCATTGTATGGGCAAAAATTCCCTAATTGCAAGCTGTATGGCATATCCATTTCAATGTATAGCGATTTTTTTTTCTCAACCAACATAGCCATTGCATTTCCTATTCGGCCTCTGATTGGCTAAAAGTTTGACGTCATAATATTATTGATGTCATAAGCTGAGCATAGTCAAAGCCCTTTATATAGACGTATACGGCTTTGAGCATATTTACCACACAGCTGTGTTTACCCATATTCAAAATGAATGCCACCGTGTCTTGCCAAGAATTATTATCGATCGAAGATTTTCCCCGCCTTTATGTCAGTTTATATAATCAAAGTAAACAATGTTGTTCGTCAGTTTTATGCAATTTGGCAATTTATTTTGTCGATTCAACCGCTCCAAGACTCATTAATGTTCGATTTACCGTGATTGTAGTACTAGGCCTACACTAGCCACTCTACGCCACTCTCGCACGCCACTAGGCCAACTTGTACTACGCGATACATATATGCCTACTAGGCTATAGGCTTGCACACAGTAGGCCTATTTCTGTTATAGTTTATAGCTGACATTATGCTACGGGACCATTACTGCAGCCAACAAATTTTGGCATTGTAGCTTCTATGGTGTTATATGGTCCTGTGTAAGTTATATACTATATAGTCCTAGTCACTGTGTGAATCTTTGGCAAAGTTTTGCTTCATTAACTTAAAGGGACTATCCCGATTTGAACACAGTCTCAAAAAGTACGTATGAAATTAAAGCGAGGAATGGTGTATTTACCTTGTCTAAAATTTCCATAACAACTGCTGGGGCAACTTACAAGTCGCTAATTTTTTGTGAATGTATGGATATCGCAGAGAATATGTGGATGATATTCTTCTGTAGCATATATTTAAATTTCATGGATTTAAACTATCATGTGATGATTGGTATAACGGTATGACAAAGCTCTGATGAAAATGACAAATACATGTAATAATTTTCATGACTCATTTACAAAGAAATACTGAAATAAAATGAGAAGTAACCGAAATAACACTAAATATGAATAAAGCACAACATTAAAACCGTTTTGTTTTCGTTTTGTATAAAAATAAAAAAAAGTAGAACTGCGATGCAGTGATGACGGGTTTCACTGGTGCCACGTTACTCTTGAACATACAAAATTATGTCACTTCCGTTGCCGACAGAAAACTTTATCGGTGACAAAAAAGTTGAAAATTTGCACCATGAACTTTGTATTATACATATCTAGCAATAAATAATTAACCCAGAATCCATAAACTCGACGATGTAATATGCGAGAAGCAATATTTTGACATGTATATGATCGTATTGATCCAGTCTATATGTCCATTAGAATCAAATATTTTAATGTTAAACGGATACTAAATTTAACTCACTTAAAAGAATATTTGTTTTGAATGCTAAAAATACAGTTTTTGCCAAAATGACATTACTTCCGGCGACAATGAAAATGTTAAATTAGTTTTGTGAAATCATCAATGGCATAAGATCATATGGTGAAAATGTTATGAAAATCAAATAATAATTGGCATTTTTAGAGACCAAAAACCTTGAAAAGTGACTTGTAGAAAACGTCTATTTCTCTGCTACCGTACAAGTTAGAAACCATTCTTCTCGATCTATCAGACTTGTAAATATTAATATCTGCTTCCGAAAAGGTTTACCGACCGGTCAAAATTGTAAATTTTGACAAAATTACGTCACTTCCGATGCCGACAGAAAACTTTTTCGGTAACAAAAAAGTTGAAAATTTGCACCTTGAAACATATGAACTTTGTATTATACATATCTAGCAATAAATAATTAACCTAGAATCAATAAAGTCGACGAGGGAATATGCTAGAAGCAATATTTTGACATGTATATGATAGTATTGATCTAATCTATATGTCCATTAGAAAAAAATATCTTAATGTTTAAAAACGGATACTAAATTTAACTCACTTTAAAAAAGTATTTGTTTTGAATGCTAAAAATGCAGTTTTTGCCAAAATGACATTACTTCCGACGACAATGAAAATGTTAAATGTTGTGAAAATCAAGTAATAATTGACACTTTTATCGACCAAAAATCTTGAAAAGGGACTTCTATTTCTCTGCAACCGTACAAGTTACAAACCATTTTGTGATATCCGTATGATTGTATTGTTTCATTCTATTTGTTGAATGAAATTAAATACCATAATCATTAAAAAAAAATAACAAATTTGACTCAATTGGATAAATATCTGATTTTAAGGTAAGAAATAAAGTTTTTGCCCAAATAATCTCATTTCCAATTGTTAAATTGGCATTACTCATCAAATGGTAAAAAAACATTTGAATATCGAATCATCTGTGCGACTTTGCATGGCGCGACCTTTTGGTAATATCAAATTTTGAAAAGGTAATATTTTCTTTTCAAAAAAGTGGAACCGAACTGTCTAAATTGTAGTTTTTGGTAAAACTACGCCACACCCGTTACCGACAGGAGATTGTATCGGTAAAAAAAAATGACACTTGGGACCACGTAGCATATGAACTTTGTTTTATACAAATCGAACAATATGAGCAAAACTGAATTAGCCAATGGCGGTTAACGCGATTTACTGAGACAAAATTTGTTCACATTTTTGCTCAAGTCAGATAACTCTCTAATCCTGTGTAAAATGCTATTATAAGAAAATATTCATAAATAAAAACGTTTTTTTGTAAATTTAAGTTTTCTAGATTTGGCGCTTAATATCTACCAAGATTTGCCGAAAACCAAAAAGTACTGTGGCTAGTTGCTCAGTCTCTGGCTAATTCAAAATGTATCAAGTATCAAAATCCGTTCATTTTTGTAAATATTACGATAATATTTCAAAAAACGATAACTTCGGGGATTTCGAAAATTTCGCATTGTCGCAGAATGTCCGGTAAAACCGTAGAGATCGTATCGATCTGACAAGTAGTTTCTGAGATATGCTCAAGTGGGAAATAAAGCGGCCAACGTATTTGATGATTTTGTTGATTTTTTTTCTTGGTAAAAATAATCATCACTAGAACTGCGATGCAGTAATGACGGGATTCACCGGTGCCGCGTTTCCATTGAACTAATGTCACTTCCGGTGCCACATTACCCTTGAACCTATGTCACTTCCGCTACCAATGAAACCGTTAAACATATTTCTACACAAGCATTGCACAAAATCCAGCAATATCAATTCCATTTATACATTTTTTTACATTGTGTTAAATACGTCAGAACAGTGGTCCTGACAAAACTTGTTACTAACTTAGTTGACTTTCTAATAGGAAATTAAAATGCGAAAAAATCTTACAAAATATCATAGTGTTAAACGAATAATAAATATAACAACCATTCAAAATAATATTTGCCAAGTGACATTACTTCCGGTGATAATGAAAATATAAAACTTAGTTCAATGAAATCATAAATGGCATAAAACATCACACGGTGATGAGAGAGGGGGATGAGAGATAGGACAAGATACATCGGAATAGACTGATACACAGATAAACGGAAATAAAGAGAGGGGGAGGGGAGAGAGACAGATGAACGACGGGGGAGATTAAAGTGACGGAAATAAAGAAAAGGTTGGGATAGGGAAAGAGATGGGGGGGGGCGTAGACTGAGAGGAATCGAGTATGAGGAGAGATAACTCGGAATAAAGTGCGAGTGGAGACAGAGAGGAGAAAGCGGTTTTTGGTACTAACATTTGGTACAATTCTACTTTCAGTTTTAAGGAGTCTTTAATGGTAACATGAAAATGGAGGACCCACGATACTGCTCATGCTATCGTACAGCAAAATCACGACCTTTAAACCAATAAAGAACCGCGTTATTTATTTCAATTTCTTTCCATTTATTTTAATATTTTTGACAAATCATAATCTGAGTAAAATACTATGTACAAATTTTGACAGCACTAAAATTGAAAAGGTTCAGAAATAATGTAAATACTACGTATTTCTCTTTTCGTTCTAATGTTAGTTTCTAGGGATAGGTCCCCTTTCTCAACAGACAGAGCAAAGTGACATTTCTTTAACAATACCCAAATCAATTATTTCAGTCATTGATCGGACTTATTGCCAATGTGATAAAGAACCATACAGGAAGTACACAATATCTCAAAACTGTTAGTCCTGTCTCTGAACAAATTAACACATTTATTTCAAAACAGTCTCCCTCGAGAATGTTAAGAAGTTAATCACTTCGGCACCAACAAAATCATGTGCACTAGATACAATTCCAGCTTGGATTCTTAAAAAAGTGTGTCTTGTTTTGCATCATTAATATTGCCTCTTATCAATTTGTCATTAACAACTGGGATATTTCCCCTGTCTCAAAACTAAACTTGTTAAACCCTCGATAAAGAAGTCATCTCTTGATCTTAACAATTTTTGAAAAAATATCGACCGGTGTCGAATCTTTCTTTTGATTTTAAACTGCTGAAAAGGGTTATCTCCGTTCAACTCAAGGAACATTTAGCACATTGTAACCTTCTTGAACCATTTCAGTCAGGCTACAGAGAAGGACATAGTACCGAAACTGCATTAACGCGCGTACACAATGACGTTTTGCAGAGTATGGATAAGAAGCATACTGTTTTGTTTGTGCTGCTTGATTTGTCTGCAGCGTTTGACACGACAGACCACATCATCCTTCTGCATCGTCTCATAAAAAAATTGTTTCTGTCAGATCCGGCTGCAAACCTGATACGGTCATATCTATCGGACCGAGCCATCTGCGATATGGTGTTCCCCAGGGCTCTGTTCTTGTTCCGCTCTTGTTTTCGGTCTACATTTTTCCACTAGGAGACATTATTAGGCGGTATGGAACCAATTTGTTTACTGGTGGTACCCAATTGTATGTCGCAGGATCTTCAAGTGTCATTCAGAATAAGCAACTCGCCATTGAAAAGTGTATACCAAAGATAAGCGAATGGGTATGTGAAAAAGTTTTAAAATAAAACACAGACAAAACCGAAATTTGACTCTTGGTTCGACACTTGGTTCAAAGAAGGCGCTTTCATCAGTACAAAAAGCACTCTAAATGTTGGAAACGATAATATAACATCTTTAGATTCCGCTAGAAACCTTGGTGTAAATTTTACAACACTGTGGACATGACGCAACATAATTATTCAATCTGCAAATCTTCCTTCTATCATCTCTACAAGATCAACAGAATTCGTAAATACCTAGATACAGAAACAACTAAAACCGTAGTAAATGCTCTGATCACACCTCGCCTAGACTATTGCAATTCGTTACTGTTTGGCATCACTGCATCAACTCTACAATGTCTTCAAAAAATTCAAAATACTGCTGCCCGTATTATAACCAGAACGAAACCATACGAGCACATCACACCAGTACTGAAAAATTTACACTAGCTTCCTGTCAATCAACGCATTAATTACAAAATACTTTTATTAACTTACAAATTTTTACAGCCAAACACTACCTTTCCTGCCTACCTGCAGGATCTACTGCAGGGAGAGGGGTTTCACATAGGCTAAGCCTGTTCCCCAATCCCATTCAGACATCCTGAATAAAATATTGTTTAAAAAAAAATCTACTTCACATAAAATCATCGCAAAGGGAAACACGTTCTTCAAACAAAATTCAATTGGAAATTCCAAAATCAAACTACGTTAAATGTGGAGACAGAAGTTTTTCTGTTGCTGCTCCTAAACTGTGGAACTACCATCACATATTAAGGGTGCAATACGCACCTATTCAGTGCAGATGATGGGAAACTGTCGTAAATGTGGCATACTAACGCATCGCCAGTGAGCAAACTTTTGGATACGAGGCGCTATACAAATCCATTATTATTATGTAATGTGTTCTACATAACCGTTTATTGGTATCACATACTTGCCCTGCCTTAGGAAAAAAATTACTTCCAAACCGTGGTTAAGCAATGCGTTAGTACAAGTCGAGACATATCTGTACCTTTCGCAATTAAATGCACAAGTTGTGTGAACAAATTTACGAAGCTTTTTCTGGCAGGACTTTAAAGAAATGATTTCTCATTGGCCAATATATTTCAACTTTGATATTGATAATACCCAATATGGGAAGTAAAATGTGTATTCAGTGTTTAAGACAGGCATGATTTTCAATATTTTGTAGGACTTGTGTAAGATTGAAAATAAAGAGCTTTTATGGGGTTTACAAGGTCCTGGTAAAAAATAATTGTGAGGATCCGAGTGTAAGTCCCAACAATTCAAAATGTCCTAACAACGTTGGTGTTTGCCAACGCCGTATAAACCATGGTGGGGGCCCTGGGGTCTGGAACATGTGGGGGGCCCCTGATCACCAGCCACGGAGGCCGGAAACGTGATGTCCTGGCATTTCAGGCTCTTGTGTCGGAGCCATTTAGATGTACCTCCCCCACAAAAAAAATAAAATTCGGCCACAAAATTAGCGCATTCTGGCGTTATTTCAGTGGACCAATCCATGCGTGTGCTATGAAATGATGGCATTTCTAGAGGAGGGGGCTGGAGCCCATTGAGCCCGTTAAATCCGCCACTGTAAGTGAGCAGAGCTACATCAAACCTAATTTTGAAGTCTCTCAGTGATAAATAACGGGGTCACTTGATTCGGAATCGTATTATATCCCCCACGATGATTTGATAAATGGAGGCCGTAACGTTACGACCAAGCCGGACTCGATTTTTGACGAACGTATAACACTGTAAGTACACATCATGGATTGAGGGCGCCCCAGGGACTTCCAATGGAGGGCCCTCGGAGCATCGGAGGGGCCCCGTCACTAGGTCACCGACCGTTGGAGTCCTCGGTCCGACCATGCTCGGGGCGCGCAACTGAGATTTTTGTTGGGGGGGCCCCTATTGTGGGGGGCCCTGGGGCCTGTGCCCCATGGTGCCCCGTGGTTAATCCGGCGTTGGTTTTTGCGCCCTAACAATACACCATATGCACACACTCATCTACATACATCTTAAGTAAAAGCATATTTTTCGGTTGATATATTGATATTAATATATCTAATTTTAGTTTCTTTAAAAGTTACCCGTGGAAAGTTACAGTAATGTTAACATATGCATTTACGTAGTCGAAATGTGATGAACCGTTAATATCACGTTTATTTATTGACTGAGTTCGGAAGCATAATTTTATATTGTAAAACGCTCGCTCTAAACCCAAAATAAGGAATGTATTTGAAATGACCTCATACCACGTGGACCCCGAGAGAGCGAAACTTTGCAAAAATTTAGAAATAGTTATTTAACTAAAGTATAATTCGTCAATTTTGAATATTACCGATTACTAAATGCCTCTAAAATATTATTACCGTTATCAATATGGAGATGTGGCAGTTTCCTCCATTAATACAAACAACAGATTGGGGGTAAATATGTAAAAACCAAGAGTAATCTGACTTTTCTGATGCGATTTAGAGAAAACAACATTATCCCCAAAGACTTACGTATTAAGTCCCCGTCCAGTCAGCAGCAGCCAACAGAATAGTGGAAAGAGCGAACCGGTGTCTCATACGATAGCGCATTCAACAACATTGCAATACCAAACAGCGTCTCAGCAACCTACGTGATGAGAAACTCTCTTATCGGAAAGACCTCGTGTCTCCAGCTGAATTCCATCAGTTCCACACCTAGCAGCTAAAGTCCCTAGATAATCTAAGAGATACGACTCGCTCCAACCATCTGAAGAAATTGAATAACCTGAAAACCACCCCAATGGCTCCCATAACAACCAAGACACCTAAAGTAGATTTCCTTACTAAAACAGTCATCAACCTGATCAGTCGCAACCTAACTGATGACCAGATCACACTACTATCCCTAGGTATGAAGTTCACTCCAACGAACCGTCCAGTCGACAATGGCCAACTTATTACCAATAGGGAGAGAAGCTTAAGGCAGTTAGCACCTGGTGGGAAGATCGATTTTCTGAGACACCAAGTAACCAATCCGATAACCAAGCCTAAAACTCAACAACCATCCCACAACTTAACCCATGCCCAAAATACAGCCCCAAAGAGTTGAAGAAAGACCAGACCATCACTATAGTAGCTGCGGATACAGGCAAATCAACTGTTATTATGGACAAACGTGACTACCATGAAACCGTCTCTTTCTTCTGTTCAACCGCACCACCTATAGAAAGTTAAGAAAAGATCCAACCAAGGACCACAATGACAACTAAACAGCACATTTGATAATCTGAAGATCCAGAATCGACTAACTCCTTCACTTTCTACAAGCTCAACCCCCCCCCCCCCTAGACCACCTTGTACCAGGGCAACCATCAAGACACATAAAAACCCCATTAAAGGCAAAGAAGCCGACTCCTTCATTAAAGATTCTAAAGACTTCTGCAACAAATTACAAAACCAACCCCATGATGTACAGATTTGATCTTATGATGTTATTGATTTATTCGCCAATATTCCCCGTCAGAGACTAAACAGCACAGAAACTCCACTAGAAACTGGACTTACAATCGATGACATCATAGAAGTAACCAAAGCGTGCGTCGAATCCACATACTTCGAATGGGAGATGATTTCTATAAACAGATACATGGTTTACCAATGGAAAGTCCTCAAACCCCAGTGCATACAGATATTTATTTGACAAACTTTGAAGAGATGGCCGATAGCCTGGTTCCGAAAGGTTGATGATACTTTCGTTATCCTTGATGATCCAGACACCCTTCTACAGCATCTAAATAACCAGAATAATAGAATAAGGTTTACCATTGAAAAGAGAATAACCAGTGCTTGCCGTTTTTAGACGTCTCAGCTACCAAAACAGAAACAGGGCTCACCACTGGTGTGTATAGACAGTACATAAAGTATCATTCAAACCACACACATAGTGTCAAAACGTCAACCATATCTACTCTAGCACGCCGAGCCATCAATATATGTGACGACAATTCCCTCCCCAGTGAACTCAACCACATAGAAAGCATACTTACCAATCTGAATGACTATCCGCCCCAGTTAGTTAAGAACACTGAACAGCCCAAGCCAGATAAACCAACTATACGAATAACTATCCCATTTCAAGGGAAGTTATCGTACCACATCAGAAGGCTACTCACAACCAGTCCAATCCAGGCCACAAAATCCAATCGTTTAGGACACTAGCACTTAACCAACACAACGAAAAGACACGGAAAATCATGGAAGCTATACACATCAGGAGATCCAAACCGCGACACAGGAATATTCCTCCCAGGGGCATATGATGGACTTATTCTTGCCTAGACTTTCCTACGTGCTTAGATCATTTCATTTGCGAATCGTATGTATCATTTGTGGAAATACTATTTGTAGAACTAAATTTAATGGAATGTGTGTGTTTAATGCGAGGAAGTGTGTAGGACTATAATTATTTAGGAACCTGGGAATAGAACTTTGGTGTGACTTTCTAATATTCATAATTTATCCATTATATCCCAATGTATTTATTTAATTTTCATTTAGTAAAACAGTCAACTGTTTTCTTTTATTTAACCTTTGCATAAACCGTCCAGTCAACCATGACCACCTTATTACCAATATACAGAGAGGCTTAAGACAGTTAGCACCTGGTGGGAAGATCGATTTTCTGAGACACCAAGTAGGTCAATGGGAAACTCCAACCCACCATTTCACTGCCACCTAAAGGATGTATGTATGAAGTTGTGTGCACGTGTGGTGGCACATACATTGGAGAAACCCATAGTTTCACCCAACATAACTCAATGTCCTCCACAGCAGAGTCAGCAGTTACCCAAAACCTCCTGTCCAATCCAGGCAACACAAAATCCAATCGTTTAAGACCGTACTCGGTAAATAACCGAACTTTGATCCCTCATTTCTCCCAGAAGAGATAAGTTAGAAAATTTCTTAAGACACGGTTTAAGTTAAATTTCATGAAAATCGTGCTAATATTAAAGAAGTTGTCATATTCGTTTTCACTTCCGAAATAATAAGTCAATGACGTCATTTTTGAAGTTTGAAAATAGCAGTAAATGTTTCAAAGTACCCAAAGAAATATGAATGCGTAAAATTGGTCAAATACTTCCAAAGGTAAGGCTATGTAGGTTAACTCTTTTGTCATTAACATTTGGTGATTTCGGATCTGTAAAGCGTTTCGAAAAAATGTATTCCAAAATCAAAGATTTAGAAAAACGTCAAAATGGAAATTCTAAATTTTGAAATACCAAAGATTCGTGCCTGGACTGGGCTCTCCAGAAATGTAATAATTTCGGTAATAGGAGACGGATTCTCTATTGTGTATGTTTCCAAGCCCATTAACGTGGATTTTACACTATTCTTCATTTTCAATTCAAAATGACTGTCCCTCATTTGCCAGAAATCAAAATTCTAAGCCCTACATTTTATGGGCTTTCCTTCAAAGGAAAATATAATTCCCTTGTCTGTTAGTAAAATATTAAAAAAAAACCTTGGGAATATTTCAAGATGGTGGCACTTCCGGATTGACTTACAAATTCTATGTTTGGTGTACGAATCAGTAGTGTCGTAGCTAGTACAGAAAAAATAATTCAAAGTAATCTGACCTATATTTCATTGATTTTTTTTAATTTGATTATTACCGGAAGTAATGTCATTTTTACACGCCCACATTGGAAATGTGAGCGTATATTGCCGTCGCCACGTACGTCCGTCCGTCGTCCACAATTTGTTTTGAACACTCTACAGACTACATTTATCATCTGATTGTTTCCAAATATATATATGTTGTTTACATTAGTGAGATGAAAAAGGCAATTGGTTTTCAGCGATTTCCGATAATTATTGCCAGAGTCATAGCCCTTGATCACCTTAAAATATCATGTGGACGCTCTGGAGGATTAAGTTAATATCCAAGACTTGTAACTTATACACAGTGTTTAAGATCACGAGATTTTATACACAGTGAGTATCAACGACATCCGATAATTACTGCCAGAGTTATGGCCCTTGATCACTTGGAAATATTTAAATTGATTTTCATACGATTCTTATCTTCAATATCAATTGGCCTTTCTATTTGTCTTAAGTGAGCTCTAAGTTTATTTTACCTCAGGAAAAGAAGTGTGATTTCTAGGTCTACAAATATGAGTGCAATGTATATTTATGTTATTATTTTTATACGCCCACATTTTCATGTGGACGTATATTGTCGTCGCCCCTGTTCGTCCGTCCGTCCGGACGTCCGTCCGTCCACAATTGTTTGTGAACAGTCTACAAGTCACAATTTCAATGAAACTTAAATCATAGGTTTATCACCCTAAGATCTCGGTTCCTTTCGATATTGGCATGTATCGGACTGTAATTTCATGGGTCATGACCCCTGATTGTACGAAAAATCACGTTTTTAGCTTGTGAACAGAGTAGAGGTCACAATTTTGAACCGATTTGGATGAAACTTGAAATGCATGTTTATAACCCAAAGATCTTGGTTCCTTTCGATATTTGCGCCCATCGGATCGTAACTTCCTGAATTATGGCCCCTGATTGTCCGAAAAATCGCCCTTTTTAGCTTGTGGTCCCTCTGGAGGTCAAAATTGTTATCAGATTTTAAAAAAAACGTTTGATTATAACACCGTTACATGGTTATGGAGGTTGAGTTCAAATTTCGTGAAAATCTAACCAAAATTGACAGACAAAATGGCCGCCGTTTGTACGCGAATAGTGTGAAAATATGTTATATCAAGGTTGTGGACCCTATAGAGGTCACAATTTTGAACCGATTTTAATGAAACTTGATATGTATGTTTATAACCCAAAGATCTTGGTTCCTTTCGATATTTGCGCCCATCGGATCTTAACTTCCTGAATTATGGCCCCTGATTGTCGGAAAAATCGCCTTTTTTTTAGCTTGTTGTCCCTCTGGAGATCAAAATTATTATCCGATTTAAAAAACCGTTTGATTATATCACCGTTACATGGTAATGAAGAATGACTGTGAATTTCGTGAAAATCGAACAAAAATTGACGGACAAAATGGCCGCCGTTTGTACACGAATAGTGTGAAAATATGTTATATTAAGGTTGTGGACCCTATAGAGGTCACAATTTTGAACCGACTTTGATGAAACTTGAAATACATGTTTATAACCTAAAGATCTTGAATTATGGCCCCTGATTGTACGAAAAATCACCTTTATTAGCTTGTGGCCCCCCTGGAGGTCAAAATTATTACCTGATTTAAAAAAAAAACGTTTGTTTATATCACCGTTACAGGGTAATCTGGGTTGAGTTTGAATTTCGTAAAAATCGGACCAAAATTGACAAACAAAATGGCCACCGTTTGTACGCGAATGGTGTAAAAAATATGGTATATCAAGGTTGTGGACCCTATAGAGGTCACAATTTTAATTTGATTTTGATGAAACTTGAAATACATGTTTATAACATAAAGATCTTGGTTCCTTGCGATATTTGCGCATATTGGATTGTCACTTCCTGAATTATGGCCTCTGATTATACGAAAAATCGCCTTTATTATCTTGTGGTCCGTCTGATTTAAAAAAAAACATTTGATTGTATCACCGTTACAGTGTAATGAATTTTCGGTTTGAATTTCATGAACATCGGACCAAAATTGCTGAACAAAATGGCCGCCACTTATACGCGAATAGTGTAAAAATATGGTATATCAAGGTTGTGGACCCTGTAGAGGTCATAGTTTAAATCCGATTTTGATCAAACTTGGAAATGCATGTTTATAATCCAAAGATCTTGGTTCCTTTCGATATTTGCGCATATCGAATGGTAACTTCCTGAATTATGGCGCCTGATTGTACTAGAAATCGCCTTTTTAGCTTGTGGTCCCTCTGGAGGTCACAACTATCATCCGATTTTAAAAAACGTTTGATTATATCACCGTTTCACTGTAATGAAGGTTGAAGTCGAATTTCGTAAAAATTGGATCAAAACTGCCGGGTAAAATGGCTGCCGCTAATACGCGAATATAGTGTAAAAATATGATATATCAAGGTTGTAGACCCAATAGAGGTCACAATTTTAATCCGATCTTGGTGAAATTTGAAATGTAAGTTTAGAACCCAACGATTGCGGTTCCTTTCGATATTCGGGTACATTGGACCATAACTTCCTGAATTATGCCCCCTGATTGTACGAAAAATAATCTTTTTTACCTTGTGGACGTTATGGAGGTCACAATTTTATTCCAAATTAAAAAAACATTTGACTATATCCCTGTTACACATTAATGATGGTTGGGTGTGAATTTCTTGAAAATCGATAATTGAACAGCTAGATCCATAATATTAAATGTTTCGTATACTTAACGTTAGCATGGGGCAGAACTTTATAAAAACCAAACAAATTCTAATGATTTTCTGATAATTACTTAATATGCGACAACTCTTGTTGACTGCCCGGACGATTTAGCTGCTGTTTGGGCGTATGTTTCGTTGCCTGGAAACCTATTTTTATCAATACCTTGACATTTTTTGTGTTGTGCATGTTCGAGTACTACTCTTGTCCTTATATACATGCATACCTTACATTACACCAAAAAAAAAGGTATTTTATCCGAGGATTTTTCATGTCACATGAAAATCAAAACTTTTATTTATTAAAGGACATGGCCTCTTTGATCTGGGTGAAAAAATAACATGGTCGGTTAGATTAAATATATGTTAATTGTAAACGCGAGAGGGAAATCTTATGGACATTTACAGAATTGTTAACTAGTCTAAGCCAAAAGAAAAAACAGAAATAAATAACCAGACAAACGATATAAGTTTGTCAAATACATCAGAGAGGTCTTGCTTTTTGAAGTTTGATTACATTTTATTACAATATATTTTTATTTCCTTGTAATGTATTAATATCATGATGCAATGAGTATACATTGTATATATTTGCATGGAGGCAGCATATTTTTCCATTTGTTTATTCATTTCATATCTATTATATTTTACCATATACATGTACATGTATGGACATTGTACCAATTCCTTACATTAAAATGAATCTCAATATTACTTCATCTTGATCAAAATCTGAAGGAATGTTGTTAAAATTTACACGTATAAATTGTTCAAATTTACCATATTGATTATTTCTTCATTTAATGTTGGCTTGCTTATGTGAGTATTAGTATTAGATACCATAGCATTTGGCATCACATTCCCTAGATGTATTTCTTTCTATTAAAAGACTGGGGATGCTTTGAGGAAATTAGACTTGGATTATTTTTAAAACATCTACATATAAATGTTGTCTTATATTGGCGTCACCCCTGTCCGTCCAGAGACTAATTTTATGTACTACAGTGTACATGTATGTAGTGTATTAATTATTTGTTTGAACCAGTAGATATTTTATGTAATAAATGTTAACACTAGGAAAAGCTAGAAGTCTATCAATTTTTATACGCCCACATTGACTTTAGATTTATATACAGTGTTTAAGGTCATGCGACGAAGGATACTATTGATTTTCAACCATATCCGATTATTACTGCCGGAGTTATGGCCCTTGCTCACTTTGAAATATCTTGTGGACGCTCAAGTGGCTAAATTTAATATCCGATTGACTTTAGATTTAAGGCCATGAGATGAAGAAGCCTATTGATCAACGATTACCAATAATTAGAAAAATCTTTGAATTTATACACGGTGTTTAAGGTTGTCAGAGGAAAAAGCCGAGTGATTTTCAATGATTTCCGATAATTATTACCAGAGCTATGGCCCTTGATCAGTTTGAAAAATTTTGTTGACACTCTAGAGGCTAAAGTTAATATCCGATTGACTTTAAACGGTGTTCAAGGTTGTGAGACGAAAAAGCCCAATGTTTTCAATGGTTTCAGGCAATTATGGCCCTTGATCACATTGAAAAATTATGTGATGCACTACAGGCCAAAGGTTCTTGAGACGAACAAGTATAAGATTTTCAATGAATTTTAATATCTTGAACAGCTAAATCCATGGGGCAAGACTTTAAAAAACACGACAAATTCTAATGATTTTTTTGATAATTACAGGTCCATTGTCAAAAACCTTGACAATGGAACTGTAGAAAATCGTCTATTTCTCTTCAACCGCGTAAGTTAGAAACCATTTTGAAGACGTTACAAATGAGACTCATTGGAATAACATACCTGTTTTAAAAACTCAAAATACAGTTTTTATCCAAATGCTGTCATTTCCGGTGACAGTGAAAATGAAAAATTGGATCCGCCCAGTCAAAATGGCATTAGGTATCATATTGTGAAATAAAATTGAAAATCATATTATATTTTTAATTATAGTCTGATTTTCTATTCGTTTACAAGCAAAATAGCGTGAAAGGTGACTAATGCAAAATTGCCTTTTTCTCGGCAACAGCGAATATGACAAACTAATTTTGACATTGATTAATGTTAAAGGTTCATGAAAGTTGTCATGAAATATTTTAAAATACGAAAAGCCTGAATGCGTTGTAAATATCTCATTTTACACCCTTTTAAATCAAAATGGCGTAAATGCCAAACCGAAATAAAAACTAAGCAAGATATATTTTGTGTATTTAGAAGGAGCATTTAGCTTGATCTATTAGATTTGTAAACATCAATATTTGCTTTTTAAAAGCACTTTAGACTCGTCAAAATTGAAGTTTTTGGCAAAATTACGTCTCTTCCGGTGCCAACAAAAACTTTTATCGGTAGAAGAATGTTGCGAATTTGCACCACGGAGCATATGTGTTTTTCTTTTACACAAATCAGGCAATAATTAACCCAGAACCCATAAACCGAAATTAAAATTTCGAAAAATCTTAAAAAGTGATCTGGACAAAATTGGTTGTTTCTCGGCAAAAGAAAGATGTTAAAAACAATTTTGTGATATCAATATGACCGTATGGATTAATTTAATGTTATTTGTCCATAGGAATCAAATATCATAATCTTCTACGAATAATGAATTTCGCTTAGTTCAAAGAAGTATTTGTTTTAGGGGATAAAAGTACAGTTTTTGCCAAAATTACGTCACTGCCAGTGATAATGAGAATTACTTGTATGAAATCGTAAATGGCTCTAAGTATCACACAGTGAAAATTTTAGGAAAATCGAATAATAATTGACACTTTTATAAACCAAAAACGTTGAAAATCGCCTATTTCCGCGCCACTAAACAAGTTAGAAACCATTTTGTGATATCTATATGATCATATAGGTTCATTATATTAGTTCACACTTTTGCTCAAATCAGGCGAGTCTTTAACCATGGGTAAATTGCCATAAAAATATGCATAAATAAAAAAGTTTTTTTTGTAAAAATTTTAACAATTTGGCGCCTAATATCTCCGATGATTCGCCGAAAGTTATAAATCTGAAGAATCGTAACTACGTCAAAATGTATCCAATGTTAAAATCCGACTATTATTACTATTCAAAAAAAGTAGGGGATATTTGATTTTTAAGTGTTATTAAAGTCACCTAATGAAACTGACGAAGAAACAAATGACAAAATGAAATGAAGTTCACATTCATCGATTTATTCCAAATGATCGTTAGACTAAGTAAGGCACAGACTGACCATTATAAGGGTAAAATGATACCCGGGGTCAAACAGCAAAGTTACCACAGCATCACAACAAAGTCAGTAACGGGTAAATCCTCCTCTGTTTGCCAAACAAGCATTGATCCGACGTGGCATACTCCTAATGAGACGTCTAAGGTCATTTTGGTCCAGATTGTCCCATTCCTGTTGCAACGCAGCAGCAATTTCTTGGACATTGGCAGGACGTTGTTGACGTTGACGTAACCTCTGTCCAAGCATGTCCCAGACATGCTCGATGGGGGAGAGGTCGGGACTCAGTGCTGGCCAAGGTAATGTGGTGATGTTTTGTTGTTGGAGGTAACCTGTAACGATCCTGGCCCCCCTGTGACATCTTGCGTTGTCATCCTGGAAGATGAAACGGCGGCCATGACGTCGTGCGAACGGCACAACATGGACTGCCAAGATGTTGTCCCGGTAGTACTGGCCTGTAACACGCCCTGCAACAACATGTAAAGCCGTTCTTCCAGCAACAGTGATGCCTCCCCACACCATAACAGAACCACCCCCAAATCGATCATGTCTGATGACGTTAACGTCTTGGAAGCGCTCGTTTCGACGACGCCACACCCTCCTACGTCTGTCCAAAAAATCAACAGTGAACCTTGACTCATCTGAAAACATCACATTGCTCCAGCGTCGATTATCCCAGTGTTGACGATCCCTACACCAACGACGTCTTGCCTGAATGTGATGATCTCTCAAACAAGGGATCACGCGAGGACGTCGGGCGCGAAGGTGACCCCTATGCAGTCGATTCCGAATCGTCTGGCCACTCACTCTCACACCAGTGTCTGTTTGAAGACGAGCGCTGATCTGATTTGCTGTGATGACACGATTTCTCAAGGCCAAGGTACGGATAAATCGATCCTGGGCTTGAGTTGTCGCCCTTGGTCGACCTGAGCGTGGTCTGTCCTGTACAGATTGTGTATCACGGTATCTGGACCATAGCCTGCTTATGACAGACTGAGAAAAATTCATCGTCCGCGCCACAACCGCCTGTGTTGTGCCGATCTGTAGCATGCCAAGGGCACGTAACCTTTCATTTTGGGTAAGCCGACGCATATCAAAATTTGTTTTCTGGTCACTAAAACAATTAAACTGATGTTTCCACCCTGGAATTCAATGCCACAATGACTGTAACATTCAAAGTCAGAGTCGTGCAAATCTTGGGTTGGGCCCCCATGATGACCCCAAGCATCACCTGCATTCCATGCGGTAGCTATTGGTGCGTTTGGGCGTCACATGTAACTGGAAATGTTTCTTCTGTTAGGTTCTATAGTGACTTTTTTCGTAGTCATTTGCATATTTTAGTATTATGCCCCCAAAATCAAATATCCCCTACTTTTTTTGAATAGTATATTACAGCAATATTTCAAAAAACGACATTGTCGCAGAACGTTCGAAATAGCTTTCATCTGTAAGTCACACGCACTTTCCAAATAAAACGAAGACATGAAGTGGAAACAAAAATGATAATAATAATAAGAATGTTTTAAAAAACAAACAATAGTGTTTCCTAATTATAAGAATAATAATTCGCAGTGTGAAACCCTAATAATACTTAAAATAACTAGACTTACTTGCAAGACTGGAGGCTTTCATCGTAGCCATGTATTACAGGGTTGCCAGATGCAAGACAAAGACTATCCCCACCACACATCCCCAAAACACACACTTGCATAATTCGGATATTGGCATGTTCTTCGTATACGCATTACGATAGAAGGAAAGTGAAAAATATAATTGAACAATTCACAACATAATGAACTTAGATCAGTAGAATCGGACAGACGTTGGCAATCTAAATACGCAATTGAAATCTCAAGAATTCCAAGAAATAAAAATTTTAGTAAATTTTTGAAATTTCAAAGAACAAATTGAGAACAACATGGTATTTAAATTCGACAGTTATCTCACCCGCAATATCCCCGGCTGTACAAAAATATAACTCTTTCGAAAATCGGTTTGGAATTGACATATTTTGGGCCGATTTTCAATTCTCGTCCACGTTGACGATTTACATCACTTCCGGTCTGTTCACAAATTTTGCAATAGTTATAAGTATTAAAAAAAAACCAAAGGAAAATCAATATTCACAACTCTATCTGTTTAAGTTTTAGAGATCTACACGAATTGTAAAAGGAATAAACAAAACAGTTTTCCGAATGGCAAAAACAATATTTTAAGTCTCGGGTAACAACCAAAACCCTGAACTATACTTACCATCATTAATTTTTCCTTTTTGATAAAGTGGGGCGACTTCCTTATAAAGAGCTGCAGCGGCGCGCCTAATTTTCACTGCTCTCTCTTGCATTATACGTATGCAAAACTTTCCGATTATAACCATTGCGGACTTTTTTCGCTGTCCAGTGCATTTTTTTTGTTACTCCTCATACTTTTGATCGTTGTACGGTGGTTCCATACACAAAAGTATCAATTAGGCTGTCTATAAAAGAAGTTCGCAAAAATATTAGGTTACCTTTTTCAGAAAGATAGGTTGCCAGGCAACGAAACATACGCCCACGGCAGCTAAATCGTCCGGCAGTCAACAAGAGTTGTCGCATATTCTTACTTTTTTCGGTTATGAAACATTTATAATACTCTGAAATCTGATTAAGATTAACAACTCATAAAATAATTATCAGAAAATCATTAAAATTTGTTTGGTTTTATAAAGTTGTGCCCCATGCTAACGCTTAGTATACGAAACATTTAAAATCACGGATTTAGCTGTTCAGTTATCAAAATACATTGAAAATCAATATACTTGTTCGTCTCAAGACCTTAAACTCTGTGTATCAATCTGAAGTCAATTGGGTGATAAGTTTGGCTTCCAGAGCATTACAAAAGTGATTAAGGGAGATAACTCTGACAGTAATTATCAGAATTCGCTGAAAATCAACAGTGTTCTTCGTCTCGTGACCTTAAACACTGTGTATTTTTTAAAGTGATCAAGGGCTATAACTCTGGCAATGATTATCGGAAATCCATGAAAATCAATAGGCTTCTTCGTCTCATGGCCTTAAACACTGTCCACGAGATTTTTTGAAGTGATCAAGGGCCATAACTTTGGCAGTTATTATCGGAAATCGCAGAAAATCAGTAGGCTTTTTCGTCTTATGACCTTAAATACTGTGTATAAATTTAAAGTCAATCGGATATTAACTTTAGCCAGTAGAGCGTCCACAAGCAATTGTGGACGCCGGACAGCCGGACGGACGGACGGACCGACCGACCGACCGACCGATCGACCGACGGGTCGACGACAATATACGACCACATTTCAATGTGGGCGTATAAAAACACCGCTAAACATGCCCGTACAGCGGCGCAAGTAGAATTCCAACTGCCAAGGGATCTTTTACGGTCACACCAATATGTACACGGACCTCGAAATCGCGTTCATGTCAGCCTCTCAAATTGATTGAATATTCAATGAATTATCGCCAATTTCCTGGTTTCGTGCACGTTAAAAATTTGACGTCACGAACATAATAATAATAATAACATCTTTAATAGGGTAAGAAATTAGGCCAGGCCTTTTTACAATTCTGCCCATGAAACATAACAAAACAATATAAGAACAACAAGAGCAACAAAAATTATGAATTAAAATTATGTACATAAGGTTTACTAAGCTTAGGAATGTATCATTAAAGGAATATTCGCCGTGCCCCCCCCCCCCCCCCCAGTGTGACACAGTTGATTTTCATTTTCGTTGGCTTTGTTACTGTTGTAGTTCACATACCTGATCTTTAATAGATGATATAAACATGATTTCCGCATTGTCTCCGCTGGGGACTACACCAAACCTAATTATTACCCTTTGCTCCAATGCATGCCCCCCACCCCACCCCACCCCACCCCACCCCACCCCACCCCACCCCATCTCACCTCACCTCACCCCACCTCACCCCACCTCACCTCCCCCTCGACAAAATCATGGATCCGGGCCTAGAGTGAGTCGTCGATTCGGTCTAGATGATTGCCGTTATGAGATAATTTGACAAAGAAGTAACCATACTAATTGAAAGACTAATTGTTACATACAAACATCAACCATTTCTCTTATAGGGTCATTAAACCCATATTTTTGGTAGAAGTAAACCCTCGTAGTTGAACAAATTTTAGTTAAAATATCGTCAATGTGAACGCAAAAAGCACTCTTGAATATCCTACGCATTGTGAAACCATAAAAAGACAACAACAACAAAAATCGATGTCATGGAAGGGTATCATGGGATATTGTTTTCTTTAGAATTGGTATCAAAAGCATAAAGTCCAGATAACCTAGCGGGAATATCTATTGAAAAGGGTCTTTTTATTAGATATACACGCTCGAGTTGGTTTTAAAGCTGTTATTTTGAAATATCGGATTAATTTATTTTATGAATCACTTTTATACGAGCTGGTTATTTTTCAGTATTAATAATACATAATTCAAACCAAGGCCTTCACTGAATTCTTATCATTTGTTAGTCTACAGGGAAATCAAAATAAATAGAATGGAAATTGCAATTGCATGCTGAGTAACAATTGTCATGGTGCCATGTTTTGGTGCAGTGGATTGTTTTAATTACTATGTTGTAATATTGTTTTTGGTGTGATTTCATCAAATATATTGTTGAAACATGCATTTATATATGCCTTAAAGTCTAGCGTTTTCATGGTCTCATAATATATCATAAACAAGTCAGCGATCTTTTGCGAAATTGTCGAATTGATTGAAAGCTTCAGCATTTATAGTATAACAATTTGGCAAGCTCTTCCATTAATTTTGTCAGGAATAATTTATTATGATAAAATCGCTGGGATTCTGACATATCCAGTTATGGCTATTCTACACTCTCGTGTATTATAGATCGGAAACATAGAACGGTCAAACTGCACGACACAAACCACATCTGGACGCCGAACTATGGCCACTACGAAAATAAAATTTGTAATGCTGGTTACTATAGAAACATAAGAGGACCATGAACGAGGCTTTATGCCTGCGATGATCTTAATTTAACATGCCATAAATCTTCCACATGGCCGATTTGAAATCCTTTCATGAATCAAATCAAACAAGTCAGTATGCATCTCAATGAAGCTTGCTGGCGTTAGTTAAGCCGGGTTGTGAACCAAATTTAGTAAAGATGTAAATCTGCTCAAAAGGACCAATGAAAAGCTACGGTCAGTATCGTGCAGGTTTTGTAGGAGACGTTTATTGGTTTGAGTATACGTGTATATGGTGAAGGGATACTAGTAAATTGGTTTGGGTCAACCATTAATTTTTATCGAGATAATAGTTTCGCGTGCCGTTATTTTCGCTTTTGCTCAACATGTGAGGAGAAACAGCCAACATATAAGGAATGTTAATATAAGGTCAAACATGAAAATGGCACTGGATGAAATACAAAAAAACTACATGTATGATAACAATTACTCCAAAGCGTTGTTTGCATGTAGATTTTCATCTATGTTAGATAAAAGAACAATACATTTACTAAAAAAAAGTAAATTCGGCCCAAAAAATCTCACAAATCTTTAATAACAGAACTGGAACATTTATGAAAAAAATCGAATTGAATAGCGCAAGGTACACTGCAAAGCATGAAGAATGCCCGTGGAATAATTTCATAACACACACACACAAAGCTCATAATAACTTAATTTTGAAACGTTGCTTTTGATCACGTTACTTCAAATAATAATTAGATATTGCAGTTTTTTTCCTAACAGGCGATTAATTCAATCGATCACATTTTATCAGTTTATCAATCTAAAATCCATTTCAATATAATTTAAATATAAATGATTTTATTGGTTTCTCTGTCATGAAATAAGAGTTTATTGATAGAATGAAAGATAAATGTAGTTAAATGATAATACCTTCATTAAATATTGATTCTTTTTTTCATCTATGTACCACTGAATTTTCAAACAAATCAGATAATATGTAATTATTTATTGAATCTACATTCTACACAATTCTTTGATATCTTTTATTTTATTATTAAAAATAGCTTTGCTAACTAGTCTGTAAAGAGAGGTAAGTTTTATCAGTAAAATGAATGTAATGGAAATTGTTCTTCCTTTTTCAATAAAACCTCACGAAAATAATTTTTAAAAAAATATTCGAATAGGCCTAAAATGTTCAAGCCAACGTTATTATTAGCTTGGGGCCACGAGAATTTAAACTTTATTGCCTGAGCTCTTGGTTTGTAAAATTCTTTAAGTGTTTGTGGTCATGTGAGTTATGTTAACTGACTTTGAAGTGACCAGCTGCACATCTTAAAGATTACTGATAAGGATGAAAACAATGAATTGTTAAAAGACCATTGTTCTTGGTGGACAGTGAATCAAAGAATACCAGATATAGAATATCCAATGAAATTTAACCATGAGAAAAAGTGTAAACGATACAAAGCTTTTTGACATGTTAACCCTTTCAAGTAGGTGGACATTTGGACTGACTATTTTTAGCTTGTGGGTTAAGCGCATATCTTTACTGACCTGTTTTTAAATTCCAAAGGCGTATTTTTTTTACTTTAATTTGAGACTTATCCAGAGGAATCTGTAAACACCACGTAGAACACGTTACTATAGAAACTGAAACTTAAACCACATGATAACAAAAGGAAGCAGCGATTGTTGTAGTTAATGTTTAGATCTCCTATCTCTCTTTTCTCAATAACACATGGCTCGTGGATGAAGTTCATGAAATTTAAAGGTGATCTCAACTTTACAATGTGGAACGTTTCCTTTTTACGACGAGATGAAATGCTAAAGGTTATTCTTGATAAAGTTAGCCGGTTGACTTAGAAAAGGTTGGAATAGAACAAACGCTACAATACGAACAATTAACACTGTTATATTATTATAAATTATATATTTTCAGGAAGCTAAACGCCTCTTCACAATACCACATCTCATTGCTAATATAAGCTGATACGATCGGCAAACAACTATTTAGTCTATGTTCTATCGGACTCTCAATGTTATTTTATGCATTTTATTATGTATTTTGTTGATATTCATTTTGGGCAGGGATTGTAGATGCGATCCCCGTAGTGCCTGGGTGAAAGGTCTAGTTAAAATTAAATTAGATTTTACTTTCTAAAACTTCATATATCAACCAGTGTTGAAATCAGTTTGTCTCGGCACGCATTATCTTTTCGTCGTCTGCCGTGAAACAAAATAGTGCAGCTTTAAGGTTGGGCTAATATGTTTTGTTCTAAAATTTTAAGGCGTTTTTTCTTCAATTTGAAATAAACTGTCGGGTCACCACTTTAAGCTTTACCTCTTTTTGATAACCTCTACTGCGTGACCTCACAGATTTAATTTACTTCACTTCAGTTATATCGCCAAAGGCATCGAATGACCTTTTCTCGGGCCAATGGGGTCACGACCTTAACTGAAAGGGTCACTGCCTGTCCCAACACTGACCAGAGAAACCAAATGTTTGAATTAAAATATAGAAAAAGCTTTAATCAATATTGAATTACAGTTTATTTGATACATACCCGAATATAATGTGGAAAAGATTACTGATAAAAATAGAGAACATAACCAGCTGATAATTTTAAAATCTTCCTTACAAAATATTTGTATTTTGAACTGATACACTAAAGTAATGAGGCACAAAAATAGGATCGGCATGTCATAATTTACGGGAGATGCGTTTGTAAACTGGGTGAATCTAAAGACTAATGTCTACTGGTATTGTAAATAAATGGCCTGTTGTCACGTGGTCATTTCATTTCAAACGATACTACCTTGTTTGTTTTAAATATTTTTTCCACAAGCAGAGGCAAAATGGGCCATCAATCAGTGTCCAAACATGTTGTAAATGACATGTTTTATCCCATTTTGACATGTATATGTCTACCTAACAAAAACCTGTAGAATAATTATAAAATAATTTATGTCAGATCCATTATAGTTTTATAAAGATGGTTTTGCATAACTATCAAAGATACATTATAGGAGATTAGATAAAGAGCCGACAGATAATGTAATGGGAATTTGCTGAAAATTTCAGTCAACTTGAAAGTTGAGCACCAAATCCGATCCAAATCCAGTAAACATCGCGGGCTAGCGATGACATCAAGGGTTGATTATGCCATGGATAAGTTAATTATTGTCTAATAATTAAGATAACATTTCTGGCCGAAAGAAAGAACTGCAATAGGCAGATTTAGCTCTTGCATAATGTATGTTAATGGTGACAACCGTGTATTTAAAAATAACTCTAAAATCTTTCTTTCTGTTGGAATTTTGGTTTTATAGGTTGAATAATTGTCTAAAGTAGATGTACATAAAAATTATTTTTGTCTTTTTTTTTCTTAATTGCTTGGAAAATTAAAACCTTGTATTCATTAGTAAAACATTTTTTCGAAATAAAGGTAACCTTTGTCAATAGATAATAAAATTTGTAACTCTCATTAATTGAACCAATTGTTATTAATGTGTTGTTTACAAGGTGAAACATGCCTTCAACAGATGTGCACATGTTCAAATTTGAAAATCTTATCCTTGTACAGATGCAGGCCGTCGCAAAGAGTATAAACGGAAAAACAAAGAAGAAAAGCCTGACAGGCAGATTAACTTTCATTGTTTGTGGTATGGTCATCGGGTTCTTTTAAGTGTAACAATTAATTTTCCTACAACCATTAATGTCAAGTTTTCTTTCAAAATATCAGAATTAAACCATTGCTTTATCTCTTAGCTTCTATTCTAAATATCAATCATATTTACATAAGCTGCAATCATCTTTGGGAATATCTAAAATCATGATATCTTAGTTATAACTAGGCTAAAAGTTCAGTTCAACTTAATTGATCTAATGCAATAAAACACAGGACCATAAATCAAGTTGATAAGGAAACTTTTTATACCAGAATTCAGACTATCCATTGTTATAAAACTATGTCATACACATACTGGGGGTATCAGTAGTTTTATTAAGTTTCAGCACATAATATTCATAAGTAATAGATGATCAGTTATTTTCTGTGATTAATTGACCAAATATATTAAACTTCCAATATTTTGCATTTTGCCAGTGGTATTGAATGTTTCAAAATGGATAATTTGAAAAGAACAGTTATTATCTCATGAGTTTGGAAGCTAAAAAATATTCATGGGTAATGGAATAAGGTTTATCATTAGCTGCAACCTGGAACTTAAATAATAACTAAAATAAATAACAAAACTATATTTCCTTCTAAACCAATAGAATGGAAGGTCTCTTAAAGGTCTATACAAATAAGTTATTTTTGGATAAAGCGACATACTATTACTTTCATTTGTTAAGTGTGCAGGGTGAGGAGGGAGATTTTTCATCAGAAAATCATTTTGAATGAATGAATGAAATGAATGAATGAAAATACTTATAATGGCCATTTCCAGAAAACTGCTCAACCGCGCATGGAAAATCATCAATGACAAAAAGGTGAAAAACACTAGTCAAAACTTAAGTCTATCGCCGTAGGCTTCACGGAAAAAATGAGTCTTCAGTCTCAATTTGAAGATATCAATTTTGTCCAAAGCTCTAAGCTCCAGGGGGAGCCGGTTTCACAAATAAGGACCAGCAACCATGAAAGAGCGGTCTCCAAAGCTACAAGATCCGGATGGTGGCACATATAGGAGACGGCTCTCAGATGACCGGAGAACTCGGGCTGGCTTATAACTGGTTACGAGGTCGGCGAGATATTGAGGAGCCTGGTTGTTGATGCATTTGAAGACAAGTAGGAGGATCTTGTATCTTATCCTGTATAACACAGGGAGCCAGTGAAGTTTGGCACGGACATGTGTAACTGCTTTGTGTTTGTAACCAGTCTGGCTGCAGCATTCTGTACACGCTGTAACCGTTGGATGATGTAGGTCGGGTAGTTCGTGAAGAAGAGAATTACAGTAGTCTAGGCAGGGGGTGATGTAGGCATTGACTAGCGTGGAGGCAGTGGCTTCGTTCAAGTACTTTCTAATAAGACTGATATTCCGCAGATGATAGAAAGATTTCCAACAAACAGTCCTGATATGCGATTCAAATGTCATGTGTGAATCGAAGATGACTCCCAGGTTTTTACCCTCAAAAGTCTGGGTCCCAACGGGTACTCATCTTGTTTTTGTTCTTGACGTTGAACTGTGTATGCTTGTTACTTGGTCAATTTCGCAGCGGATGATGGACTCGATTTTTGATATGCCACAATTCCTAGATATGGCGCCATATTCTGTTCCTTGTCAACGGTATGCGTGTACTTATTAGCCCCATTTACACTTGGCCGCGATAAGCGTGCCGTTCTAGGCACGGTACCAGGCCGCATAAATTTCAAGAAATTGACCCGTTTACATTACTCTAAAATAACCGGTCTCAGAACCGTGCCAAGCACGACAAATGTGGAACTCTTCACAGAAAAGTTAATTTCAATCCCTATACATATTACCAAGATGATAACAATTATGATGGTTGATTTAGTTGGACCAGCCATTTTGACAGAACTATCTTAAGTTTTCAGGGAGAAGAGGTCAAGTTTCGTTTCGCGCATGCGCAGATATCCGTACTGAAACCGTACTGAGACAGGATCGCGTTTAAACTAAGAAAATTTATCGCGCCGCGCCTGGTTCGGTGCCGAGACTACCTCATTTCAGTAGGCCAGATTTGCACGGTACTCAGTACGTCACGCTTATGTTAGACCCGTTTACACTATAAAAGATACATTATGGGAGATTAGATAACGAGTTGCCAGTTCCTGCTACAATAGTTAAAAACTAGCTAATGTAAAGACAATTTGCTGAAAATTACAGTCAAATTGATCAACTATTAGCTTAGAACTAAGCGATTGAAATTTCCGCTTAGCCTCGGTCATCATTACTAAAGTCGGTAAGACAAAACCAGTAGTCTCGGTTATCCACTTTTAGTGGTAAATCACGAAGGAAAATATTTCAGCGAATCGAACTACAATCCAACAAAAAACTCATGAAAGCCTCAACATCGAGAGTTGATTATGGTCTGAATAGATAAATTAATGTCTAATTAATAGTTTTTATAACATTTCAGGCCTAAAGAAAGACCTACAATAGGCAGATTTTGCTCTTGCATAATGCATGTTTAAACGCACCGTGCCATGAACCTGTAGGAACGGTTCCTTATAATTTGTAATGTAAACGGGGTTATTGTCCCCTGCCTCGTTTACACTTGGCCGCAATAAACGTGCCGTTCTTTGTACGGTACCAGGCCGCGGTAAATTTCAAGAAATGAACCCGTTTACATTACTCTAAAATAACCGGTCTCAGAACCGTGCCAAGCACTCCAAATGTGGAACTCTTCACAGAAATGTTAATTTTAGTCCATGTACAAATTACCCAGACGAAAACAATCATGATGACTGATTTAGTTTGAGCAGCCATTTTGACAGAACTGTCAAAGTTTGCGGGGGAAAAGGTCAAGATTTGTTTCGCGCATGCGCAGTAATCCATGCCCGATCGGTTAGCGTTTACACTACAAAAATTTATAGCGAGCCGTTCCTGGTTCGGTGCCGAGAGCACCTCACTTCAGTGAGCCAGATTGGCACCGCACCAGGCAGGGCATGCTTAGGTTTGACCCGTTTACACTACAAAAAAGATAGGTTGCCAGGCAACGAAACATACGCCCATAGCAGCTGAATCGTCCGTGTCAGTCAACAAGAGTTGTCGCATATTTTTACTTTTTTCAGAAATGAAACATTTATAATACTCTAAAATCTGATTAAGCGCAACAACTCATTAAGTAATAATCAGAAAATCATTAAAATGTGTTTAGTTTTTATTAAGTTCTGCCCCATACTTAAGTTTAGTACCGGTATGCAAAACATTTAATATCATGGATTTAGCTGTTCAGTTATCAAAATTCATCGAAAATCACTATACTTGTTCGTCTCAAGACCTTAAACCTTGTGTATCAATATGAAGTCAATTGGATGATAAGTTTGGCCTCCACAACGTCACAAGATTTTTCAAAGTGATCAAGGGAGATAACTTTGGCAGTAATTATCGGAAATCGCTGAAAATGAATAGGCGTCTTTGTCTCACTACCTTAAACACTGTGTATAAATTCGAAGTCAATGGGATATTAACTTTGGCCTCCAGAGCATCCACAAGATTTTTTGAAGTGATCTAGGGCCATAACTCTGGCAGTAATTATCGGAATCAATAGGCTTTTTCATTTCATGACCTTAAACGCTGTGTATAAATTTAAAGTCATTCTGATATTAACTTTGAAGTAATTATCGGGAATCGCTGAAAATCAATATGCTTCTTCGTCTCATGACCGTAAACACTGTGTATAAATTTTAACTTAATCGGATATAAACTTTGGCCTCTGGAGCGTCCACAAGATTTTTGAAGTGATCAAGGGACAAAACTCTGGCAGTAATTATCGGATATCGCTGATATTCAATAGGTTTTTTCGTCTCACGACCTTAAACACTGTATATAAATTTTAACTTTATCGGATATCGCTGATATTCAATAGGTTTTTTCGTCTCATGACCTTTAACACTGTGTATAAATTTAAAGTCGGTCGGATATCAACTTTAGCCGCTAGAGCATTCACAAGATTTTCCAAAGTGATCAAGGGTCATAACTCTGGCAGTAATTATCGGATATCGCTGAAAATCAATAGCCTTCTTCATCTCATGACCTTAAACATTGTGTATAAATTCAAAGTCAATCGGATATTAACTTTAGCCGCTAGAGCGTTCACAAGATTTTTCAAAGTGATCAAGGGTCATAACTTTGGCAGTAATTATCGGATATCGCTGAAAATCAATAGGCTTCTTCGTCTCATGACCTTAAAACACTGTATAAATTTAAAGTCAATTGGATATTAACTTTAGTCTCTAGAGCGTTCACAAGAAATTGTGGACGACGGACGGACGGATGGGGGCGACGGCAATATACGACCACATTTCCATGTGGGCGTATAAAAACGAAGCGCGCCGTACCTGGAACCGTTCCTGGTACGCTTAAAACATGTACTGTAAACGGGGTCCAAGAAAGGTGGGGGATTATTAAAATGTGTCGTCTGTCAGCCCGTCACACTCTTTGGGACACAATAACCCCCCTAATTGCGCTAAAATGTTCACACTTGGTGTAGGTGTTTATTAATTAGGTCAATGCCTTGGTGGAGTTCGAAGATGAGCATTTACTGCTTAGGGTAAGCAGCGCTAAGCAATGTGATTGGTTGAGGGTTTGGGACACGATAACTTTAGTTAGAGAGAGTGATGAAACATGTTAGTTTCATTACATCAATTACCTTGACTAAGTTCGAAAATGAGTAGGTGTTAATTAAGTCAGTGCCTTGATGGAGTTTGAAGATGAACATTTTCTGCTAAAGGTAAGCAGAGATAAGCAATTTGATTGGTTGATGCTTAGTGGGAGTGAGGACACTTGGTATATAGTTTTATCACATCAATGGATTGACTGAGCTCGATAATAACCATTTTCTGCCCAGGTTAAGCAGTTTGATTGGTCGAGACTTTGGAACACAATAACTCTCCTTCTAATTTGGTGAACGTTCATTAGATGAATGCCATAATGGAGTTCTATGATAAACATTGTCTGCTTACTGTTTACAGAGATGGGCAATCTGATTGGTTGATGCTCTACGGCACAATAATTTGGTTATAATTAAGTGAGAGTGATGAAACTCCTGAGTATAGAGTCAATATCATTACCATGACTAAGTTCGATGATGACAGTTTTATGCTTAGGCTAAGGAGCGATAAACAATTTGATTAGTCAAGACTTTGGAACGTAACAACTTAGCTTTTAATTGAGGTGCACAACTCTATTTGTCCAACGAAAAACTGGTCTATTGTCAACAAATACTCCTTGGTATGTGCAGGTCCTTTCATTGACAATATCATTACTACAAGTTTTGTTGCTCTTTGATTTCTATTCGATAAAAATTGTAGAGATATTTCTGTTTTTAAAAGTTTAAGGAAAAGAACCAGACTGAATATTTTTGTTATCAATAAACAGCTAACAAAATGATCATTTTGCATCTGATAAAATAAAAATACACAAATTCCCATGTAAGCTTTCCTTCTATTTGGAATAAAAAATAACTAAACAATGATGTAAATTTTGGGATTTATTGCATACAAAACCACCATCTACATGGACAGGTGCAAATAAAATTCACTCCACTTTACAAAAATACCGATTGTTTTGCCCAAGTTTGCATACTGATAAGTCAATAGGATTTTTAAGTATGGGAATATTATAAACAAGCAAGCCCTTTCATCAACAGATTTTACAGAAAATAAAATCTGTTGGTAAAAATAAGTAACAATTGTTTTTCACAGACATCAACATGGATGACAATGGAAGAAAATATTACAAAGTCTGGGGCAATGTCTTCTAAAATAACTACTACTTTAGCAAGATAAATATATTTACAATTAATCATGTAAAATTTCTTTTGAGCTGTTATTCTGATTTTTTTTCTGCACAATTTAATGGTGCATACTTAAAATGCATTATCACCATATCAGTGATAATGATCTCCTATTGAAATTTTAATTTGCGCTGAACAATTGGTGTTGATTGTTTTGAACAATGCTAACCTATGGTTTATCATGTGACTGACTACAAAGTGCCCAAATTTAAATTAATCAATATCCACAAGGATATCAGATAGAAGTTAGGAACAAGAAAACATAATGAAATAAACCAGTCAGTCTTAATGGCACATTGTATAAGAATCTTTCAAAAGAACTCCAAAATGTTGTAGTTGCTGTCTGCTTTATTAATTTGAACAAGAGAGGAAACCAAATGAAATTGATATCTTTTATTATACATGTTGCAATATTTTACATTTAACAGCTCTGAACATTAAACAGTACTGAACAAATAAATGTAGTGAGTTTGGTAGTTATTTCAGAAGACTTTAAAATATTTAGTACAAGTAATAAAAGTGAACTAATGGTTTCAAGTAAGTACTGATATTGTGCCAAATTAAACAATAGTAAGTTTGGTTTTTCCTTTCTTATAAATAAATAAAAAAAAATATCACTGTGTAAATTCTCATCTTAAAAAGGTCAGTTATAGAAATTTGTACAATAAATATATTTAATAAATATACACAACAAAATGAAACTGTCTGTTGAATTGCTTGTCAAAATCCAGCTTTGAATATCTTTGTGGAATAGTGACCATTGTAGTTTTATATGAATCAACACTGTGTAGCTTTGAATTTATCAACATAATGCAATTCAGTGATTTTGAACAGAACATTCATGCCAATAACCCTAAAAGGTACTTAATATATAATAAATAACAATTTAGACAAGTTTGTATACAATTTTCTTTCACTTAAGCACAAGGGGTCTATCTCAAGGTGAAATGTCTTTTAAAAGGTAAAATATCTTAATTTATGCTGTAGAAATGTTTTATGTTTAATCTTCAAGATCATTTTTTATATGCGCGATGACAAAAGAATGTTATAGTGCCTTCAGGTCATTTTTCCATTAATCATGAAAAATAAAATCTGTGCAATTTTATTAACCCAGTGTTCACATATTTCAAAAACAAACCCACATTTATGTGTACATGTATATACATGTTTTTCTACATTATTTCTTCATCTACTTTTCTTTATAGACCTACAATGATTTTACAGTCAAATCAAAGCTGGATTTTATACTAAATTTAAAGGTAAAATAAATAACAATAACTATATATATTTACAAATAAAATGTTGGCATTGTTTGCTAATAGTAATAATAATTACAGACATAGAAGGGACATTAGTTAAGACCTGTCCTGGACAAGAGATGTTGTTTCAACATGGAACAAACATCTAGTAAAATGTAGGTTGATGTATACACAAAATAAATAAATATATTATCTGGTTTATCTTTTATAATCAGCTCACAATTGATAAACCACACAGAAGATGATATACAAGATAAGAAATAGAATCCCTGAATTCAAACTCTGTGGAAATAATAAAACACAGAGGAAAATATACACAACTCCACTATATCAAATTGTTTACATGCAGCCTTCTTTGAAATGGAAATAAAATTATAATAAAAATAGAGAAAAAACAAACCAAGTGAGGTATTTGAAGGAATAATGCAAAGCTGGGGTAAAAATCTGCCATATTATTAAATAAAATCATAAATAACACAACCAACAAAAACATAGTGAACAAATTATTGAAAATACCTGAGATATGGAATTAGAATACACATTCTTAATCTACTCATATCTAAGTATACTCATTATTATAATATATTGTATACTAATTGACACGAGTACAGTTTACATATACATTAACAAATATAAACTACATCCACATGCAATATTTAACCAAATGCTATCTCTTATGATTGATAACCATACATCACTCATTAAAAAAAATTATAAATGATTCTATTTCTACAGATATCTATTATTCAAGTACATAAGTATTATAAATCATTTTATATTTTTATATATAACATTAAAGGAAGAGAAAGTTAACAGTTTGCTCTTTAATAATAATAATTATTGCTTTGTATCTGTGTCAAAAAGTTAACATTCATTATTATTAAGGAAATATTTTGGAAAAAAGCTTTACATTTTCTATACAAATTATTTAAAAACTCAATTATCATTTGAGAAATATTACACTAAAAATATTTTTATTAGTGTATTCCAGTTAGAAATGATTAAATACTTCATGTAAATAGGCACATCAACTTAAAAGTGAGATATAACAAAAACAAGGCATAACAAAAGATTACAATCTGTTGAACAAAAGGGTTCTAAAAATTTTGGTTAAACAAAAATTAAATCTAATAAACTTTTAATCATAAAATCAATGCTAAATATCATAATGGAACAAAAAAAGCCCCCATTGTATACTATTGAAGGCTGCATGTATCAAGTGCATTCTCTGACCTACTACAATGTAATTGTGATGTGTGTGGGTGTGTATATTGTATGTATATGATGTACACTTACAGAACCATTAGTATACATGTACATATGTATTGTTATTATGCATCTAAACACTGACCCACTAAAACAATAACTATAGCTATATTATTCTAACAGATACCAAATACATTAACTATGTGGATAGTTTATATTTACTAGTTTATACCTGTAATAATAATAAGCAACCTCTTAATGATGAGGATATGGTTCAAATAAACAGATATATGTATTTAAATGTATAGCGAGCATCATCAATTATTACATAAATGTTTATAATATAATTTAAGGATATAAAGCTACAGATCTTTGCAAATAAATTGTTATATATTTTTGCCCTGTTTTCTTTAATTTCCTTTCTTACTATTTATTATACAATTAAAGAATGGAGAAACAGAAATTTTTGTACATAGATCTGCAGCAATGAGGTATTTGTAGTGGGATGCTTTGGTCAACTGGTTCCTATAACCAGGAAAGACTAGATAAAAAGATATTACAACAAAGTACAATAATACAGAACTATACGGCTATACATACATTAAACTAAAAGATACCATAATTTATAAGTATCCATAATCAACACCTTATTATTTTGTGTAGTTGTCATAATCATTACTCCATTCTATTATGTGGATTATTTACATAGAGTTCAATTAGTAGTAAAATCATCTACATCTTAATGTTAAATGTGAATATATTTTAGATGATGTAAGGATATATTAGTATCTTCATGCATGGTATTTGATGTGGTCAGCAATAAAAAATGCACAAACATACATAAAACACATAATTATTAACACTCTGTTATTTAACTTTCCAATAAAACACAATGACCATACTTTGGCAATTTCTGGAAGTATTTGCAACTGTGCATATCAAAAATACATCATAAATTGACACACTAAAATAGATAAATAGATGAAAAAATCAACACATTTTGAAAATCAAAAAGGGAAGGAGGCAGGGGGTAATAGAAATATATCTTTAAAATATATCATAAATACAGGGAAGATTAATAATATATTTTCTGTCCATTATCTACCAAATTGTCACACAAAATAGAATGTAAAATATGTTAATTAATAGTAAAAATCATATATATATATATATATATAGGACCACAACAATCCCAAATTCACTCATCAAACACACATATTTTTAAAGGATCACATTATTGCCAATAATATATAACTTTTGTTTTAAATCACGCTGACAAAAAGAAAACAAAACCAAATCAAAAAGTATATAAAAACCTGTCATGTTTTAAATAGGGGTCTTTTGTTAACTGGTTGTTGAGAAGGCTGGCGAACATGTGAAGGATACTAGCTTATAAAACACAAAATTCTATGGAGCAATTTGTACGGAATTTAATAGTAGCCAGTTACAACAAATATTCTCTTGTCTTAACATCTTAACTAGCACCCTACGGAGAACCTTTGCTGAAAGTTTGCACCGGCTGAATTCTGTAACTGTATTCCATAATTTTGTGCTTTACTTAATATGGCCAAATTATCAGTGTTTACATGTTTAGGTTAAAGTTTTAAAGAGGCAGAAGTACATTTAATTAATTTCACATTCAAAAGATAGGTTGCCAGACAACAAGTCCTACACCCACAACAACTAAGTTGTCCAAGCAGTTCGCAATGGTTGTCTCATATCTATTCTTTCGTAGACAATGCAAGCATTTCCAAGAAAATAAAATTAAAGATAGGTTGCCAGGCAATGAAACATAAGCCCACGGCAGCTAAATCGTTCAGGGAGTCAAAAAGAGTTGTTGCATATTTTTACTTTTTTTCGGTAATGAAATATTTACAATAAACTAAAATCTAATTAAGAGTAACAACTCATTAAGTATAATTATCAGAAAATCATTAGAATTTGTTTGTTTTTTTATTAAGTTCTGCCCCATGCTAACATTTAGTATGTGAAACATTTAATGTCATGGATTTAGCTGTTCAGTTATCAAAATTCATTGAAAATCAATTTCAATGAATAAACTTGTTTATCTCAAGATCTTAAACCCTGTACATCAATCTGAAGTCAATAGGATTATAAGTTTGGCCTTTGGAGAATTGCAAAGTTTATGAAAGTGATCAAGAGAGATAACTTTCGCAGTAATTATCAGAAATCACTGAAAATCAATAGGCTTCTTTGTCTCATAACCTTAAACACTGTGTATAAATTCAAAGTTAATGGGATAATAACTTTGGCCTCTGGAGCCGCCATAAATTTAAAGTCACTTGGATATTAACTTTAGCCTCTATAGCTTGTGGACGCCAGACCGACGACAACATACGACCACATGTCTAGCTTCTAGCTTTTCCTAGTGTTAACATTTATTAGATAAAGTATCTACTGGTTCAAACAAATGATTAATACACTTTTTCGCGTCATGAACCTACATACATGTACACTGTAGTATATAAAATTAGCCTCTGGATGGACAGGGGTGACGCCAATATACGACAACATTTATATGTAGATGTTTTAAAAATAATCTAAGTCTAATTTCCTCAAAGCATCTCCTGTCTTTTAATAGAAAAAAATACATCTAGAGAATGTGATGCCGAAAGATATGGTATCTAAAACTAAAACTACTGCCTCTTTAATATATTCAAGATGGATTGAAAATAAAGCACAAAATAAATATGACAAATATTTGTGTTGTATTTGTCAATAATCATGTATAGAAGTGAAGAAATAATTTGTCCAGTTTCTCACATAAGCAAGCCAACATTGAATGAAGAAATAATCAATATGGTAAATTTGAACAATTTATACATGTAAATTTAAACAACATTCCTTCAGATTTTGATCAAGATGAAGTAATACTGAGATTCATTTTAATGTAAGGAATTGGTTCAATGTACATACATGTACATGGTAAAATATAATAGATATGAAATGAATAAACAAATGGAAAAATATGCTGCCTCCATGCAAATATATACAATGTATACTCATTGCATCATGATATTAATACATTACAAGGAAATAAAAATATACTGGAATCAAACTTCAAGAAGCAAGACCTCTCTGATGTATTTGACAAACTTATATCGTTTGTCTGGTTATTTATTTCTTAGACTGTAGTTAACAAATCTGTAAATGTCCATAAGATTTCCATCTCGCCTAAACAATTAACATATATTTAATCTAACCGACCATGTTATTTTTTCACCCAGATCAAAGAGGCCATGTCCTTTAATAAATAAAAGTTTTGATTTTCATGTGACATGACAAAACCTTGGATAAAATATCTTTCTTTTTTACAAAACAATACTTGCAGATGTATGGTGTAATGTAAGGTATGCATGTATATAAGGACAGGAGTAGTACTCGAACATGCACAACACAAAAAGTGTTAAGGTAATGGTAAAAATAATAACATTAATATACATTGCACTCATATTTGTAGACCTAGAAATCACACTTATTTTCCTGAGGTAAAATGAACTTAAAGCTCACTTAAGACAGATAGAAAGGCCAATTGATATTGAAGATAAGAATCTTATGAAAATCAATTGAAATATCATTTGGTGCACTCCACTGATTTGCTCATTACAATCAAAACTTTACATTTACAGCAAAATAATTCAAAGCTAAATGTAAAATGTTTGGACTTTTGAAAGTGATCATATATCACAGTTGCACAATATACCACTTATTCAACAGATGACTGCATATGAAAAGCATATTATACATGTTAGCAGCTACATGTATCTAAGCATTACCAAGCTTACTTACATGTATTAGTTTGCATCTGAGTTTAGAATTCCCAAAAATATGTTGACCTCTGGATTTGTATTATTAAGTACATCTATAATTACAATACACATGGCCTTAACTGTCTCCTGACACAAGCTTTAAGTAAAAATTGTAGAGGTGGGGATAGCATGCAGTCAATGGGTTAAAGGTGAAAATCTAGGTTTTACCATTCTCTTCTCATCAAGTTGTGATTGGAACTGATTTACTGGCTTAAACAACTTCATTTTCATATCAAGATCATCTTCTTCTTCAACATCATCGCACATCATATCATTATCATACAGATCCTCAAACTTTTGTCTTTCTGAGAATTCATTAGTACCAACATTACCCTTGCCATTTAATTTACTGTGTAGGCGTTGCATATGTCTTTTCAACAGCTGTGGGTATCGGGTGCTGTATTGGCAGCTCGTGCATGACAACTTCGTCTTGGCAATACTGGAGTTGGAGGTCTTACTTTTGGCATGTACTTCTTGGAAGTGTTTGTAACATTTAACTCTTGACCCAAACCTTTCACTGCACATAGTACATTTGAATTTTTTTATTTCTTGTCTTGTTGGACTCCCTGAGATAGACCTATTGACATTGGTGTGATACTTATCAACATGATACGAAAGCATAAGTTCATCTGGGAATGACTTTGGGCACAATTTGCAAGAAAACATTGTAGATTGATCATTTAAAATGTTATGCATTTTTTCTTCATGAGCTACAAGATTAGACAACCATTTAGTCTTGTAATCACACAAAACACATGAATAATCGTCCTGATCATTTAATGTTCCAGATGACTTTTTCATTTCTTGTACTTCCTCTTCAGAATTATAAGAAACAGGATCACTATCACCATTTTGTATATCATCAGTTTTTAATGTCACCTTGGCATTATGTTCCTGTATTAAATGAAGCTGCAATGTTATTTCATTGGTAAATATATCACCACAAACTTCACATGCTTTACATTCATCACTTGTTACTTGTTTTAGTCGCATATCGACGGCTTCATTCCTAGGAAAAGAAGCATGATCTTTCATGATGTGAGCTTTCAGCCATTTACTGTTTTGAAAGTGCATATCACAAAGATGGCATATTTCTGGGGATTTATTGCTGGGTACATGTAAATCTTCCTTTTTTTTGATGTCCATCATCTTTGACTGTGATTTTTCACTTGATGTAGAAGTTCTTTGCATTGAAAGATTTTCTGGTTTTGATTGGTATGTGGTTTTGTCAGCTATATTTTGATCAGGTTGGCTGGAAGTGCTGCTGGCTGTATCACAATCGGAAAGGGCAGGGGAACCACTCACTGTTGGTGAAAGAGATTTATCACTTGGTACAATACCATGTTTGTTCAACTTATGTGTCCTTAAGAAGTATTTATTACATACTTCCTTGTTACAGATTTCACAGATTACTCTTGAAGAATTGACAGGTTCCTTCCAGCGCCATGTATGTTTCTCATAGCCGTCATTTACATTGTTCTTTGAACTACTACTGGATGGGGTAGATGGTAGATTAGATGTTAATAATGGCATATTCGATAATGATGTGCATGTTGGTACAAATGGAAACCCAGGCATCATTGGCAGGCTTGGCATACCTGGCATCATTGGGATAAGTGGGTAGGGTCTGTCCTTCTCAGATTCCAATTTTTCAGATTTAATACCATGGATGTTTAGCTTGTGAGTTCTAAGAAAATATTTACTGCAAAACTCTTTCTTACATATCTCACAATATGCTTCAGGGTCAATTCCGAGCTTCATCAGCTCTTCATATGTTGGTTTATCAGATGGAGGAGTCGCATTTAAGTCAATTTTCTTTGCATTCTGTGCTCTTGCTAATAATTCCTGGGCAAATAATTCTGGTATGAACATGGGCATATCATTGATATCTGGTTTTACGCTACCAGATTGTTTTAATCCACTGATAAATTGAAATTGCTCACATTTCTTTTCAGAAGTTTCACATACATGTGGACCAATGTCAATACCGTGCACTTTAAGTTTATGCGCCTTTAGGAAGTATTTATTGCAAAGTTCTTTGTTACATATATCACATATGACACGATCTGCTAATTTGGCTGCTATCATATTTCCAAACATGGTAGAAGCATTAGCATTGTTACTATTATTACTAGCAGCTTGGGCTTCACTTGCTACTTTCAACAAACCTTCTGATCCAGGCATATCCATTCTGGGCACAATAGCTTCTGATACATTTTGTTCTCCACTAAGATCACTACAAGGTTCCTGAAACATACCGTGTACATTCATGCAGTGAATTTTGTAGGAGTACTTATTAGAAAGCTCCTTCTTGCATGGCTTACAGTATGTGACATAGTTATCTTGACTTGAACTTTGTGTAGATGGACTTTTTTGAATATCCACTTCTTGTTTAACCTCCTTGGGTAGGGGTAAGTCTTTCGTCATGTGAAGAAAAGCTGGGGGAATTTCAATCCCATCATCTGTAAATACGCCATGTTTACTAGCTTTATGTATCTTCAGGAACAGTTTATTGCAGAATTCTTTATGGCATAGTTCACAATACGCATCTGCATTAAGAACACCAATGTTTCTTGATGTTTCAGCATGGGCTGAAGATAGTAGTGTAGAATGGGATGATGAAGCCATCTTGCAAGCAGATGGTTGAGAATCATTTCTAGGTGATAGCTGTAATGGTTGGGAAACTTGTGGTAGTGACTGTGGATGAAGTTGCTGATGAGGAAGTAATGACTGAGCTTGGATGATAGCTACAGGAGGCATAAAAGGGTTCAATACCATAACACCAGGCATATTTGGCATAGTAGGTAAGCCAGCCATATTAGCCATACTTGCAATGGTATGAGGTAAGATTATTGGGGAGGACGTTGCTGAAGAAGTAAATGGGATGTCAAAGTTAGAACGATTACGTTTGGATGATGAGGATGGAGTTTCAGGCACTATACCATGAACATCTTGTTTATGCTTCTTGAGGTAGTATTTGTTACAGAAATGCTTTTGACATATTTCACAGTAGTCTTCCATATCTGGATGTGTAGAGTTTTTGGAAGCTGAACTTGTTGTTTCTGTGTGTTGTTTGCTAGAGGCTAACACTGTAACTGGTGGTGGCGCTTTTGGTGTTTCTGCTTTTATCATTGACTGAATTATTGCTTCAACCTTGGGTGTAGCTGGGGGAGAAGGGGCTATTTTGCTTGGTGCAAGCAAAGGGGCTTCCTTCTGATGTACCATTGGAAGAGGAACAGGCAAATTAGAAAACCCAGAGGTATTTCCATATGAAAATGGTGAATTTTCATAAACACCATGTTTATTTGCTTTGTGGGTTTTCAAGAAATACTTATTACAGAATTCACGGTCACATATTTCACAATAGGCATCTTGATGAAATATTCTACTATTGTCATTTTTAGAGACCATATCTAAACCAGCATCAGACTGGGAATCATTTTGGTGTTTAGGTGGTGTTTCTACTTCTTCTACTTTAGTAGGCAATTCATCTTTGTTGTTATTGTGACCATTTGGTACAAAAACAGTTTCCTGTTGTAATTCACTTCCCAAACGATGATATGCTGTTGGAAAGTCAACTTGAGATATCTTTGGTTCATAATGTTGATTTCTTACATGGTCATTTAATGCATCTTCAGATGGAAAAGTTTCAGGACATTTTCCACATGATATAATTACAACATGCATGTCCATTGGTTCCTCTTCATGGTGAACACCATTTTCTTCTTGGAAATTTTCCCCACCATTACTAAAATCTAATACAGTTGTTTGTGGAGGCTGTACCATTGATCCTGTATCAGATACCCGTATTGGTTTTACTTGTTTTCTTCTACTCATTATGATGTTTGTTTTTGACCCTACAGTACACCACTAATTATATCCAACATAAAACACATACACTTTTATTTCTAGTCAAATTTTGATTTTACGTCCCAAAAGTCAGCCATCTAAAAGTTTTCAAAATTTCGAAATTATTTTACACTTGGTTAATTCATGGTGAACCCTTAATGAGCCATAAGAAATTTACATCTGGTTCTTGTCAAGTCTGAAAGTATAAAAAGAGAAATTTATATGACCAGTGGCTGCCAGGCAGGAAACACCCATATTTTGCAAGAGATGGATAGAGAACAAGCTAAAAGATAGGTTGCCAGGCAACGAAACATACGCCCACAGCAACTAAATCGTCCGGGCAGTCAACAAGAGTTGTTGCATATTCTTACTTTTTTTCAGTAATGAAAGATTTATAATACTCTGAAATCTGATTAAGATTAACAACTCATAAAATAATTATCAGAAAATCATTAGAATTATACAAAATATTCAAAATCATGGATTTAGCTGTTCAGTAATCAAATATCATTGAAAATCAATATACATGTACTTGTTCGTCTCATGACCTTAAACACTGTGTATAAATTTAAAGTCAATCGGATATTAACTTTGGCCTTTACATGTAGTGCATCCACAAGCTTTTTTGAAGTGATCAAGGGCCATAACTCTGGCAGTTATTATCGGAAATCGCTGAAAATCAATAATAGGCTTCTTCATCTCATGACCTAAAACATTATGTGTAAATTTAAGGTCAATCAGATATTAACTTTGGCCTCTAAGAGCGTCCACAAGATTTTTTGAAGTGATCAAGGGCCATAACTCTCGCAGTTATTATCGGAAATCGTTGAAAATCAATAGGCTTCTTCGTCTCATGACCTTAAACACTGTGTGTAAACTTTGGCCTCTAGAGCGTCCACAAGTTTTTGTGAAGTGATCAAGGGTCATAACTCTGGCCGTAATTATCGGAAATCGCTAAAAATCAATAGGCTTCTTCGTCTCATGACCTTAAACACTGTGTAGTATAAATTTAAAGTCAATCGGATATTAACTTTGGCCTCTAGAGCGTCCACAAGATTTTAAGTGATCAAGGGCCATAACTCTGGCAATAGTTATTGGAAATCGCTGAAAAACAATAGGCTTCTTCGTCTCATGACCTTAAACTAGTTAAACACTGTGTATAAATTTAAAGTCAATCGGATATTAACTTTAGCCTGTAGAGCATCCACAAGCAATTGTGATCGCCGGATCGACGGACGGACGATGACAATATACGACCACATTTCAATGTGGGCGTATAACAAAAAGTGATTTTTGGAACAATCAAGGGCCATAATTCAGGAAGTTACGATCTGATATGCGCAAATATAGACCGGGCCAAAATCTTTGGGTTATGAAGATTATTTCAAGTTTCATCAAAATCTGATCAAAATTGTGACTTCTAGTCCACAACCCTGGTATACCAGATGTTCACACTATTTGCGTACGTGCTGCAACCTTTGTCTGGCAGATTGGGTCCAATTTTCACTAATTTCAAACTAAACCTTTGTTACCATGTACATGTAACAGTGATATACTAAAATATTCTTTTAAATGGGATAACAATTGTGACCTCTAGAGGAACATCAAGCTAAAACATAACTTTTTCCTACAAAAAGGGGCCATAATTCAGAAGTTTCGATCCAATATGCGCAAATATCGAAAGCAACCAAGATCTTTGGAGAGAGAGAGAGAAAGGGGGTTTAACGTCCACTCGACACAACTAGGTCATTTCGGGACTAACATATGGTTTTTAATTTTATTTCAATAATTCGCTTGCGCGTAGGGGTCTTTAGCAGTGGGAGGAAACCGGAGTGCCCGGAGGAAACCCACGAGGTTGAGAAAGCGCCCCTATCTCCATGCCACATACGCTCACACCAGGGCTCGAAACCACAGCCGCAAGCCAGAGGTGACCGGCCAGCTAGAGGTCGAAGCGCGGCACTCTAGACCACTAGGCCATCCCAACCCCCCTCAAGATCTTTGGGTTATATACATGCATTTCAGCTTTGATATACCAGATGTTTGCATTATTTGCGTACGAGGGGCGGCCATTTTGTCTGGCAGTTTTGGTCTGATTTTCACGAAATTCAAACTCAACCTTCACTACGGGGTGGTGATGATATAATCAAACGATTTTTTTAATCTGATAAAAATTGTGACCTCCAGAGAGGGACAACAAGCTAAAAACGCAATTTTTCATACAATCAAGGGCCATAATTCAGGAAGTTACAATCCACAACCTTTAAATACCATATTTTTACACTATTGGCATACAAGCGGCAGACATTTTGTGACAATTTTGGTCTGATTTTCCTTAAATTCGAACTAAACCTTCACTATGGTGTAACGATGATATAATCAAACGTTTTTTTTAAAACAGATAATAATTTTGACCTACAGAGGGACCAAAAGCTAAAAAAATTTAGGTTGCCAGGCAACAAAAGCTAAGTCGTCCGGGCAGTCAACAACGGTTGTCGCATATTTTTTCTTTTGTCAGTAAGGAGGACGTTTACAACACATGATTCTCTGATAATCAATAGGCTTTTTCGTCTCATGACTTTAAAGACTGTGTATAAATTTAACATCAATCAGATATTAACTTTAGCCTCTACTCTAGAGCGTCCACAAGATTTCTCAGTCATCTAGGGCTATAACGCAGGCAGTAATTATCAGATATCGCTGAAAATCTATAGGCTTCTTCGTCTCATGACCTTAAATTAACAGTCAATTGTATATTAACTTTAGCCTCTAAAGCATCCACAAGAATTTACCAGCGGCTGCACAGCAGGATACTTCCACATTTTCGAGAGATGGATAGAAAACAAGCTAAAAAGATAGTTATTTTTCCTGAAATCCAGGGCCATCGAAATGGGCAAATATTGTAAGGAACCAAGATCTTTGGGTTATGAACATGCATTTCAAGTTTCATCAAAATCGGATTAAAATTTTGACCTCTATAGGGTCGACAACCTTGATATACCACATTTTTACACTATCCGCGTACAAGCAGCGGCCATTTTATTCAGCAGTTTTGGTTTGATTTATAGGCTATTCAAAACCTCCAGAGAGACCACAAGCTAAAGATAGCTTGCCAGGCAACGAAACATACGCCCACAACAGCTTGGTCGTCCGGGCAGTCAACAAATGTTGTCGCATATTTTTTCTTTTGTCAGTAAAGGGAACGTTTACAACACATGAAAATCTTATTACAAGTAATAGCTCATTATGTAATTATCAGAATTTGACCAAGAGCAATCACAAGATTTTTCAAAGTGATCAAGGGTCATAACTCTGGCAGTAATGATCGGATATCGCCGAAAATCAATAGGCTTCTTTGTCTTTTGACCTTAAACACTGTGTACAAATTTAAAGTCAAAATTGTGACCTCTATAGGATCCACAAGCTAAAGACGTAATTTTTCGTACAATCAGGGGTCATACACGTAATCCATGAATTTTCGATCCGATACATGCCAATATCGAAATCAGCCGAGATCTTATGGGTATAGACCTATATTTCATGTTTCGTCCAAATCGGATAAGAATTGTGACAAGGGCGACGCCATAATACGTCCACATGAAAATGTGGGCATATAAAAAAGAGATCAAGGGTCATAACTCTGGCCATAATTATCAGAAATCGCTGAAAATCAATAGGCTTCTTCGTCTCATGACCCTAAACACTGTATATAAATTTAAAGTCAATCAGATATTAACTTTAGCCTCTAGAGCGTTCAAAAGATTTTTCAAAATGATCAAGGGTCATAATTTTTGCAGTAAATATCAAAAAATCAATACGCTTCTTCATCTCGTGACCTTAAACACTGTGTATAAATTTAAAGTAAATCGGATATTAACTTTCGCCTCTTGAGCATTCGCAAGAAATTGTGGACGACGGACGGGGGCGACAGCAATATACGCATAAAAGATAGGTTGCCAGGCAACAAAACATACGCCCACAGCAGTTAAATTGTCCGTGTAGTCAACAATAGTTGTCGCATGTTTTTTTTATTTTTTTCGATAATGAAACATTTATGATACACTAAAATCTGATTAAGAGTAACAACTCATTAAGTAATTATCAGAAAATCATTAGAATTTGTTTGGTTTTTATACGCCCATTGAAATGTGGTCGTATATTGTCGACGCTCTAGAGGCTAAAGTTAATATCCGATTGACTTTAAATTTATACACAGTGTTTAAGGTCATGAGACGAAGAAGCCTACTGTTTTTCAGCGATTTCCGATAATAACTACCAGAGTTATGGCCCTTGATCACTTCAAAAAAATCTTGTGGACGCTCTAGAGGCCAAAGTTAATATCCGATTGGCTTTAAATTTATACACAGTGTTTAAGGTCATAAGATGAAGAAGCCTATTGATTTTCAGCGATTTCCGATAATCATTGTCAGAGTTATGGCAAAAATCTTGTGGACGCTCTAAAAGCCAAAGTTAATATCCGATTGACTTTAAATTTATACACAGTGCTTAAGGTCATAAGACGAAGACGGCTATTGATTTTCAGCGATTTCCGATAATTAGTGCCAGAGTTATGGCCCTTGATCACTTCAAAAAAATCTTGCGAATGCTCTAGAGGCCAAAGTTAATATCCTATAGACTTTAAATTTATACACAGTGTTTAAGGTCATAAGACGAAGAAGCCTATTGATTTTCAGCGATTTCCGATAATTAGTGCCAGAGTTATGGCCCTTGATCACTTCAAAAAAATCTTGTGAATGCTCTAGAGGCCAAAGTTAATATCCGATTGACTTTAAATTTATACACAGTGTTTAAGGTCATAAGACGAAGAAGCCTATTGATTTTCAGCGATTTCCGATAATTAGTGTCAGAGTTATAGCCCTTGATCACTTCAAAAAATCTTGTGGACCCTCTAAAAGCCAAAGTTAATATCCGATTGACTTTAAATTTATACACAGTGTTAAAGGTCATAAGACGAAGAAGCCTATTAATTTTCAGTGCCAGAGTTATGGCTCTTGATCACTTCAAAAAATCTTGTAGACGCTCTAAAAGCCAAAGTTAATATCTGATTGACTTTAAATGTATACACAGTGCTTAAGGTCATAAGACGAAGAAGCCTATTGATTTTCAGCGATTTCCGATAATTAGTGCCAGAGTTATGGCCCTTGATCACTTCAAAAAAATCTTGTGAATTCTCTAGAGGCCAAAGTTAATATCCGATTGACTTTAAATTCATACACAGTGTTTAAGGTCATAAGACGAAGAAGCCTATTGATTTTCAGCGATTTCCGATAATTAGTGCCAGAGTTATGGCCCTTGATCACTTCAAAAAATCTTGTGGATGCCCTAGAGGCCAAAGTTGATATCCGATTGACTTCAAATTTATACACAGTGTCTAAGGTCATGAGACGAAGAAGCCCATTGATTTTCAGCGATCTCTGATAATTATTGCCAGAGTTATGGCCCTTGATCACATCAAAAAATCCTGTGGACGCTCTAGAGGCTAAAGTTAATATCCGATTGACTTTAAATTTAGACACACTGTTTAAGGTCATGAGACGAAGAATCCTACTGATTTTCAGCGATTTCAAATAATTACCGTACTTCCAGAGATATCTCCCTTGATCACTTCAAAAAACCTTGTGACGCTATAGATGCCAAATTTATCATCCGATTGACTTCAGATTGATACACAGAGTTTAAGGTGTTGAAACGAACAAGTATTTTGATTTTCAATGAATTTTGATAACTGAACAGCTAAATCCATGATGTTAAATGTTTCCTATACTAATTGTTAGCATGAGGCAAAACTTTATAAAAAGCAATCAAATTCTAATGATTTTCAGATAATTACATAATGAGTTGTAACTCTTAATCAGATTTTAGTGTATTACAAATGGTTCATTACCAAAAAAAGTAAAAATATGCGACAACCCTTGTTGACTGCCCGGACGATTTAGCTGCTGTGGGCGTACGTTTCGTTGCCTGGCAACCTATCTTTAGAAAGTTCTAAATTATCCGGGTAGTCAACAATAGTCAACATATTTTTACCTTTTTCGCTAATGAAACATTTATGATACACTAAAATCTGATTAAGAGTAACAACTCATTAAGTAATTATCAGAAAATCATTAGAATTTGTTTGGTTTTTAGAAAGTTCTGCCCCATGCTAACGTTTAGTATATCAAACATTTAATATCATTGATTTAGCTGTTCAGTTATCAAAATTCATTGAAAATCAATATACTTGTTCGTCTCAAGACCTTCGACTCTGTGTATCAATCTGAAGTCAATCTGATAAGTTTGGCCTCAAGACCGTCCACAAGATTTTTCAAATTGATCAAGGGCCATAACTCTGGCAGTAATTATCAGAAATCTCTGAAAATCAATAGGCTTTATCGTCTCATGACCTTAAAGTTGCCTTAAACACTGAGTATAAATTTAAAGTCAATCTACAATGTAGAGCGTCCACAAGATTTTTTCAAAGAGATCAAGGGCCATAACTCTGGCAGTAATTATCGGAAATTGCTGAAAATCAATAGGCTTCCTCGGCTCATGACCTTAAACACTGTGTATAAATTTAAAGTCAATTGGGTATTAACTTTGGCCTCTAGAGCTTCCGCAAGATTTTTTGAAGTAATATAAAGGGTAATTTCTCTGGCAGTAATAATTGGAAATCGCTGAAAATCAATAGCTTTCTTCGTCTCAAGACCTTAAACACTGTGTATAAATTTAAAGTCAATCGGATATTAACTTTGGCCACAAGCAATTGTGGACGCCGGACGGACTGGGACGACGGCAATATACGACCACATTTCAATGTGGGCGTATAAAAAGTGATTTTTCATACTATCAGGGGCCATAATTCAGTAAGTTACGATCTGATATGCGCAAATTTCGAGAGGGACAAAGACCTTTCGGTTATAAACATGCATTTAAAGTTTCATCAAAATCGGTTCAAAATTGTGACCTCTATATGGTCAACAAGCTAAAAACGTGACTTTTACGGACAATCAGGGGCCATAATTAAGGTTGCAAAGGGTGGGAAACTTTCCGAGAATTTTGGAAAGTTTCCAGGGAAACTTTCCGGGAATTTTCAGTGTTGGGAATTTTCGGTAATTTTCAAATCTATTTTTAGGACTGAAAAATACTAAAATTATAATTATTTACTGGAATTTCCCTTTTCTCTTTTACTTTCATCTATATAAACTATTAAAAGTTATTTAACCATGTAAGTTGTGTTCCAAATGGTAAAACTAAAGAGATAAATTTATGTAAATTCTGATCTCGAAGGTATACAAAAAAATTTGAAACTCTTCGAAGCTGAGAACGATCCTTCCAGCACAGAAATTTCAGATATATATGAGGATTCATCTGAACCTGAAATCTCCCTTTTATCCATCGATGATGATGTAGACAATGATTTTGAAGATAATGATGAAATGGTAGAGTAACCTAACTTTGAGCATTAATTAGATCGAGTGTGTAACCTGTGTATTAACAATTTAACAGAACTATCTCATTATTAGTTATTAGATTTTAGTATATATAAGACATATCAGATAATATGTTTAGCTATTAAAATATTACCGTCACTTGCAACTCATTAATAGCGACACAGGTTTCAATTATTGACACCAAATTGAAAATTCCAAAAATTCCTCAAAATTCCTGGCAAATTTACCCTGTTTGAAAATTCCTGGGAATTTTGCAACCCTAGCCATAATCCATGAAATTTCGATCCGATACATGCCAATATCAAAATCAGCCGAGATCGTCTGGAGATAAACCTATATTTCAAATTTCCCCTAGACTCCCCTAACCCCCATGTACATACATACCCCCTGTAAATGTGCCAAAATATCAACAGGGCCCTGAGTTCATGAAGCATTCTCAGAAATTTACTCAAAATTGTTTGCCATATTTTAAAGTTACATTATGGGAGATAAGATAAAGAGATGGCAGTTCTCACTATAATAGTTAAAAACTAGATAATTCCTGAAAATTTCAGTCAAATTGATCCACTATTAGCCGAGAAAAAAGCGTTTGAAATATTCACATAGCCTCGGTCATCATTACTCAAATCATTCATTTAAACAGCATAGTCTCGATTATCCACTTGATTGATTTAATTATCGACGGCCATTAAGCGGCATATAGGATTTTAATCTGCCAACATCGAAGGCTAGCCTTGACATCAAGAGTTTATTATTGTCTGGATATGTTAATTAATGTCTAATTGATTATTTAGATAACATTTCAGGCCTAAAGAAAGACCTGTAATAAGCAGATTTTGCTCTTGCATAAACTAAAATATTGCCCTTTATTAAAGTTTTGTTGTTGTAATGTATCTGGATATATCAATAAGAAACTACTGTATGTGCAAAGTATTGTGTTTCTGGATCAAAGATATTTCTTCTTATAAACAACAGTGATTGAAAGTTGAGTAAATTCTTAATTTAAGTCTGAGAATGCTTTGTGAACTCGGGCCAGTTTTTCTGTCATTTCACCACTAACAAGTTTGTTTAGAATGCAATTTCACAAGTTCATTTCGTGGTCTGTGTGTCTCAATATGACATTGAAAAAGACCTGTGGCAATCCAATATGGCCACCAGAATGGCACTGAAAATATGTATTTTGTGCTTTTCGACCAAACATATAGTGTTGTAATGTCGACTTCTATGTTTTCAAGATCGTAGACTCCGAATTTGTGGTGATTTCAAACAAATTTATTATGTGGTGAAATATTCATCAATTCGAATACGGTTAGGCTACATAGTGTCAAAGCCATATACATGTATAGATAAAGTTGCGACAACTATGAAGCCAGAAATTTCATACGGCGTCATGAAAATATGACGCTAAGTGTAAAAAGACGCTATTTTGGGTCCCAAGTCATTGCCTACTCACTGTCTATTTTATGCCCAATTACATGTATAGTGCTGTGTCGAAGTTGCCTGCCGTGACAGGGATATGGAATGTTGATAGATATGCTATAGAATTCTGCAAAAAAGAGTCTATAGGCGATAAAACATACATTTTTAAAACGAAAAGTATAGCTGAACATGCTATCATTATTAATTATTATACAACACAAGCCAAATTCATAAGAAAATGAAGTAAAAGATATGCCAGATAAAAGCACTATCAAATATATTTAACTTGCATGCGCTTTAAAAATCAGATTTTTTTGTGCAGACGGTTTAAGTGAAAAATCAAAATATATATAATGATTTGGGAGATAAACCATTTTGCCATCTAGCCAGCAAAATACGCGACTGGAATTACTTGATTTTTTGGTCTGGAGCCATTTCAGATTGTGTGTCAGCAATTTTTCAAAAATCGAAATTTCTTTAAATTGACTGATGGATAAAACATTCGAAATTTGTGTAACTTAAAATCAGTGTAATTTAAATAAAAGGTGTCAAGTGCCACTCTGCTCTATGTCTATGCGCGACATGTGTTTTGGGCATATATATATGTTTTATCAGTGTAATGCGATACGAGATATCGCTCTCCGAAACTTTATGGTTTCTTTTGCAATGTGTAAATAATAATATCAATATGTCTAATATATAAACGACACATATTTAACAGATACAAATATACTCAGCCAAATTAAAAACTTGACACTCAGGATTTTTGGGACTAGATTTTTAATATTTGGTTTAAGGCAACTATTTTAGTGTTATGTTGTGCACAGACGACTTTGACATCAACAGAAAGCAAGAATAGGTCTCGCCGAAAGTCCTTGACATTGATAACGTTCGTGATGTCACAGTACTCCCCAAAATGAAATTCACAGACTTGGAGAACAATCGGAATAAAGTGTTTAGTAACGGTTGTGGCCTCCTCTAGCGTCTTGTACTGCCACACGACGTGTTCTAATGGATCTCAGAACATTAGTAAACACTACCCGAGGAAGACTTGGCCACTGCTCAGCAAGAACATGTTGAAGGTCCTGCAACGTCAGTGGTGGATTCACTTGCTGACGAACACGTCGACCCAGTTCGTCCCAGATGTGTTCAATAGGATTAAGGTCGGGGCTAAGCGATGGCCAATCCAGGCCTTGGACACCAGCATTTCTTAAAAAATTCTGGGCAGCAATTGCCGTATTGGGTCGAGCATTGTCTTGTTGAAACGTTAGTCCAGGCCCATGTCTCTGCATAAACGGAAGAAGAACAGGTTGCAAAATCTGATCCCTGTACTGGACAGCATTTAAGTTCCCTTGGACAACAAGAGGAGAACGTCCATGTGCACAAAAAGAACCCCAAACCATGACGCTGCCGCCACCAAATCGGTCAACTTCTCTGACGCATACTTGAGCGTAATGTTCACCTCGTCTGCGGTACACTCGGACCCTGCCATCGGCAAATCTCAAAGTGAATCGAGATTTGTCATTAAAGACAACCGAATTCCACTGTCTTTGAGTAAATCTTATGTGTCTTGTGGCCCACACAAGTCGGTTACGTCGATGAATAGGTGTCAATATTGGTCCATTATAGGGCCCCCGAGCTCGAAGACCAGCAGCCTGCAGGCGATTTCGAACAGTTTGTGCAGTTACCCTTCCTCCAAACATCTCTCTACTTGTGGAGGTTGCAGTGACAAATCTGTTTCTAAGATGACGTAATTGTATTGCTTGATCTTCCTGGAGTGACGTCACACGTGGCACTCCTGCCCTTGGGCGGTCGGCAATAGTTCCAGTTAAGATTAATTATTGTCTGGCGTGAACAATTAAAGTCTCTTGCAACAGTGACCACAGACTGACCAGCATAGAGCCTACCTATAGCACGTAGACGTTCTACATTTGAAAGGCGCAGCATTTTCTAACAAAGATGAAAATAACAATTTTAATTTGTTTTTCCAGTTCAAGTTACGTGTGCGTGTTCAGTTTAAGCAAACTTGCATCGATTGACCTCAGGAGTTTGTGTTTGCACGTGTTTTTCAGGTTTTTCATCTTTATATGCTCAAAAGTCATGTGATCCACGTGACTTTACAAGTGATCGTTCGAGACACTTTAAAATTTATTTGATTTACCAGAAAAAAAAATTTGTTGAAATTCATCAGTGTCAAGTTTTTAATTTGGCTGAGTGTACATGTTATTCCACAGGTAGACAATGAAGGGGCGCAGTTAGTTTTGAGTTTGTCCGATTCTTTTGGTGATTCGCCCCCCCCCCCATTTCCAACGAAAAGAATGATGTTGTTCTGATGCTCAATCTGTGTCAAAGATATATCAGATTTCTTACAAATTGTCTCGAGTTTGTTCCACCCATCTCAACATTTATCAGCTTTTTGTTCCATCTATAAAAGCATACATCCCTACTAAATATGAAACAGAGAGAGAGAGAGAGAAATGGGGTTTAACGTCCACTCGACACAAACTAGGTCATTTCGGGACTAAAAATATGAAACAAGAAAATCCAAAGGATAAAAGGAACAATAGAACATGTACAAAGTAATGTCGACAAATACGTAAGACATTATGTAATTTAATATTTTTATGATATGATTCAACTGAAAGGTACATACATGTATATGCAACGTAGATTATTAATATCTTCATTCAAGTTTAACCAACTGTGTATATATTTTTAAGTTTTACGTTGAGCTGAATAAAGTATATGAATCATTGACATAAAACATCTACATGTATGTGTGGTTAACAGTGTGTACCTAGAATTTCCTACAGCAAATCTATTGCATCCATATATTTTAAGCATGTTAACAATATATTCATTTAACAGAAACTATGTCATTTCAGGATTTAACATATCGTAAAATTCATATTCATTTGACGATCAACCTCCTATTTACAAAACTATGATTTATCCCAACTACAGTGTAAACATGCTTTAGAGACTACATGTATCTGAACTACAGGGTACATAATGTTTTAGAGACGACAGGGTAGATTATGGATTGGAGATTGTCTGAACTACAAGATACATCTAATTCAGGGGTACACCATGGTTTAGAACTCTATCCGAACTACAGGGTACATGACTATCCGAACTGCAGGATACATCATGGTTTAGAGAGAGACTCTATCCGAACTATTCTTTTGCAATTTGTTTAGGATAAATTGTATCCTGTAAAATGATATACTAAGAAAAAAAGAAAACTTTTTGTTGCCATGATGTCATAGTTTTTATGGCGTCATAGTTGGGATCCAAAATGACGCCTGTAAATGAGTTGTCGTAACTTTGCATGGTGTCATTATTTTGGCAAAGTGAAGGTATCTTGGACTAAATTCAAATCACTTATCATTACATCGGCTTTACAGCGAAGATAGCTATAGACCTTTGAATTGGCCCCATAAACAGATGCGCATAAAAGATAGGTTGCCCGGCAACAAAACATACACCCACAGCAGCTAAATTATCCGGGTAGTCAACAATAGTCAACATATTTTTACCTTTTTCGATAATGAAACATTTATGATACACTAAAATCTGATTGAGAGTAACAACTCATTAAGTAATTATCAGAAAATCATTAGAATTTGTTTGGTTTTTAGAAAGTTCTGCCCCATGCTAACGTTTAGTATATGAAACATTTAATATCATTGATTTAGCTGTTCAGTTATCAAAATTCATTGAAAATCAATATACTTGTTCGTCTCAAGACCTTAGACTCTGTGTATCAATCTGAAGTCAATCTGATATGTTTGGCCTCTAGAACGTCCACAAGATTTTTCAAATTGATCAAGGGCCATAACTCTGGCAGTAATCTCTGAAAATCAATAGGCTTTGTCGCCTCATGACCTTAAATATCAAGTATAAATTTAAAGTCAATCTGGAGCGTCCACAAGATTTTTCAAGGAGATCAAGGGCCATAACTCTGAAAAACAATAGGCTTCTTCGGCTCATGACCTTAAACACTGTGTATAAATTTGAAGTCGATTGGGTATTAAAGTTATATTCCCGGATACAAACTGGGTGATTTGATGATATATTAGAACTAAAAACATATTCAAACTAATTATTTTATCATAATTTTACTTCAAATCGTTCTCAAAACATTGTAATTGACGAGTATAGCCTGCTATTAAAATCTATCGAAAGAGGCCATGTTTTCGTCAGGCGATTACAACTCTCCGTAACCAATGGCAACGGCGGCAGAGGACAGGGGAGAATGCATTGCATACACAAGACGATGTTACTACAAATATCGAATCCTAATTAAATTCTCAGATTATCCACTGCCCGCGTCTTTTTCCGTGATTTTTATCTCAGAAATTGTTGTACGTCTAACTCTTCATAAAGTTTTTCAACATGTACACATATCGCTCAAGTCCGTGTGCAGCCTTCAACGCCAAGCATGCAGGTAACCTTATTCGTCGGGTTGACTATTAAGGGAACCCCTTACATTTTTGTCTTGTATACGCTCCATTAGTGTTTTTCAGGGAATCCAGTATTTTTCTAGTAAGATTGGATATCTCTACTTTCCATATATACCAAAATTGTCATACTTTTATAGGCAATAACCACCCGATAAATACTTATCTGGGAACCCAAATTTAACTTTGGCCTCTAGAGCTTCCACAAGATTTTTTGAAGTAATAAATGGCCATTTCTCTGGCAGTAACAATCGGAAATCGCTGAAGATCAATAGATTTCTTCGTCTCAAGACCTTAAACACTGTGAATAAATTTAAAGTCAATTGGATATTAACTTTGGCCACAAGCAATCGTGGACGCCGGACAGACTGGGACGACGACAATATACGACCACATTTCAATGTGGGCGTTTAAAAAGTGATTTTTCATACTATCAGGGGCCATAATTCAGGAAGTTACGATCCCATATGCGCAAATATCTAGAGGGACAAAGATCTTTCGGTTATAAACATGCATTTAAAGTTTCATCAAAATCGGTTCAAAATTGTGACCTCTATATGGTCAACAAGCTAAAAATGTGATATTTACGGACAATCAGGAGCCATAATCCATGAAATTTCGATCCGATACATGCCAATATCAAAATCAGCCGAGATTGTTTGGAGATAAACCTATATATCAAGTTTTGTCAAAATCAGGTAAGAATTGAAATATGTAGAGAGTCCACAAACAATTGTGAACGGACAGGGGCGACGGCATAATACGTACACATGAAAATGTGGGTGTATAAAAAGACAGTGTGATTTAATTACCACTTTCGCAATAAATTGCTAATTAAATCAATTAAATGGCAACTTTTTATGGTCCTTTGATCACAGAAAATAGGTTGCCAGGCAACAAAACATACGCCCATGGCAGCTAAATCGTCCGGGCAGTCAACAAGAGTTGTCGCATATTAAGTAATTATCAGAAAATCATTAGAATTTGTTTGTTTTTTTTAAAGTTATGCCCCATGCTAACGTTTAGTATACGAATCATTTAATATTATGGATTTAGCTGTTCAATTATCAAAATTCATTGAAAATCAATAAACTTGTTTGTCTCAAGACTTTAAACTCTGTCCACAAGATTTTTCAAAGTCATCAAGGGCCATAACTCTGGCAGTAATTATTGGAAAAATCGGAAAATCCATAGACGTCTTCATCTCATGACCTTTAACACTGTGTATTAATTCAAAGTCAATCTGATCTTAACGGTGGCCTATAGAACATCCATAAAATTTTTGAAGTGATCAAGGGCCATAACTCTGTGAGTAATTATCGGAAATAGCTAAAAAAACCAATAGGATTCTTCATCTCATGAACTTTAGCCCGTAGAGCGTCCACAAGCAATTGTGGACGCCGGCCGGCCGGACAGGGGCGGCGACAATATACGACCACATTTCAATGTGGGCGTATAAAAAGGCAGTTTTTCGTACAATCAGGGGCCATAATTCAGGAAATTACGATCTGATATGCGCAAATATCAAAAGGAACAAAGATCTTTGGGTTATAAATATGCATTTCAAGTTTCATCCAAATCGGTTCAAAATTGTGACCTCTACACTGTTCACAAGCTAAAAACGTGATTTTTCGTACAATCAGGGGCCATAACCCATGAAGTTACAGTCCAATACACGCCAATATCAAGTTTCATTGAAATCGGATAAAAATTGTGACATGTAGACTGTTCACAAACAATTGTGGAGGGACGGACGGACGAACAGGGGCAACGACAATATACGTCCACATGAAAATGTGGGCCTATAAAAATGTCACTTTGTTTAGGTACTAACAAGGCTGCACCTCCAGCATCTATTACTTCGATATAATCAAATGATTGTTACGCATTTTATCTAGTGCGTCCACATAAGACTCCTTCATCTCATAACCTTAAATACTGTGTATAAAGTTAAAGTCAATCGGACATTAACTTAGCTTCTAGAGCGTTAACAAGAGGGACAGACGTGGGCGTATAAAAAAATGGTATTTTGGCTAATTTGAGGTACCCCATTTTCAGGGGGTATGCACATGAGTGTCAGGAGTCAATTATCTTTCTGTATTATGGATTTTGATACTCCTACACATATTTTAAGCACTATATGGTTTGACTTCCAGAATAATTGTTGAATAGCACACACCCACTACTGAAAGCGAGCATAACATGCCATTTTTTGTGAAGTTTGAGTTTTGTTGTAAAAAGATTGGGGGATACAAATGCCAGAAATCCCCTGCTTTAGTTTCCGTTTTGCATGAATGATACTTTGTGGCAAAAGGTGATTTCGTGTAAATACATCCAAACTGACATTTCTCCACTAACATCATGTTTGATGAAAAAATCTTCTTTAAATGCAAATTGGAATTGCAGTCTCCTCATTCCTCAAACTCATGTTACCACATTTGAATGACGTTCTCCTGTTTAATTTCTTATTGTTATTCAACGTCGCAAACGTCCTGGGTAAATTACTTTACATGCCGTTGAATGTTTGTTAACCATAATTACACTGATAAATTGCATGTCATAATTTGCATTCACTTGGTCTTAAGAGCTGATAGATGACAGAAACCAATCAATATATTATGGCTACAAAGCCTACGTTACTTTCATTTTGACATGTAGCTACACAAATCTGAATCACTCTTAATCAAAACAAGACTAAGCAATATTACTAAATAATATTCACACATTCCTAAAACTTAATTTTGCATTAAAGTAGTTAAGTCTCAAACTCAATATCATCCAAAACACAAATTATTTGTCAATTTAAATTGATGCTGCGATCGTACGGGAAAAAAAAGATGGGCTTCTGATATCCAATATTTAAGACAAAATAAACACGAATCGTGTACCATAATGTGTTTCAGCCCCTGTTCTAGCAAGAGACTTGGGGAATGAGGCTAGAGACATTATACCAAATCAAACGGCATATGTAGATTGGAATAACGAGGTCTTAAAAATTTGCATTCGATTGAGACTGCTGGCGTATTTCGCCGAACATAACTGATTTGAAATTAGAGTAAAAACAGAAATCACTGAAATATACATTCATATTACAGTATTATTATTATATGCGTTGCGACCCACTTCTGTCAATCTCTAAGTCCCAAATGTTAGCGATTTAGCTCCTTTAAATGTACATATAACAATCAATCATGCACACAACAATAATTTCTTATTCCAACACTTTTTAAGATGACAATTCATTTGAATATATCAAATAAATATTTCTTTATTGTAATGCCATAAAATGAAAATACAAGCCAAAAAAACTCTACACAAATATATAAATACTGTACATGTACCTGTTATCAAACTTAAACAAAAGCCTTGAATATGGCAGATCTGAAAGCCAGACCTTGCCCAATGAGTTTTTTTCTCTGTTTAATCCTAATTATTATTTGACTTTGGAATGAGATATATAATAGCTATTAATAAAAAGTAATTTGCCTTTGCTATGTCAGTATGGATTGTCTAAATAATTATTATTGATTTGTGTCCTGTTGTCTCTAAATCATGCAGATGTATGAGGTCCAATAAGCACATCTATGGTTTCTGTCTGATGTTAGAAGATATTTCATACAAATCAATGAATAAATGAAATAAATAATAATGTGGACTAACCTTCAACAACCCAGTGAATCAAAAATACATTTACTGGTAGGAAAGTTGGTACATGTACATGTATTTTAAAGAGATTATCAGTGTATAATGTACATTGTAATTGAAAATAATACTTAAGAAGTCTACATCAGGGCCTACATGTACATGTTTATCAAAGATACATGAAATTGCCAATTCAACTTAAATGTTTGGTACAGTTAAGAGTCAAATGTTAATAAGCTTTGTAGAATTATATAATTTCTGTGAACTACTTATCTAATCATTTACGGTGTGGTAAAAAATCAGAACAATGCCAAGTTTGTAGTCATGGATTAAACAAAGCAATTTAAAGTACATGTAACAATGCATGATTTGCACTTTCCGGGAAAAATATTAAATTTCTCATAGTTTATCCACTAAGTATGTACTCAGATTGATGATTCAACATTTATGGAAAAAAACTAAAAAAATAATCTCCTGGTTTGGATTCAATCATATTTAAAACAGGTCCATTAATTTGGTTCATGGCAAAAAAAGATGTCTTGTTAGATATGGAGCAGCATATACATGTCCTAAATAGAATTTAACCATTTTTGGACTGATATTCTTACAAGAGATTTAACTTCCACAATAGCATAGTTCGCTAACTATTCTATATGATGCTAAAATAGTGCATAGAGTCTTTAAATATTAACAAAAGAAAAGATATAATCCCGCCAAAATTAAGTTGTGATGAATAAAATCCGTTTAATGAACTTCACAGCTTTCTTTAAAATGCAAAATAAAAGAACTACATGTCTTCTGTACATTCAAATAAGTCATAAACAAAATTGGATCAACATTCTAATTAGGATCAAAAATTTAAATTCAATTTAAATGTGACAAGTACAGTTATTCAGCATACTCATGTTGTTCAAAACCCAAATAAAGAAAAAAGTATAAATGAGCTTCGACCATCAACATCAGTCAAGTTATTATCAGAAATACAAAGCATTCTTATCTAGGCAATATCCACTTCCCAGTAAGACATTAATATCATTAATTTAATTAAAAACATTGCTGTGTACACATTTTCATAATTCAGACCCTAAAATAAATCAATAAAATTTGGAGATCCAAGTCTCAAAATGTCATTATCAAGCCACCAATGGCGTAAATCATCCACAATATCATAAATTATTAAAATTTGCAAATCATGTATGGTGATATGAAATATTCCATAGATCAATATAGGAGCCAACAAGTCTGCTCACATATTGAGATCTAAATTTTCAACTAGAACTGAAAATATTGTGCTGGCTTACTCATTAAACTTAGACTGACCTTTACAAATTATGATACAACAAATTCTGTTACAACTTAATTCCCTCAATACATTTAATCCTATTTATATAATTCAAAACAATAGCAAATATATGGTTAAATAGAACTCATAGAAAAGCTTTACAAAATTTAAATTGTTCATCAAACAGGTTGAACATTAATTAACATCGATGTATGAGTGATTTTCATGTTGTAGGTTTTGAGCAAAGTAGAAAAATTTGTTCAAAATGGGCCAACTCAACCATGTTCTTAATAAGAATATAATCATATCCAGCCTACATTTTTATCATATCTATGTATTTACTACAATACTTGCATTACACTACCAATATTTGTACTTGTATTACATTTATTTAATACAATGAAAGTTCAAATGTCTTGTAACCTACACCAAATGACCAATGTTGGTAATACTGTACAATCTTCTTGGCAGCGCTTCTTCTAATAGTCTACATACATGTTGTAGTAGATAAATTGTAAGGCATGAAATTCTAAGTTTAAAATGTGTACCACATCTGTTTTATGCTATCATACCACTGTAATTTGATCATTGGCTTATATCAGTACTTTAGTAGACTAGCTTCTTCTTAAATCCATTACCAAAATTTGTCAGTATAATAATCAGCTTTATAATAAAAGTTTTATTTAACATTGTAGGATTATTTAATTGGACACCCTCTGACTCTCCATTACACACACTCACAAAAGATTGTATTTATTGCCCAAAACACAAATAGTAGTGCCACTTAAATCAAGAAATACCTATTATCAGTACTGTGCTGGTGACCAATGGGCAAATATAAATTGAGTTGCAAAATAGTCAAACCCAACTGATATTCAGTGATAGCTAGTGACATTGCACAGTGCATGATTGCAGTTAGTCTTTATTATGTAATAACACTAACTGCTACTTGTCCTTGGGCATGCATTCAGTCCAAACCATGCATTCATAAATTCGTAAAATCTCTACATACATTTGTCGAAAAAATAATACCCCCCCCCTCTTTAATTATAATTTGCAACTTGTAAAATGATACCCCGTGCCCTGTGATTGTGAATAAGCTTATGCCTCGACGACAAATTATTAATTTCTGTAAAAAAAATACCCACGTGCAAATTAAGACCGCGAAATTATTTCAAAACCGGATTTGTTACCGTACGTGAGTACAACAAATTGTTTGAGAAACGCCAGTGAAATATCGTTAAATATATATTTCCTCGCTTTATCGGGGTTAAATTGGGAGGGGGAGGGGGCAACAATGTCTACTCGGAGTAGCCGATTGACCATCGCCAAGCCGTAAAACTCCAGCGATAGCCGAGGTTCCGCATACTATTCTAAATAAGTACATTACGGTATACAGTCAGGCAGTCACAACGTTATCGATACTAAAACACATGGGAGTAATTTATACACAATCTTAAACGATAAATGATCTAACAAAAAACTGTTAAAATTCTTGGTTGGATAATCAAAAAATATTAATCATGACAAATTTTTCCCAGGGCTAAATAAAATAACATTAATATAAAATGAAAATTGTTTACCGAATTCTGCTGCTGCATTAGGTAGAAAACCTTCGATGGACCGCACGAAGTTTGCAGAAAACTAAGCGTTGCGTCCAAATGGAATCTAAAGTTTACTTGATGAAATTCATTTCATACATGAACGGATTCTTTTCTCTATCAAACAAAATGGCTTCCATCATTATGTGATGACGTTTGTACTAATATCATCATAATTACGGTAGGCCTACTCTGCTGAGGCAAAATGAGTTCTGAATTAAATTTTTAAAACTATAATTCTGACAGGACAATACGATCAATTTTGATGTGCTCTATCATTATAAAAACGGACTAGATCTATTCAAAATATAAAATATCATAATATTAATTCATAATCGTATTCCGTCACTGTGGTTCATGTGAATGACTATTTAAATATGTGTGTAGATTATTTGTTAATTCTGAAAAGTCCTACCTTGTTTGACGGCCTCTTTCAACTCCTCGCCATTTTGTGCTCGTACCCAGAATTCCCGAGTTCAAAATGGCGAGTTTCTAAACATGTTATTGTGGAAACAACGTTGAACTTGTATAGATGTGGATTTTAGCTTCCCTTAAGCCAGCCTAATTCAAAATCGGTATGATACTATATTTATCATCCTTGTGTCAAGTAATATAATAGGTGCTAGTCTGATGACGTCCAGTATTTTAATGACATGATGAGGCTATTGTTGTATTTAAATCTTGATGCATGAACTATGATGAACAAGCACTTGTCAAACTTTAGTTTAATCAGTATTTATAACTAAATTATAAGATCTCGGTTTCTATTGTTTGTTGGACACAGGTTAATTAGCGAGTCTACATGCCATCTGCTATTTAAGTATTAAAGCACATTACATAATACAGTCCAACTTATATTTTATCTTATGCGCAATTAAACCGTGTCCTGCTATGAGTGTTGTCTCGTCCAGCGCATGTGTGTAATTATAACGATAGATCTGTTGATTATAAAATTGAGGGCGTGTTATTACTTGTGATATTGAAATTTTCACCCTGATTGGAAGATATATTTAGAATTAACACTCCTCATACAAACCATTTCAGGCATTTGTTATTCTTTGAGTACAATGCACCTCAAACATGGTTTTAAATATTTAACACCACCTTGCTTGAAGCTGTCAAAATAATTTTAAACATTTTAGTGTTTAAAACTCCACATGTCAATTCTTATAATTAATAACCATTACTTTATATTTAGAAATAAAACTATTTTTAATCAAGTCCAAAGAGACTACGATTGTATCCTATTTCAATTTGGCCCCCAGGTGGTTTCTGTTCCTTTGCACCTCACCTCGAGTAGTAGTCCAACCATGGGCAGACTGGTGATAGAGGCCTCTGTGCCTTAGATAAAAAAAATTCATCTGTCAACCCTCCTATATAATTCAACGTTGCAAGTGCGATTGTGATTCGCAATTGCTATTACTATGCAAAATTGACAATATTTTTCATCAAAACAGCGATTAATTATTGTTATTTATAATATTTCTGCCACACCCAATTACAATTAAGCATATAATCCTACCTGGAATGGGTATAAATCATCGTATTTAAAATTGAGGCATTAAGCCGTTACTAAGACTGCCATCTTTTTAGACAGGAAACTGTCATCGTGAAGACGGTGCTAAATATAAGGCTTCATAACAGCCAATCAAAAATGCAATTGTAAGTGTTTGCGCATGCCTAAAGCACTGTAACTATGAATGGATTTGGATGGCGGTGTGTTTTCGGGCAAAAACAACGCCTGATAAATTTATATGCGAATACTTGGTGTTGGATGATAGTTGTGCCACAACATTGGCCTGTGTAAGTTTAATTAGTCATTAAAGTATAAAGTTATCTTATTTTAAAGATGATGCATGCATTAATAAAGAAATTGAGTTTGCAACTTCAAACTGAAGGCTCCTCATCGTAGCTAAAAACAAAAACATCAGTATATCTCAACGTTTTTAGCTACGTTATCGTAGCTATCTGTGCCTGACCCCAGTACAAACCCTTAACTCAAGGTGGGGAGGGGTGTCTCTCTCTCCGGGAGCGAGAATATGAATTGTGAAAAGCTGATTGTAATTTGTGCTTTCTAGAGTACGGTACCAGTCATAAGACGAAGAAGTGAATTCTGATAATTACTGTTAGAGTTACGGCCCTTGATCACTTCAAAAAATCTTGTGGACGCTCTAGAGGCCAAAGTTAATATCCGATTGCCTTTACATTTATACACAGTGTTTAAGGTCATGAGACGAGGAAGCGATAATTACTTTCAGAGTTATGGCCCTTGATCTCTTCAAATATTCTTGTGGACGCTCTAGAGGCCGAAGTTAATATCCGATTGACTTCAAATTTATACAGTGTTTAAGGTCATGAGACAAAGAATCCTATTGATTTTCAGAGAATTCCGATAATTAGTGCCAGAGTTATGGCCCTTGATCTCTTCAAAAAATCTTGTGAACGCTGTAGAGGCCAAAGTTATTATCCGATTCACTTCAAATTTATACGCAGTGTTAAGGTTCATGAGACGAAGAAACCTATCGATTTTTAGTGATTTCAGATAATTACTGCCAGAGTTATAGCCCTTGATCACTTCAAAAAAACTTGTGGACGCTCTAGAGGCCAAAGTTAATATCCGATTGACTTTAAATTTATAAACAGTGTTCAAGGTCATGAGACGAAGAATCCTATTGATTTTAAGCGAATTTTGATAACTGAACAGGTAAATCCATAATATTAAATGTTTCGTATTCTAAACGTTAGCATGGGGCAGAACTTTATAAAAAATAAAAAAATTATAATAATTTTCTGATTATTACTTATTGAGTTGTTACTTTTAATCAGATTTTAGTGTATTATAAATGTTTCATTTCCGAAAAAAGTAAAAATATGCGACAACTCTTGTTGACTGCCCGGGTGATTTAGCTGCTGTGGGCGTATGTTTTGTTGCCTGGCAACCTATCTTTGACTGAATTATCACCCTTATGAACTTTAAAACACTGAAATCCTTTTCCTGCAATTATTTGAGGTTAAACTTAAAACGGCAATTTCATATAAATTTTAGTTATATTTTTAAAATATATTTAAATAAAGCCCTAAAATAGATTGTATCTATAAACAGTCCTACCTTGTTAAAGAATAATCCTATTAATCCTATAATTCACTATTGCCATTTGAGAAATTGGCAAAAATATCATTTTCAACTTCAAATTCAAACGTTTGAAGATCGCCATTGCATGGAGGGGAATGGGAAAACAAGAGAGGTAATTCAAGTAATTGTGTTATTATTTTCGGTGTCAGGGAAATTTATGCCTATGAAATATTGCTCATGATCGTATAATAATGAGTTGACAACCTTTTGAGCAAAAGACATAGAAATAATTATGTTTTGACTTTCTTAGAAAATATAAAATTTCAGCTTTAAAATTGGTTCAGAGCTACATATCAATTTCATATGATTTCGTTATTGGCTGAATTTTCACCCTATGAAAGCTTATTAGGGTTTCACACTGCATAGCTTGTGTGAAACACTATTGTTTTTGTTAAAATTCTTCTTATTATTATTCTTATTATTATTATTTTTTTTTTTCCAATTTGCTTATATCTCAGGAACTACTTGTCGGATCGATGCAATGTCTTGAGTTTTACTGCAAAAGTGGGTGTGACTAAGAGATTAAAGCTATTTCCGGCATTCTGCGACAATGCGAAATGTCCGAAATCACCGAAGTTGTTGTTTTTTGAAATATTGCCGTAATATTAACAACAATTGTTGGATTTTATCGTTTTTGACATAGCCAGAGACATGGCACATAGCTACGGGTCTTTAGAATTTTAAATTTCGCCGAATCTTCGGAAAAATAAGGCGCCAAATTTTAACAAAAAACTTTTTTGTTAATGAATATTTTTTACTGACCTTTTACCAAGGGTTAAAGGGTCGTCTGATTTGGGCAAAAATGTGAACATTTTTTTTCTGGATAATTTTCCTTGGTCGCTATTGGCTAATTCAGTTTATCGGTTCTATATAAATTATTTATTGTCCGATTTGTATAAAACAAAGTTTATATGCTCCATGGTCCAAAATGTCATTTTTATACGCCCACATTGAAATGTGGTCGTATATTGTCGTCGCCCCCGTCTGTCCGTCCGTCCGTCCGTCCGTCCGTCCGTCCGTCCGTCGGTCGGTCGGTCCGGCGTCCACAATTGCTTGTGGACGCTCTAGAGGCTAAAGTTAATATCCGATTGACTTTAAATTTATACACAGTGTTTAAGGTCATGAGACGAAGAAGCCTATTGTTTTTCAGAGATTTCCGATAATAACTACCAGAGTTATGGCCCTTGACGACTTCAAAAAATCTTGTGGACGCTCTAGAGGCCAAAGTTAATATCCGATTGGCTTTAAATGTATACACAGTGTTTAAGGTCATAAGACGAAGAAGCCTATTGATTTTCAGCGATTTCCGATAATTAGTGCCAGAGTCATGGCCCTTGATCACTTCAAAAAATCTTGTGGATGCTCTAAAAGCCAAAGTTAATATCCGATTGACTTTAAATTTATACACAGTGTTTAAGGTCATAAGACGAAGAAGCCTATTGATTTTCAGCGATTTCCGATAATTAGTGCCAGAGTTATGGCACTGTAGATGCCAAACTTATCATCCGATTGACTTCAGATTGATACACAGAGTTTAAGGTGTTGAAACGAACAAGTATTTTGATTTTCAATGAATTTTGATAACTGAACAGCTAAATCTATGATATTAAATGTTTCCTATACTAATTGTTAGCGTGGGGCAAAACTTTATAAAAAGCAAACAATTTCTAATGATTTTCTGATAATTACATAATGAGTTGTTACTCAGATTTTAGTGTATTACAAATGTTTCATTACCAAAAAAAAGTAAAAATATGCGACAACCCTTGTTGACTGCCCGGACGATTTAGCTGCTGTGGGCGTATGTTTCGTTGCCTGGCAACCTATCTTTTTTGTTACCGGCAAAGTTTCCTGTCGGCACCGTAAGTGACGTAAATTTAGCAAAAACTACAATTTTAACAGTTCGGTACCACTTTTTGAAAGCAAAACTTATTTTTTTCAAATCTAATATGACTGAAAAGATGTGCCATATAAAGGCGCTCAAAACATCGCGCTCAGTTTTTTTAATTTCGATTTCGTTTTCGGGCAATTTGGATTAAAGGGTGAAAAAAGGTGTCAAAATAAGCTATTTACAACCCATCCAGCGTCTTCATATTAAAAAATATATCTTCGTAACATTCATAATCTCGTAGCAATAACCCATACGAAGAGAATGTATGTGAAAATTAATTTGTAATATGCGCAGTTGCCGAGAAAAAGTCAATTTTGCATGAGTCACTTTTCACGTTATTTTGGCTGTATAAGAATCAATTATTATGTGATTTTCAATTTTCTTTCACCCTTGGATGCTAATGCCATAGTGGACAAAGTCAAACCATTGTATCTCATACGCTGCCACCGGAAATGACGTCATTTGCTCAAAACTTAATTTTTAGCATTAAAAAACAATATTTTATTCAAATGAGTCGTACTTGTTATTATACGGCCACATTGAAATGTGGTCGTATATTGTCGTCGCCGCCGTCCGTCCGTCCGTCCGTCCGTCGGTCGGTCGGTCCGTCGGTCCGTCCGTCCGTCCATCGGTCCGGCGTCCACAATTGCTTGTGGACGCTCTAGAGGCTAAAGTTAATATCCGATTGACTTTAAATTTATACACAGTGTTTAAGGTCATGAGACGAAGATACCTATTGTTTTTCAGCGATTTCCGATAATAACTACCAGAGTTATGGCCCTTGACGACTTCAAAAAATCTTGTGGACGCTCTAGAGGCTAAAGTTAATATCCAATTGGCTTTAAATTTATACACAGTGTTTAAAGTCATAAGACGAAGAAGCCTATTGATTTTCAGCGATTTCCGATAATTAGTGCCAGAGTTATGGCCCTTGATCACTTCAAAAAATCTTGTGGACGCTTTAGAGGCCAAAGTTAATATCCGATTGGCTTTGAATTTATACACAGTGTTTAAGGTCATAAGACGAAGAAGCCTATTGATTTTCAGCGATTTCCGATAATTAGTGCCAGAGTTATGGCCCTTGATCACCTCAAAAAATCTTGTGGACGCTCTAGAGGCCAAAGTTAATATCTGTTTGGCTTTAAATTTATACGCAGTGTTTAAGGTCATAAGACGAAGAAGCCTATTGATTTTCAGCGATTTCCGATAATTAGTGCCAGAGTTATGGCCCTTGATCACCTCAAAAAATCTTGTGGACGCTCTGAAAGCCAAAGTTAATATCCGATTGACTTTAAATTTATACACAGTGTTTAAGGTCATAAGACGAAGAAGCCTATTGATTTTCAGCGATTTCCGATAATTAGTGCCAGAGTTATGGCCCTTGATCACCTCAAAAAATCTTGTGGACACTCTAAAAGCCAAAGTTAATATCCGATTGACTTTAAATTTATACACAGTGTTTAAGGTCATAAGACGAAGAAGTCTATTGATTTTCAGCGATTTCCGATAATTAGTGCCAGAGTTATGGCCCTTGATCACTTCAAAAAATCTTGTGAATGCCCTAAAAGCCAAAGTTAATATCCGATTGACTTTAAATTTATACACAGTGTTTAACGTCATAAGACGAAGAAGCCTATTGATTTTCAGCGATTTCCGATAATTAGTGTCAGAGTTAAGGCCCTTGATCACTTCAAAAAATCTTGTGGACGCTCTAAAAGCCAAAGTTAATATCCGATTGACTTTAAATTTATACACAGTGTTTAAGGCAGTTTAAGGTCATAAAACGAAGAAGCCTACTGATTTTCATCGATTTCAAATAATTACTTCCAGAGTTATCTCCCTTGATCACTTCAAAAAACCTTGTGGTGCTGTAGATGATAAACTTATCATCTGATTGACTTCAGATTGATACACAGAGTTTAAGGTGTTGAAACGAACAAGTATTTTGATTTTCAATGAATTTTGGTAACTGAACAGCTAAATCCATGATGTTAAATGTTAGCTTGGGGCAAAACTTTATAAAAAGCAAACAAATTCTAATGATTTTCAGATAATTACATAATGAGTTGTTACTCAGATTTTAGTGTATTACAAATGTTTCATTACCAAAATTTTTTCAAATTATGATATTTGATTCTATTCATAAAATAGAATGAACCCATGCGATCATACAGATATCACAAAACGGTTTCTAACTTGTACGGTTGCAGAGAAATGGGCTAATTTAACATTCTCAGTATCACCGGAAGTAATTATATTTTGGCAAAAACTGTATTTTTAGCCTTCAAAACAGATATTTTTTTCAAATGAGTCTGATTTGTAATATATTTAAAATTATGATATTTAGTTCGCATCAACTAATAGAATGAACTCATGCGATCATTCAGATACCACAAAATGGTTTCTCACTTGTATGGTTGCAGAGAAATAGACGATTTCCTACAAGTGACTTTTCAAGGTTTGGGGTCTATAAAAGTGGCAGTTCTTATTCGATTTACATAAAATTTTCACCATGTGATTATTATTTCTGATTTTAAGAAACTAATTTAATATTTTCATTATCGCTGGGAGTACTGTGATATGGTCAGGATCACTTACATGTAACACATGTATAAAATGGATTGGTTCCTGTGGTAATTATCACATATCGTAACTTCCTGAATTAAATTTGATTGTATGAAAAATCGCTTTTTGTTTAGCTTGTTCACTATCCATCGCTTGCAAATTGTGTTTGTTAATGTGTTGGAAAGATTTCTAAAAAAAAAACTCAGACCCATTTGTGGGCTATGATCTAGTATCTTAATGTTATTTATTACCCGTCGGCGTCAGTGATTATGTACATGTCGTGTATCCCTTAGTACGTTTTTCACATTTGGCCAGAATGGGGAAAAGAATGAAAGAAGGGATATTATATTTGTTTCATGTATTAATCAATGCAGACTTTTGAAGGGTCAGATTAACGTGTTTGACTTTATTCAAATGGTGAGCGTAGTTTGTTGATGCTGAGTCCACAATATTATGGACACGGTGCGCTTTGGTCTTGTGCATCGATCTCCCAAGCAGAGTTGTCTTCGCTTGCAGTTCACACCTTGTCTCAAATGTCATTTTTTTTGTTACCAATAGTTTTATCTGTCGGCACCGGAAATGACATAAGTTTACCAAAAACTACCAAAATCTACAATTTTGACAGTTAGGTACCATTTTTCAAGAGAAAATATTATTTTTTTTAAAACTTGATATAACAAAAAGAGTGTGCCCTTTAAAGGCGCAAAAAAGTGTGAGCTCAGTTTTTTTAATTTCGATTTCATTTTCGAGCAAATTCGATTAAGAGTTGAAAATAGATGTAAAATTGACCTTTTACAACCCATTCAGGCTTTTCAGACTTTAAAATATTTCTACGTAACTTTTATAAACTTTTAGCTTTGATCCATACGCAGAAAATGTATGTTAAAATTAGTTTCTAATATAAGCAGTTGCCGAGAAATGGGCAGTTTTGCATAAGTCACTGTTTTCGTAATTTTGTCTGTAAAATAGTCAATTATTAATGGATATTCACAAAAGTGACACCATTTGATTCAAAAAGCAAGTGTGCGTCATATCATGTTGATTACTATATAAAATTGACACCGGAATTGACGTCATTTAGTCAAAAACTACATTTTTAACTTTTAAAATCGATATTTTTTTCAACCAAGAATTATGTCATATGTAATAATAAAATTAACTTTTGGTTTAAATTCACATATTGACAAAACTCATATGCTCATACAGATATCATAAAATTGTTTATAACTTGTTCGGTTGCCGAGATATAGGCGGTTTTCTACAAGTCACTTTTAAAGATTTTTGGCCCGTAAATGTGTCAATTATTATTCGATTTTCATAAAAGTTTCATCATTTGATGCCTAATGTCATAGATGATATTATAAACTTAATTTAACATTTTAGTAACACCGGAAGTAAAACAGATATTTTATTCAAATGAGTCTGTTTTGAAATCTTTTTCAAATTATGATATTTGATGCCAATCAACAAATAGAATGAACCCATACGATCATACAGATACCACAAAACGGTTTCTAACTTGTACGGTTGCAGAGAAATAGCCGATTTTCTACAAGTCACTTTTCAAGTATTTTGGTCAATAAAAGTGGCAATTATTTTTCGATTTACATAAAATTTTCACTATATGATAGCTTATGCCATTTCTGATTTCATGAAACTAATTGAACATTTTCATTATCACCGGAGGTACTGTAATTTTATCAGACTCAATTACATGTTACAAATGTATAAAATGAATTGATATTGCTGGATTTTTGTTGATTCTGTTTCCCTTTTATTTGATGTGTGCAATGTTTATGTGGAAATCTGTTTATCGGTGTCATTGGTTCAAGGGCAACATGGGAGCGAAAGTGACATGAGTTTAAAGTTAACGTGGCACCAGTGAAACCCGTCATTCCTGCATGCAGGTCTAGTTGTTTCTGTTAAGATTATTATTAAGCTTTCATTGTTTTTGTTAAAGTTGTTAAGCTTTCATATGAAAGCTTATTGTTTCTTTTCAGATTATTATTTTTTTTTGTGTGTGTGTGTTTCCTGCAAATCGTATTTCTCAGAATCTACCCCCCCCCCCAAAAATAAAATGTATTTTCAGAACGTTTTATTTAAGCATTCGAAATCACCAAATTTTACGAACGAAAAAACTAACAATGCATAGTCGTAACTTTGTTGATTTTTTGACTGATTTTACTAATTCTTTTTTCTTTGAATACCTTGAAAAAAATCATTTTCATCTGCAGTTTCGGATTTTCGAATTTCGAAAATTCGTTACTGTGATTTCGATCCGGAACTCGACAACTTCTTTAATAATACCAAGATTTTCATGAAATTTAGTAGGCTATGTAAGTAGATCTTACTAATCCGACTTGAAAAATGACTTTAAAAATTTTCTAACTTATCTCCCCTTGGAGAAAGTAAGGATCAAAGTTTTAAAAAAAATCGTAGAATTTTTTACTTTATAAATTTTCTAACTTATCTCCCCTTGGAGAAATTAAGGATCAAAGTTTTAAAAAAAATCGTTGAATTTTTTTCTCTGTACTAGCTACGAGACTACTGATTCGTACACTAAAATTGGAGTTTGTAGCTCAATCCGGAAGTGCCACCATCTTGAAATGTGAAAAATCTACAGGGCTTTTTTGATATTTGACTTACAGACACAGGAGTTGTATTTTCTGAATCCTTGAAGGAATGCCTAAAAATCGTTCAGAGCCGAATTTTGATTTAGGTCAAATATATGATGGTGGTCATTTTGAAGTGAATATGAAAAATAGTGAAAAATCAACATTTACGGGCTTGTAAACAAACACAATAGGCCATAATATGTTCAATGCGTCTTCTATTTCTAAAATTAATACATTTCAGGATAGCTGGGATACGAATCGAATTTTTGGTATTTGACTTTATCAAAAATTCAAATATTGCCTTTGACGTTTCGTGCCGACAAAGTTGTGAAAGATTAAGTGATAATGATGAAACTTGGTGTATAGTTTCATTAAATCACTACCTTGACTAAGTTCGACCATGAACATTTTCTGCTCAGGATAAGCAATTTGATTGGTCAAGAATTTGAAACAAAATAACCCTCCTTCTAATTTGGGCAGAATGTTCAATCTTGGTGAAGGCGTTCATTAGGTCAATGCCGTGATGTAGTGCGAAGATGAGCATTGTCTGCTTACAATGCTTAGACTTGGCAGCGATAAGCAATTTGACTGATCACATTGGAACATAACAACTCTGTTTTTAATTAAGGTAGAATTTGAACCGGTTGAATTGTTTATCGTTATAACTCGGTGAGTTTTTGGCCGATTTCAATAATTCTTTTTCCTTTTTAAGATTCTTTATATAACTCATGAGATGCGACAGAAACTGAACGTGAAGATGAAAGCTTTACTATCTGCTTAGCAGATCTAGTTATTAAGCTTTCATATTTCATATGAAAGCTTATTGTTTCTGTGAAAGTTATTATTAAGCTTTCATATTTCGTATGAAAGCTTATTGTTTCTGTTAAAGTTGTTTCCCTGGTACAAACTGGGTGATTTGATGATATATTAGGACTAAAAACATATTCAAACTAATTTATTTATCATAATTTTGCTTCAAATCCTTCTCAAAACACTGTGATTGCCAAGTATGTCCCGCTATGAAAATCGATCAAAAGAGGCCATGTTTGCGTCAGGGGATTACCCTTCTCCGTCCCTATGGCAACCACGGGCGGAGACGGGTGAGAATTCATTGCATACACAAGACGTTGTTGTCTGTAATCGCTGACTGTTTATTACAAATATCGAATCCTAATTAAATTCTCGGATTATCCACTGCCCGTGGCTTTTTCCGTGATTTTTATCGCAGAAAGTGTTGTAGGTCTTACTCTTTATAGAGTTTATCAACATGTACACAAATGAGCTAATGACAAAATAATATGGTCATCAGTTACAAAAGGTTTGACCCCCCAAATTTGTAGCAGGAGTCTGTACGAGTAAAAATCAATTGGTCAGATCGGGCACTGCTGGGGCGTTTAGCCGCAGCAGCACCTTAAAGTAGCGCCCAGGGTCCTAAAATTAGGTCATAAGTTACATGGCTGAAACTTTCTAGGGACAATGGTATCCATAGTCAGAGTAAATATTTCATAAATCTAACCAAATTTCTGGGGCTTTCCCCAAGTCAGACCACGCCCAATATCGCCTCACGGGACCAATAATATGGTCATAAGTTACATGGCTGAATTTTACCAGAAACAAAGATCCACACTTGGTAATTATAATTTTCAAAAATCTAACCAAAAGTTTGGGGGCTTTCCCCAAGTCAGATGGCTCTAAAATATGACCGACCACGCCCTAAAAATGGGGCTTTTTATATGGTCATAAGTTACATGTCTGAAACTTACCAGAAACAAAGATCTACACATGGTAAATACAATTTTCAAAAATCTAACCAAAAGTTTGGGGGCTTTCCCCAAGTCAGATCGCTCTAAAGTATGTCCGACCACGCCTTAAAAATGGGTCTTTTTATATGGTCATAAGTTACATGGCTGAAACTTACCAGAAACACAGATCCACACTTGGTAAATACAATTTTCAAAAATCTAACCAAAAGTTTGGGGGCTTTCCCCAAGTCAGATCGCTCTAAAGTATGGCCGACCACGCCCTAAAAATTAGGCTTTTTATATGGTCATAAGTTACATGGCTGAAACTTACCAGAAACAAAGATCTACACTTGGTAAATACAATTTTCAAAAATCTAACCAAAAGTTTGGGGGCTTTCCCCAAGTCAGATCGCTGTAAAGTATGCCTGACCACACCCAAAAAATGGGACTTATTATATGGTCATCGGTTACATGGCTGAAACTTACCAGAAACAAAGATCCACACTTGGTAATTATAATTTTCAAAAATCTAACCAAAAGTTTGGGGGCTTTCCCCAAGTCAGATCGCTCTAAAGTATGACTGACCACGCCCTAAAAATGGGGCTTTTTATATGGTCTTAAGTTACATGGCTGAAACTTACCAGAAACAAAGATCTACACATGGTAAATACAATTTTCAAAAATCTAACCAAAAGTTTGGGGGCTTTCCCCAAGTCAGATTGCTCTAAAGTATGTCCGACCACGCCTTAAAAATTCGGCTTTTTATATGGTCATAAGTTACATGGCTGAAACTTACCAGAAACACAGATCCACACTTGGTAAATACAATTTTCAAAAATCTAACCAAAAGTTTGGGGGCTTTCCCCAAGTAAGATCGCTCTAAAGTATGGCCGACCACGCCCTAAAAATTAGGCTTTTTATATGGTCATAAGTTACATGGCTGAAACTTACCAGAAACAAAGATCTACACTTGGTAAATACAATTTTCAAAAATCTAACCAAAAGTTTGGGGGCTTTCCCCAAGTCAGATCGCTGTAAAGTATGCCTGACCACACCCAAAAAATGGGACTTTTTATATGGTCATCGGTTACATGGCTGAAACTTACCAAAAACAAAAATCCATACTTGGAAAACATATTTTTCAAAAATCTAATCAAAGTTTTGGGGGCTTTCCCAAAGTCAGATCGTCCAAAAGTCCACCTGACCATGCCCTAACAATGGGACTTTTTATATGCTCATCAGTTACATGGCCGAAACTTTTCAGAAATATTGCTAAAATGAAAAATGGTATCAAGTGCTATAGGAAGAGTATGCATATCATAATCCATTCACGACGCATGTCATGAATATATAGTCAGGACTGGACTGCTGTTAAATTTATGTCTTCTAACGTTCCGTATTCCATCACAACAGGCAAGCCTTGAAATAACTGCTAAGGTTCAGCCTGACATCATGTCAGGCTGAACTGATTTTCGGCCGGACATTTCAGATTTTCAGCCTGACAAATACCATTATTCCATGCAGTGGAAAATTCCCTCATATAATTCATATTTTTAAAATACTTTATATAGAGTTCACAATTTAATGTAGTCACAAAACCATCGTCTTCTTCGTATGTTAACCACACGTCAGCATTGCATTTTGCTACGTCAGGTTTGATCCACTTTTCTACGGTTCTTATTGTATGTAATTTTCGAACTAGTGACGGCGATGGCCCCCGATTAGAAGTGTCATTTTGAGAGACATTAGACACAGTACCAGTTTTAAAATATTCTGGAACGGTCCCACTAGCCGGGATATCCCGTGTCCGCGGGTTGGGGAAAATAAGAAGTTATTTTATTCGACATGTTTTCAAAGCTCGTCTATTTACATTCACATCGATGATCGGAAGTGTCCAACAAAGTGAGATATTTTAATTTTCGTATAAAAAGTCTCTCCCTAATTACACCCATAGTCAACTTGAACATTTTTTTGTAACATTTTAAATATTATTACTTTTATTACTAATATTTTGTATAATTACATGTCATGTTAGGTTTGATTTAGAGCTAATCATATACGAAAGTAACGCAAAGCTAGCTACTACACGGAGGCTCGAATAACCAGCGTAAAAGAGCCGATTCTCAATATTATCCATTATTTTATCTTCACGCGGCCAAGATATATGTATGTAAATAGTGATAATTTTACTATGACTCGGGTCGTTGATATAACCAGCGAAAAAGAGCCTATTCTAAAAAATAATAATATTTTTACTATGACTCGGTTCGTTGATCATAACAAGCGTAAAAAAGCCGATTCTAATAATTATTGATTATTTTATCCGCGTGCGGCCGAGATATAAATAGTAACATTTTCACTATGACTCGGGGTCGTTGATATTTTTGGGCCTGGATTTTGAGCCGATTCTATAAAAAAAATAGTAATATTTTTACTAGGACTCGGGTCGTTGATATAACCAGCGTAAAATAGCCGATTCTAAAAATTATTGATTATTTTATCTGCACGCTGCCGAGATATAAATAGTAACATTTTCTCTATGACTCGGGTCGTTGATATTTTTGTGTCTGGATTTTCGAGTCTCGTAATAATTAGCGATCGACTCGAATTCGCGAATGAAATTACTATTTTTGGCTTACTGTTTTACTCAAAATCGGTCGGACATTTATGTCCGGACGAAAGGCAATTCGGCCTGTCAAAGGGGGTCAATTCGCCCGGACATTGTCCGTGTCCGGCCCGTTATTTCAGGGCTTGACAACAGGCCATTAAACAATGATTCGGAATGTTATTTAACATCTTACAACAAAGTGGAAAGTATTTATTGCATTAATAAGTTGCTTTGGTTTGAATTCGATAGTATTTGCTTTTTCTGGTCTTCGTTAATGAATGACAATCTAATGGATTTTAAAAAAAATGTAAGTCAATGATGAATTATGAAATCTATTTATAGTTTTAATATATACTATTCAAAAAAAGTAGGGGATATTTGATTTTTAAGTGTTATTAAAGTCACCTAATGAAACTGACGAAGAAACAAATGACAAAATGAAATGAAGTTCACATTCATCGATTTATTCCAAATGATCGTTAGACTAAGTAAGGCACAGACTGACCATTATAAGGGTAAAATGATACCCGGGGTCAAACAGCAAAGTTACCACAGCATCACAACAAAGTCAGTAACGGGTAAATCCTCCTCTGTTTGCCAAACAAGCATTGATCCGACGTGGCATACTCCTAATGAGACGTCTAAGGTCATCTTGGTCCAGATTGTCCCATTCCTGTTGCAAGGCAGCAGCAAGTTCTTGGACATTGGCAGGACGTTGTTGACGTTGACGTAACCTCTGTCCAAGCATGTCCCAGACATGCTCGATGGGGGAGAGGTCGGGACTCAGTGCTGGCCAAGGTAATGTGGTGATGTTCTGTTGTTGGAGGTAACCTGTAACGATCCTGGCCCTGTGACATCTTGCGTTGTCATCCTGGAAGATGAAACGGCGGCCATGATGTCGTGCGAACGGCACAACATGGACTGCCAAGATGTTGTCCCGGTAGTACTGGCCTGTAACACGCCCTGCAACAACATGTAAAGCCGTTCTTCCAGCAACAGTGATGCCTCCCCACACCATAACAGAACCACCCCCAAATCGATCATGTCTGATGACGTTAACGTCTTGGAAGCGCTCGTTTCGACGACGCCACACCCTCCTACGTCTGTCCAAAAAATCAACAGTGAACCTTGACTCATCTGAAAACATCACATTGCTCCAGCGTCGATTATCCCAGTGTTGACGATCCCTACACCAACGACGTCTTGCCTGAATGTGATGATCTCTCAAACAAGGGATCACGCGAGGACGTCGGGCGCGAAGGTGACCCCTATGCAGTCGATTCCGAATCGTTTGGCCACTCACTCTCACACCAGTGTCTGTTTGAAGACGAGCGATTTGCTGTGATGACACGATTTCTCAAGGCCAAGGATAAATCGATCCTGGGCTTGAGTTGTCGCCCTTGGTCGACCTGAGTGTGGTCTGTCCTGTACAGATTGTGTATCACGGTATCTGGACCATAGCCTGCTTATGACAGACTGAGAAACATTCATCGTCCGCGCCACAACCGCCTGTGTTGTGCCGATCTGTAGCATGCCAAGGGCACGTAACCTTTCATTTTGGGTAAGCCGACGCATATCAAAATTTGTTTTCTGGTCACTAAAACAATTAAACTGATGTTTCCACCCTGGAATTCAATGCCACAATGACTGTAACATTCAAAGTCAGAGTCGTGCAAATATCCCCTACTTTTTTTGAATAGTATATATAACTTAACAGTTAATCTCTCTCACTTTCATCATCACTACAAGAAATGTTTGATTCGTCATCGGAGTCCTCGCTTTCTTGGTCACTATCTTCATCTCTGCAAATACTCTCAACTGACACAGGAGCAACATCACCATCAAACCACTTTAACTCGTACATCCCATCATCATTTAAAACCCATCCACTATTCTCTAGGTGGAAATTAGGGGTATTATTCTTTGACGCATTTATCCAGACACTACAAATATAATTCGCTCTCTCGATTTTCCAAGTTAATACCTGTGAGCATGGCGGCAAAGAACTTGCTTCTATGCCTTTAATACCAGAAATACATCCATCTCTATTTTTCGGTTTGTATTTCTTTAAAAATATTTCTAGGCAAAGATCGTCAACTGAGTACATTTTAGGCATCCCATAGATATTACAAACAAATCTTTCAATGTCTGTATTTACTCCAGCAGGAATGGATTCACTTTTCCCAAGAGAAAACAAGGCTTTCTGGACATCAACCGCTTTTCCTTATAATTTTAAAGGTCGGCCTTTCCTTTTCCTACTAACTGATGCACTGATGTAGTATAATCACATCCAGTGAGTGTATGGTGTGCTGGTATAGACTTGGATAAGGTTGTGCCAAGATTCTTGGGTAATTCATTCACATTTATATATCGAAGTGTGTTTTTGCTATAAAGTCCTACTTCCAGCCAAACATTTATCCCCGGAACAATAATATGCAAATTACCCAATAGGATTATCAGCTGTTCGGATGACAACATTACTAAGAGCTAAAAGGGAATTGAGGTGGAATATCATTCTTAAATCAGCCTCCTCGTGTTGACTTTCAAGCGCAGTTTCTTCTCTTTTTAAAACTTTTCCATTGGAGGCACGGTAGCTTTCAAGTCACAAAGCCTTTGTAAAATGCATCTTCATACTTCACCAAAGGTACTTTGGAGAGTCTTCATAAAATGTAGAAAAAACAGGCCAACTATGATAGTCTATTTCGGAAGGTGCTTTTGAAGCAATGTGGTTTTGAAGCGCTTTAATTGGTGTAACTTTGGGAGTCTTCGGTATGAATAGTTTTAATAGCCGGTTTGGGCACTAAAATAGCCACAGGGCTCTGTAATGATATATTACATTATCTGATCAGATAAAATGCCCCTGAGAAATACTATGTTCAAAAATGCAAAAAATTTAAACTACTGTATCGAAAATTAAATTTCAATAACTACATACATATTATACATCGTTAGAATCGTAATTAGGTCATACTTGATTTTCAGCATGCCATATTTTGCTGAATGATCATTATATTATCCGTATGAATTGGGTATCATACGATAGTCCAATCCTCGTGCCACCCTATGGTACCGTAATTTGATTAATCCGTTGATATCGGACAGAGACATCACATTTTCCCCGCAAACATCCATTTTTTGCATTTTTTTCAAAATATTGCACATTATTTCGACCACTTCCGGTTTAAAGATCCGTGTCGAAATTGCTTTATCAGTTGGTATTGGACTATAACTTCATGTTCCATAAGTTTCAGAAACATCACTTTGGCTGTAAAACGACACCACAGCTCACAAAATGGGAAGAAAATTCGAAAAAAATCGAAAAATAAAGGGCGATATCTCTGAATGAAACTTTTATTACTGGAATTGGATTGACGTCAGGTATCCAAAAATCTAGGTCAAATTTCCAAATTTTGAAAAATAACAAAAATTGTCTCGTAGGCGACGTGTTTTGAATTTTGGAACGATAGAAGTCAGCGATGAAGTTTCGAAATCGCAAAATGTGAGATTGCTATTGTTTTGGAAAAGTCTCAGGCTTTCCAAAAAAGTGATTTGTTTGAATATAGGTAGCAGGGTATATGGTAAGAAAAAAAAATTGATTAACAGTCATAGGATGTTTTAAAAAAAAGTGCTAATCAATTTGAAAATTGATTAGCATTTCTTCTTGATTGAATGGCAAAAATGTAAATTTTCACGGTATCCTATTGAACAATCTCAAGAGGCCATAATTTCTACCGGTATACAAGTAGGGCTAATGGTGATGTATGTAATGGGGGACTTTAATTCCCTCTAATAATAGTTTTATGTTTATATGCAGCATATCGTGTTCTGAATACAAACAAATATTCATGTTCAAATCCCGTACAATATTCAAATTTAAATCCGTATAGTTATACGAGTAGGCCTACCGACACGTCGGCTGCCTTCTTCAATTTCATGTCAGCAAAATATTCCTCCAAAATTACATGTCTTCATTTACACGACAGAACATGAAAACAAAATATCTGTAAGGAAATTTTGACGTCGAAGCATTGTTTGTCTTTGTTTTAAAACGGTATTTTAAAATTACATAGAAGATTCGACGCCCGTATGCAATGCATGCCACTCGGCAAACCTCGGAAGATCTGCAGAGGTTTGCCGAGTACAATGCATGCATTGTCGCCATGTTGTTGTTATTTGTCCACGTGACTTTTTCCCCGCTAAAATGGACCAAGTGCAATTTGTCGCAAATTAGCTTGTCAAACGAATAAAAATTAAACTGGTGTGTAGAGCTAATAATAGATGGATACATTTTTCGTACAATTAAAGACAACGGAATATTTTTATAGGTGAAAAATAAGTCGAAAATTCGCAACATACAAAAATACAAACTTTGTTTTATACATATCGGGCAATAAATAATTAACCTATAACCCATAAACTGAAATTAAGAAGGTAAAAAACTTAAAAGTGACCCTGGGAAAATTGGCTATTATTCGACAAGGGAACATGCTAGAAGCCTTTTCTTGATATCAATATGATGGTATTGATTCAATCTTACTGCCCATTAGAGTCAGACGTTATAAAGTTAAACGAATAATAAATATAAATCCCTTCAAAAAAATGTTTGTTTTGAAGGCTAAAAATACGTTTTTTTGGAAAAATTACATTACTTCCGGTGATATTGAAAATGTTAACTTAGTTCATAGAAGTCATAAATGGCATAAGGCATCAAATGGTAAAAAAATTATAAAAAGCGAATAATAATTGACACTTTTATAGACCAAAAACCTTGAAAAGTGACTTATAGAAGATCACCTATTTCTCTGTAACCGTACAAGTTAGAAACCATTTTGTGATATCTATATGGTCGTATGGCTTCATTCTATTCGTTGATGGGAATTAAATATCATAATTTTAAAAATATTATAAGGCAGACTCATTTGAATAAAATATTTGTTTTTTTAGGTTAAAAATACAGTTTTTGCCCAAATGACATCATTGGCTTGACCTAGTCAAAATTAGCATTAGGCACCAAATGGAAAAAAAATATTGCAAATCGAATAATAATTCACTCTTTTATAGGCAAAATAACATGAAAAGTGATGCATGCAAAATTGCATAATTCTCGGCAACTGCTCATATTACAAACTGATTTTCGCATACATTCTCTTCGTCTGGATTATTGCTACGAGTTTATGAAAATTACAAATAAATATTTCAAAATATGAAGACGCTGAATGAATTGTAAATAACTGAATTTTACACTTTGTTTTACATTTTATTCGAAATTGCCCGAAAATGAAATTGAAATTAAAAAATCTGAGCTAAGGATTTTGTGCACCTTTGCAGGGTGCATCCTTTTAAGTTATATCAGTTTTGAAAAAAAATAATATTTGCTTTCAAAAAGTGGTACCGAACTGTCAAAATTGTAGTTTTTGTTAATATTACGTCACTTCCGTTGCCGACAGAAAAATTTCACCGTAACAAAAAAATTACAATTGGGACCACGGAGCATATGAACTTTGTTTTATACAAATCAAACAATAAATAATTTTTCTAAGTATGAAAAACTAAATTAGCCGATGGCGGCTAACGCAAATTACTGAGACAATTTTTTTTCTCATTTCTGCTTAAGTAGGATGATATTTTAACCCTGTGTAAAATATCATCAAAAAATATTCATAAATAAAAAAGGTTTTCGTAAAAAAATTATTTTTTTTCAAAATATCGGACATTTTTTCGACTACTTCCGGTTTTACGATAGTTGTCGTGATAGCTTGTACCAGAAGTGTCAGAAACATCCATTGAGTAGTTTTGGAAAAAAAGATAAAATAAAGAGCGTTTCCAAAAATTTAACGATTTTTCAATTTTTTTCAAAGTTTGATGCCATTTTTGGACCACTTATATTATTTCAATGCTTTTCATTTTGGATTCACTATATAGACAACGGATAGGACTTTGAGTAAGAAAAGTTTAAGAAAAATCTGCGGCAGCATTTTCGTGAAAAGGGCGTCTCAGAATGTTAAAAAATTGGAAAAATACTAGATTTTTGGCATACAATAATTTATTTCCTTATCATCAAAATCGTATTATTTAGATACCATATGATGGTCCATTAATAGGGCTATCCAGCGACACTTTAGTTCTTTTGGTCCGCTATTACCTAAGGGAGAAATCAAGTTTGTCGCAAGTGCGACAATGTTTTTAACTTTTTTTTCATTTTTTGAATACTTCCGGTATGGTTATTATTTTCGGAATAGTTTTAATAGCCAGTTTGGGCACTAAAATAGCCACAGGACTCTGTAATGATATATTACATTATCTGATCAGATAAAATGCCCCTGAGAAATCCTATGTTGAAAAGTGCCAAAAATGCAAAAAATTTAAAATATCGAAAATTAAATTTCAATAACTACATACATATTATACATCGTTAGAATCGTAATTAGGTCAGCTATCTGAATATACAACCTTTTTTTGAAAATCTCTTAAAATAAAAAAATAGTAGAGCATTTTCCAAAATTTCACGATTTTTCGACTTTTTCCGATTTTCATTCCGTTATTTCACCTATTCCAGATATGTCAAAGTCGTAATGGAATGTTTCGTACACAAGACTACCGCAAGGTCTCTCGATAGAGAAAGTTTCATAAAAAACTGTTGCACAGTTTTCGAGATACAAGCGTCCGAAATTGCAAAAAATCAGAAAATACTTGATTTTCAGCGTGCCATATTTTGCTGTCTGTTCATAGTATCCGTATCATTGGGGTATCATATGATAGCCCAACAATCGTGCCATCCAACGGTACCTTCATTCGTTTAATCCATTGATATCGGACGGAGAAATAGCGTTTTTCCTAAAAAATCTATTTTTTGAATTTTTTTCAAAATATTGCACATTATTTCGACCACTTCCGGTTTAAGGATTCTTGTCAAAATTGCTTTATAAGTTGGTATTGGACTATAACTTCATGGTCCAGAAGTTTCAGAAACGTCAATTCTGCCATAAAACGAAACCCGAGCTCACAAAATGGGAAGAAAATTCGAAAAATAAAGGGCGATAACTCTGAATGAAACTTATATTACTGGAATCGGATGGACTTTAAGTATCCAAAAATGTAGGTCAGATTTCAAAATTTTGAAAAATAACACAAATTGTCTCGTAAACAACATGTTTTCAATTTTCGAACGATAAAAGTCATAGACGAATGTTCGAAATTGAAAAATGTGAGATAGCCATTGTCTCAGAAAAGATTCAGTGATTCCAAAAATGTAATTTGTTTGAAAATGGATAAAGAATTGACGAAGCTATGTCCGATTTTCAATTTTTAGACAACGTACAAAGTTCGGTCACTTCCGGTATGTGCAGAAATTTCAAAAATATTTGATCAAGTAGCCACCACATGATTTCCCTAGGGCTCAAACTAGGGGCAAATTTAGTTATTGAAATTTAATTTTCGATATTTTAAATTTTTTGCATTTTAGCACTTTTCAGCATAGGATTTCTCAGGGGCATTTTATCTGATCAGATAATGTAATATATCATTACAGATCCCTGTGGCTATTTTAGTGCCCAAACCGGCTATTAAAACTATTCCGACAATAATAACCATACCGGAAGTTTTCAAAAAATGGAAAAAAAAGGGTTAAAAACATTGTCGCACTTGCGAAAAACTTGATTTCTCCCTTAGGTAATAGCGGACCAAAAGAACTAAAGTGTCGTTGTATAGCCCTATTAATGGACCCTCATATGGTATCTAAATAATACGATTTCGATGGTAAGGAAATAAATTATTGTATGCCAAAAATCTAGTATTTTCCGATGTTTTAACAGCCTGAGACGCCCTTTTCTCGAAAACAACGCCGCAGATTTTTCTTATAAACTTTTCTTACTCAAACTTCTATCGGTTGTCTATATAGTGAATCCAAAATGAAAAGCATTGAAATAATATAGGTGGTCCAAAAATGGCATCAAACTTTGAAAAAAATTGAAAAATCGTTAAATTTTTGTAAACGCTCTTTAATTTATCTTTTTTTCCAAAACTACTCAATGGATGTTTCTGACACTTCTGGTACAAAAAGTTAAGTATCCAAAGAACTTCGTAAAGCTATCGCGACAATGATCGTAAAACCAGAAGTAGTCAAAAAAATGTCCGATATTTTGAAAAAAAATTAATTTTTTACGAAAACCTTTTTTATTTATGAATATTTTTTGATGGTATTTTACACAGGGTTAAAATATCATCCTACTTGAGCAGAAATGAGAAAAAAAATTGTCTCGGTAATTTGCGTTAGCCGCCATCGGCTAATTTAGTTTTTCGTACCCAGAAAAATTATTTATTGTTCGATTTGTATAAAACAAAGTTCATATACTCCGTGGTCCCAATTGTATTTTTTTTTGTTACGGTGACATTTTTCTGTCGGCAACGGAAGTGACGTAATATTAACAAAAACTACAATTTTGACAGTTCGGTACCACTTTTTGAAAGCAAATATTATTTTTTTTCAAAACTGATATAACTAAAAGGATGCACCCTGCAAAGGTGCACAAAATCCTTAGCTCAGATTTTTTAATTTCAATTTCATTTTCGGGCAATTTCGAATAAAATGTAAAATAAAGTGTAAAATTCAGTTATTTACAATTCATTCAGCGTCTTCATATTTTGAAATATTTATTTGTAATTTTCATAAACTCGTAGCAATAATCCAGACGAAGAGAATGTATGCGAAAATTAGTTTGTAATATGAGCAGTTGCCGAGAAATATGCAATTTTGCATGCATCACTTTTCACGTTATTTTGCCTATAAAAGAGTGAATTATTATTCGATTTGCAATATTTTTTTTCCATTTGATGCCTAATGCCAATTTGGACTAGGTCAAGCCAATTTTACATTTTCACTGTGACCGGAAATGACGTCATTTGGGCAAAAACTGTATTTTTAACCTAAAAAACAAATATTTTATTCAAATGAGTCTGCCTTATAATATTTTTAAAATTATGATATTTAATTCCCATCATTCGATTTTTATAATTTTTTTACCATTTGATGCCTTATGCCATTTATGACTTCTATGAACTAAGTTAACATTTTCAATATCACCGGAAGTAATGTAATTTTTGCAAAAAACGTATTTTTAGCCTTCAAAACAAACATTTTTTTGAAGGGATTTATATTTATTATTCGTTAAACTTTATAACGTCTGACTCTAATGAGCAGTAAGATTGAATCAATACCATCATATTGATATCAAGAAAAGGCTTCTAGCATGTTCCCTTGTCGAATAATAACCAATTTTCCCAGGGTCACTTTTAAGTTTTTTACCTTCTTAATTTCAGTTTATGGGTTATAGGTTAATTATTTATTGCCCGATATGTATATATATGTATTTTGTATGTTGCGAATTTTCGACTTATTTTTCACCTATAAAAATTTCTTTCGGCTCCGGATGTGACGTAATTTTGCCATAATTTACAATTTTGACCGGTCTTTTCGCCAGCAAATATTACTTTTACATATGATAGAGGGTGTCACTGAAGCAAAACAACTAAAGTATAGTTTGGTAGCTCAATGGATCGGCTATGGTATAATAAACTTCCTGTATGATTCCTGAAAGCCGGTTCAGTGTTGCTTGCAGGTCTAGTTATTATTATTATTCCAATTCCACTTTGAGTAGACCTCAGCAACTGCTTGTCGTATCGTTACAATTTCTTCGGTTTTACTTGGAAAGTGGGTGTGACTTAGAGGATGAAGCTATTTTGAACGTTCTGCGACAATGCGAAATGCCCGAAATCACCGAAGCTATCGTTTTTTTAAAATATTGCAGTAATTTTAACAATAATGATTAGATTTTAACTTTCGATACATTTTGGCATAAATAATTTTGATTTTTGATTTTCGGCAAATCTTCGAAAATATTAGGCACCAAATTTCGAAAATTTAAATTTTTACAAAAACCTTTTTATTTATGAATATTTTTTAGTCGTGTTTTACACAGAATTAATTAGTCATCTGACTTGAGCAAAAATTTGAGTAATTTTCCTTGGCCGCCATTGGCTAATTCAGTTTTTCAGCCCTAGATTAATTATTTATTGTTCGATTTGTATAAAACCAAGTTCATATGCTCCGTTGTCTCAATTGTCATTTTTTTTGTTGCCAATAGTGTTATCTGTCAGCAACGGAAGTGGCGTAAATTTAACAAAAACTACAATTTTGACAGGTATCATTTTTCAAAAAGAAAATATTATTTTTTAAAAAAACTGGTATAACTAAAAGAGTGTGCCTTTTAAAGGCGCAAAAAAGTTTGAGCTCAGTTTTTGTAATTTCGATTTCATTTTCAAGCACATTGGATTAAGAGGTGAAAAAAGGTGTAAAATTGACCTATTTACAACCCATTCAGGCTTTTCAGATTTTAAAATGTTTCTACTTAACTTTTATAAACTTGTAGCTATAATCCATACAAATAGAGAATGTATGTGAAAATTAGTTTGTCATATAAGCAGTTGCCGAGAAATGGGCAGTTTTGCATAAGTCACTGTTTTGATAATTTTGCCTGCAAAATAGTCAATTATTAATGGATACTCACAAAAGTGGCACCATTTGATTCCAAAAGCAAGTATGCGTCATATCAAGTTGATTACAATTTAAAACTGACACCGGAAGTGATGCCATTTGGTGAAAAACTGCATTTTTAACTTTTAAAATCAATATTTTTTTCAATCAAGAAATATTTAATATGTAATAATAAAATTAGCTTTTGTTTTGAATTCACACATTAACAAAACTCATACGGTCATATAGACATCATAAAATTGTTTCTAACTTGTTCGGTTGCCGAGATATAGGCGGTTTTCTAAAAGTCACTTTTGAAGGTTTTTGGTCCATAATAGTGTCAATTATTATTAATCGATTTTCATAAAATTGTCACCCTTTGAGGCCTAATGTCATAGTTGATGTTATAAAACTAATTTATGGTTTTTAGTATAACCGGAAGTAATGTCGTTTTTGCAAAAACTGTATTTTTAGCCTTCAAAACAGATATTTTATTCAAATGAGTCTGATTTGTAATGTTTTTAAAATTATGATATTTGATGCCAATCAAGAAATAGAATGGACCCATTGTACGGTTGCAGAGAAATAGCCGATTTTCTACAAGTCACTTTTCAAGGTTTTTGGTCTATAAAAGTGGCATATAATATTATTTGATTTGCATAAAATTTTCACCATTTCTCATTTCATAAAAGTAATTGAACATTTTCATTATCACCGGGAGTACTGTACACTTACATGTAACAAATGTATAAAATGAATTGATATTGCCGGATTTGGTTGATTCTGCTTCCATTTTATTCGATGTGTGCAATGTTTATCGGTTCCTTTTGTACTGGAAGTGAAATGAGTTCAAGGGTAAAGTGGCACCGAAAGTGACATAAGTTGAAAGGTATGGTGGCAACAGTGAAACCCGTCATTCCTGCTACGCAGGTCTAGATTTACTTTGTTTTTAGTCGACAATAAATTGTCAGTTGCTACTTCATGCAAAGCTTAGCCTACGAAACGGCTGAAATTTCCCACTACCGCAGCTAATTACCACGCTATAAATAGGTTGTCATATTTTTAAAAAAACGAATATTTTTAGAAAATACTACGATACTTAATTTCTGAAAGCAAGAATAAAATGATCTATAAATAGATTACTGTCACTGTTAGGCCAAGAATATCGCAGCCAATCAAATGCTTGAATGGAAGATAGTCCGGATCATTTAGTATTTGTAAAACTGTTTGAACTTAGAATACAAGATTTGAAAACCGCATCTACTTATTTCCGCTGCACGCGATATTTGTGTTAAAAAGCATTGAAATGTTCTTATCCAAAATGTTGTTTTGTTCATTTCAATAAATCTATATTATAAAAAAAGAAAAGTTTAAAGTGTATGAATAAAGCCATTCTTACCCACAATTCTCACTCACACTGTAGTCAGCTTTAATGCATTCATATTTAATTTATTCAATAGCAAAGTGACATTATTATTTAATATTGCAATATTTAACTATATCGTTGAAAAAAATGCCAATATCGATAGTCACTCCTAAGAAGTTCAAGAAGATCATCAATGTGCACTTGGAATTTTCGGGCAAATGTACTCTATCGCACACAGAGACCGTCTGTGTGCTACCCTTATCTAGTTTAGCCCACCAGCCAAAGTGGTTTACTTGGTGCCATATATGAGAGTTGGGCCAGTGGTGAGGACCAGTGTCAGTAGTCCATCCAATGGATGTGGCTGACTGCTGAAACAAAGTACTGCCTTTAACACTACACTCCATACACCCTTCATCTTGGTACTCCATCAAGGCACTGACCTAATAAATACATTCACCAAGTTTGAACAATTTAACTCAATTAGAAGGAGAGTTATTGTGTTCCAAAGTCTAGGCCAATCAAATTGCTTATCGCTCATTATCTAACTTTGTCAATGTATTGATGTAATGAAATTATAGACCAAGTTTCATCACTCTGACTTAATTAGAACAAAAGTTACCGTGTCCCAAAGCATCAACCAATCAAATTGCTTATCTCTGCTTACCCTAAGCAGAAAATGCTCACCTTCTAACTCCATCAAGTCATTGACCTAATAAACACCTACACCAAGTTTGAACTTTTTAGCTCAATTAGAAAGAGCCCGCGGACGGACGGAAGGGGATGGACAGACAGACAGACCCATTTTAATAGTCCCCTGCTTTCTTCGAAAGGCGGGGGGACAAAAACATTACAAATCAGACTCATTTGAATAAAATATCTGTTTTGCAGGCTGAAAATACAGTTTTTGCGAAAATGACATTACTTCCGGCTGAATAACTTTGTCTATGACATTCATGAAAATTGAATAATATTTGACATTTTAGGGACCAAAAACCTTCAAGAGTGACCTATAGAAAACCGTCTATTTCTTCACAACCAAACCACAGACGTGTCAACCCCCAGGTATGAAAAAACAGGAGACCAGCAATGAAAAAACAGGAGAACCCAGGAGATTTTGTTTTCAGCAAAATAACTTCATTTTTATTGGTCATTAATGCTAAAAGTCTTTAGCAATTCATACTCTGTGTACTCGTTTTTGCTGCGTTTTAAAACTGTTGAAAAAAATGATTGAATGGGAGAAGAACAAAAACAAGGGGAAGAGGACGAGGAGACAGAGAGAGAGAAATGGGGTTTAACGTCCACTCGACACAAACTAGGCCATTTCGGGACTAACAAGGAGACAGCTGCAGAAGAAGGAATGAGGGGAGAATGATGGATAATTTGTATGCCTGATAACGACCAGTGAATTCTTGTTGAAATGTCGTGCGTATATAATATAGTGATTCAAAGTAATTGTTTTCCATAGAACTGTGTTGTGTTATATGGATGAATAAATTTTGTAATTAAAGATTTAGCTTTTGTTGTTAATGTATGTAGTTTTTGCTGCATGCAAGATATCCTTTTCTACTGTCTAGAGAAAGTCTTGACTATTTCTGCTGGAGAGACTTTAAGAAGGGGCAATAAGGAGAAAAATGGCATTTTTCACCGAACGTAATTTTCTGACTCATGAAATGTCATCTATGTAAAGGTGTGTGTTGCTTTCTATTAATCCAATTGGACTGTCATTTGGAGAGTTACCTCTGCAGGTACTGTTGGAGAGCATATATAAATTTCAAGGAGGTTGGGTGAATAGAAGGGACCAAAGCGGCGGTGTTCAGTTTGCTATCTTGGACAATTTCATTTTTTTCGCACTATGCTCATGTACAAGCCCTGCTATTTTTGGAAATATTGGAGTAATGAAGCTGTAATTTTCAGGGAATCATCCAAGATATATCCGGGGGTGGCTGTGCAAATTTCAGCTTGATAGCTCAATTAGAACTGTATATTTTAGGCTGTCATAAGCTTAAAATGACATTTTTCAATGGAAAGCTGCACAAAATGCGTTTTTTGGCTCAAGTGAATGTGCTGTTATTTAATTTTGGCTGAACTTATTAACCTGACATTTGCACAGCACATTGGTCAGGATGGTGGTGTTAAAATTTCAGCCTGTTTTGTCAAAAATTAAGAGTTTGAGGGCTGGCTCAGTTCGGGTATTTCGGTCGTTTGTAAAAAAATTTTTTTCGCACAATCCTCATGTATAACCCCTGTGTTTTTGGGAAATATTGGAGCAAGTGTGCTGAAATTTTCAGAGAATCATGCTACATGTATTCTGGAATGGCTGTGCACATTTCAGCTTGATAGCTCAATTAGAATTGTATATTTTAGGCTGTCATAAGCATAAAATGACAATTTTTAATGGAAAGCTGAACAAAATGCGGTTTTTGGCTCAAGTGAATGTGCTGTCATTTAATTTTGGCTGAACCTATTAACCTGAAACTTGCACAGCACTTTGGTAATATATTCCGGATGGTGGTGTTAGAGTTTCAGCCTGTTTTGAGGGCTGGCTCAGTTCGTGGTATTTTGGTCGTTTTGACAATTAATTAGTCCCTTTCATCTTGTTTTTGTATATCTTAACCCCATTTTGTCATAGACCTTTGATTATGTATGGTTTCAATCTTGTTGTTTTTTCAGCCTGTTTTGTCAAAAATTAAGAGTTTGAGGGCTGGCTCAGTTCGGGTATTTCGGTCGTTTGTAAAAAAAAAATTTTCGCACTATCCTCATGTATAACCCCTGTGTTTTGGGAAATATTGAAGCAGGTGTGCTGAAATTTTCAGAGAATCATTCTACATGTATTCTGGGGTGGCTGTACAAATATCAGCTTGATAGCTCAATTAGAACTGTATATTTTAGGCTGTCATAAGCATAAAATGACAATTTTTATACGCCCACATTTTCATGTGGGACGTATATTGTCGTCGCCCCTGTTTGTCCGTTCGTCCGTCCACAATTGTTTGTGAACAGTCTACAGGTCACAATTTTTATCCGATTTCAATGGAACTTAAAATATAGGTTTATCACCCTAAGATCTCGGTTCCTTCGATATTGGCATGTATCGGACTGTAGCTTCATGGGTTATGGCCCCTGATTGTCCGAGAAATCATGTTTTTAGCTTGTGAACAGTGTAGAGGTCACAATTTTGAACCGATTTAGATGAAACTTGAAATGCATGTTTATAACCCAAAGATCTTGGTTCCTTTCGATAACTGCGCCCATCGGATGGTAACTTCCTGAATTATGGCCCCTGATTGTCCAAAAAATCGCCTTTTTAGCTTGTGTCCCCCTGGAGGTCAAAATTGTTATCCGATTTAAAAAGCCGTTTGATTATATCACCGTTACATGATTATAGAGGTTGAGTTCAAATTTCGTGAAAATCTGACCAAAATTGACAGACAAAATGGCCGTCGTTTGTACGCAAATAGTGTGAAAATATGTTATATCAAGGTTGTGGACCCAATAGAGGTCACAATTTTGAACCGATTTTGATGAAACTTGAGATGTATGTTTATAACCCAAAGATCTTGGTTCCTTTCGATATTGCGCACTTCGGATCGTAACTTCCTGAAGTATGTCCCCTGATTGTCAGAAAAATCGCTTTTTTTAGCTTGTGGTCCCTCTGAAGGTCAAAATTATTATCTGATTCAAAAAAACGTTTGATTATATCACCGTTACATGGTAATGATGAATGAGTATGAATTTCGTGAAAATCGGACAACCAAAATTGGCGGACAAAATGGTTGCCGTTTGTACACGAATAGTGTGAAAATATGTTATATCATATCAAGGTTGTGGACCCTACAGAGGTCACAATTTTGAACCAATTTTGTTGAAACTTAAAATACATGTTTATAACCTAAAGATCTTGGTTCCATTGCATATTTGCACAATTTTAATCTGATTTTGTTGAAATTTGAAATGTAAGTTTATAACCCAAAGATCGGGCACATTGGACCATAACTTCCTGAAATATGGCCCCTGATTGTACGAAAAATCATGATTTTTACCTTGTGGACCCTATGGAGGTCACAATTTTATTCCAAATTAAAAAAACGTTTGACTATATCCCTGTTACACATTAAATGATGGTTGAGTGTGAATTTCTTAAAAATCGATAATTGAACAGCTAAATCCATAATATTAAATGTTTCGTATACTTAACGTTAGCATGGGGCAGAACTTTATAAAAACCAAACAAATTCTAATGATTTTCTGATAATTACTTAATATGCGACAACTCTTGTTGACTGCCCGGACGATTTAGATGCTGTGTGGGCGTATGTTTCATTGCCTAGCAACCTATTTTTAATGGAAAGCTGAACAAAATGCGGTTTTTGGCTCAAGTGAATTTGCTGTCATTTAATTTTGGCTGAACCTATTAACCTGACATTTGCACAGCACATTGGTAATACTTTCCGTATGGTGGTGGTAAAATATAAGCCTGTTTTGTCAAAAATTAAGAGTTTGAGGGCTGGCTCAGTTCGGGGTATATCCGATTTTAAAAAACGTTTGATTATATCACCGTTTCACTGTAATGAATTTTGAGGTTGAATTTCGGACCAAAACTGCCGGACAAAATTGGCTGCCGCTAATACGCGAATAGTGTAAAAATATGATATATCAAAAAGTCACTATAGAAGAAACATTTCCAGTTACATGTGACGCCCAAACGCACCAATAGCTACCGCATGGAATGCAGGTGATGCTTGGGATCATCATGGGGGTCCAACCCAAGATTTGCACGACTCTGACTTTGAATGTTACAGTCATTGTGGCATTGAATTCCAGGGTGGAAACATCAGTTTAATTGTTTTAGTGACCAGAAAACAAATTTTGATATGCGTCGGCTTACCCAAAATGAAAGGTTACGTGTCCTTGGCATGCTACAGATCGGCACAACACAGGCGGTTGTGGCGCGGACGATGAATGTTTCTCAGTCTGTCATAAGCAGGCTATGGTCCAGATACCGTGATACACAATTTGTACAGGACAGACCACGCTCAGGTCGACCAAGGGCGACAACTCAAGCCCAGGATCGATTTATCCGTACCTTGGCCTTGAGAAATCGTGTCATCACAGCAAATCAGATCAGCGCTCGTCTTCAAACAGACACTGGTGTGAGATTGAGTGGCCAGACGATTCGGAATCGACTGCATAGGGGTCACCTTCGCGCCCGACGTCGTCACGTGATCCCTTGTTTGAGAGATCATCACATTCAGGCAAGACGTCGTTGGTGTAGTGATCGTCAACACTGGGATAATCGACGCTGGAGCAATGTGATGTTTTCAGATGAGTCAAGGTTCACTGTTGATTTTTTGGACAGACGTAGGAGGGTGTGGCGTCGTCGAAACGAGTGCTTCCAAGACGTTAACGTCATCAGACATGATCGATTTGGGGGTGGTTCTGTTATGGTGTGGGGAGGCATCACTGTTGCTGGAAGAACGGCTTTACATGTTGTTGCAGGGCGTGTTACAGGCCTGTACTACCGGGACAACGTCTTGGCAGTCCATGTTGTGCTGTTCGCACGACGTCATGGCTGCCGTTTCATCTTCCAGGATGACAACGCAAGATGTCACAGGGCCAGGATCGTTACAGGTTACCTCCAACAACAGAACATCACCACATTACCTTGGCCAGCACTGAGTCCCGACCTCTTCCCCATCGAGCATGTCTGGGACATGCTTGGACAGAGGTTACGTCAACGTCAACAACGTCCTGCCAATGTCCAAGAACTTGCTGCTGTGTTGCAACAGGAATGGGACAATCTGGACCAAAATGACCTTAGACGTCTCATTATGAGTATGCCACGTCGGATCAATGCTTGTTTGGCAAACAGAGGAGGATTTATCCGTTACTGACTTTGTTGTGATGCTGTGGTAACTTTGCTGTTTGACCCCGGGTATCATTTTACCCTTATAATGGTCAGTCTGTGCCTTACTTAGTCTAATGATCATTTGGAATAAATCGATGAATGTGAACTTCATTTCATTTTGTCATTTGTTTCTTCGTCAGTTTCATTAGGTGACTTTAATAACACTTAAAAATCAAATATCCCCTACTTTTTTTGAATAGTATATAAGAAAAGGCCTCATATAGTCTGTAAAACATGTTATATTTTTATGACTGAATCAATGCAATTTACGTACCAGACAATGTACATGGTGGCGCTGACAATAACTGTATAAAATCTTAAAGCCGTAAGACGACAGGAAACCTGGGTCCTCGGGAGGGTTTGAAAAAACATAGTCCTCACATAATGAGCAATGCAAGTATGGGTGTGTGTGTGTGTCCGTGGGTCGCCTACAGGGCGCAATTCTTGCTGGATTTTCTTTAAACTTTGTATACTTATTCCTTATACCCTAAGGATGATCCGTATTGTTTTTGGTGCATGCCCGACCCCACGGGGCAGAGCCACGCCCATTTCTTGTATTTGTTTGTTTGTCGTCTACAGGCCACATTTCTTAATGTGTCATTTTGAAACTTTGCATACTAATTCTTTGTATCCTAAGGAACATCCCTATCGTTTGTGGTGCATTCCCAACTCCCAGGGGGCAGAGCCACGCCCATTTTCTTTTAGTGTGTCTGTGTGTCGCCTACAGGCCACAATTCAAAATCGATCATCTTGAAACTTTAAATACTTATTCTTTACACCCTAAGGATGATCCCTGTTGTTTTGGGAGCATGCAGATTGCCCGACCCCTGGGACGGGGCCTCGCCCATTTCTTGTATTTGATTGTTTGTCGTCTGCAGACTGCATTCCTTAACGTATCATCTTGAAACTTTGCAAACTTATTCTTTCTACCCTAAGGAACATCCCTATCATTTGGGGTGCATGCCTACCCCCCCCACTCCCGGAGACAATGCCACGCCCATTTTCTTTTTCGTGTGTCTGTGTGTCACCTCCAGGCCACAATTCTTAATTGATCGTCTTGAAAACTTTTTTATACTTATTCCTTATACCCTAAGACTGACCTCTAATATTTTTGGTGCATGCCCGATCCCCTGGGACAGAGCCACGTCCAATGTTTGTGTCTTGTGTTTCGTCTACATGATGCAATTCTTAACAGATCCTTTTAAAACTTTTCCGTCGGTCGGTCGGTCCGTCCATCGTCCACAATTTCTTGTGAACGCACTAGAGGCCAGGGTTAATATCCGATTGACTTTAAATTTATACACAGTGTTTAAGGTCATGAGACGAAGAAGCCTATTGATTTTCAGCAATATCCAATAATTACTGCCAGAGTTATGACCCTTGATCATTTTGAAAAATCTTGTGAACGCTCTAGAGGCTAAAGTTAATATCCGATTGACCTTAAATTTATACACAGTGTTTAAGGTCATGAGACGAAGAAGCCTATTGATTTTCAGCGATATCCGATAATTACTGCCAGAGTTATGACCCTTGATCACTTTGAAAAAAAATCTTGTGAACGCTGTAGAGGCTAAAGTTAATATTGGATTGACTTTAAATTTATACATAGTGTTCAGGGTCATGATACGAAGAAGCCTATTGATTTTCAGCAATATCCGATAATTACTGCCAGAGTTATGACCCTTGATCACTTTGAAAAATCTTGTGAATGCTCAAGTTAATATCCGATTGACTTTAAATTTATACACAGTGTTTAAGGTCATAAGACAAAGAAGCCTATTGATTTTCACGGATTTCCGATAATTAGTGCCAGAGTTATGGCCCTTGATCACTTCAAAAAATCTTATGGATGCTCTAGAGGACAAACATGATGTCCGATTGACTTCAAATTTATACACAGTGTTTAAGGTCATGAGACGAAGAAGCCTATTGATTTTCAGCGATTTCTGATAATTACTGCCAGAGTTGTGTCCCTTGATCACTTCAAAAAATCTTGTGGATGCTCTAGAGGCCAAAGTTAATATCTGATTGACTTTAAATTTATACACAGTGTTTAAGGTCTTGAGACGAAGAATCCTATTGATTTTCAGCGATCTCTGAAAATTATTGCCAGAGTTATGGCCCTTGATCACATCAAAAAATCCTGTGGACGCTCTAGTCTAGAGGCCAAAGTTAATATCCGATTGAAGGTCACGAGACGAAGAAGCCTACTGATTTTCAGCGATTTCAAATAATTACTTCCAGAGTTATCTCCCTTGATCACTTCAAAAAACCTTGTGACGCTATAGATGTCAAACTTATCATCCGATTGACTTCAGATTGATACACAGAGTTTAAGGTGTTGAAACGAACAAGTATTTTGATTTTCAATGAATTTTGATAACTGAACAGCTAAATCCATGATGTTAAATGTTTCCTATACTAATTGTTAGCGTGGGGCAAAACTTTATAAAAAGCAAACAAATTCTAATCATTTTCAGATTATTACATAATGAGTTGTTACTCTTAATCAGATTTTAGTGTATTACAAATGTTTCATTCCCAAAAAAAGTAAAAATATGCTACAACCCTTGTTGATTGCCCGGACGATTTAGCTGCTGTGGGCGTATGTTGTGGCAACCTATCTTAGATACTTGATATATTCCACGTCACGTGACGATGAATATGAAAGCTTTGATATCTGCATGGGACAGTAGCAGATCTAGTTTTCGTTAGAATTAGACGTTTAGAAATTCATGTGGGAAAAGATGATTTATTGTTTTGTTTGAATCTATTGAAATCAATGCTCTGTTTTGTGTTATATTAAGGCTATTATAATTACAAATCCACCATTGTATCATCTTTGAATATAATGATGAAATATGGAAACAAAATCTATTATTAATTTTGTTGAAGATTTGTAATTATTGTGATATGATATGTCAAATGAATCACTCAAATAATGATTCATTAATTTTAAATTGGGAATTGTAGCTTGAAATAGATTAAGACTATGACAGTAATCTTATTAGAAAAGATGGATTGTTATATTGATAGAAACAGATTTTTTAAAATATACATCTACGTAATTTACAGTTCATATCATCAGACCAACTAAGGGAGACAGAGGATTTATTTGTCTACTGAAACCATATGAATATAGTCCGGGAGCTAGGTAGGTTTTATTCAACATGGAAGGTGCTGAAGGTTTGTGATGCTGGTAGTGTATGGCTGGGTTAGGAGACACAAGAAACCCAATTCATAAGTTCCGCCAATGGTGGGTGTGTTAGGAGGAGCCACCCATTGTACCCCCCAAAAAGGTCTATTCAACATGGAAGTTGGGGTGTGTGATAATAGTCGATTCCTTTGTTACGGTGTAAAAAAACATGTGGAGATTTAAGAATTAATAATGTAAAAATTCGATCCTCGACACCCTTAACCACCCACTGAATATGTGTGCCCCTTAATGAGCCAACATAACAGTTTTTCTGTCATTTCACTACTAACAAGTTTGTTTAGAATGCCTTTGGCAGGTTAATATGTAGGTTTTCATTGTCTGTGAGTCTCAATATGGCATTAAAAATGGCCTGCAGCAATCCAATATGATGGCAATCCAATATGGCGACCTAAATAGCGCCGCAAATATGTATTTTGTGCTTTTGGACCAAACATAGTGTTGTAATATGTCGACTACTATGTTTTCGAGGTCGTAGAATTCGAATTTATGGCGATTTCAAACAAAGAAGGAACCACTTACAACATATGTATCATGTGGTGAAATATTCATCAATTCGAATTTGGTAAATCATTAAAGTGAAAATAATTGTAGATATGTTTAAAAACTAATCTTTCAAGTAATTTACTAATAGCACTTAATAACGATATAGGTTGATAATTAGTAACATCTCGGATTTGTCACCTTTTTTGAAAAGTGGCATAACATTAGCTTGTTTCCATGTCTTTGGGAATATTCCCTCTTGTAAAGATTTATTTAATAGTGCAGATACGGGGATAGAGATACTCTTTGCTAGATGCTTTAAGAGGAGATTACTTATTCTATCAGGGCCTTTTGCTTTTCTGATATCAAGATCTAAAATTAAGTCAGTTATTTCAGAATTTTGTGTCTCAGGCATTTTAAATATAGAGTTAGTTTTAGAACGAAATTCTAATGAGTCGCTTAGTGATTCATTATTGGATACGGATATAAAAAACGAATTTAGTAATTCGGCCTTTTCGCAGTCAGTGTATGCAACTTTACCATCTGTATTTGATATTAAAGTTGGTATAACATTTTTAATATTTTGCCAGTCAAAATCATATATAAGATTGTTGAGTTTATAAATAGTTTGCTTATAAATAGTTACTTCTCTTGTAAAACTTGCCTTAGTACTAACATTAATATCTATAATACTACTATCACCTTTATGATCAGAAATATGTTTATCAAAATCTATAGTTTCACTTAAGCAAACGTTGTCTAGTGTAGTTAAAATGACATCTAATAAAGTACATGTTGAGGACGTAACTCTTGTTGGCGTTAAAACAACATTTCTTAACGAGTTTGATAACAATAAATCATGTAACTTACTGTTTTTTGCAGTGAAAAGATCGATGTTTAAATCACCTAAAATTATAATAGTGTCTGTAGTTTGGTACGCTTTATCAATTGATGTATCTAAACGAGACCAAAATTCATAGTTAGCATTCGGTGGTTTGAATGCTGTTGCTATTAAGATGATCCTATGTTTGAATTTGATTTCTACCCGTATGATTTCTGTGTCTTTATGTTCTAAATCGTACCTTCTTTTGCACAATAAAGTTTCGTTAATATAAACCAAAATATCACCACCGTTTGAATTTCTGTCCCTTCGAAAGAGGCTGTGGAAACCAGTTCTAAACACTCATGACTTATTTTGTCGTCTAAGTGTGTTTCAGTAAAACCACACACATAAAAATCGTCTGCTATTTCGAATATTTGGTCAAGTTTATTTCTTGTACTGCATGTGTTAAGATGGAATACCGATAGCGAATCTTTATTTCGAATGTTGGGTCCGGGATTCAGTTCTATATCGCGGGATTTTAATAGAAGTGATTTGAGAATGTAAACATTATCAAATAGATAAATAAACGAAGAATGAACATGTCATATATAAAGCAATAATACTTTCGATGTGTGAAACCCATCAAACCACTGATATTTTGGCTAACTTGGGGTACCCCATTTTTAGGGGCTATGTAAATGGGGGCCAGGGAGGTTGAGAGTCAAATTTTCTTTTCCGTATTATGGATTTTGATACACCTCCACATGTTTTAAACACCGTATGGCTTGGCTTCCAGAATATTTGTTAAATAACACACTCCCTAATGGAAGGTGCAAGTTCGGCTTCAATGGGAATATGCCCTGAACTAGGAAATATAACTCTAGAATGGTATTTTTGGTAGGAAGGCCACTTAAGAACAGGTAAATCACTGAGTAGCAAGTTTACTCAAAACTATTTTTCCATTATCTCGTGATCTATTCCAGGTATATTACACAAAACTACATAGACAATTTTGATACTGCTAGGAGCAAAAATATGACACACAAAAATAATGAAGTTTTAGGTACAAGTATGGCATGATCTCAAAAATAACGAAAATATCACTTGACACCCCAACCCACCCCTCGGTAATTAAAAAGTTTATCAACATGAAAGGTGCGAGTGAGAAACCAAGACTAAATTGTACGGAATGATACCAGAAATCATCATCAACTTAAGAATGAAATTTCTGGTTGTCAGTGTACAAGACAATAATGCTAGTTTGCACCGAATGACCCATAATTAGAACTTTAATTAACATGAAAGGTGCGACATTGGAACAATGTGTAAAATGTAGGGAAGGATCGTAGGAATCACAACTACTATCTTAAGAGTGAATATTTAGGTGGTAAAAATGAACTTAAGAATAGAAGATGAGGCCAATAATGTTAACAAATCAGTGACAAGCATTACAATATGCCCACAATGCTAAGTTTCCTCTTGAAAATGCTAATTTTCCGTAGTAACGGTGATACATAATAATGTCCTAAAATCCAACCGAAGCTGCTCTTTGGTAACATTATGGTCAGTTAAAAGAAAACACTAGTTAAAAGGAGTATGCGATCAACAATTAAAAGAAAACGTTTCTAAAAAGATGGGTTTTAAGATTCCGTTTAAAACTGTCAATTGATGCTCAGTACTTGAGTTCTATGGGAAAATCATTTGAATTCCACAGTTCTGCTGCCGCAAAAGCAAAGGAACGTCTACCGAAAGAAGAGTTTGCAGTTACTGATTTAATAAGGTACTTAGATTCAGAACGAAGATTTCTGGTAGGGTGGTAGGGTTGAATTAATTCTTTAATATATAGAGGAGAGTCATCACATGACAAAGCACAGAAAGTCAGCATGAGAATTTTAAAATCAATTCTGGTCTTAATCGGTAGCCAGTGGAGTTCTTTCAAAACGGGAGTAATATTGGTGTATAATTTAGTTCTTGTAACAGGGGGGTTGGGATGGCCTTGTGGTCTAGACTGCCGCGCTTCGACCTCTAGCTGGCCGGTCACCTCTGGCTTGCGGCTGTGATTTCGATCCCTGGTGTGAGCGTATGTGGCATGGAGATAGGGGCGCCTTCTCAACCTTGTGGGTTTACTCCGGGCTCTCCGGTTTCCTCCCACTGCTAAAGACCCCTACGCGAAAGCGAATTATTGAAATAAAACGAAACCATATGTTAGTCTCAAAATGACCTAGTTTGTGTCGAGTGGACGTTAAACCCCATTTCTCTCTCTCTCTCAGTTCTTGTAACAATTCTTGCAGCTTTGTTTTGAATCTTCTGTAGTCGATTAATTTGATATGCTGGTAAGTTGTAGAGTAACGAGTTGCAGTAGTCGAGACGTGAGGTCACCAAAGAGTTCATTAAAAGTTTTGTAGAGTCAATGTCGAGGAAATTGCGGATCCGTCCAATTTTGTGAAGTTGGAAGTTGGAAGCTTTACAGATTGAGGAGATGTGAGCATTCATGTTCATATTCTTATCCAAAATTACACCAAGATTTCGAACGCTATTAACTGGGTTAACAACAAAATTACCGATAGAGATATTACTAACAGATATTTTGGATAAAAGATGATTAGAACCGATTTGCACGAACTCTGTTTTTTCATCATTGAGCTTTAAGAAGTTCTTGTAACAATTCTTGCAGCTTTGTTTTGAATCTTCTGTAGTCGATTAATTTGATATGCTGGTAAGTTGTAGAGTAACGAGTTGCAGTAGTCGAGACGTGAGGTCACCAAAGAGTTGATTAAAAGTTTTGTAGAGTCAATGTCGAGGAAATTGCGGATCCGTCCAATTTTGTGAAGTTGGAAGTTTGAAGCTTTACAGATTGAGGAGATGTGAGCATTCATGTTCATATTCTTATCCAAAATTACACCAAGATTTCGAACGCTATTAACTGGGTTAACAACAAAATTACCGATAGAGATATTACTAACAGATATTTTGGATAAAAGATGATTAGAACCGATTTGCACGAACTCTGTTTTTTCATCATTGAGCTTTAAGAAGTTCTTTTTCATCCAGCACTTAATAGCATCAATGCACGATTCAAGTTTAGACACTCGCAGGGATTCATTTTCGGGTTTAATTGAAATGTAGAGTTGAGTATCATCAGCATAGATATGATAATTCAGATTGAATGATTTCAAAATACGCCCCAGAGGAGTGGTATAAGCGGTAAAGAGCAACGGTCCGAGTACCGATCCCTGTGGCACGCCGAATTTAAGTTCTACAGATGCAGACTTAACATTATTGATGACAACAGATTGGTGACGGGATGTGAGATATGACCGGAACCAATTCAGCACATTACCCTCAAGTCCGAAAACGTTGTGAAGCCGTTCTAACAGGAGAGACTGGTCGATTGTGTCGAAGGCGGCACTTAAATCAAGAAGAACCAGTAACACAACATTTTTATTGTCAAGGCTAGTAAGGATATCATTATTCACACGAGTTAATGCTGTTTCTGTACTATGTTTGCTTCTGTATGCTGATTGGAAGAGTTCGTTAAGATTATGTAACTTCAGATGGGCTTTGAAACGTGCTGCTACAACCTTTTCAATAAGTTTGGAGATGAACGACAGGTTTGAGACAGGTCTGTAGTTTTTCAAGACATTTTGATCTAATGTACTCTTCTTGAGAAGTGGAAAGACCAATGCTTCTTTCAACACATCAGGAAAGTTTCCAGTAGATAAGGATGTATTCACAATGCTACAAAGAATAGGACAAAGCTCTGTAGAACAGCTTTTAACAAGATGGGTTGGGAATACATCTAGCTCACAAGAAGAGGAAGAGGATGTAGAAATAATTGATTTGATTTCATCTACAGCAGCTATTGGAAAGGTTGATAGTGGTGAACCAGTGAAGTTTACGTCAATATCATTATCAGATACCGATAAAGAACAATTGTCAAGTGCCCTACGTATGGTAACAATTTTATTGTTGAAGAACTGACTGAAAGATTCAGCGAGTAGCTTAGGGTCACGATGCTCTGGTAGAACGGTACTGTCACTAGTTTTAATCATAGTGTTCAAAATTTTATTAAGTTCTTTAGGGTTTTTGTTATTTTTTTGTATACGGTTTAAAACAAAAGTCTTTTTCGTCTGATTGATGAGGATGTTTGTATCATTACGAGCCTTTACATATATTTGTCTGTCAATTTCAAGCTTACTCTTGCGCCAGACTTTTTCCGCCTTCCGACGTGCCTGTTTGCTTTCGCGAACAGAGTCATTGTACCATTTACGATTTGGTCTGATGGTGAGTGTTTTTCTGACAATTGGTGCATGGCTATCAATAATGTTTTGAAGCTCTGTATTATAGATTTGAAGTTGATCCGAAATATCACAGAAATTGCCAATCTTATTAAGGGCACCGTCATTTAAGATATCAGATTTCAAGTTGGTTAAGTTGATATCTCTCAGTTTACGATATGATACAGTCTTCTGCAGTGATTTGGGTTTTGGAAGTGTAAGAACAGCCATGATTGAAAAATGATCAGAAATGAGATGGTTGTCTACTGATAAGTTGAACACCAAAGAGTCAGATTCGCGGGTAATAACGACATCAAGTATGTGACCTTTATTGTGAGTAGGTTTAGTGACATGTTGAAATAGGTCGAAAGATTCGAGAATATCGTTAAACTGTGTAGTAGTTTTGGAATCAACATCTAGGTGTAGATTTATATCACCACATATCAAAAGTTTTCCAGCACATGATGTAATTTCGTGAAGTATGTCCGATAAATCGTTGAAAAAAGTCTCAACAGAGGCAGAATTAGGAGGCCGATACAATGAGATGAGATGAAACATTATACATTAATTACCGCCCACTTCCTTCATACTAAGAGTCATTTGAAACATAGCTCTATGTCATGTCATTGCAGATATCAATCAAGACCCAATCAACCTAAACCTGACTTCGGAAAGGCAATGTCTTCATCAGATTAAATAATGTCGAAGTCATCATCAGCGGTATCCGGATCAAATTTCTCATTCCTCAATGTCTTCCTCAACCAATGACTTCTAGAGTTCAGAACCATAGGACCATTTTCAAGAACTCTCAACCATCTTCTGGCGATGGGTGCTGGTTAATTCCTAATTTATCAGCGTTGGCTCATATTGCGACCAAAAATCCCTTTTGATCTGTAGTCGTAGTGACACTTCTGATTCGCAGGGAGAAATCATACTACCATGGATGCCCTTTTTATATGCCCACATGGAAATGTGGCTGTATATATTGTCGCCACCCCTTCTGTCCGTCTGTCGGTCCATCGTCCACAATTTCTTGTGAACACTCTAGAGGCTAAAGTTAATATCCGATTGACTTTAAATTTATACCTAGTGTTAAATGTCATGGGACAAAGAAGCCTTTGATTTTCAACGATATCCGATAATTACTGCCACAGTTATGACCCTTGATCACTTTGAAAAATCTCGTGAACGCTCTAGAGGCTAAAGTTAATGTCAGATTGACTTATAATTTATACATAGTGTTTAAGGTCATGAGACGAAGAAGCCTTACTGCCAGAGTTATGACCCTTGATCACTTTGAAAAATCTTGTGAACGCTCTAGAGGCTAAAGTTAATATCTGATTGATTTTAAAACTATACGCAGTGTTTAATGTTATGAGACCAAGAAGCATATTGATTTTCAGTCATATCCGATAATTACTGCCAGAGTTATGAGCCTTGATGACTTTGAAAAATCTTGTGAACACTCTGGAGGCAATAGTTAATATTCGATTGACTTTAAATTTTAACACAGTGTTTAAGGCCATGAGACAAAAAATCCTATTGATTTTCAATGATGTTCAATAATTACTGCCAGAGTTATGACCTTTGATCACTTTGCAAAATCTTGTGAATGCACCAGAGCCTAAAGTTAATATCCAATTGACTTTAAATTTGTAAACAGTGTTTAAGGTTAAAGACGAAGAAGCCTATTGATTTTCAGTGATATCCGATAATTACTGCCAGAGTTATAGCCGTTGATCAATTTGAAAAAATCTTTTGGACGCTCTAAAGGTTAAAGTTGATATCCGATTGATTTTAAATCTATACACAGTGTTTAATGTTATGGGGCGAAGAAGCCTATTGATTATCAACGATATCTGATTCTTTCTGCTAGAGTTATGGTTCTTGATCACTTTGAAATGTTTTGTGACGAAGGCCATGAGACAAACAATCGAAACAATTCTAACCATTTCTGATAATTACTTAATGGGCTATTATTTGTAATAAGATTTTTATGTGTTGCAAATGTTCTCCTTATTGACAAAAGAAAAAGTATGTGACAACCCTTGTCACTGGCCGGAAGACTTAGCTTTTGTGGGCGTATGTTTCGTTTCTCCAGAAGATTTTTACATCTTGCAAAAGACCCATTACGTCGTCTCAAACACGGTGTAGCGATGTCTGTTGAGTGATGCGATTGATTGTACCCCAACCCCATACATAGTTCTCCTCTAGCCGCAGTGTCTTTTACAAGCCGTGTATATAGCCGAACGTAATATTGATGCTATTCCAACATCAATCCAGATGTGACCATCCAATTCTAAGCAATGGTGGAGGAGAATGCACTTATCTGGATGGATTTTGAAATATCATCAATATATAATCGAAGATATGTAGATACCATCTCTAACAGTCGTGCCATTAGACACCCAATCTGCGATGCTTTGCCAGAGCTCCGCGTCTTTATTTGGCCAAACAACACATCACCTTTTCACAGAAAAGGACAGCTTATAAAAGAAAACATTTTCGGCGAAGGCTTGAGGAAAGACAGCAGATAGGGATCAAGAATCCCTGATTATATTCACCATGCAGATGCATCGGTCTAAGGGACAGGCAATCTTCTCATTCAACATGCATCGCTACATCATGTTTGCGAAGATGCACTGGGCTAAAGGCAATATGTAAAAATCTTCTGGAGAAACTAAAGGGCATGAGTCCTCCTTGCAAATCAGAAGTGACACTACAGGAATTAACCAACACCCATCACTAGAAGATAGTTGGGAGTTTAGGGAAAGACAGTATGAAATCTTATGGTTTAATGGTCCTGAACTCTGGAAGTCATTGGTTGGGGAAGACATTGAGGAATGAGGAATCTGATCAGGATACCGCTGATTATTTAATCTGATGGAGATGGTTGCCCTTATCAAGTTAGGGGGTGTTGGGATGGCCTAGTGGTCTAGAGTGCCGCGCTTCGACCTCTAGCTGGCTGGTCACCTCTGGCTTGCGGCTGTGGTTTCGATCCGTGGTGTGAGCGTATGTGGCATGGAGATAGGGGCACCTTCTCAACCTCGTGGGCTTCCTCCGGGCACTCCGGTTTCCTCCCACTGCTAAAGACCCCTACGCGCAAGCGAATTATTGAAATAAAATTGAAACCATATGTTAGTCCCAAAATGACCTAGTTCGTGTCGAGTGGATGTTAAACCCCATTTCTCTCTCTCTTCTCAAGTTAGGTTTGGGTTGATTGGGTCTTGATTGATATCTGCAATAACATGACATAGATCTATGTTTCAAATGACTTTTGGTTCGATGGAAGTGGACTATAATTAATGTATCAGAATGAAGTGGGCGGTAATTAATGTATCACCGTTACTAGCAAAGATCAAGAGGAAACATAGCATTGTGGGCATAGTGTACGGCTTGTCACCGTTTTGTTAAGGTTATTGGCCACATCTCCTCATCTTATGTTCATTTACCACTTAAATATTCTTTTTTAAGTTAGTGGCTGTTATTCCTACGATAATTCCCTACATTTTACACCTTGTTCCAATGTCACGCCTTTCATGTTAATTAAATTTCTAATTATGGCTCATTCGGTGCAAACCAATATTATTCTCTTTTTAAATTTTAAGTAAACTGACCACCAAAAATTTCATTCTTAAGTTGATGATTTCTGATATTATTCCGTACAATTAAGTCTTGGTTCCGCACTCGCAACTTTCATGTTGATAAATTTTTTAATTACCGGAGGGGGTGGGGGTGTCAAGTGATATTTTCGTTATTTTTGAGATTTTCCATACTTTTAGCTAATACTTAATTAATTTTATGTCTCATATTTTTGCTCCAGGCAGTATCAAAAATGTCCATGCCGTTTTGTGAAATATACGTGGCTCCTCGTACCACACCCCCCACTGGTGGAACTTAAGAATTGGGTTTCTGGGGTCTCCTAACCCAGCCAAATACCACCAGCATCACAAACCTTCCGCACCTTTCATGTTGAATAAAACCTACCTAGCTCTCGGACTATTATATAGTATTATTTTTATTGGCACAATCTTCATCAGAATAACAAAATTAAATCAATAGCTATATAATGAAAAGCTAGTATGGAAGAGGTGTATATTATTACACGACAGTTGGACCCAAAGTTTTGATTTGTTAATAATTGGCATAAGTACAGTAGTTTTAACTTGCAACGGTTTATATTAAATTCAAATTAACTTATTGTCATATTATTATCAATCTATTCCGTTGAAAAATTCAGCCCTTTATCACTTTTGTAAGAATATTCTGTACATATACGAAAAATGTATCCATCTGTGTGGTGCTCCCTATTATTAGATACTTACTTTCTAAAACACTCCACTAAAACGGCAAAAGTGGCACATTCCCAAGATTTTGCATAGAAATCATATCACGCCTATCATATCATTGTTTACAACAAAAACAGAGTAAAATGGTTAATTTTGGCGTGCAGCCCTTTTAATTGTAACACGCACAAATAACAAACAACGAGACCTGATAATAGGTCCAATTCTCCCATGCCTTTTAAGGTGTGATTAAGCTATCGATGTAACTTTAAAGGAGCTAAATCACTAACACTTGGGACCTAGAAATTGACAGAAGTAGGTCACAGCGCATATAATACTGTTATGCGAATGTATAATCTGATTTACATTCAATGGTTTCCGTTTTTACTCTGTTTCTAATCAGTTATGTTCCGCGAAATAAGCCAGCAGTCTCAATCGAATGCAAATTTCTAGTGACTGGTTATTCCAGTCTACATACGCCGTTTGATTTGTTGCAATGTGTCTAGCCTCGTTCCCCAAGTCTCTTGCTAGATCTGGGGCTGAAACGCCTTTTAAGGTGTGATTAGGCTATCGATGTAACTTTAAAGGAGTTAAATCACTAACATTTGGGACCTAGAAATTGACAGAAGTAGGTCGCAACGTCTATAATACTGTAATATGAATGTATATAAACGGATTTACATTCAATGGTTTCTGTTTTTACTCTATTTTAAATCTGTTATGTTCTGCGAAATAAGCCAACAGTCTCAATTTCTAGCGTATGGTTATTCCAGTCTGCATATGCCGTTTGATTGGTTATTCCAGTCTACATATACATAATATTTTCCTTCTTGATTTACTGATTAAATGGATAACCGAGACTACTAGTTTTTGTCTTACCGACTTTAGTAATGATGACCGAGGCTAAGCGGAACTTTCATTCGTTTAGTTCTAAGTTCTAAGTGGACCAATTTGACTGAAATTTTCAGCAAATTGCCTTTACATTACCTAGCTTTTATACGCCCACATTGAAATGTGGTCGTATATTGTCGTCTCCCCGTCCGTCTGTCGGTACGGCATCTACAATTGCTTGTGGGCGCTCTAGAGGCCAAAGTTAATATCTGATTGACTTTAAATTTATACACAGTGTTTACGGACATGAGACAAAGAAGCGTAATGATTTTCAGCAATTATCGACAATTACTGCCAGAGTTATGGCCCTTGCTCAAGAGCCTAAAGTTAATATCCGATTGACTTTAAATATATACACAGTGTTTAAAGTCATAAAACGAAGAAGCCTATTGATTTTACTTTTGGTTTTTACCCCTCTGACTTTGTACCATTCATTACAGATTAAACATCCATAAGTGTACAAATGTGTTGTTATTGATATGTTCCCATTTGAATATTGTTCACAATAAGAAGCAAAATAAATAAGATGTTTACAGGATCATTTTGTTATACGAAAAACTAAGTGATGCGTTTTTCTATGGCGCTCAGTATATGTTTTATTACCAGTAAAGTTTACTATGGACACCGAATGTGACGCAATTTTGCTAAAACCTCTAATTTTGACTAGTCTGAATGTGTCATTGCTACGAAATATTATATTTTGCAAATCTAATAGATCAAGATAAATGCGCCTACAAAAGGCAAAAAAAGTCTGTTTTGTTTTTGTGCCATTTCGATTTAAAGGTGGAAAATAGTGAAAAAAAAATGAGTTATTTTCAACCCATTCAGGCATTTCATATTTTAAAATGTTTCTTCGTAACTTGAATAAACTTTTAGCATTAATCAATTCGAAGATAATCTATGTGAAAATTAGGTTTGTAATATGAGAAGTTGCCGAGAAATAGACAATTTTTCATGTTATTTAGCCTGTGAAAGAGACATTTGTTATTGTATGTTCATAAAAGTGAAACCATTTGATGCTTAATACCAATGTATTTTAACCTTTAAAAGCAATATTTTTTCTCAACTTAGAATTATTTAATATGTATTAAAAATTTGAAATTTTGGGTATTTAAGAAGAATTGTTGTATGAGACTAGAAAACATTAGAAATATGAAAATGGTTTGAAAGATGTTAAGGTATTTACACATTGTCAGCATCTGTGTTGGTCCATTTCCATGGCAACCTTTCTTGAAAGAATGCCAATTCAGAATTTAATATCTCTTGTTAAATTCCATATTACAGTGTTAAATGGTAAGCTTCAGAAAAATTATTTGTGCTCCTAGCGAATGACCCCCCTCCATACAAATTTAAAATGAATAACAAACACAAGTGTTGGTGTGAGATGTCATTTATTTTACAAAATGACGCAACGAAAACATGAGATGAAAAAGGAAGTGTATAAAAATTTAAAGTTACAATTTCCCCAAATATTTCCAGGATCTCATGTTTTCTAAATGAGTTGGGCTGAATTAAAATAATAAGCCCGCGAATGAAGATAATAAGCCTGAAATTAAATAATAGAATTCAGGTGGAAGACAGGGGAGGTGGTGGGCTGAACTTAACCGTTAAATTTTGCGCTCTGGAGAAAATTCTCTGCGAGTGAATTGGCGAGACAAAGAGGAAGGAAACGGAAGTGCTGAACAATTGGCGGGAAAGGGAGAAAGGAAACGGAAGTGCCTGCAAATGGCAGCCACGGTAGAAAGAACAGCCCGATCACAAAAGCTATTACTTCGTAATATTTATTTGTGCTCCTAGCGAATGACCCCCCTCCATACAAATTTAAAATGAATAACAAACACAAGTGTTGGTGTGAGATGTCATTTATTTTACAAAATGACGCAACGAAAACATGAGATGAAAAAGGAAGTGTATAAAAATTTAAAGTTACAATTTCCCCAAATATTTCCAGGATCTCATGTTTTCTAAATGAGTTGGGCTGAATTAAAATAATAAGCCCGGCCATACACATCACTACATGTGATGTCGTGCCCAACTCAAGACACATCACACCAACAACACTTAACTACCTTCTAAAGTAACTAATGATAATACAACAACACAATCAAAATGAACATGTAGTCTACACCTGCATATTTCGCAGACTAGGCACGTCACTAATTACCGTATACCAGTAGCCTACATACGTAGTATGCATCATGCTCGAGGATGGACAAAAGAATATAATATGCGAATTAAAAATTTTTATTAAAGGAATGCTGCTTGTGCCTAGGTCAAGGAATGTACCATAATATTCTAGAATTTATCCCATGGTCTAAACGATAAAGTTTTTGCCTACATCAAGTATAGGCAACTAATACTTGTCATGCAAAATATTAAAATAACCTTGCCAACTTTGTGCCTCACTGCACAAAAACGGCACCATGCACAATATTAACAAAAGAATAATCAAAGGAAGGCTCGACATGGCTATACACAGTCAAGGAAAGAGCACATTATATACAGAGAACCATTGAAAGAGAAGCTTGTCTACATTAAGCATTATACAAAGCATGGGTACAAATTACATAACATAAAGCAATAATAATCAACAGAAAGGGTACATATTGACATATCCAAAAATAACAGTATCCTCTGCATGACAACACGATCATTAAGGGTTTGCTACAAGTACATGTAATATGATAGGACGGAATACAATACATCCCCGCCCCTGCTGGGGATGTAATAAAATTATTGACTAATACCAGAAAATTAGCAACATCATTTTCCCAGTCGTTCGCCTCGTGATACCAATATTTTACATAACTAAGGTGGGGAATTTTATATAGGATTTAACCGCATCGCTCTTCCATCTGCCCAAGATTTTAATAGCATCTTGAGAGTAACCTTTCATGAATGCTGTGGTGGCCGCACCAATTCGAAATGAATGTAATTTAATTTTTGAACTATCTAAACCCAAGAAGGACACCAGTCTGCATAAACTAACATTAACGAAGGCATATGGGACAGGGCTTCCATCGATAAATTGAAATAATGGACCTGATTGATGGGGACAACTTTTTAAATAATCAAACAATAAACATACCGGACAAAATTTGGAGTTTACAATATTGCACTGACAGTGCAAAATTAATTTAACAGGTGATGATGAAGACTTATGTTTAAAATTAACCATGGTTATCTCTATATAAGATAAAACATTATGATCAGTAAAGAAAAATTGTACGTTAGGAGTTTGGATGACATTATTAGCACATAATTTAGATTTTAAAACCAATTCTCCAATCCTGAAGAAGCCTGCAAATGCCAAAGAAAATATCGCTTTTAAGAGAGAGTGGTGTGATTTAGCACAAATTGTCACATGAATAGCCTCAAGCAGTTGGCAAAGGATATTTACTGTTATTGGTAAGCGGGATGGACCCGAGGGTCTGGAGCGACGAGCACCTTTCACTAAATTTTTAACCAGAAAGGTATTTATGGAATCTGAAAAACCTAACGTTTTTTGCACAAAAGTAATAACCGAAGCATGAGAAGCGACGGAACTGGGCGAGTATCCTGACTCAAACAGATGAGCGAGGAAATTAACGATGAACACATTTGGAAGAGGAAAAGTAGGGGACGAATTATTGTTAATACAGAATGAGATAAACTTTGTCCAGGCCCTGAAATAAAAGTCCTTCGATGAATTTGCCAACGACGCATTGAGCAGCTGCACAGCTGATGGGGTTAGATTCTCAAGTACATTTGGTTCACCACCTGAGGAGTTAAATCCAACCATGGTGCCCATTCTCGTGCTTGCTGAAATTTGAAACGAGAAAGGCAATCAGCAACCTTGTTAGATTTGCCAGCTATGTGCTTCGCCCTAATAAGCACATTATATTTAATGGAAGCAGTGATCAAGCGACGAACCAAGGACATTAAAATAGGACATTTGGACGTGGACTTGTTGATAACATAAACAATGGCCTCATTATCAGTAAGCAATAATACTTTGTGATTAGTCAATAATCGGCCCCAGTGCTCCAATGCTAAAACAATGGGGAAAAGTTCCAGGACACTTATATTTAAAAGTTGCATGCCTTGGGGCCAAGACCCAGAAAACCATTTAGATCCGAATACTGCAGCATAGCCCAACGATTGGGCAGCATCTGAAAACAATTTGATAGTATCGGAGCCGACCCATGCATCATTCAAAAACATACATCGACCGTTGAACCCCTGCATAAACTGACTCCAGATTAATAAATCAAGACGTGCGGCATTAGTGATTCTGATCAAGTGATAAGATTTTTTGACACCTATTGTTAGGTCAAATAACCGACGTAAAAAGGTTCTCCCTGGTACTACCACTAGTGTAGCAAAACTAAGTAAACCCAACAATGATTGTAACTCTTTTAACGACAGTTTTTTCTTGGTCAAGGTATTCTTTAGGGCCAAACGAATTCTGGAGAGCTTATCAAAGGGTAAACGGTACACCATGGAAACCGAATCAACTTCTATACCATAAATTGTGATATTTGTAGTTGGACGAACGGTCTTGGATTCTTTGATAGGTACAGACAAGTAATTGGCAAGGTCAAGAAAGGACTGTAATGATGTCGCACACTGAGGTGAATTGGTAGGTCCAATAAAAAAGAAATCGTCTATCATGTGGCTAACACTTGCGAAAAATTTATTTTCCATAATCCATTGTAAGGCGGAGCTAAACCGCTCAAAGGTTTGACAGCTCATACTAAGCCCCATTGGTAAACACATATCGACAAAGTAATGTAATGTTCCCTCATAGGAGATAGTGAAACCTAGAAGATTATAATCATCTGGATGGATTGGGAGCAGGCGATATGCATTCTTGATGTCAGCCTTTGCCATTAATGAGCCCCTACCCATTTTCTTAACCAAAGAAACTACATTATCTATAGACTCATACGAAACCTGCGTGAAAAAGGGGTCAATACCGGAATTAATTGAATTACCTTCAGGACATGATAAATCATGAATCAAACGATAAGAACCCGCCTCACGTTTGGGGATAACGCCCAAAGGTGAGCATCTCAAATTTTTTAATGGTGGTGAACGGAAAGGACCCATAACTCTCCCTGCTGATAGTTCTTCATTTACCTTTGTAAAAAGAACATCAAGATTTAAAAAACAAGATGAATGATTCCTAGCTAAGTGAGATATACGAGGACCCCTGAAAGGAATGCGAAAACCTTGTGAAAACCCGGTACACAAAAATCGCTGTTCCGTGATATCATAGTCTTCCAATACCGATAATAGCCTACTAGGAATTACTGGGGTTGGGACCTTTGCTGGCGGGTAAACTATTTTTGCGAAATGAATACCGGTTTGCCTGGACTGGATGGATGGATGTTTTGGACGCATGCCCAAAGGATTGGGGATGGGAGCTATCTGGTTGAGCAGGAAGGTGTGAAAGGAGCTTACCTCCATTATGAATTTGGGTTGATGTCGCAGTGGCTAAGGAGGAACGAGATGGTAATAAATTTTGACCCAAAGCGGGGGATGCAACAAATGAACCCCGAGAAAGATTTTTTGTTGGTATGGGGTCAAGGTTGCGATTCCCTGCATAACACCGCATCTGGGGATGGGCAGCTCCGCATTGCATGCATTTGTGGGGATAGACACAATTGCGATAACGACAACCTGAAGGCCTATTAAAAGACCAGCAAATTCCCTCCCTGAATCCTGAAGTGGCCTGGCGTGATGTTGGAACTTGTGGTCCATGCAGGGTAGTTGCTTTAAGCCAAAGGTCACCATTGATTTGATCCCAAGAACAGGGAATTGATTGGCGAAGGCGTCTAAATTGGGTATCGTAGAAATTAAAGGCTTTAGTGCCATAAGTTTGTGCCAGCTCGGTCATCAAGGACAAATATGTTAATAATACAGAAGTAGAGTCTGGCATCCTCTGAATATAAACATCCATAAATATGGAAAAGGCTCGTTGCCAATGCGAAAAAGTCAGAGTTTTGGACCTTGGTGTTGAAGATATTTTCAAAACCGGCTCATCTTCTGTGTCCTGTATGTCTAGCGATAGACGATCTGGCAAAGAATCTGGCAGTAATTGACAGAATTCCACATAAATATTAGACCAGATCATGGCCTTAAGTTTGTCAGAAACGTGTTGAGAAATACATGTATGACTGACAGGAAGTCTACCTGTGTCCATGGCAGGCTGAGTTCCAAACAAACTGGCCGCATTCACCGAAAACACGTTGAATCCATTAGTGGTTGCTGCATTGGTTGAAGTACTTGTATTTGTTGTGGTAGTGGCTGTCGAGGTCGATTCTGTTGTACTGGCTGTACTGTAGGGTACTGCAGGGGACTGCGGCAAAGGCGACAGTGTCTGCAGCAGAGGTTCAACACTTGGACCCTCTGGTTGATTACCCGTAGGCAAAGGGGCTTTGTGAATCAAGCCTCTGTCGAGCATTTTCTGGAGGATGATTTCCGACAATCTGTCTTCTGCTGACGAAGTCGGGCGAACGTTAGAAGTAGGAGATACCTCCTCTTCACTGGAGCTTTGTGTATCTTGGGCCTGCAACTTTCGCTTCGGCATGATGTAATCTCTGTAAAAAGAGGGGGTGATATACAATTTATCCGAAAAGGGGTAACTAGCTATCCGAACCCAGTTTGAATTAGATCCGAACATGGATTGAATTAGCTCCAAACATGGAAAAGATTAAACCCGGATGGGGCTTGATATTCATGAAACCGATATCCAAGCATGGGTGAAAATAAAATCCCAACATGGATGATAATAAAAATCCAAACATGGATAACCAACATAATACATGTAAACATCCAAACATGGATGAAAAATAAATATCCAAGCGTGGATGAAAAATAAATATCCAAGCGTGGATGAAAAATAAATATCCAAGCCTGGACGAAATTAAATATCAACCTAATAACTATCCAAACATGGATGAAATTTTTGTAAAGCCAAACATGGAAGCTAACAAATAATGTCCAACATGGATGATTATGATTACCGACATAACTATCCAAACATGGATTGAATTAGCTCCAAACATGGACAAGATTAAACCCGGATGGGGCTAGATATTCATGAAACCGATATCCAAGCATGGGTGAAAATAAAATCCCAACATGGATGATAATAAAAATCCAAACATGGGTAACCAACATAATACATCCAAACATGGATGAAAAAATAAATAAATATCCAAGCGTGGATGAAAAATAAATATCCAAGCGTGGATGAAATTAAATATCAACATAATAACTATCCAAACATGGAGGAATTCTAGTAATAGAATAGAAAGTGCTAAACGGAGGTAGCTATTAGCACCCTACGGTAAAAACGAACCTGTAGGTTGCTGGGTTTTAATCCCGCCTAATGTTCACCAGAAAACAATTTCGTATAGTCTGCCGATTTAGTCGCCTATTTTGGCGAGATATGACTGCATAACAGCGTACTATAAAAACGACGGGCCGTCGCATAAAATGGCGACTGGAATGTACATTCCATATTACCGTACGGAGGAACCTGAGTACCTCGCAGGGTAATTTCCATACAAAGGTTAAAAACAAATACCACACTCACTGTTACTGATGACTCGAGTTAATAAACCTTCTACCGAATAATGCGTTAACAAAGGCACCGTAATAATAGTCAACTGAACTTAACCGTTAAATTTTGCGCTCTGGAGAAAATTCTCTGCGAGTGAATTGGCGAGACAAAGAGGAAGGAAACGGAAGTGCTGAACAATTGGCGGGAAAGGGAGAAAGGAAACGGAAGTGCCTGCAAATGGCAGCCACGGTAGAAAGAACAGCCCGATCACAAAAGCTATTACTTCGTAATATTTATTTTCCCCCCTATCCTGTCAGTGTGGAGTGCTTGTTTTGTTTTTTAAAAAAGGGGAAAAAAGGAGTTTTGTATCTGAGCTTTGTCATTTAAAACCAAATACCGCAATATTCGATTATAGAATATTAATATAAATTATCAAGATTATATAAAGGATCAGTTGATGTTAAATGATCAAATTTACTTTTCAACTTAAAGTAAGTAAGAAGTATTATTCTTCTAAGATGAGCTACAAAGCTAATATATATAATGATTCCTAATAAATCTCATTATCTTTTATTTAAAGATGTGCATCCAATTTATTATGCAAATATTAGTTTTGTAGGCTAAATTTGGATTTAGTTTGAATAGTCACTGTGGATTACTCATATTTTTTGTGGGGTACAAATTGACACTGAAATCAACAAATAACTCCTTAATGCTTATAAAATAGTTGGAATTTCTAAATTTCAGAAGCCATTATTTTTTGCAAACATTTTAGCTAACGTGTTCTTTTCAAATCCAGGTAATCCAATTTTATCTTTGTTTTATTATGCACAACCCAGTATTTTGTCTACCAGTACATATATGATATTTGAAAAATGTTAATGAGAGATGACAGGCATTTTTTGAATATTGTGAAACAGTGAGAGGATAAAAAAAACCAACATCATGTTAATCTTCAGCTTAGATTTAGTCACAAAAATATCGTATTTCCTCTCATTATTGGTTTACTGGTATCTTTAGAACTGCAAAATATATTATCCTTGCTATACATGTTTTTCTTATCTGTGTTGCGAGACTGCAGTACTCACATGTGCATACAATTATCTTATAGACTAAGACCAACAAGATTTAAATATATTGCCTTGTCAACTGATCCAATACTTCATAAGTATTTTGAGTTGGAAGGAATACTGTAATAATAAGGATTGACATGTATATCTACCTGTCAATTGATTTGAAATATTTTCAAGTGCAAATATTCATGTGCATACACCATACATACCATTAACAGATGTTTGCTTTGATAGTGTGTTGTACAGTAGGCAGCAGCAAAAACAAAAAACAACAAAAATTCCAAAAACAATAAAATTCCAAATTTTCCCTGTTTATAAAATAGTCAGTTAGCCTCATGTATTTTCTTAAATCTACCCCATGATTATCTTCCACCCATTGTTCCTTAATTGAGAGAGAGAAATGGGGTTTAACGTCTACTCGACACAAACAAGGTCATTTTTGGGACTAACATATGGTTTAATTTTATTTCAATAATTCGCTTGCGCGTAAGTTCCAGGGTGATAAACGTTCCCACCCAGACTCGCTGTTCGTCGGTGTGGTCACAAGGTTGGTATTCCACAATCTCCCCTTGTTGCATGTGGGTCTTTAGCAGTGGGAGGAAACCGGAGTGCTTGGAGGAAACCCACGAGGTTAAGAATGCGCCCCTATCTCCATGCCACATACGCTCACACCAGGGATCGAAACCACAGCCGCAAGCCAGAGGTGACCGGCCAGCTACAGGTCGAAGCGCCCCACTCTAGTAGGCCAGCCCAACCCCCCTCCTAAATTGAACCCATATACTACAGATTAAAACATGTGTATGCATGTTTTCTATTAGTTAACGATATACTATGTAACCATAGACAATGGTAACAAAAGCCAATTAAAAGCACTGTGTTAATATGTAAATATGTATACATATACTATACTTATCAACCTTTTACAATGACATTATTTATAGTAGTATAGTCACATGACCTTGCACTGGATGACCATGCACGTGCATGACCTTGTAATGACCCTATGACCTAGTTCGTCATTGCAAGTTCGTGACCTGGTTCGTCGTGACCTTGCACCACCGAGAGAGAGTGAGAGGGAGGAAGAAGAGGGTGGGGAAACAACTCTTTTTGCATTGACTAAGTTGACCCTGAAAAGGGTCGTTCTTCTCTTTATGAGAGATCTAACAGCAACAATTCGGCTGCCCCCACCGATTGTTTTTTTTTTTTGAGCATTTGAGCAAGTGTTTGCTCCATCTTTGACAGGTCTTCCCAATTTCTATTCCACGCCAGAAGCAGACCAAGTAATCGGCATCCGGACGATTACCCTTAAACATAGGGTAATACCCCCGACACAAAAAAACAGGAACGTGATATGTTGTTGACAAACCATTTTATTGAACTTGAACATTTACAAATTTTATTAAACTTGAACATAAAGCAAAAGGCATTGAACTTGAACATAAAGCAAAAAATAAAACAAACATATGTACAGAGCAAAAAAGCATCGACACTGTTGTCCTTCTTCTGTTCTTTTGCAGGTCGGGAAAATGATCCCTAGCCGATTGTTTGACGGCTACATCGTTCACACGATACACGTGCCCGAAAACGGAAAGGGCGTGTGCGGTGAGGGAACGTGAAATCGATGACACAGATAATACAAACAATAACGTCCGCAGGCGACACTCTCGAGTCCCTGAATCCATTGGGATTGGTAGTGGAGCTGTAGATCTTGGACGAAACGTCGAAAGGCTTCTCCGTAGACATCAGGGGGACACCCGTAGGAATCGAAGAAGGTAATGTGATCTGGTCCTACGGTCCAGTGTCTAACGGGTTGGTCTTCGTGTTCTTTCTTTTCTTTCGTTCCGATTGGTTCGTTGTCTAGTGTATGATTTCCAGACTTTCCATGTACTTTTGCGCTTCGTCCCATTCGATCACGGCTTCCAACAACGTCCTCAGGTCAGCTCGATTACCGTATTTTTGTCGCCACTGGTTGAACACGGTGAAAATTTGCATGCCTGCGTTGTTCGGATGACTCATCTTAGCTTGGCTGATCCACGCTTCTCTGACCCCCTGATGTCTGCCAATACATTCCCAACCTTCTCCCAGTTTACCGGACATGACATTGATATCCATTTGATCCAGGGACCATCGTTTCTTTTTCTTCGGCAATTCGTCTCAGGTACCACAGTCAGAACTTTTTCAAGGCTTCGTCGACGTCTTCTCGCCATCGTTGTTCGCCCCCCCCACCCCGTGTCTTGACTTGATCCTGTGGATTATCCATCATACTGCCTAGCACGCTTTCGATGTCTTGCAGTTTCGGATCGTCCACCCAAACGTAGTGGGAGGCACGATAATTGAGGGTGAATCCCCGGACTTTGCACACGGTTTTTCCGTCGCTCTGGCAGTACGCGTAATTCTTCGGTCCTCCGCTAACAAAATCCTCTAATGGTGACATCTTCCGGCAGCACGTTCTTCCACTGGCCCAAACTGGAACCTTCCGGGGGATTCCATGATGGGGAGTGGTATTGATAGATGACGGACGCTATCGGTGTCAAAATAGCATACGCGCTCTCCCAACTCTTCCAAGATGGAATACGGTTTCAAACGGGCCTGGACAGTGACAAAGGCGGTGATAACTACGTTGGTGATGGGGCAGGGTGCGACATGTTCTTCTTTCTTCAGTGTTTCCACCAGTACCATGTTATCGTTCACTAGCTGCACATCTCGCACGCTCTGGGTCACGTCCAACATTTGTTCAAAATAGGCACTGGGCTCTGTGATGTATGTCTCTCTGTCCGAATTTTCCCCATGCTGTGGGGAAGTTGCAGCTTACTAAACGCTCACATCCCTTTGTTGGGTTTTATCGACGCGGGATCCAGGCGAATACCTTCGGTGTCGTACACGTCGTTGACGAAGCGGGTGTTGTCTTCTTCGGTGTGACAGGTGTCGGGATAACCGCTACTTTCAATTTTTTTCTTCAGGTAGTGGTTAATGTACCCAGTAAACAGACCTCCCGTTCCCACCCAGACTCGCTGTTCGTCGGTATGGACACAAGGTTGGTATTCCAGAATCTCCCCTTGTTGCATGTGTTCGTCGAAGCAGCTTCGACACAGGGCAAAAACCAATTTCTGTTTACGCCGAAACGGGAGCACTGGATGGTACAAGACACGGGGCGGTAAGACGGAACACTGGATCAATCCTTCGTACTGCTGCCACTGGTCTTGATCGGGCTGTGTGACAATCGTGGGTTCCTTGATGGGAAACGTACCGTACTTGCAAATGTAGGGGAACAGGGACACCACGTCGATGTAGCGCATGTCTTCGACGGACTCGTTCACCAACAGTTGGATGGCATTGGTTCTCCCGCCGAAGAAAGCATTGCGAGGCATGAGAGGTTCAGGAACAGGCCATTGCTGATCTTCCCAGCCTCGTAGAAATTCGTCCATCTCGGGATCATGGCGTCGTTCTTCCTCCATCTCACATGACGCGGATGGTCTGCATACCGTACTGCTCTTGGAGTCGACAGTAGCGTTCCCGGGTCTTTTGGTACAAGTCCTGCATACTGCTAGATGGATTGTAGGAATGTTTATGTTGAACGTCTTGGACGGGACCCGGAAAACATTAGGGACAACCGTGAAAGGCACACCCGTAAAATTCGTACACCGTACCCGTGGTCGTGTCCATGCCATCTAAACTGTAAGGGTTGACTCGGCATTCACTACCGTGGTCTGGTTTCGGAAAGCTGCCATGGTCTGTCGGTGTTGTTCCCATTCCAACCAAGGAAGCGCTTCGTTGGACTATTGTCGAGGCTGGAAGCGATGCCAGTCTTTACCCGGTTTTGGCTCTTGCATCCGGGCTCGAGGAATGACGACGATGGTGTCTTTTTTCAGGTAGTGCGTGCGTAACATGCGGCTTCAGGTGGTGGCCAAGGTCAGACTCTTCTCAAAGGATCGATTCCCGTGTCCATGAAGAATATCTCTCGAAACACACTGCAAAATAGGCGGAGGACATCCACATCACTTTTACAGTAGGTGAGAATTTCCTGGCGAAAATCAAAGACATCGTGACTGTGCTGCTCGTACCACTCGTGAAATTTCTTTCTTTCCGTCACACCTCATGCCATCCGGATCGTAATCGGTGTCGGGAGGATAGGCGCCCACGTTATCTTCATTCCTCGGTCCTTTAAACTGATGAGGGAAATAACCTTTCTTGAGTTCTTGCAGAGCAAAGATCTTGGGCATGTCCCGTAAAGCCATCGGTAAAAAGTTGAGGGAATCGATGAATTTTACCGTGCCGACAGTGATCGTCATCGCTTTACCACCGTTCATAATTACTTCGGGTTGTGTCACAGAATGTTTGTGGCAGTTTGTGCAGCGTCTGTAAAATCATCAGTCCGTCGTAACCTTTAAAGATGTGAGCCAAGGCGATCACGGGACTCCATTCGTGACTCTCATTTTTCCGTGATCAGGGAGTTGTAAAAGCCATTTTCCACATCGTCCAGCGTGTCTTGGGCTTTAAACACAATTTATCGCTAGTGATTCCAGTACATATTGCAGTGCTCGCAGGGTTCTTGGTTGTCGATGTAAAAGTGACAGCACGCTTGCAGGACACATAGGTTGGAAATGTGTTCACCGGAATCTTGCTGACATTCAAAGTCGAAGAAGACGAAGCGGGTCAACGTTGTTTTCTGTTGTTTGTCGATTAGGGTCTTTCTGTCTCCGTTCATGTCGATGGGTGATTTCAGCCGTTGAATGTAGCAAAACTGCTTTTCGGATGTGTGCCACTCTCGGCAGATGGAACAATCGTATTCTCCGCATCTATGTTCTTCCAAAGTTTGCTCAGCTTTGATGACGCCCCACTCCTTCTGACACTTCTCACATTTCTTCCACTGATGACATACACTGCACTTGCCTCTGGAACGGGTGGCGAGGTGATTGTCAAAACACTGGCGGCTCATAAACACACGATGACATCGGTAACAAGTCTTTGTGTTGGGATTGGGTGGACAGGCTGGACCCACTGTCTTGCATCCTTGACACATGACGTGACATGATTGTTTCTCGGCATGATCATATCGCGCTTGACAGGTCTCACAAAATGCGAAATTTCCACAAAAATGGTGTAAATACAGGTCCAGATGTTTTGGTGTACCGGTGACGTATTTTGTTCCCCGATAGATTGCCTTACCAAAGATAGCCTGAGAGAAAACGTTGAGTTGGTATCCTTGTTCTCCCAAATACTTGGTGTACAGTTCCCGATAGATTGCCTTTCCAAAGATAGCCTGAGAGAAAACGTTGAGTTGGTATCCTTGTTCTCCCAAATACTTGGTGTACAGTTCCCAGGTTTCCATTCCCGTGCAGGCTTGTCTGACTCCACTGACAACCTCGATGAGTGCAGTGCGTCTGTTTTCCTCGTCTGCCACGATTGGGGCCCTGCCCTCCTATGTAGTCTGTTCCTTTTTGTCCCCCGCCTTTCGAAGAAAGTTGGGGGACTATTAAAATGGGTTCGTCCGTCTGTCTGTCTGTCTGTCTGTCCGTCTGTCCGTCACACTTTTTGGGACACAATAACTCTCTTCCTAATTGAGCTAGAATGTTCAAACTTGGTGTATGTGTTTATTAGGTCAATGCCTTGATGGAGTTCGAAGATGAGCATTTTCCGCTTGGGGTAAGCAGAGATAAGCAATTTGATTGGTTGATGCTTTGGGACACGATAACTTTAGTTCTAATTAAGTGAGAGTGATGAAACTTGGTGTATAGTTTCATTACAGTAATACCTTGACTAAGATCGATAATGAGCATTTTCTGCTCAGGGTAAGCAGAGCGATAAGCAATTTGATTTGTCGAGACTTTGGAACACAATAACTCTCCTTCGAATTGAGTTAAAATGTTCAAAATTGGTGTGTATGCTTATTAGGTCAACTGCCTTGATGGAGTTCGAAGATGAGCATTTTCTTCTTAGGGTAGGCAGAGATAAGCAATTTGATTGGTTGATACTTTGGGACAAGATAACTTAGGTTCATCTTGATTGATGATTTTTATGCCAATACAATGACTGCATTCTCATTCAGTAATGGATTCGACAGTAACAGTGTATAGAAACGATTGACTCGGACACAAGGGCCCTTTCCCTTGGCCAGAGGGGCCCTTTTGTCAAGCGTGGGGGCCCTTTTGTCTGCCTTTAGGGTCCCCCTAACTCGGGTACGTTTTCATTTTTCTCGTCGGTTTTAGCATTTTTCTTTATAAAACACTTTTGGATGACACTTTGTGTACAGTTTGATTGCTCGATACGTTTGAAAAAAATAAATGTGCGATTAATTAATATGTGTCATCTTTTTATTTTGGGATTTCGGCGGGGGACATCAGCCTCACTGTTGGCTTGTTCTTTCCCATTCAGGCGCGTCCTATTTGTTCGCAAAGTGGCGTGCGACGACAATGGCTCACTGAAAACATAGTTCGTCGCTCTTCTTAATGGTGACGAGGCATCTCTTTTTCTTTAAATACTCGTCGAAATTAGCGCTCTGTCTCTTCTTCACGTTTGTTCCACCGCTTCCTCTGCCATCGGGAGGGGACACGTGACAAATACTCATAGACATACGTTGATCCAGTCGAAATTCTTCATTACTCTGTAACACGGCAGCCACTTTCTGTAACATGTCTTCGGCCTTTAACAAGCGATGCTCATGGAACGATAACCAGATGGATGATTTGAGTCCTGGATGACTAATTGCAATTCTAACGTAGTCACTTTCTCTGGCGTCCAAGGTTCAGCGAATGTCCTCAATGATGGCCTCAAAGGTGTCGTGTAGTTGTTGTGGCAACTACTTTTCGGCTGTATTTTCTGTCCACGGGTCGTAAAGAAAAATACATCTTGCTTCGCTTAGTGATCGTATGAAAGTGTCAGAACCTGTCGCGTCCCGTCCTTTTATCCCCGTATTTCGTGACGTCATCAAACGTTTGATATCGTACACCCTACGCTGTATAACGTTGCACATGTGTTGTATAACGTTACATCACGTCTATATTTAGCCTCCAACGTAACCCTACGATGCACAACGTTGCATCACATTTATTTTTAGGCCCCCCCCCCCCCCAGTGTTCAACCTACGATGCATAAGCACTGTGACCTCACTGCATGAATGGGCTTGCCTGTGACGTCATACCGCAGGGGGTTGGGATGGCCTAGTGGTCTAGATTGCCGCGCTTCGACCTCTAGTTGGCCAGTCACCTCTGGCTTGCGGCTGTGGTTTCGAACCCTGGTGTGAGCGTATGTGGCATGGAGATAGGGGCGCCTTCTCAACCTCGTGGGTTTCCCCCGGGCACTCCAGTTTCCTCCCACATGTTAGTCCCAAAATGACCTAGTTTGTGTCGAGTGGACGTTAAACCCCATTTCTCTCTCTCTCACGTCATACCGCTCAAATGGATTCATCCTTACGGTTATAAAATGTGACATCCCATCTCTCGGTATCAGAATGGCTGCTCCGGTCTTAAACATCGAAGACTACCGCAGCATGGACACTCGCGTGTTCCTCAGGGGTCATACTCATGTCGTGATTACCCCTGACGATATCTTCGTCTTACCTGACGAGGTATTAAAAACACCTCCTAGGAAAAGACTTCCTCCCGAATTAGTGGAGGCCATTAGACGCAACTGACATAAAGTGCGTCGCACCCTCACATTCGAGTGGGGACAACGGCCAATTTAGTCAATGCAAAAAGAGTTGTTCCCCCCCCTCTCCTGCTGCTTCTTCTTCTTCCTTTTCTCTCTCTCTCTCTCTCTCTCTCTCTCTCTCTCTTTCTCTCTCTCCCTCCTTGCACCCCCGATCTTTCTTGGTCATGCAAGGTCACAACGAACTTGGTCACGCACGTGCAACAACGAACTAGGTCATAGGGTCATTACCAGGTCACGCACGTGTGTCCCTATATATATACAAGCGACTATACTACTTTTATGAATAGTCCCAAGACGGGCGAAAAGTACTTTAAACATACATTATGGGAGAGCAAAAACAGACTTTTGTCGGTCTTCCTTTGGGCCTCAGAAGTCATAGAAATTATAAATTAGATCTTTATTTAAACAACAAGCCTAAAATGAACTCTGTAGACCCACGGATGGCTTGGATTGGGCTCGGATTAAAACAGGATTTCGTTGACTGATTTAATCACTATGGCGTCGTGGGCGGGGCTTCTCCGTGACGTTGACGTCATCATACTTCCGGGCTGTTTTCTATTCGTCTGCTTAGGGAGTCGCTTAGGCCTACCTGAAGTACAAAAGAGTACACGCAGGCAACGCAAGAATCCACCTTTGGTGGAAGTGGACGTTAAACTCCCAGTCCCCCCCCCCCCAACGCAAGAAGTCGGCTATTTATTAGCCTATAATTTATTTACAATACTGCCTCGTTGATTTGGCCCATTCCTTTCAAACTTTAATATCCTATCGCAGACTTTCTCTTCTTATCTATATATTAAAATCTTAATTCTTATTTATAGTAAAAAATAAATGTATACGAATTGAATTGCAGTTCTGTCTCAAACCGAATACGCTATCAGTACTAGTCATTGTAAACATTACTTGATAATCGAGACTATATAGGTGGAGTTAACGCCTGTCAATCAACAATCGGCCATAATGGGAAAAGGGTGTCGATGAATTTAACTCCCATTTCTAGTAAAAAATTATAGTGGTAACAACTTTGTTCAGGATAAAGTAATTTGACTGAAATTTTCAATATATTCTTGTTTCAGCATCTATTTTTGAACTGTTATAGCAAGAATGGCTAACTCCTTGTAAAAATCTCCCATAATGTATCTTTAAAATGTTAAAATGTTATTATACCAATCTAATTAAAATATAGATCTATATTTCGTTTCGTTTTTTATACTTTCGATGGCCTACACTCATGTAGATCTAACTAGTTGTAGTGAACGCTCACGTTCTATGACGTCAGGTATCAAGCACGGGACATTTGACCCGATAACGTCAGTCATTCGATTAACCAATTAGCGATCGCCATGCTTTTCAAAATCCACTTGTGTTTTGTTATGATTTCTATCCGCTGGTGTTAGTATAGACGTCGTTGGCTGGTAATATCTACCCACAGTTCCACGCATGAAAAGGTCAAAGGGTCGATTCGACAGACCATTTGATTGGCTGACCCCTCATTTCAGGTAGAACACCAGTTAAATAACAAGTCCTCCAGATCCAAGAGTAGTGAAGACAAGTAAAAACGAAATTTTGAACTATAAAAAACGAAACGAAATTGGATCTGTGTTTTAATCAGATTGTTATTATACCAGTGTTGAAATCAGTTTGTGTCGGCATACCTTTTATCTCTTGTTTACTGTGAAACAAAGTAGTGCAGCTTTACGATTGTGCTAATTTTTCTGGATATATATATTATAAATAATTTTATCTAAATCAAACCATGATGCTAATTAGCTTGGAATGTTTTAGTTTTATAGTGGCAAATACTCGCCTTCAACAATCCACAATCCTAGACGTATATTGTGGTTACTCCTGTCCACCCGTTTACATTTGTTGCAGACACTCTACAGTTCACAATTTTTATCCGATTTCGACTTAACTTAAAATATAGGTTGATATAACGATAATCTCTGTTCCTTTCGCAAAAGCACAAATTTTTTTATAGGCCCACATTGTTGTGGCGCCGTCCGTCTGTCTAGCTAATGGTAATAACCGATTTCCGATAATTACTGTCAGAGTTATTGCCCTTGATCACATTTAAAAAATCTCGTTGTTCAAGTTAATATCCAATTGACTTAAAATTTATACACAGTCTCTATCTTTAAGGTCATGAGACAAAGAAGCCTATTGATTTTCACTGATTTCCAATAATTGTCCCCCGCCTTTCAAAGAAAGTTGGGGGACTATTAAAATGGGTTCGTCCGTCCGTCTGTCTGTCTTGTCTTGTCTTGTCTTGTCTTGTCTTGTCCGTCCGTCCGTCTGTCCGTCACACTTTTTGGGACACAATAACTCTCGTCCTAATTGAGCTAGAATGTCCAAACTTGGTGTATGTGTTTATTAGGTCAATGCCTTGATGGAGTTCGAAGATGAGCATTTTCCGCTTAGGGTAAGCAGAGATAAGCAATTTGATTGGTTGATGCTTTGGGACATGATAACTTTAGTTCTAATTAAGTGAGAGTGATGAAACTTGGTGTATAGTTTCATTACAGTAATACCTTGACTAAGTTCGATAATGAGCATTTTCTGCTCAGGGTAAGCAGAGCGATACGCAAATTTGATTGGTCGAGACTTTGGAACACAATAACTCTCCTTCTAATTGAGTTAAAATGTTCAAACTTGGTGTATATGCTTATTAGGTCAATGCCTTGATGGAGTTCGAAGATGAGCATTTTCCGCTTAGGGTAAGCAGAGATAAGCAATTTGATTGGTTGATGCTTTGGGACACGATAACTTTAGTTCTAATAAAGTGAGAGTGATGAAACTTGGTGTATAGTTTCATTACAGTAATGCCTTGACTAAGATCGATAATGAGCATTTTCTGCTCAGGGTAAGCAGAGCGATAAGCAATTTGATTTGCTGAGACTTTGGAACACAATAACTCTCCTTCGAATTGAGTTAAAATGTTCAAAATTGGTGTGTATGCTTATTAGGTCAATGCCTTGATGGAGTTCGAAGATGAGCATTTTCTTCTTAGGGTAGGCAGAGATAAGCAATTTGATTGGTTGATACTTTTGGACAAGATAACTTAGGTTCATCTTGATTGATGATTTTTATGCCAATACAATGACTGCATTTTCATTCAGTAATGGATTCGACAGTAACAGTGTATAGAAACGATTGACTCAGACACGAGGGCCCTTTCCCTTGGCCAGAGGGGCCCTTTTGTCAAGCGTGGGGGCCCTTTTGTCTGCCTTTAGGGTCCCCCTAACTAGGGTACATTTTCATTTTTCTCATCGGTTTTAGCATTTTTCTTTATAAAACACTTTTGGATGACACTTCGTGTACAGTTTGATTGCTTGATACGTTTGAAAAAAATAAATGTGCGATTAATTAATATGTGTCATCTATTTATTTTGGGATTTTGGCGGGGGACATCAGCCTCACTGTTGGCTTGTTACTGCCAGAGTTTTGGCCCTTGATCATCTTGAAAAATCTTTTCTACGCTCAAGAGGCTGAAGTAAATATCCAATTGACTTAAACTGTGTACATGTACATAGTATTTTCGGTCATTATACGAATACGCCTATTGATTTCCACCGATTTCCGATAATTACTCTAAAGGCTCAATTAAAATCCGATTGACTTGAAATTTATACCCAAAATCGTGTCGATGCTCTAGAGGCTAAAGTTAATATAAATTGTTTACGTTCATGAAACAAACAATCAAAACAAATTCTAATGATTTCTGATAATTACTTAATAATAAGTTAAAAATTATTTGTAATCAAGCGTTCATGTATTGTAAATACTTTTTAGTAGTCTTGAATAACTTTTTGTGTATATTATGAATCTGCAATCAGATTCCAGATGAGTGGTATGGTTCGCATGCTACTTAGCCATGAAAACCGAAACAATTGGTGTAATTGTATATTGTCTGGATTTTGTAGTGCTCCAGGATCTACAAAGTAATAGAAGCCCAAAATATTGGATAGACCAATATTTGGGTTTATTTCTATTACTTTGATCATATCACCGTTACAGGGTAATCTAGTTTGAGTTCGAATTTCGGGAAATCGGACCAAAATTGACGGACAAAATGGTCGCCGTTTGTACGCGAATAGTCTAAAAAATATGGTATATCAAGGTTGTGGACCCTATAGAGATCACAATTTTAATTCGATTTTGATGAAACTTGAAATACATGTTTATAACCTAAAGATCTTGGTTCCATTCCATAGTTGCGCATATCGGATTGTAACTTCCTGAATTATGACCTCTGATTGTATGAAAAATCGCCTTTATTATCTTGTGGTCCGTCTGGAGGTCGCAATTATTACCTGATTTAAAAAAAACTTTTGTTTATATCACCGTTACACTGTAATGAATGTTCGGTTCGAATTTCATGAACATCGGTCCAAAATTTCTGAACAAAATGGCCGCCTCTTTTACGCGAAAAATGTAAAAATATGGTATATCAAGGTTGTGGAACCTGTATAGGTCACAATTTAAATCCGATTTTGATGAAACTTGAAATGCATGTTCATAACTCAAAGATCGTGGTTCCTGTCGATATTTGCACATATCTGATTGTAACTTCCTGAATTATGGCCCCTGATTGTACGAAAAATCGCCTTTTTTTAGCATGTGGTCCCTTTGGAGGTCACAATTATTAACGGATTTAAAAAACTTTTGATTATATCACTGTTTCACCGTAATGAAGGTCGAATTTGAATTTCGTGAAAATCGAACAAAAATTGCCAGACAAAATGGCCGTCGCCTGTACACGAAAAGTGTAAAGATATGGTATATCAAGGTTGTGGACCCTTTGGAGGTCACAATTTTAAACCGATTTTGATGAAACTTGAAATGCGTGTTTAAAATCCAAAGATCATGGATCCTGTTGGATATTTGCGCATATCGGATTGTAACTTCCTGAATTATAGCCCCTGATTGTACGCAAAAACAACTTTTTTAGCTTGTGGTGCCTCTAGAGGTCTCAATTATTATCCGTTTTTAAAAAACGTTTTATTATATCACCGTTACACTGTAGTGAAGGTTGAGGTCAAATTTCGTTAAAATCGGACCAAATCTGTCGGACAAAATGGCTGCCGCTAATATGCGAATAGTGTAAAAATATGATATATCAAGATTGTGGACCATGTAGAGGTTACAATTTTAATCCGATTTTGATGAAATTTGAAATGTAAGTTTATAATCCAAAGATTGCAGTTCCTTTTGATATTCGGGCACATTGGACTATAACTTCCTGAATTATGGCCCCTGATTTTACGAAAAATCATGTTTTTTACCTTCTGGACCCTATGGAGGTCACAATTTTATTCCGAATTAAAGAAGCGTTTGACTGTATCCCCGTTACACATTAATGATGGTTGAGTTTGAATTTCTTGAAAATCGATAATTGAACAGTTAAATCCATAATATTAAATATTCGTACTAAACGTTAGCATGGGACAGAAATTTATAAAAACCAAACAAATTCTAATGATTTTCTGATAATTACTTAATATGCGACAACTCTTGTTGACTGCCCGGACGATTTAGCTGCCGTGGGTGTAGGTTTCGTTGCCTGGCAACCTATTTTTTTTACATGAACAATAATATATATTTTCCCACCCCTGGCCCATTTGACATGGAATGATTCTGTTGCACCGTAAATTTTGTTTTGAGTTTGAATTTCATGAAATTCGGACAAAATCCCCCCCCCCCCATACACAAATAATGTAAACATCTGGTATATCAATTTTGTGGGTCCGAAGGCCACAATTTTCACCCAATTTTAATGCAATTTAAGTTAATAACCCCCAAATCTCGTTTTTTCCCAATATTCGCCCGGGTTGACTTCGAATTTCGTGTAAATCAGACCAAAATTGTCGAATAAAATTCGTGAATTATCCCCCTTGATTGTACGAAAAATCACACTTTCAGCTTGTAGTTCTTCTAGAGGTCACAATTTTAAAAAAACGTGTCACCGTTACATCCTGATGATGGTTGAGATCTAATTTCCTGAAAATCGGACCAAAAATGCCTGACAAAATGACCGCCCCACGTGCTAAAATAAAAAACCAAACCCTTATTTCAAATTTCAAATAGTGTGTGCAGCAAAATTCAGCTTGATGCATTGAACTTTAGCCATACCAAGTTTGCGCCCCAGTTGGTACCGGGGGGGGGGGATGGCCTAGTGGTCTAGAGTGCCGCGCTTCGACCTCTAGTTGTCCGGTCACCTCTGTCACCGTTACATCCTGATGATGGTTGAGATCTAATTTCCTGAAAATCGGACCAAAAATGTCTGACAAAATGACCGCCCCACGTGCTAAAATAAAAAACCAAACCCTTATTTCAAATTTCAAATAGCGTGTGCAGCAAAATTCAGCTTGATGCATTGAACTTTAGCCATACCAAGTTTGCGCCCCAGTTGGTACCGGGGGGGGGGGGATGGCCTAGTGGTCTAGAGTGCCGCGTTTCGACCTCTAGTTGGCCGGTCACCTCTGGCTTGCGGCTGTGGTTTCGATCCCTGGTGTTAGTGTATGTGGCATGGAGATAGGGGCGCCTTCTCAACCTCGTGGGTTTCCTCCGGGCACTCAGGTTTCCTCCCACTGCTAAAGACCCCTACGCCTAAGCGAATTATTGAAATAAAATTGAAATCATATGTTAGTCCCAAAATGACCTAGTTTGTGTCGAGTGGATGTTAAACCCCATTTCTCTCTCTCTCTCTCTCTCTCTCTCTCTCTCTCAGTTGGTACCACTAGTTTGTGGGGCGACAGACTGCACTGTTATCCAGCATATCATATTGCCGTGATTTTGTTTACCATCTTGGTTGTCTTCTTTGAAAACCCTTCCTTCTTTGGGTATGTGATAAGTTACTTATATACTCAGCCAAATTAAAAATTTGACACTGATGAATTTCAACAAATTTTTTTTTCTGGTAAGTCAAATAAATTTTAAAGTCTTTCTAACGATAGTAAGTAGTAATAGCCTTTAATTTCATAAAATTGTAAAGTCACGTGGATCACGTGACTTTTGAGCATATAAAGATGAAAAACCTGAAAAACATGTGCAAACACAAACTCATGAGGTCAATCGATGCAAGTTTGCTTAAACTGAACATGCACACGTAACTTGAACTGGAAAAACAAATTAAAATTGTTATTTTTATCTTTGTTAGAAAATGCTGCGCCTTTCAAATGTAGAACGTCTACGTGCTATAGGTAGGCTCTATGCTGGTCAGTCTGTGGTCACTGTTGCAAGAGCCTTTAATTGTTCACGCCAGACAATAATTAATCTTAGAATGAGTGCTTCAAACTGGAAGTATTGCCGACAGCCCAAGGGCGGAAGCGCCACATGTGACGTCACTCCAGAAAGATCAAGCAATACGATTACGTCATCTTAGAAACAGATTTGTCACTGCAACCTCCACAAGTAGAGAGATGTTTGGTGGAAGGGTAACTGCACAAATTGTTCGAAATCGCTTGCAGGCTGCTGGTCTTCGAGCTCGGAGGCCCTATAATGGACCCATATTGACACCTCATCATCGCCGTAACCGACTTGTGTGGGCCACAAGACACATAAGGTTTACTCAAAGACAGTGGAATTCGGTTGTCTGTAGTGACGAATCTCGATTCACTTTGAGATTTGCCGATGGCAGGGTCCGAGTGTACCGCAGACGAGGTGAACGTTACGCTCAAGTATGCGTCAGAGAAGTTGGTGGCGGCAGCGTCATGGTTTGGGGTTCTTTTTGTGCACATAGACGTTCTCCTCTTGTTGTTGTCCAAGGGAACTTAAATGCTGTCCAGTACAGGGATCAGATTTTGCAACCTGTTCTTCTTCCGTTTATGCAGAGACATGGGCCTGGACTAACGTTTCAACAAGACAATGCTTGACCCCATACGGCAATTGCTACTCAGAAATGTTTAAGAAATGCCAGTGTCCAAGTCCTGGATTGGCAGTCGTTTAGCCCCGACCTTAATCCTATTGAACACATCTGGGACGAAGTGGGTCGACGTGTTCCTCAGCAAGTGAACCCTCCACTGACGTTGCGTGACCTTCAACATGCTATTGCTGAGCAGTGGCGACGCCTTCCTCGGGTAGTATTTACTAATGTTCTGAGATCCATGAGAAGACGTTGTGTGGCAGTACGAGATGCTAGAGGAGGCCACAACCGTTACTAAACACTTTATTCCGATTGTTCTCCAAGTCTGAGAATTTCATTTTAGGGGTACTGTGACATCACGAACATTATCAATGTCAAGGACTTTCGGCGAGACGTATTCTTGCTTTCTGTTGATGTCAAGGTCGTCTGTGCACAACATAACACTAAAATAGTTGCCTTAAACCAAATATTAAAAATCTAATCCCAAAAATCCTGAGTGTCAAGTTTTTAATTTGGCTGAGTATATAATACTAAATGTTAAATTTAGTGATGTATTTTCGTGTGTAAATTATTGATATATTTTATCATTAAGTATGCATGCCTTTATATTATTTTATATTACTCAACTGTGATATGGATATTAATTTTAATATATATATATATTTACAGGGTTTTTAATAACGATTTAAAAACTAAACACCTTAGTTTTTATTGAGAATTTAAACCCCCGGATACTTTTTAGCACCCAACGTTCTGAAGACAAGGTACCTACAGACATAGTTCCAGAGGCCTACAGATTCGCGTTGGTGGGGTAGAGCTACTGTTTTATTGATGGATCTTTAGAGACATTATTATCAGTGTTAATCTCACACTTGTGTTTGTGAAATTCTTTTGGATTTGTGCGGTAGACCTTTACTATAAAATACTGTAATTTTTGTTTTTTCTATTTTCATAATTTAAATGATTATATATTCATTATTTACATGAATTATTTCTGGTTAAAATCGAATTTGACCCTCTTGTCAGGTCAAAGTCAACAAATTAGTATTTGGGCAAAGTTTGATTGTAACTATTCTTTATAGCAAATACACGAAATGAAATGAAATGAAATGGGGTTTAACGTCCTACTCTTTTGCACCTAACCTGGGCTAATGGAAGACGGGCATACGCCATACAGTGTGCTATGAGGGAAATTTTGCCCGGGCAGCGGTGCTACGGCCTACTCTTATATCGAATTCCAACTGCCAAGGGATCTTTCACGTGCACCCCAATGTGTACACGGGACCTCGGTTTTTTCGTCCGATCTGAACGACTAGGCAGCTGTCCTTGTCAGACCCTCCTTCTGCATCACTGACAAGGGGAAATCACGCCGGAAAATCGAGATGAACTTTCTCGGCCAATGCAGGGATCGGAAGCAAATACACTATTCAGTATTAGAATTTTCATTGATTAATTAATTCTTTTATTTTATGTAGCCAACATCTTCACAATTATATTTGTCACATTACTTTTTTCTTTGACTTTAAAACTTAATTATCATAGAGTGAAAGGGTGTGTACTTCTGTATTTGGGTTGGATATATTAGGTGGGATCGCGAGCACACCTACCTGAACTTAAGAGTTTATTATTAGGATTTGTTTATTTAGGTTTTTTTTCCAGAACCGACTTACTTCATTTTTCTTTCAGTCTTTCATTCCGTTTTTTTTCCAGTTTTCTCTCTCAAATAAATGATAAATAATTTGGTTTATTATTGCAACAAAATCAGCACTAACATATTTTGCATTCACAACCCTTGTATATGGCATAAATATGGTATATATTTAAAACAAAATTTATGATTGTCACTGATTGGAACTTTGTATGTTAAAAAATTTTTGATCCCCTGTGTGTGGGGGCTAGGGTTAGGTTTTTCCGTTGTGGGTTAGATTTAAGAATTTGGGGGAGGGGTCAACTCTCCACATAAGCACTGACCTAGGATGATGAAAATTTGGTTTGTGATATTTCCTAATTTAATTAAAAATACACATAATACATTAGTATAATTTACACAATTCGTTCCGCTGTTTTTTGGTGTTTGTGGCGCTGATTGTCTTCCTTCGATTTTGCTTGTGATATTCTGGTGTTCTGATTTCTGAAGAAGAAAGGAATAGATTTAAGGCTCTTGGGTGAGAGCCACATTAGTGTGTTTCCTACTAAGGATTGGGTTTTCCAAAAAGTGCGAAATTTTACTATCCCGGGGTTAGGGCCAGGGATTCTTATAACTAGTTGATCACTAAAGTTTAGGCTAGGATTTGATATATTATTTGCATTGGATTAGAGTGAGGACTGGTCCTATTTAGTCTAATTTACTGTGCACTAGGATTTTCGAGTGATTTTCTTGGAGATCAGTATAGTGTTTTCTGATGATTTTGGATGCACTTGCTGCTGTTGCACTAAATGGTACTACAAATGGGGCTATTGCGCTAGCTGTATGGATATTCGGACCTTAGGGGGGCTGTTGTTTTCAATTTGTCAATCCAGAATTTTTCTCTTGTTAGTCTAAACGTTTTAATTTCTTCTGATGTTTCAAAGTCGCTCTTGGTCTTTTCTATTGGTGTGACAATGAGATCAGAAATGTCATGATTTGGTTGATTGAAGTGAATTGAGACCGGTTTGTCCTTTTTAGTGAATATGTCTGACCTGTGACCGTTAATTCTTTCCCTAAGTGCATTTTGAGTCACCCCCACGTATTGCCTGTCACATTTTCTGCATGAAATTAGATAAATTATGTTAGAACTACCGTATGAAAGTTGCTCTAATATTGGGAATTGTGTGCCAGATGTTTTGTTTTGGAAATTGCTGATTGCATATTATTTGTTTCTTTGGCGGCAAGTTCAGCAAGAGTATTAATTTTTCAACGTCTGAGATAGCGTTTGGAATATCCCGTTTCTCTTAGTTTGCTAAATACCAGCGTACATGCTGACTCAAAGTCAGTCTTTTGAGTACATATCCTATGAAAACGGAGAATCTTGAGATTTTATGATGCCAGAGAAGGTATGTTTGGGGTGAAAGGAGCTTTTGAACAATAATTGATGTGTGTCGGCTTCTTTGAAAAATACTGTGATTTTGGTGTTGCTACTTTTAAAAACGGTAGTGTCAAGGAAATCTATGCTACTATGACTTACATTTGTGGTTAATTTGACAGAGGGATGATGGTTGTTCGAGATATTGAAAATGGCCCAAAATTCGTCTAGTGTGTACGTCCATACTATGAAAACATCATCTAAGAAACGTCCATAGAAATCTGGTTTTAATGGACAGAGTGGCAGGACTTCCCTTTCCCATGAAGAGATTCGCATAACTTGGGGCAAATTGTTTTCCCATCGCAGTTCCGGAAGACTGGAGGTATACTTGATCATTCCTCCTCAGACAAATGTCGAGTAATTTGAGGATTTCTTCGTCCGGTCTGGATGCTTGCGGGTTCCTAAGAAAAGCTTTCCTAACCGCTTCAACTCCTGTGGTATTATCGATGTTAGTGTAGATGCTCTGTACGTCAATGGATATTAAGATGGTGTGCTCAGGTACTCTTAACTGTTTGATTTTGTGAATGAAATCGTTAGTGTCTTCAAGGTAGGATGGGAGTGGGCATGTTAGGGGCAATAATAAATGGTCTATATATTGTGTATACATTGTATGATTCGCTGCCACAGTCTGATATTATTTGGCGCCCCTTCGGTAATTTGTTAGGTATAAACCATTCTGTTTCTGGATTTTTATGTATTTTTGGTAGCGTATAGAGATGTCGTTGCCGACAGTCAGATTTAGCCGATAGATAATCATATTTTTTTGCGGTGATGTATTCCTTGTCTTGCAATTTATGTAAGATGTTGTTTATTAAGGTTGCTGTGTCCTTAAAGATGGGTTGGTCTAATTTAGTGTAATGTTTAGAATTATTTAATTGTTTTTCTGCCTCTGAGATACAGTCTGCGCGATTCATTTTGACACAACACGAGCCTTTGTCGCCTTTCTTAATTATTATGTTTTTGTCTTTTTTGAGGGTGTTTAATGTTGTTTTTGTTGCTCGGTTGAGACTTGGTCTCTGTGATTGTGGTTGAAGGGATGATATTTCCGTGTTCATTTCGTCGAAAGTTTTTAGGTTGGCTGGTGATAAAGACTTTTTAGGTGGTTTCCATGTGGATTTTTCTGTGAATAATTTTTTACCTCTACCGGGGTTGTTCCTAAAGAAATAAGTGAACGAAAGGGTTCTTTGGAAACGATCAGTTGCCTGGGTGATGGGGTCTATGGGTGTTATTGTGGTGGTTGGGATGAATTTAGGGCCTTTGTCAAGGATCTTCATTTCTAGGGGGCTGAGAAGTCTGTCGCACAAATTGACAACTGTCTGTCCTAAAGACGGCTTTTCATTCCTTTCCCTAATCCTAGTTTAAATTCCTCATCCTGCAGTTGATCTCTCTGACTGTGTCTGGGCTCCAGTGGATGGCGTCGTTACCTTTCAGTTCTACTTTGCCCTTGGAGGTTGGTAGCGTAGTAGCGTGTGGTGAAGGTGCAGTGGAGATCAATTGGTGTAGCTGGCGAGGTTTTGGTAGGCGATTGGATGTTCTTGTCGGAGTTGGGAAGAAGTGGGGATCTGTGTGGTGAAGAGCTTGGTTGTTGGGAAAGCTGCTCTGATCTGCTCGTGTATCCTTGGTCCACTTTCTTCTTTGTTGTTGAACCCGATATGTATCACTAATTCTTCTGGTGCAGGTCCCATATAGTTCTGTAGGATCTGTTTAATGTGGCTGATCTTGGCTCCAGAATAGCTATGGATTTCCCAGTCCCCGATGAAAGATACAATCCTAGCCAGGTTAGAGGATCCAATAACCAGGGTCTTTGCCTTGACTGGTGGTAGGTACCACAAATCCTTCTCGTCTTTCCCTTTGTAGCCGTGTGGTCTCTTTAGGGATAGGTTGAGTGAACGTGTACATCTGGTGGAAGATCTGGTCGTGATTCTAGGGTAAGGAATGATGGGCGATCTAGGGGACAGACAGTCGACAAGCGCGATATAGATCCCGAGGAAGTAGGTGAGCCAGACACAACCTGGGGTGAACTGGTTGATCACCCTAAATAGGTAACCCGGAGCCTGATCCTCTGTGTGTGGGGGCTAGGGTTAGGTTTTTCTGTTGTGGGTTAGGGTTATGTTTAGGTTTTTTGTGTGTTTTCCGGAGGACCAGGCTCCGAGTTGCCTGTTTAGGGTATTTTCCTGTATTTTGTGTGTTTTCCTGTATTTAGTGTTTTTCCTGTGTTTTCCTGTATTCAGTATAACATGGTGTTTCCGGTTGTTTTCCCGTGCTTTCCGGTATATAGTATACCCCATGGCAGGAAGGTTCGGAGATCTGGTCAAGTAAGACCTGTCGCGCATGGCGGTGTAATTCACCAATTCAGTAATTATCACACCTTCAAAAAGTTCTTAAAACCGTTGATGAAAGGGTCGTCACCATCAAGCTTAAAAGGTATGCACAAACCCATATTTTTTTTGTGGTGCCCAGCATCAGGAGGTTGTGAAATCTATCAGGCCTTGACACTTGTGACATCCATTGACACGTAATCGTTTGATTACATGTATCTCTCGGTGTTTTGCGGCCACACGTAATCCTATGCAAGGTATAGAAGAATTGTGAGGACATCACTATACGCTACAGCGGTATTCATCAAGCATGGAAGCGATTCACTTTGTCAATGCCTCTTGTAGGCCAGAGAATTTCTGCATGAATTGATGTTTCTTCATACCCTGACGTACTGCCACAGCATAAATGATGAGAATAGTCAGTAGTGTAGCCTGTGCTGTATCAACCAGGTTGCACATGACACTGGTTGAGCCTTTGCTCCTCAAACAGCACAGGATTCTCATCATTGAGGAACACTTAGAACTTGCATCTGTAACTGAGAGTTACTGGCCGACGCCATCACAATTCTTATGGACATTGTCTCCCGTGGTCGTCTTGGTATTCGCAGTCGAGATTTGTAACTGAGAAGACCACAAAACACAGAGATTTAGAGATGGACGTGATTGAGCGAATGCGTGTTATTGGAGTCCAGTCTCAAGGTAAGCTTGAGGGCACCACAAAGAAAACAAGCTTGATGCTGATGACCTCGTTATCATCTGTTTCAAGAAACTAAGAGAATGTATCATCTCAACTGAGCTAGTGAAGGATGATTTTTCTTCGCACGTCAAGGAATTTGAGAGATTGATCTGCCAAGTCTACTCTTCATGTGTTCTATTAAACCGACCAGCACTTAAGTTGCAATTGTGAAGTTCAGAAATCTTGGCGAGAGAGGGAGAGAAAGAGAGAGAGAGATTGTCACCCCATATCACCGGAACAAAGTACATCGCAAGACGTGTCAAACCAGATCGCTGAACCTTCCCGCTATTTAACGAAAGCGGCTGGCAGTTGAACAAGAGCATTTATGTTCCTGTGCCTAATCTTGATCTGCCTGCCGGTCGTGCTGTGATTGAACTCAAAATGTGGTTGTAGAACAGACTGTGCGAGATGATGCAGTTGCAGCAAAATGGTCAGCCTTATACATCTTTCTGCACGTGTTTTGATAGGGACTGTACCAATATAATTAGGATGTGCAGGAGGACAAAGATGACGAATAATTGATTTATTTATTTCCAAGATAGGATCTGACGACTTCTGGCTTAAGATTCTTTTTGTTTTTGATACATCAGATTATGAAGATCCAACCACTGTTGACAGAGATAGCAGTGGACTCGGTCAGAGGGGTCCAGATTTCTTAAAGGCCCCTTCCTGAGGTGTCAAGGGTCGAAAAATTGGAACAACAGAATGGGGTTCGCATGATGATCAATCCCCAGAATGAACTTCAGATCATGAAAATCCAAAGATTATCGGCTGAAATCAATCCGGGTTGACACCGGAAATGGGTTTTCCCCACCGGAAGTCAATTGAAACTACTTCCATTCGCTTTAAGTGTATCATAAATGGATCGGCATGATGAAAAAAACTAGAATGAACTAAGAACATGAAAATCCAAATATTATGGGCTGAAATCAATCCGAGTTTCACACCGGAAATTGTTATTTCCCACCTGAAGTCAATAAAAAATAATTCCAATCACATCAAGTGCATCATAGATGGGATCGGCATGATGAAAAAACATGAGAATGAACTTCAGATCATGAAAATCCAACCATTATCGGCCGGGATAGCCATGACCGTTCCCGATTTCAAAAAATGCTCCTCCCAGGGGTCAAGGGGTCGGAAAATTTGAATCTCGATATTTTTGGATAGCTTGGTCCCTTATCAACCCAAAACGACCAAAAAATTAATTTTAGCATACAAATCATACGGGTTGACATGCCATACCACACTAGCAAAAGGGGAATCACGGTGGCTAAGTGGGTAAGGCGCTGGCTCGCTAGCCTGGAGGTCGGGTGTTCGATCCCTGCATAGGCCGAGAAAGTTCATCTCGAAGGAGGGCTTGACAAGGACAGCTGTCTAGTCGTTCGGATGGGACGAAAAACCGAGGTCCCGTGTACAAATTGGCGTACACGTAAAATAACCCCTGGCAGTTGGAATTCGATATAAGAGTAGGCCGTAGCACCGCTGCCCGGGCTAAAATTTCCCTCATAGCACACTGTATGGCGTATGCCCGTCTTCAATTAGCCCAGGTTAGGTGCAGGAGAGTAGGACGTTAAACCCCATTTCATTACATTTCATACTAATACCCCTGGTGTACATCATTTTTTTTTCTGGTTTTGATTTTGAAATTGTGTTTTGGATTGATATATATTTTCAATCTGATTTGGTTTTGTGTATTTCTACTTTTATTATCCTGCGCTGAACGAAGTTACAGGGGGATATTGAAATGGGTCCCGTCCGTCATTCCGTCCATCCGTCCTGATTTCCTTTCCGGAGCATATCCAACAAACCGTTTGAGATATCTTTCTGAAACATTGTACACACATCAACCTATTACATTAGTTGTGCCTTTTGCTATTTAGGATTTTCTGGAATTTATATTTTTTGTGTTTCCATGGAAACAAATTTGACTTTGGATTTCCATGGAAACAAATCTGACTTTACTTTTGGTGTATATCTCATAAACCGGTTAAGATGTATTTTTGAAACTTTGTACACACATCAACTTATTATAGTAGTTGTGCCTTTTGCTATTTAATAATTTCTTGGATTTGTCTTTGTTGTGTGTTTCCATGGAAACAAGTTTGACTTATTTTTTGGTGTAGATTTTGTTTCCGGAGCATATCTCATAAACTGTTAGAGAAATCTTTTTGACACTTTGTACACACATCAACCCATTACATTAGCTGTGCCTTTTGATACTTAAGAATTTCTGCGATTTATATTTTTTGTGTTTCCATTGAAACAAATTTGACTTAGTTTTTGGTGTATAACTTTGCTTCAGGGGCATTGATAGATCATAAACCATGCAAGCTTTCTGAAACTTTTTACATACATCGACCTATTACTATAGTTGTGCCTCATAAAGCTCATTTAATTATTCATCATTAATTTTAGAAATCTTGCTTGTAATAAATTATCTAATACTTTTCATAAATTATAGTATATATACATGTATGCTATGATACCTGTTCTATGTTGTTTAGGTATTTGCAATTGTACTATTCTTTCATTGATTGGCCCAAAACTTTGGAACAATACAAACAGCTAAACATTACACACATACGCGTGTGCACACACACACACACACACACACAGAGTTTAATTGTGTTCCAGTCCTTGCAAAATATCTCTATTTGCTATGCAGTCACGTCTATTTTTTTCAAACCAGAGCTTAATGTCATAAATTATTTCAAATCTTGTAGTATATAGCAATCATTAGTTTTCAGAAATAGAGACCAATACCTACTAAACAGGGCCACAATATTAGGACCAGAGACACTGTTTGCGAAATCTGAGACATTTTAATATTGATTACCAATACGTTATTTTTATTTAATTCTTCCAACCAAGTGCAAGGGCGCCGGATGTTTGATGACTAGTCACCTTGTTGTCTTTCGAAGAAAGCAGGGGACTATTACAATCTGTCTGTCTGTCTGTGATGAAAGTGATGAAACTTGGTGTATAGTTTCATTACAGTAATGCCTTGACTAAGATCGCTAATGAGTATTTCTGCTCAGGGTAAGCCGAGCGATAAGCAATTTGATTGGTCAAGACTTTTGAACACAATAACTCTCCATCTTATTGAGCTAGAATGTTCAAACTTGGTGTAGGTCTTTATTAGTTGATGCATTGAGGGAGTTCCAAAATAAGCATTGTCTGCTTCGGGTAAGCAGATATGAGCATCTGATCGGTTGATGCTGATGGGCATGATAACTTTGGTTATAATGAAGTGAGTGCGACGAAACTCCAAATATAGATTCATGATGGCATTACCTTGACTAACTGTGATGGTGAGAATTGTCTGCTTAGGCCTAGGGGCGATAAACAATTTGGCTGATCACTTTGGAACATAACAACTCTGCTATTAATTGAGGTGGAATGTTTAAACTTGATGTTTGATGTAGATGTTCATCAGGTTAATGCATCGACTGAGTCAATGATTAACATTGTACGCTAAAGCTAAGCAATTTCATTGGTCGATGCTTTGGGACAAGATAACTTTGAATCTATCTGATAGAGAGTGATGAAAATTATAGTATAGTTTGAATGCTCGATACTTTTGAAAAAAATAAATGTGCCTCACTGTTGGCTTGTTTGATTTTGTTTAAGCTTTTGTTTTTGTATTGAGTTTTGTTTGTCGCTTGTTGGGAGTTTGGCTTAGCCATTGACTTTACATTAGACTTGACTATGACTTGAGACTTTGACTGTTTATGTGGACTTATTTATTTTTTGTTGTTTATGGGTTGTGGTTTTGACATTTGGTAGTAGACCATTTTCTTAGGTTGATTTTTGATTGACACCTGTAATGAATTGTGAGTTTGATTATTTTCATTTTATGGGTTATGTATTCTGGTTTTGTTATATCAACTTGTGATTTGGTGTTTGAATATTTTGGTCAAAAGTGTTGATTTTATTTTAACTGAGCACTGTGCAGTGGCAGAATCATTTTCCCCTGAAGGAGCTGATAATTTGTTGAAATCTTTTCTAGCCTTAGATGTTAAACCTAAAGCTTCCAGTAAAAAAGACCTTGAGAAATGGATGATGGATTAATATAACAATGAAAGAACTTCATTCCTCACAAGAACATCTACCAGCAATCAGCTGGGCTGAACCACGTGAAGACATTTAAGATGCTACCAGCTTTGCCAAAGGCGTCATTTTTCTCTGGGAATCCAACATCGAAGTCTGAAGTTTCTTTTGACGTTTGGAAATTTGAAGATGGAGAGTTGGTCCAGTCAAGTTACCACAAGGAACAGATTCGATAAGCCATCTTTAAATCGTTATCCCTATATTTGGAGAAAATTGTAAAACGAACTTTTACGCTTGTAAGATTAAATCAACTACTTACAAATGCAAATTTGTTCAAACAACAAAGGAGCTCATCCCCCATGTCGTTTGTCTAGCCTTCTAGATGAGGATATTGTACATATTTTATGTGTTTGTGAGCAATTAAAAGATTTGAGAGCTCAATATAATCCCAGAAATTACTTACACAACTTCTCAAATTTTTTGTGAATGTTTTAATGCCAAGGACATTATATCTATTGTAAAGTATATCAATAAAGCCATGTATAAAATAGCTGGCCAGGTTTAAGTAATCAATGCACTATGAATGTATTTTCAATTAGTTCTGAATTGTACATCCTTCAAAAAATTGTCTTCAAAATGTTCATCTAACACCATCTTTTGCCATCATCCAAATGATTATTGTATCTTTGGGTCTGTGACCTTCAATACTGAATAAACTATACTACTATTATGTGGTGAAGCGGGTAAAATAGTGATGTTGAGACACAGGGTGGAGTTAGATCACTGTTAAAGAAGTTGAACAGTGTTTTTATACGCCCGAATTGAAATGTGGTCGTATATTGTCGTCGCTTGTGGACGTTCTAGAGGCTAAAGTGAATATCCGATTGACTTTAAATTTATACACAGTGATTAAGGTCATGAGACGAAGAAGCCTATCAGCGAGTTTTGATTATTACTTCCAGAGTTATGGCTCTTGATCACTTCAAAAAATCTTGTTGACGCTCTAGAGGCCAAAGTTAATATCCGAATGACCTTGAATTTATACACAGTGTTTAAGGTCATGAGACGAAGAACCCTTTTGATTTTCAGCAATTTCCGATACTTAATGCCAGAGTTATGGCCTTTGATCGCTTTGAAAAATCTTGTGGACGGTCTGAGGCCAAAGTTAATATCTGAACGACTTTAAATTGATACACAGTGCTTAAGGTCATGAGACGAATAAGCCCATTGATTTTCAGAGTTTTCCGATAATTAGTGCCAAAATTATCTCCCTTGATTAATTTGAAAAATCTTGTGATGCTCTAGAGGCCAAACTTATCATCTGATTGACTTTAGATTGATAAACAGAGTTTAAGATCTTGAGACGAACAAGTATATTGATTTTCAATGAATTTTGATAACTGAAAAGCTAAATCCATAGTATTAAATGTTTCGTATACTAAACGTAAGCATGCAGAACTTTATAAGAGAGAGAGAAATGGGGTTTAACGTCCACTCGACACAAACTAGGTCATTTTGGGACGAACATATGGTTCCAATTTTATTTCAATAGTTCGCTTGCGCGTAGGGGTCTTTAGCAGTCGGAGGAAACCGGAGTGCCCGGAGGAAACCCACATACGCTCACACCAGGGATCGAAACCACAGCCGCAAGCCAGAGATGACCGGCCAGCTAGAGGTCGAAGCGCGGCACTCTAGACCACTAGGCCATCCTAACCCCATTCAGAACTTTATAAAAGCCAAACAAATTCTAAAGATTTTCTGATAAATACTTAATGAGTTGTTACTCTTAATCAGATTTTAGTGTATTACCGAAAAAAGAAAAACAATATGCAACAGCTCTTGTTGACTGCCCGGAGGATTAAACTGCCGTGGGCTTTCTTTTGTTGGACGTGTTTAAGAGACAGAAGACGTGTTAGTCGAGCTTTACTCATCGGTGCAGACTTCCAACGAATCGGTTTCCGAATGGCGTTGTAGACTTGAAGATATTCTCCATAAAGCTGTTGATTGTGGTGATGTTTCTCAGGATGCTACCAAAGACATGTTACGTAAAAGATCTGAAGATTAATAGACCTGTACAGAGTAAAAGTATGCAGGAACATGATGAACCTGCATGTTTTAGGTGTGGTCAAAACTGACACATCCGTAAAGGTTGTCGTGTTAGACTTAACATGGATTTAAACTACAAGAAGTCTAAACTGCATGAAGGGCAGACAATAGGTTTGGGAACTAAGAGCCCCGTTAGCTTATTAGGGAACCTTTAAGGTGTTTGTTAGTGAAGTTAGAAGATGCTAGAGGAAATAGACTTCCATAATTAGAAATGACTGAAATAGATATAAAAGTTCCTAGGATGATATCAGCCGCAATATCATGCATTTTTTTAGTAGTACTAGATACATCATGCCATCAATTCACACCAATAATGCTTGGTACTAACATCTTTTGGATGCAGTTATCAAGAAACATGGACTCAACTTTCATCGACAACTTCAAGTGGAAACTCACTGGTTGCTAACATTTAAGTGTCTCAAAGTCCATCAAAATGAGTACAAACAAGATTAGTGTGTGGGTATTGTAAAATCTGCTGAACGAAATTCCATGTTACACAGCAATACATCTACAGTTATAGCAAGAGTGGTTACTGCGAAATCAAGTGTTCATTGTAAAGGGATGTGTCAACGTTCTACGCAATCCAAGATACCAGACACGTTGAAATTTCACCTGTTCTTGTTGATTTTCATCCAGACAACAACGATCTTGTGTATATCAGAATTGCAAATTTATCTGCTCATCCAGTTTCAGCTCAATCACACTCCATTCTATGTGAACTACAACCAGTAACCATCGTAAACAATATCAGCAAGAATTGTACATGTTCTTTTGTTCAAGTTGGAAGTGATTGCGGTATTTTGGATAAACTTCATCTTGGATCAGCATTTACCGCCAGTCAGTTAGAAGGTGTTGAAGATCTCACCGTTGAGTGGTCACAAATTTTTTCCCACAGTGATAGGGATATAAGCTGTACTCATGTGGTTGAACATGTTATTAACCTTACAGATGAAGTACCATTCAAACAAAAGAAAAGAACAAAGCCATCAACTATGTTACAGTGCGCAAAAAAGACAACCCCATTGGACTATGTGTTGATTATTGACAACTGAATCAACGTACCATCAAATATGCTTATGTACTTCCCAGAATTGAAGAAATGCTAGATATGTTTGGAACTAAATATTTTTCAGTCCTGGATATGAAAAGTGGATACCATCAGAGTCGGACAGCATTTACAATAGGTTCTCTTGGGTTTTACGAGTATACACACATGGCCTTTGGAATGACCAACACACCTGCTATCTACCAAAGACTGAGGAGTGTTTAGGAGAACTAAACTATAAGATCTGCATGATTTACCTTGACGACCTGATTATTTTTTCATCGACATACGAATAACATTCGAAGTGACTACAACTACTGGTATTGAAGCTTGAACCGAAGAAATGTCATTTTTATACGCCCACATGAAAATGTGGAGGTATATTGCCATCGCCCCCGTCCATCGGTCCGTCCGTTGTCCACAATTTCTTGTGAACGCTCTGGAGGCTAAAGTTAATATCCGATTGACTTTAAATTACCACTCAGTGCTTAAGGTCATGAGACGAAGAAGCCTATTGATTATCAGCGATATCCGATAATCAATACTGCCAGAGTTATAGCCCTTGATCACTTCGAAAAATCTTGTGAACGCCCTACAGGCTAAAGTGAATATCCGATTCACTTTTAATTTTATATAAAGTGTTTAGGGTCATGGGACGAAGGGATCTATTGATTTTCAGCGATATCTGATAATTACTGCCAGAGTTATGACCCTTGATCCCATTTAAAAATATTGTGGACGCTTTACAAGGCTAAATTTAATACCCGATTGACTTAAAATTTATTCACAATGTTTAAGGTCTTGGGACGAAGAAACCTATTGATTGTCAGCGATATGCGATAATTACTGTCAGAGTTATAGCCCTTGATCACTTTGAGAAATATTGTGGACGCTCTAGAGGCTAAAGTTAATATTCGATTGACTTATACACAGTGTTTAAGGTCATGAGACGGAGAAGCCTAATGATTATCAGAGATTCATGTGTTGTAAACGTCCTCCTTACTGACAAAAGAAAAAAATATGCGACAACCCTTGTTGACTGTCGGATGACTTAATTGTAGTGGGCGTATGTTTCGTTGCCTGGCAACCTATCTTTGCCAACAGCAAGTTAAATATTTGGGCCACATTTTTTCCGCAGAAGGCATAAAGACTGATCCAGCACAGATTAAAAAGGTCAGGGACTGGAAAACACCACAAGTTTAGGGGGGGTTGTTAAATCAAAAATTTTCTACCTGCTACACGAGGACCTACTCAATTTATGTGGTGTGATGTACTCGTCATGTGTGAAAAAAATTTTGGGGATCAGACCCCTCTAACCCCCCTGTACATACCCCCTGAAGGTTCTTACCCCTATTTTGACCTCAAAATAGCAGTTTTTTGGGGGTAGTAAGCCACAGAAATATGTCAAAGATGGTTTGTATGTTGTCTTTTTATAAGTTTTTAATGACGCTGAGTCTGATTATTGACTTTATAATTATTTTCAATATGGCGATCAAAATGACCAGATCTTTGTTTATTTCTAATGTATAGCTTGTAATATGTCTTTTTATGGGTTTTCGCTGCTGCAAAGTCTTAATCAGATCTTGAAAAATAGTTTAGACCATCCAATATGCCCGAAATTCAAGCTGATGATACAAACATGGCCGCCATTTTGAACACAGTTTTTAGTAATTCAAATATATGGCTTGTAATATGTCTTATGAATTGGACCTTGAAAAATAGATTTGACCATCCAATGGCGGATATTCAAGATAGTGGATACAAACATGGCTGCCATTTTGGAAAACTCATACTGGTACATAATCTAGTGACAACTTGAACACCCCCCACCTCAAATTAAGTGCTTAAAATGCTATGATGTCCATGTAATGGTAATGTCTGTATATTTGTGTCTATAACTGATGTCCATGTAATGGTAATGTCTGTATATTTGTGTCTATAACTGTGTCTATCATGTAATTAGATTAACTAGATGTACACGTATTAATTGCAGTTGTCTCATCCCATGCACGATTCGCACATTGGCGTAACATTTGTGTAATTTTCAGATTTTGTTATCGTAATGTATTAGTGATGTTTTCCTATGTGTACCTCCAACATGTACAGCTTATCAAACACGCCAACTTGCCTTCAGCAAGGAAAGACCTGGCAGACAGAAAGTATATGGAAACTGCAGGCTTTTTAAGTGGAATATTGCCAACCAAATTGATGGTCATCATCAATTTGATGTACCTACTTAGACCGACTAGTGCTAGACAAGATCAGCGAAGTAAGGACTGTGCCGAATCTATTCTATCAGAAGTTTTACAAGAACATTTTACATGTCTATTTAAAATATTTTGTGAGGAATTAGATGTAGGAATTCCTACAAGATCAGCACAATCAGGAAAACAGTTTTGTGAACGTTTCGTCGACAAACATGATATGCAGTCCTTTGAGAAAATGAGAGCTAAAATAGAAACAAAAAATGTACTTTCATCATGCCATAGTGGCCCATAATCGATATCACTTTGGGATGGGTTCACATCATCTTCATCTTCATCTCAAAGAGTACTAAAGTCTATTGCTTACTCAGACTGTTTTTTTTGCTTCTATTTTAGCTCTCATTTGACTCAAAGGACTGCATATCATGATGTTGTTTTTCCAAAACTGTTTTTGCTGATTGTGCTGAACTTGTAGGAATTCACATTTGTTTTCGATCATCTTGACACCATACACTACTTCTAAATGCTTTCTAACATCTTCATCCTTACAAAATTCTTGTAAAATTTCTGATAGAATAGATTCGACAGAGTCCTTGCTTCGCTGATCTTGTTTAGCTCAAGTCGTTCTAAGTAGATACATCATTTTCTTGATGACCATCAATTTGGTTGGCAATATTCCACTTAAAAAGCCTGCAGTTTCCATATACTTTCTATCTGCCAGGTCCTTCTTTGCTGAAGATCAAGATGGCGTTTTTGATAAGTTGTACATGTTTGAGGGTACACATAGGAAGACATCACTAGTACACTATGATAACAACATCTGAAAGTACACAACTGTTGCGCCAATGCTCTGCAAATCGTGCATGGTATGAGACAATTGCAGAGTATACATTTAGCTAATCTAGTTACATGGTAGACACAGTTAGAGACACAAACATACAGACATTACCATTACATGGAGATCATATGAGCACTTTAAACACTAAATTTGAGCTTTTTTTCAAGTTGTCACCTGATTATGTATGATGTGTTTGTTCAAAATGGTGGCCATTTTGGTATCCATCATCTTGAATATCCGCCATATTGGATGGTCGAAACTATTTTTCAAGATCCGATTCAGACTTTGCAGCAGCGAAAACCCATAAAAAGACATTTTACAAGCCATACATTAGAAATAAACAAAGATCTCCAGCAAAATGGAGGTCATTTTGATCGCCATTTTGAATTTCCGTCATTTTGAAATATCGAAAATAATTATAATGCCAGTAATAAGACTCAGCATCATTACAAACTTGTAAAAAGACAACATACAAACCTCCTTTTACATATTTCTGTGGACTATTACTCGAAAAAAACGCTATTTTGGGGTCAAAATAGGTTAGGAACCTTCACGGGGTATGTACAGGGGGGTTAGAGGGTTCCAATCCCCCAATTTTTTTTTGTTTAATAATCAGTATAGTAGGCCTCATGTTTCTAAGGGGTCCTCGATCGAAAGTAAAATTATCAACCCCCCCTACTGGCACAATCAGAGATGAGTTAAAGAGCACATAAAATGAGAACACTAAATTCATTGAGGTTATAGACATTGGTTACTATATGCATTTTACGGCAGTTTAACATCGATCTGATGAAAATTAATTCAGATATCGTCACTCTAAGTCGCAAATATAGACCTCCCGTAAAAACGACTTGGCCAATTATTGAAAACACTCTTAATCCCCTCAAACGCCAGTGACGTCACAGTGACCGAATGCATATTCGGGATGTTTATTCCTTAATTACCTATATACACCTGGCGTGTGTATTCTTTAACGCCTGACTGATTGCTTAATCCCCCTAATTAAATAACAATTGACTACGGAAAAATTTGTTTTGTAATTCAGAATTTGTTTTATAAAAACAGTTGTTGTAGCCATATTCCCCATGTGTTTGTTTTTTTTATCAGAATAAGCCGACCGTGAGACAACAATAATTGGCTTCTGATTGAAACAAGATTGGTGTGAAATTGTTATAGCCGGCGCTACGGACATCTTTTAAGCCGATAGAAATAATCAATTGCCGGCTTTTAAGAAACGAAATGGTTTCAAATAATAATCATATAAACTTAGATCATCAACATTTGTATTATTGATCATTTTATCATACACCGAGCGAAATGGAGGCAGAATATTCAGAGTTATCATGTAGCAGTAGTTCTTTTAGCTTGGGCAGTGTATCGGATACAGATACGTCGCGAGAAATGATTAATATAGCGCCATATATGTTTGAGCCGTATTTATCTGACTGTAGTAGTTCCGCAGAGGATGGCGATGTAGAGAATACGGGATCTAACAAAACTTTATTTTGATTTTGGCCCACACGAAAAATATCGCTAAATTTGATTCTGGGTGCTGGAAACATGATGCGTCAAGTAATTATATAACGTGAAAATATTCCATTTATTATTGTATATAATGGCAAGTAAATATTTTTGTTAACGTGAAAATATTCCTTATTTGTATTGTATATTAGGGCAAACTAGGTAGCACACTAATAAAAGTAATACATTTAGGTCGTTGAGGTTATCGATCCAACCATTATTCTATAAAATATGCAATATGCAAATAAGATGGTTTGATACATGCATGCATGATGTCATCCAATAGTAACTGTAAATTTTCCCGTGGTTAGACGCCTCTGACCAATCAAAAAAATTGTTGTTTGATCACGTACACCCTTCAATCGAGGATTCGAGCTTCTCGTGCGATTTTCTATAATTTAACTTTAAGTGTTGTTTTAATGGTTTCCAAAAAAAAGAATTTACATAAATAGAAATAAATATGACACTACCATTAAAGAAATTAGTAGAATTCGGATTCTAAAATATCGGTATAAAATTGAATATCAAACACGACGTTGCACCTGTACTTGACACTATTCTAATCACACGCAGAGGACAGCCGATCACGCCCCCCTCGAATTTCTTTCTCACATTCGACTAATTTACGCTAACTTTATTCGACTAATTTACGCTAACTTTATTACAAAAAAAATCGTCAATACTAATCAAACAATCAACAATAATCATACGATCATACAAACAATACGATTAACTTTAATACAAAAACATCGGTGACTCGATCTAAAATCAAATAACGAGTACTAATCAAACAATCAACAATAATCATACGATCACACAAACAATACGATTAATCCACTCTTTCCGTAAGATTTCATCCTTGGGAAATTTATGAAACGCCGGTACATTATTCCCCTTTTCCTTGCTGGAATTTCCACAACTCTCAACAACACAACGATAATACGGCATCTTGAAATACACTCCGAAATATTCTAGTCACAAATATATAATCTATTACAACTCAAGACGAGAAAGGTCGGCTTTTGTTCTTGGTGTTTAACGTCCGCTTCCACCGAAGGTGATATCGCAGACAAGTCTTATGTTTTCCATTTTCTTAGCGCACGCGCAGGGGTCTTTGCTATGGGAGGAAACCGGAGTGCCCGGAGGAAACCCACGAAGTTGAGAAGGAGCCCCTATCTCCATGCCACATACGCTCACACCAGGGCTCGAAACCACAGCCGCAAGCCAGAAGTGACCGGCCAGCTAGAGGTCGAAGCGCGGCACTCTAGACCACTAGGCCATCCCAACCCCCCTGGTCGGCTTTTGTTGTTGTTGTTCTTGGTGTTTAACGTCCGCTTCCACCGAAGGTGATATCGCAGACAAGTCTTATTTTTCATTTTCATAATCTTAGCGCACGCGCAGGGGTCTTTGCTGTGGGGGGAAACCGGAGTGCCCGGAGGAAACCCACGAGGTTGAGAAGGAGCCCCTATCTCCATGCCACATACGCTCACACTAGGGCTCGAAACCACAGCCGCAAGCCAGAGGTGACCGGCCAGCTAGAGGTCGAAGCGCGGCACTCTAGACCACTAGGCCATCCCAACCCCCAGGTCGGCTTTTGAAAATGCTTTGCCTTATATAGTATAGTGATACGTAGCTTACGTGTAAAATTACGAGTTAATGATTACGCCAGCCAAATGTTAATTGGACCGACAAATACACACGTGTTAACTGGCGATGTGTATACAGTGATATATTGACAGATAGTGATATATTGTATAGATAATGTGTATAGATTATGTGTAGTGCCTGTGACGTCACCAGCCAATCAACCAGATTAAGGTCGTAATTGAAAATTTGAAAACCGTTTTTGGCTGTCGCATGTTTAAACGTTAATATCTGAATTAATTTTAATCAGATTGGAGTGAACTTGCCGTAAAATGAATGCAGTAACCCTTGGCCATCAATATATGCAATTAAAAATTATTATTTTATGTGGTCTTTAAGGTAATTTTAAGGTTTTCTATGTTACTACAGGAGTTTTGTAAAGAACGTTTTTTACAATTGCCAGACCTTTTGAATGAGCTTTTAGTAGGAGGAACAATTTCCAAGAAGAAAGGGAGGAAGAAGTCAACACAAAAATGGAAATGGGGACCAGAACGGGATAGCTCTTTTGAAGAACTGAAGACATTGTTACAGTAGTCACCCCCTATTCTGGCTCACCCAGACTTTACTAAACCATTTGTGTTACACGCGGATGCGAGTGGGCGAGAATTGTGTGATGTTCTGCAAGATCAAAAAGAACGAGTAATTGCAAAAACAGATTGGAAGACGCATATTTACCATCTTTAGTGCACGCCTATAATTGCGCCATACATGAAACTACAGCTCATTAAACTTTCTTTTTGTTGTTTGGGGCGGAAGCCTCATTTTGCTGTGGATGTTTTGCTTGGTTTAGTTGATCAAAAGTCTGCAAACAGCTACAGTAAGTATGTCGCTAATCTCAAAGATAGTTTTGAGATGGCTTATCTCTAGGCAAGGAATTCAATCTTGGAAAAGGGAGATCGTGTGCTTGTGAAAAAAAAACTGTTTTTAAAAGTGGATTAGACACAAGATATCGGACAAATGGGAAGATTGCATCTATATTATAAAAGATCAGCCCAATCAAGATGTACCGCTGTATGTGCTGCAGCGGGAAAATGGAACCGGTACAACACATACATTACAAAGGAACCATCTGCTTCCCATAAGAACCGTACCTATGGAATTATCCGAGTCACCACCAGTACCGAAATCGGCATCTCTCCGTGTTGAAGAAGAAATGAAATCTTTATCCAGTCCTTCTTCTGAGGAACCAGATGTGGACGAGCCTGTACCAAGGAGATCCCCAAGGAATCGACAACCACCAGCCCGTTATCAAGAATATGCATTATTATTAATTGGAACAACGTAAAAGTCTAAGTAACGTTTTGAAGTTGACTTTTGGTTTTAGTGTTTCAATAGGATGTCGGGATGACATATTTTTTATATTGGAAGAGTGTACGTAGCGAAGCGGAATTTTAATATGTTTATATGTTTTATTATGTCAAGTAATATAGTGTATTGAGTAAGTGCACATATAAACTAACAAACTGACAATAATTAGGGTTTCACACTGCGTAGCTTGTGAGAAACACTATTGTTTTTGTTAAAATTCTTGTTAAGCTTTCATATTACATATGAAAGCTTATTGTTTCTGTTAAGATTATTATTGTTATTTTTTTTTTGTGTTTTATCCACAAATCGGATTTCTCAGAATCTAACCACAGTATCTTTATGAAACTTTTACCTATCCCCCCAAAAATGGGTGGTAGCTGTTGATTAAATATATTTTCAAAACGTTTTACGAATCCGAAATCACCGAAATTTACGAACGACAAAATGGACAATGCATAGTCGTAACTTTATTGTTTTTTGACCGATTTTACTAAATCTTTTTTCTTTGAATACCTTGAAAAAAATCATTTTCATCAGCAGTTTCACATTTTCGAATTTCGAAAATTCGTCGCTGTGATTTTGAACCGGAAGTTTAGACCAATTTGACAACTTCTTTAATAGTTGTGCGATTTTCATGAAATTTAGTATATAAGTAGATCCTACCGATGTGACTTCAAAAATATAATTAGAAATTTTCTAAATTATCTCCCCTTGGTGAAATTAAGGATCAAATTTTTCAAAAAAATCGTCGAAATATAGGTCAGAATGACCTAATTTTTTTTTCGATACTAGACAAGGAATTACTGATTTGTACACAAAATATGGAGTTTGTCGATCGAACCGGAAGTGCCACCATCTTTAAACGTGAAAAATCAATAAGGCTTTTTTGCTATTTTACTTACAGACTCAGGAGTTATATTTTCTGAATCCTTGTAGGAAGGCCTAAAAAATGTCGCGAATAGAATTTTGATTTAGGTCAACCGGGAGTCACCATTTTGAATTGAAAATGAAAAATAGAAGCAATTTGAAGGGCCGAGAATTTGGAGCACAATAACTCTCATTCTAATTAAGCTAGAATGTTCAAACTTGGTGTAGACGTTCACTAGGTCAATGTTATGATGGAGTTCAAAGATGAGTATTTTCTGCTTAGGGTAAGCAGAGATAAGCATGTTGATTTGTTGATTCTTTAGGGCACGATAACTTCGGTTATAATGAAGGGAGAGCATGTTTAGAGGTCTTTCTCGTAAAGTCAACATAATATTTGTTGGGAAATTCTTCTACAAAGGGTCTTATTGGTAGTCTTTTATATGAAACCATCGATCAACAGTCCAACATATCAGGAGTAGAAGAACAAAAGGATCGAACATTGAAAACGGCACACTTTCATTGTTAAGCGAAACATGCAGTGTGGGTGACTACAATCTACACATTTAGTCATCGTATAGAGCTTATTCAACAGTATCGAATTCCAACTGCTTAGGGATATTTTACGTGCACTCCAATGTGTACACGGGGCCGTGGTTTTCGTCCCATCCGAACTAGACAGCTGTGCTTGTCAGGCCCTCCGTTCTGCCTCACTGACAAGGGAAACCACGCCGGGAAATCGAGATGAACTTTCTCCGTGCAGAACTTTCAATTCAAGCCAAACTTTTATTGCATACGATTAAGCTGGTCAGTTGGAGCTTATTTTCAAAAGTTTTGTAATAATCGGTTGGTAATTAAAGTACCATGCACATTAAACTGTTAAAACAGAAAATTTCGCCCGGTTGAAATGTTTCTTGCTATAAGTCAGCAATTTTCCGAATTCAGGGAGGCTGAAACCACAGCCGCAAGCCAGAAGTGACCGGCCAGCTAGAGGTCGAAGCGCGGCACTCTAGACCACTAGGCCATCCCAACCCCCCTGGTCGGCTTTTGTTGTTGTTGTTCTTGGTGTTTAACGTCCGCTTCCACCGAAGGTGATATCGCAGACAAGTCTTATTTTTCATTTTCATAATCTTAGCGCACGCGCAGGGGTCTTTGCTGTGGGGGGAAACCGGAGTGCCCGGAGGAAACCCACGAGGTTGAGAAGGAGCCCCTATCTCCATGCCACATACGCTCACACTAGGGCTCGAAACCACAGCCGCAAGCCAGAGGTGACCGGCCAGCTAGAGGTCGAAGCGCGGCACTCTAGACCACTAGGCCATCCCAACCCCCAGGTCGGCTTTTGAAAATGCTTTGCCTTATATAGTATAGTGATACGTAGCTTACGTGTAAAATTACGAGTTAATGATTACGCCAGCCAAATGTTAATTGGACCGACAAATACACACGTGTTAACTGGCGATGTGTATACAGTGATATATTGACAGATAGTGATATATTGTATAGATAATGTGTATAGATTATGTGTAGTGCCTGTGACGTCACCAGCCAATCAACCAGATTAAGGTCGTAATTGAAAATTTGAAAACCGTTTTTGGCTGTCGCATGTTTAAACGTTAATATCTGAATTAATTTTAATCAGATTGGAGTGAACTTGCCGTAAAATGAATGCAGTAACCCTTGGCCATCAATATATGCAATTAAAAATTATTATTTTATGTGGTCTTTAAGGTAATTTTAAGGTTTTCTATGTTACTACAGGAGTTTTGTAAAGAACGTTTTTTACAATTGCCAGACCTTTTGAATGAGCTTTTAGTAGGAGGAACAATTTCCAAGAAGAAAGGGAGGAAGAAGTCAACACAAAAATGGAAATGGGGACCAGAACGGGATAGCTCTTTTGAAGAACTGAAGACATTGTTACAGTAGTCACCCCCTATTCTGGCTCACCCAGACTTTACTAAACCATTTGTGTTACACGCGGATGCGAGTGGGCGAGAATTGTGTGATGTTCTGCAAGATCAAAAAGAACGAGTAATTGCAAAAACAGATTGGAAGACGCATATTTACCATCTTTAGTGCACGCCTATAATTGCGCCATACATGAAACTACAGCTCATTAAACTTTCTTTTTGTTGTTTGGGGCGGAAGCCTCATTTTGCTGTGGATGTTTTGCTTGGTTTAGTTGATCAAAAGTCTGCAAACAGCTACAGTAAGTATGTCGCTAATCTCAAAGATAGTTTTGAGATGGCTTATCTCTAGGCAAGGAATTCAATCTTGGAAAAGGGAGATCGTGTGCTTGTGAAAAAAAACCTGTTTTTAAAAGTGGATTAGACACAAGATATCGGACAAATGGGAAGATTGCATCTATATTATAAAAGATCAGCCCAATCAAGATGTACCGCTGTATGTGCTGCAGCGGGAAAATGGAACCGGTACAACACATACATTACAAAGGAACCATCTGCTTCCCATAAGAACCGTACCTATGGAATTATCCGAGTCACCACCAGTACCGAAATCGGCATCTCTCCGTGTTGAAGAAGAAATGAAATCTTTATCCAGTCCTTCTTCTGAGGAACCAGATGTGGACGAGCCTGTACCAAGGAGATCCCCAAGGAATCGACAACCACCAGCCCGTTATCAAGAATATGCATTATTATTAATTGGAACAACGTAAAAGTCTAAGTAACGTTTTGAAGTTGACTTTTGGTTTTAGTGTTTCAATAGGATGTCGGGATGACATATTTTTTATATTGGAAGAGTGTACGTAGCGAAGCGGAATTTTAATATGTTTATATGTTTTATTATGTCAAGTAATATAGTGTATTGAGTAAGTGCACATATAAACTAACAAACTGACAATAATTAGGGTTTCACACTGCGTAGCTTGTGAGAAACACTATTGTTTTTGTTAAAATTCTTGTTAAGCTTTCATATTACATATGAAAGCTTATTGTTTCTGTTAAGATTATTATTGTTATTTTTTTTTTGTGTTTTATCCACAAATCGGATTTCTCAGAATCTAACCACAGTATCTTTATGAAACTTTTACCTATCCCCCCAAAAATGGGTGGTAGCTGTTGATTAAATATATTTTCAAAACGTTTTACGAATCCGAAATCACCGAAATTTACGAACGACAAAATGGACAATGCATAGTCGTAACTTTATTGTTTTTTGACCGATTTTACTAAATCTTTTTTCTTTGAATACCTTGAAAAAAATCATTTTCATCAGCAGTTTCACATTTTCGAATTTCGAAAATTCGTCGCTGTGATTTTGAACCGGAAGTTTAGACCAATTTGACAACTTCTTTAATAGTTGTGCGATTTTCATGAAATTTAGTATATAAGTAGATCCTACCGATGTGACTTCAAAAATATAATTAGAAATTTTCTAAATTATCTCCCCTTGGTGAAATTAAGGATCAAATTTTTCAAAAAAATCGTCGAAATATAGGTCAGAATGACCTAATTTTTTTTTCGATACTAGACAAGGAATTACTGATTTGTACACAAAATATGGAGTTTGTCGATCGAACCGGAAGTGCCACCATCTTTAAACGTGAAAAATCAATAAGGCTTTTTTGCTATTTTACTTACAGACTCAGGAGTTATATTTTCTGAATCCTTGTAGGAAGGCCTAAAAAATGTCGCGAATAGAATTTTGATTTAGGTCAACCGGGAGTCACCATTTTGAATTGAAAATGAAAAATAGAAGCAATTTGAAGGGCCGAGAATTTGGAGCACAATAACTCTCATTCTAATTAAGCTAGAATGTTCAAACTTGGTGTAGACGTTCACTAGGTCAATGTTATGATGGAGTTCAAAGATGAGTATTTTCTGCTTAGGGTAAGCAGAGATAAGCATGTTGATTTGTTGATTCTTTAGGGCACGATAACTTCGGTTATAATGAAGGGAGAGCATGTTTAGAGGTCTTTCTCGTAAAGTCAACATAATATTTGTTGGGAAATTCTTCTACAAAGGGTCTTATTGGTAGTCTTTTATATGAAACCATCGATCAACAGTCCAACATATCAGGAGTAGAAGAACAAAAGGATCGAACATTGAAAACGGCACACTTTCATTGTTAAGCGAAACATGCAGTGTGGGTGACTACAATCTACACATTTAGTCATCGTATAGAGCTTATTCAACAGTATCGAATTCCAACTGCTTAGGGATATTTTACGTGCACTCCAATGTGTACACGGGGCCGTGGTTTTCGTCCCATCCGAACTAGACAGCTGTGCTTGTCAGGCCCTCCGTTCTGCCTCACTGACAAGGGAAACCACGCCGGGAAATCGAGATGAACTTTCTCCGTGCAGAACTTTCAATTCAAGCCAAACTTTTATTGCATACGATTAAGCTGGTCAGTTGGAGCTTATTTTCAAAAGTTTTGTAATAATCGGTTGGTAATTAAAGTACCATGCACATTAAACTGTTAAAACAGAAAATTTCGCCCGGTTGAAATGTTTCTTGCTATAAGTCAGCAATTTTCCGAATTCAGGGAGGCTGAATGGCTGAATGGTTAGCATGTGCGCGCTGTATCGTAACGTCTGTCATTGAGTCAACGGGCGTCGTTTCGATCTCCAGGTTGCACGTGACATGGAATATGATGTCCAACCCCGTTTATTGCGAACGATTAAGCTGTTTTAGGGGGAGCTTATTTTTAAACGTTTTGTAATATTCGGTTGATAACTAAAGGTACCGTGCAAATTAAACTGTTAAAATAGAAAATTTGGCCCGGTTGAAATGTTTCTCGCTGTAGGTCAGCTAGAATGTTCAAACTTGGTGTAGACGTTCACTAGGTCATTGTCTTGATCGAGTTCACAGCAGAAATAACAGTGAAACGATCAACGAACTCATAGCAGAAATAACAGTGCAAAACTTAACGAATTCATAGCATAAATAGCAGAAATGAAATGGGGTTTTACGTCCTACTCTTCTGCACCTGACCTGGGCTAATGGAAGACGGGCATACGCCATACAGTGTGCTATGAGGGAATTTTTGCCCGGGCAGCGGCGTTACGGCCTACTCTTATATCGAATTCCAACTGCCAAGGGATCTTTTACGTGCACTCCAGTGTGTACACAGGACCATGGTTTTTCGTCCCATCCGAACGACTAGGCAGCTGTCCTTATCAGGCCCTCCTGCATCACTGACAAGAGGAAACCACGCCGGAAAATCGAGATGAGCTTTCTCGGCCAATGCAAGGATCGAACACCCGACCTCCAGGCTAACGAGCCAGCGCCTTGCCCACTTAGCCACCGTGATTCCCATAAATAGCAATGAAACGATCAACGAATTTATAGCAGTAATAACACTTCAACAATTAACGAATTCGTAGCAGAAATAACGGTGAAACAATTAACGAATTCGTAGCAGAAATAACAATGAAACGTTCAACGAAATCACAGCCGAAATAAGAGTGGAGCAATCAACGAATTAATAGTAGACGAGTTCATAGTAGAAAAAACAGTGAAACAATGAACGAATCATAGCAGAAACCAGAAGGCTATCAATACACTGTGAAATTTGAAACCTAAATGGCCCGGCTAGGAACAATATCTACATGCCCGTAAAAGACTACTTAACAGTTGGAATTCGAAAGAAAAGACCGTAACGACGCTGTCCGATAAAAATTTAGTTAATTCAGTCGGCGCAGAAAGATAGGTCGTTAAAACCATTTCTGTTCAGTTCATTCCATTTCCTTAAATCTATGAAAGTTGTGTGAATTGGGAATCGCGTATTACTCAACAGTTTCAGGGGAGATAAGCCGTCTTTGGGATTGGAAATCAATTTTTGATATCGACTGTGTATGATTGCTACTAGATCGATTGTGATTCAGTTTCTTATCAGTTTGGATTGAAGAATCGGGGTGGTATATGTGTGTGTGATGGGGTGGGGGTGGTGGCACAAGACGCTATATCCCATTCGCAACCACACACCTAACAAATGCAGGGTATAGGTTGCGATCAGTTCTTTCAAGATTTTCATATATTTAAGCCACTTTATTACACGCCTCATCTGAAAATGTCTGTGTTAGTGTAGATAAATGTTGACCAAATAACATCTTTCACCATTTTGACTTTCAGTTACAGAACTAGCATAGGGGCGTTTTAAGGTTTATCATGGCGGAGGCTGTACTATTTTGAGGGCCCTCTGTCGCAAGGGGAGGTTCTTGATTGATGATTGTCATGCCAATGCAATGGCTGCATTCTCATTCAGTAGTGGATTCGACAGTAACAGTGTATAGAAAACGATTGAGTTGGACTCGGGGGCCCTTTCCCTTGGCCCTAGGGACCCTTTTGTCATTCGTTGGACCCTTTTGTCTGTCTTTAGAGCCCTCCCTAACTAGGATACATTTTCATTTTTCGCATCGGTTTTAGCATTTTTCTCCCGTTTTATTTTTTCAACTGCTTTGATTTTTTTCGCGGGGAGGCTGGCGCCTCCAGCGCCTCAGCTATAAAACGCTTTTGAACTAGCAGTACTATTGACATAATACCGTTTTTTCCAGTAATGGTAACTCACTCGTTTCTTCAAGAATCATTCGGCATTCCAGGTATGCTACATTCTATTCGCTGTCTTCCATAGGAGCGGTAAGATGAGACCTGTTTGTGGGAAAATCCCTAAACAATATGCGAGGGTGGAATAATTCTACATTACTTTAAGGTTTGCGTGAAGTAATTGACATATCGAAATTACAGTTATATGCACTGAATAACCATGACACGGAGAGAGAGAGAGAGAGAGAGAAATGGGGTTTAACGTCCACTCGACGCAAACTAGGTCATTTTGGGATTAACATATGGTTTAATTTTATTTCAATAATCTGCTTGCGCATATTAACAGTGGGAGGAAACCGCAGGTCCCGGGGTAAACCCAGGAGATTGGACAGGCGAGATTGTAAGTTAGGGTTAGGGTAAGCGCTAAGGTTAGGTCTTGGGTTAGGATTAGGATTAGCGATATCCCTATTTACATCTCGTGACCTTTGACCAAACGTAATGAAGACAGGATGTGACGTATATATGCACATTGAGGTTATCAAGCTATAGACCGGACTAGTAGTAGGCTATAAACGGATAAATAACAAGAGTTTATATGTATATTATTTTATTAAATTTATATATATCTTAACTCCCTGATTTACATATATACATTATGCATGAACAATAGAAACTATATACTAGTATTTATAAGTATTAAAGCTATGGTAATATTATGCTATCAAATAGCCGTATTGTCTTAATATTTGTTGTAACCGCAACCTTGATAGTTATTGTAAGAAGGATAACGGTTGTAGTTGTTGTATCCGTTACCGTATCCGTTGTTATTGTAGTTGTTATATCCCTTCCCATATTTGTTGTTATTGTGGCCATTGTTGTAACCGTTGTTGTAATTGTAGGGGCCGTTGTAACTATTGTATCCTTTATTATTGTATTGGTTGTACCCGTTGTAGTTGTATGATTGTTTGTAAGCTCCAATCTTTCCATGTCCAACAAGTCCGTTTCCAATTATACCGTGTCCGATACCGTTACCAACGATACCATGACCAATTCCGTGTCCAACAATACCGTGTCCGATACCGTTACCAACGATGTCATGCCCAATGCCGTTACCAATCTTTCCATGTCCAATAAGTCCGTGTCCGATTCCGTTTTCAATGATACCATGTCCGATACCGTTACCAACGATACCATGACCAATTCCGTTTCCAACAATACCGTGCCCGATACCTTTACCAACGATGCCATGCCCAATGCCGTTACCAATCTTTCCTTGTCCAATAAGTCCGTGTCCGATTCCGTTTCCAATGATACCATGTCCGATACCGTTACCAACGATACCATGACCAATTCCGTTTCCAACAATACCGTGTCCGATACCGTTACCAACAATACCATGACCAATTCCGTTACCAATATCACCGACTTTGCCAACAGCTACTATTCCGTGTCTGAGTCGGTTTCCTTGGATACCATGTCCAATACCATGGTTGAGTCCGTTGCCAATAGCTCCTACACCAACAAGACCATGTCCAACACCGGCATGTCCTCTTCCAAATCCTTGACCATTTCCGTTTCCAAAGACACCAACACCATGTCCGAAACCGTTCCGATTTTAGCATCGATGTATTGGGAAGCAGCTACTGTCAAACAGACAGCGAAAGCGACGAAAACCTTAAAAAGAAAAAAAAAACATGTGTTTTACAGAAATAGCCGTAGATTTGATTCCATACTAAAAAAAAATCGCGAGGTTTATTTATAACCAAAAACTTGACAATCAAGAAATTTTACTGTGCCGCCATTATTTAGTACATGATCGAGTTTTGGCGTTACCAGGCAAAATCACAAATAATGTTCAACTCTGGGTAATAATTTACACTTTTTATAATTTACCGTTCTGGCCCTAGTATGAATATAAAACTGCCTTTAATACAATGTCAAGGGCGATAAGCAATAATACAACAGTGACGATGCAATACCATGTTCAACCCTCGATTTCTACCAGTTTTAAATATAAAGATGGACCTATGGGTATGAATGCCAAGTGCGATAAGCAATCATATAAAAAATTAGTATGTAATGAAACTTATTAGTGCTATACCAAATTAGATATCAGGTTTCTTGTCTAGAAAGTTCAAGTATATCCCATCTGGGTCACGATCCTTGTCACTGCATACCGCTAATTGGAAGTATTGAAGATTATTTAGTCAACAAGTTAAATTTACTCTCTGTAGATTGTTACAATGTTTTACTGTATTAGCCCAGTCTGTACAGAACAGAGGGGCGAAAAAGCAAGTCCCATTTAAGATTTCAGGGACCGGGTATGCTTATCTTAAAACTTCAAAGATTTGAAATCTTATACGGAGTAGGGCAAAAGTCCTACTTTATACACCGACTGGACCATTGAAGACAAACAGATAGATTTTGCCCGGACATCTATATTACGATATACTCTATCAAGGAATCTTTTACGTGCACGCCAATGTGTACACTGAACATTAGACACTATTCCCTGTCAGACCGGGCAGACCTACTGTCCTGTACAGCTAACAAGGGCAGTCAAGCCTGTACAATTGACTTTCTGGTCAAACCCCGGGAGAGAGCCCAAGACCTACTGGTTAGTTAATCAGTGTCTCTTATCACTGAGCCACCATGATCCCCATACATTAAAAACATGGAGTTCGTAGATGAGCATTTTATGCTTAGGGTAAGCAGAGATAAGCAATTAGATTGGTTGATGATTTCGGACACTTTCACTTCAGTCAGAGTGATGAAACTTGGTGTATAGTTTCATTGCATCAATACCTTGAATACGTTCGACAATGAGCATTGTCTGCCCTGGATAAAGAGAGAGAGAGAGAGAGAAATGGGGTTTAACGTCCACTCGACACAAACTAGGTCATTTTGGGACTAACATATGGTTTCATTTTATTTCAATAATTCGCTTGCGCGTAGGGGTCTTTAGCAGTGGGAGGAAACCGGAGTGCCCGGAGGAAACCCACGAGGTTGATAAGGCGCCCCTATCTCCATGCCACATACGCTCAAACCAGGGCTCGAAACCGCAGCCGCAAGCCAGAGGTGACCGGCCAGCTAGATAAGCAGAGCGATGAGCAATTTGATTGGTCGAGAATTTGAAACAAAATAACTCTCCTTCTAATTGGGGCAGAATGTTCAATCTTGGTGAAGGCGTTCATTAGGTCAGTGCCATGAAGGAGTGTGAAGATGAGCATTGTCTGCTTACAGTAAGCAGAGATAAGCAATCTGATTGGTTGATTCTTTGGGGCACGATAACTTTGGTTACAATGAAGTGAGAGTGACAAAATTCCAAATATAGATTCATTATGTCATTACCTTGACTAAGTTTGATGTTGAGAATTTCTGCGTAGATTTAGGAGCAATAAGCAATTTGACTGATCCCATTGGAACATAACACCTCTGTTTTTAATTAAGGTAGAATTTGAACCGGTTGAATTGTTTCTCGTTATAACTCGGTGAGTTTTTGGCGTATTTCATTAATTCTTTTTCCTTTTTAAGATTCTTTATATAACTCATGAGATGCGACATAAACTGACCGTGAATATGAAAGCTTTAATATCTGCTTAGCAGATCTAGTTCTTATTATTATTATTAGGCTTTCAGACTTTCGTCTGAAAGCCTATTGAGATTACTAAAATTATTATTAAGCTTTCATATTACATATGAAAGCTTATTGTTTCTGTTAAGATTATTATTAAGCTTTCATATGTATTACATATGAAAGCTTATTGTTTCTGTTAAAGTTATTATTATTATTATTTTTTTTTTGTGTGTGTGTTTTCTGCAAATCGGATTTCTCAGAATCTATCCATAGGATCTTTCTGAAATTTTGACCACCACCCCCCCCCCCCCCAAAATGGGGTGCGAACCTTGATTAAATGTATTTTCAAAACGTTTTACGAATCCGAAATCACCGAATTTTACGAACGAATGCATTTGACCTACAATGCTGTAACTTTGTGACTATTTTACTAATTCTTTTTTCTTTGAGTATCCTAAGACATTTACTTCAAATCTGCAATTTCGGATTTTCGAATTTCGAAAATTCGTCGCTGTGATTTTGAACCGGAAGTTTACACCAACTCGACAACTTCTTTAGTAGTTGTACGATTTTCATGAAATTTAATATGTAAGTAGACCTTAATGATGCACACTTTATGGCGTATGCCCGTCTTCATTAGTCCATTGTAGAAGCAGAACAGTAGGACGTTAAACCCCATTCAATTTCATTTCATTTTCTCTATGTTGCTTATTTATTATAGTGGATAAATGTTTTTCTGGTTCTAGCAATTATTTAATTTCTGCATAGAAATCTCTGGCCAGTTTTTTTTATTGCAGAGTGCCATTCTTGTATATTGCAGTCTATGACCCCTTGTTTAAAACATGCTTAAGAAGTCGTCACGATTTCCTACTTATAACCAAACATATTGGAAACCATAATTTTATAACATATCTTGGAAGCCCGATTACAGCTATACAAGTTTCAGTTATTTCCCTTTAGTTTAAAGATTATTTTTTTGCCCGGGTGCAATGTTTCTCACTACATTTAAATTTGTAACTTTGTGACTTTTTGACCGATTTTGATATTATGTCTTTATAATTTTCCAAATCTACATATTTAACGTACATATTCAAACAGTTGAGTTCAACCTGATTCAAAAAGTTTTAGTTTTGTTCAAAGTTATCTCATTTAATTTTTCGATGTTTTCTTACCATTTTCATTTCATTTTTCTGAAAGTTTTGAAATCGGAAGTCATCCCGATTACAGCAACACAAGTATCAGTTATTTCCCTTTAGTTTTCAGATTACTGAATGTTTCATACTATATTTAGACTTGTAACTTCGCGAGTTTTTGACCAATTTTGATAGTTTGTTATTCTTATCCTTTTATTTGAGATACTTGATATAATCGATGACACGTGACGATGAATATGAAAGCTTTCATATCTGCATGAGACAGTAGCAGATCTAGTTAAGCTTTCATATTTCATCCGTCAAATCAAATCATTTCATTGCATTAGACCAATAATTAATTATTCTTAATTTAAAACTTTATTTTAATATTAGTCTGGCATTATTAAATCTCTTTAAAACAATTAAATACAAAAAACAAACAAAAAAAAATCAATAAGCGGGTCAATTCAGGTAAGTATAACTACGGGTTCTGTCCACCTTCTCTCGTCTACGGCCATACCACGTTGAAAACACCAGTTCTCGTCCGATCACTGAAGTTAAGCAACGTCGGGCCCATGTCAGTACTTGGATGGGTGACCGCCTGGGAACACCGGGTGCTGTAGACTCCTTTTTAAAACCGACAAAAAACAAAAAAAAAATCAATAAGCGGGTCAATTCAGGTAAGTATAACTACGGGTTCTGTCCACCTTCTCTCGTCTACGGCCACACCACGTTGAAAACACCAGTTCTCGTCCGATCACTGAAGTTAAGCAACGTCGGGCCCGATCAGTACTTGGATGGGTGACCGCCTGGGAACACCGGGTGCTGTAGACGCCTTTTTAAAACCGACAAAACCCCCCAAAAAATCAATAAACGGGTCAATTCAAGTAAGTATAACTACGGGTTCTGTCCACCTTCTCTCATCTACGGCCATACCATGTTGAAAACACCAGTTAAGCGACGTCGGGCCCGGTTAGTACTTGGATGGGTGACCGCCTGGGAACACCGGGTGCTGTAGACGCCTTTTTGCCCTAAACTCATTAATTTACCATTTTGTTGTGAGCGGCTTGTTATTCTTCCTATATGACATATTGCACGTTTCTGATTTCAAAGGGGGGTTGGGCGGCTGAATGGTTAGCACGCGCGCCTGTCATTGAGTTTACTAGCGTGTTTTCGAATGCCCGGTTGTACGTGACAAGGAGTAAGGTCGCCTGTCCAACCTGCCATTTTTAATTTTTTTCCGGCAATTTTCATTTCATTTTCTAATCCGTCTCATTACAGCAATACAAATTTCGGTTATTTCCCTTTAGTTTTCAGATTATTGTTATGCCTGGGTGCAATGTTTCATACTATATTTAGACTTGTAATTACATATGAAAGCTTATTGTTTCTGTTAAGATTAATATTATTATTTTTTTTTTTTTTTGTGTTTTATTCACAAATCGGATTTCTCAGAATCTAACCATAGGATCGTTCTGAAACTTTTACCTATCCCCCCAAAAATGGGTGGTGGCTGTTGATTAAATATATTTTCAAAACGTTTTACGTATCCGAAATCACCGAATTTTACGAACGAATGCATTTGACCTACAATGCTGTAACTTTATGACTATTTGACCTATTTTACTAAATCTTTTTTCTTTGAGTACCTTGAGACAATTACTATAAATCTGCAGTTTCAGATTTTCGAATTTCGAAAATTCGTCGCTGTGATTTCGAACCGGAAGTTTAGACCAATTTGACAACTTCTTTAATAGTTGTACGATTTTCATGAAATTTAGTATCTAAGTAGATCTTACCGATGTGACCTCAAAAATATAATTAGAAATTTTCTAAATTATCTCCCCTTGACGAAATTAAGGATCAAAATTTTCAAAAAAATCGTCGAAATATAGGTCAGAATGACCTGATTTTTTTTTTGGATACTAGATAAGTAATTACTGATTTGTACACAAAATATGGAGTTTGTCGATTGAACCGGAAGTGCCGCCATATTTAAAAGTGAAAAATCAATAAGGCTTTTTTGCTATTTTACTTACAGACTCGGGAGTTATATTTTCTGAATCCTTGATGGAAGGCCTAAAAAATGTCGCGAATAGAATTTTGATTTCGGTCACGTGATGGTCACCATTTTGAATTGAAAATGAAAAATAGAAGCAATTTGAAGGGTCGGGAGTTTGGAACACAATTACTCTCATTCTAATTAAGCTAGAATGTTCAAACTTGGTGTAGACGTTCACTAGGTCAATGTTATGATTGAGTTTAAAGATGAGCATTTTCTGCTTAGGGTAAGCAGAGATAAGCATGCTAATTTGTTGATTCTTTAGGGCACGATAACTTCGGTTATAATGAAGGGAGGGCGGTGAAACTTTTGTCAATAGAGAGTCTAATAGCTAGCCTGTTGTGTGAAATCATTGTATCATTTTTTTTAAATATCAGGAATAGCCGAAAAAAAGAGATTGAAAATCCAAAAAGTCGTATTTTTACAATTTGGAGCATGTTTAGAGGTCTTTCTCGTAAAGTCAACATAATATTTTTTGGGAACTTCTTCTACAAAGAGTCTTATTGGTAGTCTTTTATATGAAACCATCGATCAACAGTCCAACATATCAGGAGTAGAAGAACAAAAGGATCGAACATTGAAAACGGCACCCTTTCATTGTTAAGCGAAACATGCAGTGTGGGTGACTACAATCTACACATTTAGTCATCGTATAGAGCTTATTCAACAGTATCGAATTCCAGCTGCTTAGGGATATTTTACGTGCACTCCAATGTGTACACGAGACCTCGGTTTTTCGTCCCATCCGAATGACTAGACAGCTGTGCTTGTCAGGCCCTCCGTTCTGCCTCACTGACAAGGGGAACCACGCCGGGAAATCGAGATGAACTTTCTCCGTGCAGAACTTTCAATTCAGGCGAAAACGTTTATTGCATACGATTAAGCTGGTCAGTTGGAGCTTATTTTCAAAAGTTTTGTAATAATCGGTTGGTAATTAAAGTACCGTGCACATTAAACTGTTAAAACAGAAAATTTCGCCCGGTTGAAATGTTTCTTGCTATAAGTCAGCAATTTTCTGAATTCAGGGAGGCTGAATGGTTAGAATGTGCGCACTGTATCGTAACGTCTGTCATTGAGTCAACGGGCGTCGTTTCGATCTCCAGGTTGCACGTGACATGAAGTATGATGTCCAACCTCGTGGGTTTTCTCCGTGTCCTTCGGTTTCCTCCCAACGGCTAAAGACCTGTAAGCGCAAGGGGAGTTTTTAAATAAAATTAAAAACATATGTTAGTCCCGAAATGACCTAGTTTGTGTCGAATGGACATTAGGCCGCATTTCTCTCTTTCTCTTTTATTTTTAATGTTTTGTAATAATCGGTTGGTAATCAAAGGTACTGTAAAAGTGATAAAACAGAAAATTTCGCCCGGTTGTAATGTTTCTCACTTTAAAGTCAGCAATTTGCCGATTTTAAGGGGCAAACGTTTATTGCGAACGCTTAAGCTGGTCAGGGGGAGCTTATTTTTAAAAGTTTTGTAATATTCGGTTGATAACTAAAGGTACCGTGCAAATTAAACTGTTACAATAGAAAATTTGGCCCGGTTGAAATGTTTCTCGCTGTAGGTCAGCAATTTGCCGATTTTAGGGAGGTTGCGTGGCTGAATGGTTAGCACTTGCGCTCTGTATCATAACGTCTGTCATTGAGTCAACTGGCGTTGTTTCGATTTCTTGGTTGTACGTGACAAGGAGTATGGTCGCCTGTCCAACCTCGTAGGCCGTAACCGCCGCTGCCCGGGTAAAATTTCCCTCATTGCACACTTTATGGCATATGCCCGTCTTCATTAGCCCATTTTAGGAGCAGAACAGTCGGACGTTAAACCCCATTCAATTTCATTTCATTTTCTCTATGTTGCTTATTTATTATAGTGGATAAATATTTTTCTAGTTCTAGCAATTATTTAATTTCTGCATAGAAATCTTGCTTTGGCCAGTTTTTTTATTGCAGAGTGCCATTCTTGTTTAAACAAACATGATCCTTTGTTTAAAACATGCTTAAGAAGTCGTCACGATTTCCTACTTATAACCAAACATATTGGAAATATTAGTCTGGCATTATTAAATCCTAATTTTATTGGTCTTATTTAAAATTAAACTTTCATTTAACTATGAACAACCCTTAACGTGTCTCTTTAAAACTATTAAGTACTCTAAAACAGTAGCTCAACCTTTTGACCTAAACTCATTAATTTACCATTTTGTTGTGAGCGACTTCTTATTCTTCCTATATGACATATTGCACGTGTCTGATTTCAAAGGGGGGTTGGGTGGCTGAATGGTTAGCACGCGCGCCTGTCATTGAGTTAACTAGCGTGTTTTCGAATGCCCGGTTGTACGTGACAAGGAGTGAGGTCGCCTGTCCAACCTGCCATTTTTATTTTTTTTTTCCCGCCATTTTCATTTCATTTTCTCATCCGTCTCATTACAGTAATACAAGTTTCAGTTATTTCCCTTTAGTTTTCAGATTATTGTTATGCCTGGGTGCAATGTTTCATACTATATTTAGACTTGTAACTTCGCGAGTTTTTGACCAATTTTAATAATTTTTTCTTCTTGTCCTTTTACTTAGGATACTTGATACAATCAATGACACGTGACGATGAATATGAAAGCTTTCATATCTGCATGGGACAGTAGCAGATCTAGTTAAGCTTTCATATGTATTACATATGAAAGCTTATTGTTTCTGTTAAAGTTATTATTATTATTTTTTTTTTTTGTGTGTTTTCTGCAAATCGGATTTCTCAGAATCTATCCATAGGATCTTTCCGAAATTTTGACCTACCCCCCCAAAAATGGGGTGCGAACCTTGATTAAATATATTTTCAAAACGTTTTACTAATCCGAAATCACCGAATTTTACGAACGAAAAAACTGACAATGCATAGTCGTAACTTTGTTATTTTTTGACCGATTTTACTAATTCTTTTTTCTTTGAGTATCTTGAAACATTTACATCAAATCTGCAATTTCGGATTTTCGAATTTCGAAAATTCGTCGCTGTCATTTCGAACCGGAAGTTATTACCAATTTGACAACTTCTTTAATAGTTGTGCGATTTTCGTGAAATTTAGAACGTTAGTAGATCTTGCCAATGCGACTTCAATGATGTCCTTGGAAATTTTCTAAATTATCTCCCCTTTGTGAAATTAAGGATCAAAGTTTTCAAAAAAATCGTCGAAATATAGGTCAGAATGACCTAATTTTTTTTTCGAATACTAGAGAAGTAATTACTAATTCGTACACAAAATATGGAGTTTGTCGATCGAACCGGAAGTGCCACCATCTTTAAACGTGAAAAATCAAAAAGGCTTTTTTGCTATTTTACTTACAGACTCGGGAGTTATATTTTCAGAATCCTTGAAGGAATGCCTAAAAATCTGTCGGATCCGAATTTTGATTTCGGTCACGTGATGGTCACCATTTTGAATTGAAAATGAAAAATAGAAGCAATTTGAAGGACCGGGACTTTGGAATACAATAACTCTCCTTCTAATTAAGCTAGAATGTTCAAACTTGGTGTAGACGTTCACTAGGTCAATGTCATGATTGAGTTCAAAGATGAGCATTTTCTGCTTAGGGTAAGCAGAGATAAGTATGCTGATTTTTTGATTCTTTAGGGCACGATAACTTCGGTTATAATGAAGGGAGGGCGGTGAAACTTTTATCAATACAGAGTGTAATAGCTAGCCTGTTGTTTGAAATCATTGTATCATTTTTTTTAAATATCAGGGATAGCCGAAAAAAAGAGATTGAAAATCCAAAAAGTCGTATTTTTACAATTTGGAGCATGTTTATAGGTCTTTCTCGTAAAGTCAACATACTATTTTTTGGGAACTTCTTCTACAAAGAGTCTTATTGGTAGTCTTTTATATGAAACCATCGATCAACAGTCCAACATATCAGGAGTAGAAGAACAAAAGGATCGCACATTGAATACGGCACCCTTTCATTGTTAAGCGAAACATGCAGCGTGGGTGACTACAATCTACGCATTTAGTCATCGTATAGAGCTTATTCAACAGTATCGAATTCCAACTGCTTAGGGGTATTTTACGTGCACTCCAATGTGTACACGGGACCTTGGTTTTTCGTCCCATCCGAACGACTAGACAGCTGTGCTTGCCAGGCCCTCCGTTCTGCCTCACTGACAAGGGGAACCACGCCGGGAAATCGAGATGAACTTTCTCCGTGCAGAACTTTCAATTCAGGCAAAACGTTTATTGCATACGATTAAGCTGGTCAGTTGGAGCTTATTTTCAAAAGTTTTGTAATAATCGGTTGGTAATTAAAGTACCGTGCACATTAAACTGTTAAAACAGAAAATTTTGCCCGGTTGAAATGTTTCTTGCTATAAGTCAGCAATTTTCCGAATTCAGGGAGGCTGAATGGCTGAATGGTTAGCATGTCCGCGCCGTATCGTAACGTCTGTCATTGAGTCAACGGGCGTCGTTTCGATCTTCAGGTTGCACGTGACATGGTGTATGATGTCCAACCTCGTGGGTTTTCTCCGTGTTCTTCAGTTTCCTCCCAACGGCTAAAAACCAGTACGCGCAAGGGGAGTTTTTAAATAAAATTAGAAAAAATATGTTAGTCCCGAAATGACCTAGTTTGTGTCGAATGGACGTTAGGCCGCATTTACTGTAAAAGTGATGAAACAAAAAATTTGGCCCGGTTGTAATGTTTCTCACTTTAAAGTCAGCAATTTGTCGATTTTAAGGGGCAAACGTTTATTGCGAACGATTAAGCTGGTCAGGGGGAGCTTATTTTTAAAAGTTTTGTAATATTCGGTTGATAACTAAAGGTACCGTGCAAATTAAATTGTTAAAATAGAAAATTTGGCCCGGTTGAAATGTTTCTCGCTGTAGGTCAGCAATTTGCCGATTTTAGGGAGGTTGATTGGCTGAATGGTTAGCACGTGCGCTCTGTATCATAACGTCTGTCATTGAGTCAACTGGCCTTGTTTCGATTTCTTGGTTGTACGTGACAAGGAGTATGGTCGCCTTACCAACCTCGTAGGCCGTAACGCCGCTGACCGGGTAAAATTTCCCTCATTGCACACTTTATGGCGTATGCCCGTCTTCATTAGCCCATTGTAGGAGCAGAACAGTAGGACGTTAAACCCCATTCAATTTCATTTCATTTTCTCTATGTTGCTTATTTATTATAGTGGATAAATATTTTTCTGGTTCTAGCAATTATTTAATTTCTGCATAGAAATCTCTGGCCAGTTTTTTTTATTGCAGAGTGCCATTCTTGTATATTGCAGTCTAAGACCCTTTGTTTAAAACATGCTTAAGAAGTCGTAACGATTTCCTACATATTGGAAACCATAATTATATAACATATCTTGGAAGCCCGATTACAGCTATACAAGTTTCAGTAATTTCCTTTAGTTTAAAGATTATTTTTTGCCCGGGTGCAATGTTTCTCACTACATTTAAATTTGTAACTTTGTGAGTTTTTGACCGATTTTGATATTATGTCTTTATAATTTTCCAAATCTACATATTTAACGTACATATTCAAATAGTTGAGTTCAACCTGATTCAAAAAGTTTTAGTTTTGTTCAAAGTTATCTCATTCATCCCGATTACAGCAACACAAGTATCAGTTATTTCCCTTTAGTTTTCAGATTACTCAATGTTTCATACTATATTTAGACTTGTAACTTGGCGAGTTTTTGACCAATTTTGATAGTTTGTTATTCTTATCCTTTTATTTGAGATACTTGATATAATCGATGACACGTGACGATGAATATGAAAGCTTTCATATCTGCATGGGACAGTAGCAGATCTAGTTATTATTATTTTTTTTTATTTGTGTGTTTTCTGCAAATCGGATTTCTCAGAATCTATCCATAGCATCTTTCTGAAATTTTGACCTACCCCCCCAAAAATGGGGTGCGAACCTTGATTAAATATATTTTCAAAACGTTTTACGAATCCGAAATCACCGAATTTTACGAACGAAAAAAACGACAATGCATAGTCGTAACTTTGTTATTTTTTGACCGATTTTACTAATTCTTTTTTCTTTGAATACCTTGAAAAAAATCATTTTCATCTGCAGTTTCACATTTTCGAATTTCGAAAATTCGTCGCTGTGATTTCGAACCGGAAGTTTAGACCAACTTGACAACTTCTTTAATAGTTGTACGATTTTCGTGAAATTTAGTACATAAGTAGATCTTACCGATGTGACTTCAAAAATATAATTAGAAATTTGCTAAATTATCTCCCCTTGACGAAATTAAGGATCAAAATTTTCAAAAAAATCATCGAAATATAGGTCAGAATGACCTGATTTTTTTTTTTGGATACTAGATAAGTAATTACTGATTTGTACACAAAATATGGAGTGTCGATCGAACCGGAAGTGCCACCATCTTTAAAAGTGAAAAATCAATAAGGCTTTTTTGCTATTTTACTTACAGACTCGGGAGTTATATTTTCGGAATCCTTGAAGGAATTCCTAAAAATCTATCGGATCAGAATTTTGATTTCGGTCACGTGATGGTCACCATTTTGAATTGAAAATGAAAAATAGAAGCAATTTGAAGGGCCGGGACTTTGGAACACAATAACTCTCCTTCTAATTAAGCTAGAATGTTCAAACTTGGTGTAGACGTTCACTAGGTCAATGTCATGATTGAGTTCAAAGATGAGCATTTTCTGCCTAGGGTAAGCAGAGATAAGCATGCTGATTTGTTGATTCTTTAGGGCACGATAACTTCGGTTATAATGAAGGGAGGGCGGTGAAACTCTTGTCAATAGAGAGTCTAATAGCTAGCCTGTTGTGTGAAATCATTGTATCATTTTTTTTAAATATCAGGGATAGCCGAAAAAAAGAGATTGAAAATCCAAAAAGTCGTATTTTTACAATTTGGAGCATGTTTAGATGTCTTTCTCGTAAAGTCAACGTAATATTTTTCGGGAACTTCTTCTACAAAGAGTCTTATTGGTAGTCTTTTATATGAAACCATCGATCAACAGTCCAAAATATCACGAGTAGAAGAATAAAAGGATCGAAAATTGAAAACGGCACCCTTTCATTGTTAAGCAAAACATGCAGTGTGGGTGGCTACAATCTGCACATTTAGTCATCGTTTAGAGCTTATTCAACAGTATCGAATTCCAACTGCTTAGGGATATTTTACGTGCACTCCAATGTGTACACGGTTGTGGGGGGGGGGGACGCCGGAAATTCGAGATGAACTTTCTTGGCCAATGCAGGGATCGAACACCCGACCTCTTGGCTAGCAGGCCAACGCCTTAGCCACTTAGTGTGGACACCCATTGTACATTTCATCCGTCAAATTAAAACATTGCATTGCCATCAGACCAATAATTAATTATTCTTAATTTAAAACTTTATTTTAATATTATTAAATCCTAATTTTATTGGTAGACGTTCGTCTTATTTAAAATTAAACTTTCATTTAACTATGAACAACCCTTAACGTCTCTCTTTAAAACAATTAAATACTCTAAAACAGTAACTCAACCTTTTGACCTAAGCTCATTAATTTACCATTTTGTATGTGAGCGACTTGTTATTCTTCTTATATGACATATTGTTCGTGTCTGATTTCAAAGGGGAGTTGGGTGGCTGAATGGTTAGCACGCGCGCGCTGTATCATATAGCCTGTCATTGAGTCAACTAGCGTGTTTTCGAATCTCCGGTTGTACCTGACAGGGAGTAAGGTCGCCCGTCCAACTTGGTGGGTTTTCTTCATTTCCTCCGGTTTCCTTCCACTGCTAAAGACCTCTACGCGCAAGCGAAATATTGAAATAAAATCGAACTATATGTTAGTCCCAAAATGATCTAGTTTGGGACACAATAACTCTCTTTCTAATTCAGCTAGACTTGGTGTAGGTGTTTATTAGGCCAACACCTTGATGACTCTGGAACACAATAACTCTTCTTCTAATCGGGGTACAATGTTCAAACTTGGTAAAGGCATTCACTAGGGCATTGTCTTGATGAAGTTCGAATATCAGCATTTTAGGCTTTGGGTAAGCAGAGATGAGCAATTTGATTGGTTGATGATTCGACACACAATAACATTAGTTCTGATTAAGTGATAGTGATGAAACTTGATGTATAGTGTCATTAAATCACTACCTTGACTAAGTTCGACAATGAGCATTTTCTGCCCAGAATAAGCAGAGCGATACGCAAATTGATTGGTCGAGACATTGAAACACAATAACTCTCAGTGTTATTCGGCTAGAATGTTCAAACTTGGCGTAGGTCTTTATTAGGTCAATGCTTTGATGGAGTTCGAAGATGAGCATTTTATGCTTAGGGTAAGCAGAGATAAGCAATTTGATTGGTTGATGGTTTCGGACACTTTTACTTCAGTTCTAATTAAGTCAGAGTGATGGAACTTGGTGTATAGTTTCATTACATCAATACCTTGAATACGTTCGACAATGAGCATTGTCTGCCATGGATAAGCAGAACGATGAGCAATTTGAGTGGTCGAGAATTTGAAACAAAATAACTCTCCTTCTAATTGGGGCAGAATGTTTAATCTTGATGAAGGCGTTCATTAGGTCAGTGCCATGAAGGAGTGCGAAGATGAGCATTGTCTGCTTACAGTAAGCAGAGATAAGCAATCTGATTGGTTGATACTTTGGGGCACGATAACTTTGGTTATAATGAAGTGAGAGTGACAAAATTCCAAATATAGATTCATTATGTCATTACCTTGACTAAGTTTGATGTTGAGAATCTAACCACAGTATCTTTATGAAACTTTTACCTATCCCCCCAAAAATGGGTGGTAGCTGTTGATTAAATATATTTTCAAAACGTTTTTCGAATCCGAAATCACCGAAATTTACGAACGACAAAATGGACAATGCATAGTCGTAACTTTATTGTTTTTTGACCGATTTTACTAAATCTTTTTTCTTTGAATACCTTGAAAAAAAATCATTTTCATCAGCAGTTTCACATTTTCGAATTTCGAAAATTCGTCGCTGTGATTTCGTACCGGAAGTTTAGACCAATTTGACAACTTCTTTAATAGTTGTGCGATTTTCATGAAATTTAGAATGTAAGTAGAACTTGCCAATGCGACTTCAATGATGTCTTAAGAAATTTTCTAGATTATCTCCCCTTGGTAAAATTAAGGGTCAAATTTTTCAAAAAATTCGTCGAAATATAGGTCAGAATAACCTGATTTTTTTATTGATACTAGATAAGTAATTACTAATTTGTACACAAAATATGGAGTTTGTCGATCGAACCGAAAGTGTCACCATCTTGAAACATAAAGTGCAATAAAACTTTTGCGATATTGCACGTACAGACACGGGGGTTATATTTTCTGAATCCTTGAAGGAATGGCTAAAAAACGTTCAGAGTAGAATTTTGATTTAGGTCAACTGATGGTCGCCATTTTGAAGTGAATATGAAACATAGTGAAAAATCGACATTTACGGACTTGTAAACAAACACAATAGGGCATAGTATGTTCAATGTGTCTCCTTTTTCTGAAATGAATACATTTCAGGATAGCTGGGACACGGGTCGAATTTTTGGTATTTGAATATTTCAAAAATTCGAATTTTGCCTTTGATGTTTTTCGTGCCGACAAAGTTGTTTACGAGTGAAAAAACCATTACCTTCAATAGATTGTGACCGATTTTAATGATTTTTTTTTTGGATTATTTATATGACCTATGACATGTGACAGGAATGACTGTGAATATGAAAGCTTTAATATCTGCTTAGCAGATCTAGTTAGGGTTTCACACTGCGTAGCTTGTGTGAAACACTATTGTTTTTGTTAAAATTATTATTAGGGTTTCACACTGCGAAGCTTGTGTGTGTGAAATCATTGTATCATTTTTTTAAATATCAGGGATAGCAGAAAAAAAGAGATTGAAAATCTAAAAAGTCGTATTTTTACGATTTGGAGCATTTTAAAAGGTGGTGGCTGTTGATTAAATATATTTTCAAAACGTTTTGCGAATTCGAAATCACCGAATTTTACGAACGAAAAAACTGACAATGCATAGTCGTAACTTTGCTATTTTTTGACCAATTTTACTAATTCTTTTTTCTTTGAATACCTTGAAAAAAATCATTTTCATCTGCAGTTTCACATTTTCGAATTTCGAAAATTCGTCGCTGTGATTTCGAACCGGAAGTTTAGACCAATTTGACAACTTCTTTAATAGTTGTACGATTGTCATGAAATTTGGTATATAAGTAGATCTTACCGATGTGACTTCAAAAATATAATGAGAAATTTTCTAAATTATCTCCCCTTGGTGAAATTAAGGATCAAAGTTTTAAAAAAAAATCGTCGAAATATAGGTCAGAATGACCTAAAAAAAAATTTCGATACTCCACAAGTAATTACTGATTCCTACACAAAATATGGAGTTTGTCGATCGAACCGGAAGTGCCACCATCTTGAAACATGAAAAATCCCTAAGGCTTTTTTTGCTATTTTACTTACAGACACGGGAGTTATATTTTCTGAATCCTTGAAGGATGGCCCAAAAATCGCAGGGAGCAGAATTTTGATTTAGGTCAACTGATGGTTGCCATTTTGAAGTGAATATGAAAAGTAGTATCAATTTGAAGGGCCGAGATTTTGAAACACAATAACTCTCCTTCTAATTGAGCTAGAATGTTCAATCTTGGTGTAGACGTTCACTATGTCATGATTGAGTGCAAAGATGAGCATTTTCTGCCTAGGGTAAGCAGAGATTAGCATGCCGATTTGTTGATTCTTTAGGGCACAATAACCTCGGTTATAATGAAGGGAGGGTGGTGAAACTCTTGTCAATCGAGAGTCTAATTCCTAGCCTGTTGTGTGAAATCATTGTATCATTTTTTTAAATATCAGGGATAGCAGAAAAAAGAGATCGAAAATCCCGATTTGCAGGAAAAACACACAAAAAAAAAAAAAAAAAAAAATAACTAGATCTGCTACTGTCCCATGCAGATATGAAAGCTTTCATATTCATCCAAAAAGTCGTATTTTTACGATTTGGAGCATTTTTAAAGGTCCTTTTCTCTTAAAGTCAACATAATACTTTTGGGGAACTTCTTCTACAAAGAGTCTTATCGGTAGTCTTTTATATGAAACCATCGATCAACAGTCCAAAATATCAGGAGTAGAAGAATAAAAGGATCGAAAATTGAAAACGGCACCCTTTCATTGTTAAGCAAAACATGCACGTGTCATTGATTGTATCGAGTATCCTAAATAAAAGGATAAGAAGAAAAAAATATCAAAATTGGTCAAAAACTCGCGAAGTTACAAGTCTAAATATAGTATGAAACATTGCACCCAGGCATAACAATAATCTGAAAACTAAAGGGAAATAACTGAAACTTGTATTACTGTAATGAGACGGATGAGAAAATGAAATGAAAATGGCGGGAAAAAAAATAAAAATGGCAGGTTGGACAGGCGACCTTACTCCTTGTCACGTACAACCGGGCATTCGAAAACACGCTAGTTAACTCAATGACAGGCGCGCGTGCTAACCATTCAGCCACCCAATCCCCCTTTGAAATCAGACACGTGCAATATGTCATATAGGAAGAATAACAAGTCGCTCACAACAAAATGGTAAATTAATGAGTTTAGGTCAAAAGGTTGAGCTACTGTTTTAGAGTATTTAATTGTTTTAAAGAGACACGTTAAGGGTTGTTCATAGTTAAATGAAAGTTTAATTTTAAATAAGACCAATAAAATTAGGATTTAATAATGCCAGACTAATATTAGAATAAAGTTTTAAATTAAGAATAATTAATTATTGTTATAATGCAATGAAATGCTTTGATTTGACGGATGAAATGTACGATGGGTGTCCACACTATGTGGCTAAGGAGTTGGCCTGCTAGCCAGGAGGTCGGGTGTTCGATCCCTGCATTGGCCGAGAAAGTTCATCTCGATTTTCTGGCGTGCCCCCCCCACCCGCCGTGTACACATTGGAGTGCACGTAAAAGATTCCTTAGCAGTTGGAATTCGATACTGTTGAATAAGCTCTATACGATGACTAAATGTGCAGATTGTAGCCACCCACACTGCATGTTTTGCTTAACAATGAAAGGGTGCCGTTTTCAATTTTCGATCCTTTTATTCTTCTACTCCTGATATTTTGGACTGTTGATCGATGGTTTCATATAAAAGACTACCGATAAGACTCTTTGTAGAAGAAGTTCCCCAAAAATATTACGTTGACTTTAAGAGAAAGGGACCTTTAACAATGCTCCAAATCGTAAAAATACGACTTTTTGGATAAATATGAAAGCTTTCATATCTGCATGGGACAGTAGCAGATCTAGTTATTAGGGTTTCACACTGCGTAGCTTGTGTGAAACACTATTGTTTTTGTTAAAATTATTAGGGTTTCACACTGCGTAGCTTGTGTGAAACACTATTGTTTTTGTTAAAATTATTATTATTATTCTTATTATTATTCCAATTCCACTTTGACTATATCTCAGCAACTACTTGTCGCATCGTTACGATTTCTTCGGTTTTACTGGTAAAGTGGGTGTGACTTAGAGGATAAAGCTATTTTGAACGTTCTGCGACAATGCGAAATGTCCGAAATCACCGAAGTTAGCGTTTTTAAAATTATTGCAGTAATTTTAACAATAATCATGGGATTTTAACTTTCGATACATTTTGGCATAGCCGGAGACAGGGGACATAGCAACGCTACTTTTGATTTTTAATTTTCGGCAAATCTTCGAAGATATTAGGCGCCAAATTTCGAAAATTTAATTTTTATTGATGAATATTTTTTAGTCGTGTTTTATACAGAATTAAAGAGTCATCTGACTTGAGCAAAAATGTGAATTTTTTTTGTCTTAGTAATTTTTCTTGGCCGCTATTGGCTAATTCAGTTTTTCAGCCCTAGATTAATTATTTATTGTTCGATTTGTATAAAACAAAGTTCATATGCTCCGTTGTCTCAAATGTTATTTTTTTTGTTACCAATAATGTTATCTGTCGGCAACGGAAGTGGCGTAAATTTACCAAAAACTACAATTTTGACAGTTAGGTACCATTTTTCAAAAGAAGATATTATTATTTTTTAAACTTATATACCTGAAAGATTCTGTCCTTTAAAGGCGCAAAAAATGTCGGAAGCAGTTCTTTTAATTTCTATTCTATTTTCTAGCAAATTGGATTAAGAGGTGAAAAAAGGCGTAAAATTGACCTATTTACAACCCATTCAGGCCATTCAGATTTTAGAATATTTTTACGTAACATTTATAAACCTGTAGGTATAATCCATACGAAGAGAATGTAGGTGAAAATGAGTTTGTAATATAAGCAGTTGCCGAGAAAAGGGCAGTTTTGCATAAGTCACTGTTTTCGTAATTTTGCCTGTAAAATAGTCAATTATCAATGGATATTCACAAAAGTGACATCATTTGATTCAAAAAGCAAGTATGTGTCATAACAAGTTAATTATAATTCAAAATTGACACCGAAAGTGACGCCATTTGGTCAAAAACTGCATTTTTAACTTTTAAAATCGATATTTTTTTCAACCAAGAATTATTTAATATGTAATAATAATATTAACTTTTGGTTTAAATTCACACACTAACAAAACTCATACGGTCAAATAGATATCATAAAATTGTTTGTAACTTGTTCGGTTGCCGAGATATAGGCGGTTTTCTAAAAGTCACTTTTAAAGGTTTTTGGCCCATAAAAGTGTCAGTTATTATTCGATTTTCATAAAATTTTCACCCTTTGAAGCCTAATATCATGTTATAAAACTAATTTAACGTTTTCATTATCACCGGAAGTAACGTCATTTTGCCAAAAACTGTATTTTTAGCCTTCAAAACAGATATTTTATTCAAATGAGTCTGATTTGTAATGTTTTTACAATTATGATATTTGATGCCAATTAACAAATAGAATGGACCCATACGATCATACAGATGCCACAAAATCGTTTTTAACTTGTACGGTTGCCGAGAAATAGCCGATTTTCTACAAGTCACTTTTCAAGGTTTTGAGTCCATAAAAGTGGCATATATTATTCGATTTGCATAAAATTTTCACCATGTGATGCCTTAAGCCATTTCTGATTTCATAAAAGTAATTGAACATTTTCATTATCACCGGAAGTAATGTAATTTTGTCAGGATCACTTACTAGTAACAAATGTATAAAATGAATTGATATTTGCTGAATTTGGTTGATTCTGCGTCCAATTTATTTGATGTGTGCAATGCTTATGGGGAAACCTGTTTAATGGTTTCATTGGTACCGGAAGTGACATATGTTTAAGGGTAACGTGGCACCGGAAGTGACATGTTCAAGGGTAACGTGGCACCAGTGAAACCCGTCATTCCTGCATGCAGGTCTAGTTATTCTTATTATTATTATTATTCAGATTCCAATTTGAATAGATCTCAGCAACTACGTGTCGCATCGTGACGATTTCTTCGGTTTTACTGGGAAAGTGGGTGTGACTTAGAGGATAAATCTATTTTGAACGTTCTGCGACAATGCGAAATGTCCGAAATCACCGAAGTTATCGTTTTTGAAAATATTGCAGTAATTTTAACAATAATCATTGGATTTTAACTTTCGATACATTTTGGCATAGCCGGAGACAGGGCACATAGCTACGCTACTTTCGATTTTTGATTTTCGGCAAATCTTCGAAGATAATAGGCGCCAAATTTCGAAAATTTAAAATTTTACAAAAAACTTTTTTATTTATGAATATTTTTTAGTCGTGTTGTGCACAGAATTAAAGAGTCATCTGACTAGCGCAAAAATATTAAAAAAAATTCTCAGTAATTTTCCTTGGCAGCCATTGGCTAATTCAGTTTTTCAGTCCTGGATTAATTTTTTATTGTTCGATTTGTATAAAACAAAGTTCATATGCTTCGTTGTCTCAATTGTCATTTTTTTTTATTACCGAAAGTGTTATCTGTCGGCACCGGAAGTGGCATAATTTTACCAAAAACTACAATTTTGACAGTTAGGTACCATTTTTCGAAAACAAATATTATTTTTTTGAAAAATTATATGACTCAAAGAGTGTGTCCTTTAAAGGCGCAAAAAATGTCGGAAGCAGTTTTTTTAATTTCGATTTCATTTTCATGCAAATTGGATTAAGAGGTGAAAAAGGGCGTAAAATTGACCTATTTACAACCCATTCAGGCTTTTCAGATTTTAAAATATTTCTACGTAACTTTTATAAACTTGTAGCTATAATCCATACGAAGAGAATGTATGTGAAAATTAGTTTGTAATATAAGCAGTTGCCAAGAAATGGGCAGTTTTGCACAAGTCACTGTTTTCGTAATTTTGCCTGTCAATTATTAATAGATATTCGCAAAAGTGACATCATTTGATTCAAAAAGCAAGTATGCGTCATATCAAGTTGATTATTATTTAAAATTGACACCGGAAGTGACACCATTTGGTCAAAAACTGCATTTTTAACTTTTAAAAGCGATATTTTTTCAACCAAGAATTATTTAATATTTAATAATAATATTAACTTTTGGTTTAAATTCACATACTAACAAAACTAATACGGTCATTTAGATATCATAAAATTGTTTCTAACTTGTTCGGTTGCCGAGATATAGGCGGTTTTCTAAATGTCACTTTTGAAGGTTTTTGGCCCATAAAAGTGTCAATTATTATTCGATCTTCATAAAATTTTCACCCTTTGAGGCCTAATGTCATGGACGATGTTATAAAACTAATTTAACGTTTTCATCATCACCGAAAGTAATGTTATTTTGGCAAAAACTGTATTTTTAGCCTTCAAAACAGATATTTTATTCAAAGGAGTCTGTTTTGAAATCTTTTTCAAATTATGGTATTTGATGCCAATCAACAAATAGAATGAACCCATACGATCATACAGATACCACAAAAAGGTTTCTATCTTGTACGGTTGCAGAGAAATAGCCGATTTGCTACAAGTCACTTTTCAAGTTTTTCGGTCTTTAAAAGTGGCAATTTATTATTCGATTTAAATAAAATTTTCACTATATGATATCGTATGCCATTTCTGATTTCATGAAACTAATTGAACATTTTCATTAACACCGGAAGTAATGTAATTTTGTCAAGATCATTTACAAGTAACAATGTATAAAATGAATTGATATTGCTGGATTTGGTTGATTCTGCGTCCATTTTATTTGATGTGAGCAATGTTTATTTGGAAACCTGTTTAGTGGTTTCGTTGGTACCGGAAGTGACATATGTTCAAGGGTAACTTGGCACCGGAAGTGACATGTTCAAGGGTAATGTGGCACCAGTGAAACCCATCATTCCTGCATGCAGGTCTAGTTCTTATTAGGCTTTCACCATTTTTAATGGTGAAAGGCTATTGTTATTACTAAGATTATTTTGCCTATTTCTCAGCAACTATAAGAGATAGAGGTCTGAAATTTGATTTTCTGTCGGGAAACTGGGTGGTGGTTAGTGCTTAAATGTTAAACCAAATTTGTGCGCACAGCGGAAATGCGTCAAATCTTTAACGTGCACGCAAATTGAAAATCGGCCATAATTCTTCTAATTCTCATCCGACTTTTCCGATATTTACATTTTTGGATAGCTGGAGACATTTTTGAGCAGATGGCAGTTCAAAAACATCGAGTTTAGAAACATTGTCGCTCTCATTTTTGTGGTGAAATATGGAAAATTTTCAAAATTTTCTAAAATTGTTATTTTTGGGAATTTTAAAATATGACTTATATTTTTGGATAGCTGACGCCTATCCGATTCCAACAATATAAGTTTTGTTCTGAAATGTTAACTTTGATTTTTCACTTTTTTACGCATTTTGGTCAAATCGTAGAGTTCTTATTTTTTTAAAACGGCGCCCACGATTTTTCTGAAACTTCAGGAATATGAAGTCAAGTGTCGTCTCCAGTCCTTAGACTATGGATGAAAATCCTCTAATCACCGGAAGTGGTCAAGACAATTATCCAAACTTTGACAAAATTCTGAAAAATGGGTGTCTGTGCGCAAAATGCGATGTTTCAATTGGCTGTTTACTGAGTAGTTAAAGTACAACGTCATTTGATAGCCACGTAAAATATCTACAAGATGGTACCACAGCGACAAGTTTCTTTTTCAAACTAAAAACGTTATGGGACTTTGAAAAGTAAGGTTATTTACGATTTCGATCACGTTTAAACGCCTTTTTCTCGGAAACGCCGCCAACGATTTTTTTCAAACTTTCTCAATCGAGAGTCTAATGGGTAGTGTATTGTGTGAAACCATTGTACAATTTTTCTTATTGTCATGGGTAGCCGAAAAAAGAGATCGAAAATTGAAAACGACGTATTTTTACGATTTGGGGCATATTTAGGGGTCTTTTTCTCGAAAAGTCAACTTTTTTTTTGGAATTTCTTCTACAGAAAGTTTTATCGGTAGCCTTATGTATGAAACCATTGCGCAACAGTATGACATATCAGGAGTATGAGAACAAAGGGATCGAAAATTGAAAACGTCACCTTTTATTGTTAAGCGAGATAATGCAGTAAGAGTTGATACAATCTGTACGTTTTACCAACGTTTAGAGCATATTCAAAAGTCCCCTTTTCTCTCACAGTGACGATATTTGAACTAAAAGTATTTCAACTTTGAGTGTTTACTTCTATTCAAAATATGGATTTAATGACCCGGTAACAGAAATAGTTGATTGCTGTGTGTAATAATTAGGCTATGAATTAATATTGTTTCTTCTTTGTCAAAATTACCTCATAACCGTAATCATCTCGACAGAAATCTAGGACTCACACTGTTTATAAGCAAATCCAATTTTTAAGAGGCTGCTGTTGTATCTTGTAGTAGTATCGTGCAGAAGTACGAATATTGCACCTGTAGAAGAAGACATGATGTAGTTTGAGCATAGACTCTATCGGTAATAAACATCAACGGGCACGGAATCAGAAAATTGTCGATATTACATTGAATATTCAATCAATTTTTGAACCAGCTACATATTTGAGTAGCTGACATGAACGCGATTCCGATGTCTCATGTACATATTGGTGTGACATCAACAAAAGTCGGAATTGGTCATAATTGGAACGTTTTGCATACGTATAAAGCATTTTAGAGAGCTTTTTTTGAAAGTGGCAATATTTGAACTACGTGTGTTTTAATGGTAACCAATATCTGGTACTGGTGCTTCTAGAGTGAAAATAATTCATTTTAGTCAATAACAGTTACTCCTGAAATTATTATCCCAGGTTTTTGGTCTACATGACGTCATCATTTGATATCAGCGAAAATGGCGCTATTTACTGAGGCTATTAATAAGGAAGGCACCCCTCTTTATTAATGTTGAAAAGTTGATGTTGAAAAATATGATACTTGGTTTTGGCTATTATCTGACACGATTTTATTTTTTTTTGGTCCCATTCGGAAAACTGTTTTTTATTTCTAGTGTAGATTTCTGAAACTAAAACAGGTAGAGTTCTGAATAATGATTTTCCTATGTTGTAAGCAGTTAGTGCTTAGAACTATTGCGAAAGTTCTGAACAGACCGGAAGTGAAGTAAATCTTTAACGTGCATAAATGAAAATAGGTCCTAATAAGGTCGAATTGCGATACCACGCCGTTCTCTTGTTGTCCCCCGCCTTTCGAAGAAAGTTGGGGGACTATTAAAATCTGTCTGTCTGTCTGTCTGTCTGTCTTTGGGACACAATAACTGTCTTCCTAATTGAGCTAGAATGTTCAAACTTGGTATATGTGTTTAATAGGTCAATGCCTTGATGGAGTTCGAAGATGAGCATTTTCCGCTTAGGGTAAGCAGAGATAAGCAATTTGATTGGTTGATGCTTTGGGACACGATGACTTTAGTTCTAATTAAGTGAGATTGATGAAACTTGGTGTATAGTTTCATTATAGTAATACCTTGACTAAGTTCGATAATGAGCATTTTCTGCTCAGGGTAAGCAGAGCTATACGCAATTTGATTGGCCGAGAATTTGGAACACAATAACTCTCCTTCTAATCGAGTTAAAATGTTCAAACTTGGTGTATATGCTTATTAGGTCAATGCCTTGATGGAGTTCGAAGATGAGCATTTTCCGCGTAGGGTAAGCAGAGATAAGCAATTTGATTGGTTGATGCTTTGGGACACGATAACTTTAGTTCTAATTAAGTGAGAGTGATGAAACTTGGTGTATACTTTCATTATAGTAATACCTTGACTAAGTTCGATAATGAGCATTTTCTGCTCAGGGTAAGCAGAGCGATACGCAATTTGATTGGTCGAGACTTTGGAACACAATAACTCTCCTTCTAATTGAGTTAAAATGTTCAAACTTGGTGTATATGCTTATTAGGTCAATGCCTTGATGGAGTTCGAAGATGGGCATTTTCCGCTTAGGGTAAGCAGAGATAAGCAATTTGATTGGTTGATGCTTTAGGACACGATGATAACTTTAGTTCTAATTGTGTGAGAGTGATGAGACTTGGTGTATAGTTTCATTACAGTAATACCTTGACTAAGTTCGATAATGAGCATTTTCTGCTCAGGGTAAGCAGAGCGATACGCAATTTGATTGGTCGAGACTTTGGAACACAATAACTCTCCTTCTAATTGAGTTAAAATGTTCAAAATTGGTGTGTATGCTTATTAGGTCAATGCCTTGATGGAGTTCGAAGATGAGCATTTTCTTCTTACGGTAGGCAGAGATAAGCAATTTTTGGATGACACTTCGTGTTCAGTTTGATTGGTCGATACGTTTGAAAAAAATAAATGTGCGATTAATTAATATGTGTCATCTATTTATTTTGGGATTTCGGCGGGGGACATCAGCCTCACTGTTGGCTTGTTTAACGTTATTTTATCTGGATTATCGCCCTTTTATCGGGAAATTGCACCTTCTAAACCACGACGTCATAACAACTATTACGACAGATTCACGTCACGCCACTCAGTCAGCAGACGACTGTCTCCCTAGATGGTCTACATTCCTTTGCTTCTTTGCATTCAGTTTTGTTTGTTTCTGTGACGGTTGTAATGTGTGTCCTAAATGCATTCAATATACTTCAATCCTCTTTATTGATTTAGTTTTTTGAACTAGGCCTACTTCTTTGATACTTTTAACGGTGTGGTTACGTGTATAGCGGAATTTATACTACAATATGCTTGCATTCGTAATTCTTGCAACATATAATAGATCATGACTCATGCTGACATTATATAATTATTTCTTTGGGTTGCATTCCCATTTGTTTTCAAATATGGGTGAAGTCTGGGTCACCACAGGCCCGGGACTGTACAGCGCAGTGGACACTTACGGCTAGCCCCCGGATCCATTCACTCTTTTTGATTTGTTTATGTTTGTGGTCTCTGAGTATGATGTCTTGTCCATATATTTGTTTTTGTGTAGAATTGTGTGTGGTGCAGCCCTCCTGCACTTACTATTACAGGTAACATATATATAAAATGAATTGATATTGCTGGATTTGGTTGATTCTTCGTCCATTTTATTTGATGTTTACAATGCTTATGTGGAAACCTGTTTGATGGTTTCATTGGTATCGGAAGTGTCATATGTTCAAGGGTAACGTGGCACCGAAAGTGACGTGGCACCAGTGAAACCCGCCATTCCTACATGCAAGTCTAGTTTTAATTGCAACTAGTCTATAATAACACCTCTCCTTTAAGTTGGCTTGTTAACCTGTACTGTTTTCCTAGCAAGTTTTCTTTTTAATTAAACCTCACTTTGGATAGATGTCGAAGTGTAATGCCATTTTGGTACCTTCATTTAAATTGTTTTTAACTTTATTTTCAAATCTAAATAGGCTATTTCAGAGAATTGTTCCAGTTATACTACTTCAGTATGACAGGTGTGTGTGTGTGTTAATTCTCTTATTTTGGGTATTTGGGGTTTAGATGGAGTGGATGTAGGAATGATAGAAATCGTAATATTAATTATGCGACCATTTGATTTATAAAATAGATGGAAAATAACACGTAAAGATCATTAGTTTTATACATAGTAGATTATAAGGTACCGTATTGAACGTATATTGTATATATAATCAGAATAATGTTATTTTCCAGAATATAGCTATCTGAAGATTTTGTATATAGTGGGGCTGATATGTGAAATGGGCGTGCACTTCCGGAAAGAAGCATGAAAATTTGGCCTAAGGTGTTTTTGGGTATGCTGATTTCAAAAATGGCGGGAGCCACGACGCCACTCTAGCCGTTCCCGCCAAAAATTGAGAATTTCAAAATGACCGCCGTAAAACCCGTTCTGGTCCATAAAATTTCTGTAAACGCCCCGATTTCAATGATGTTGCTGATTTCAATAATGGCGGGAACCACGATGTCACTCCAGACGTTCCCGCCAAAAATTGAGAAATTCAAAATGGCCACCATAAAACTCGTCCTCGTCGATAAAGTTTCTGTAAGTGCCCGATTTCAATGATCTTGATGTCTATACCTATGTTTTTAAGGTCAAGGAATCCAGTAAAGCACATACGAATACTCGTGGTGTTCTCCTTCATAGTGTTTTCTAAACATGGTCATAATTCTAATCAAACGGGTGAATTAATGCATTATGTTCCATTTCAGTGGAAACTAGCTATTATTCACCAAACACAAACAGTCCACATTTGATTTCAATCACCATGCTATTTATGCACACGACAGTGTTATAAAAATATTCAATAAACGTCTAAACTTTCTTCATAAATCCGATATATTCGGTGAAAATACATTTCATAGGGCATCAGTATCATTCAATTTTTCAGAAAGAAGTGATGGTCATCTAGTCAATCACCTACCGTGTCCAAAAGATTTAAACTTGCTCCTTGGGCATGTGCTACAGCTACATCTGTTCAACTGACCAACTGACCAACTGGGACATTTGTGCTCCTTGTCAACCACATGGTGGAACACTCATAAACCCATCAGCAACAGGTTACGCGTCTATGGCCACTAATTTATCAGCCTTTCATGAATTGAACAAAGTGTCCTGACTAGATGATGGTGATAGCATGGAATAAACGATGGTAAAGCAGAAATCTAGATGGAATAAAAGTTGTTACACCCTGTGTAATGCAACAAAAGTGGAGAGAGCCAGGAAGCTGCAAGAAAAAGCTTGTATGAACACAACCCAATCGCCGCATGAAAAACACTTTCGTAGTTCAACCACTTCAGCATGTCCCGTGGATACAGTCGAGCCACATTAGTCAGCTTGTCCTTTCTGTGATGGAACCACGGGAGATTTTCACAAGCAGAAACAATGTTCTTTGATACCCATGTTGTGACACCACCTAATCTTCGTAGTCTTTCACTATACAATGTCGTGAGATCAGCGAGTTCGAAAATATGATCCTGGTTCCCACCTATGGTATATTCCTCAATATATGAAACCACCTCAGCAAATGCAAGTGCGTTTGCATTAATGCATTAATTTGGTGACACTTCCCAGTCGAATACCTTTGTTGAGATCTATGTTTGTTATAAAATGATGTCAAGCACTTGCATTCAGACACAGCATCAATTGCTTAGTGAAAATCTCCCGTGGTTCCATCACAGAAACGACAAACTGGCTAATGTGGCTCGACTGTATCCACGGGACATGCTGAAGTGGTTGAACTACGCAGGTGTTTTCATGCGGCGATTGGGTTGTGTTCATACAAGCTTTTTCTTGCAGCTTCCTGGCTCTCTCCACTTTTGTTGCATTACACACGGTGTAACAACTTTTATTCCATCTAGATTTCTGCTTTACCATCGTTTATTCCATGCTATCACCATCATTTAGTCAGGACACTTTGGTCAATTCATGAAAGGCTGATAAATTAGTGGCCAGAGACGAGTAACCTGTTGCTGATGGATTTATGAGTGTTCCACCATGTGCTTGACACGGAGCACAAATGTCCCAGTTGTTCGGTTGAACAGATGTAGCTGTAGGACATGCCCAAGGAGCAAGTTTAAATCCTTTGGACATGGTAGGTGATTGACTAGATGAACATGACTTGTTTCTGAAAAATTGAATGATACTGATATCTTGTTAAATGTATTTTCACCAAATATATCGGATTTGTGTAGAAAGTTACGACGTTTATTGAATATTTTCATAACACAATCGTGTGCATATATAGCATAGTGATTGAAATCAAACGTGGACTGATTGTGTTTAATGCGTAATAATAGCTAGCTTCCACTGAATTGGAACATAATAGATTCTTGATATCCGTTTAGCAAAGGAGAAGATGAAAATAATTCACCCGTTTGATTAGAATTATGACTATGTTTAGAAAACACTATGAAGGAGAACATTATGCGTCTTCGTATGTGTTTTACTGGATTCCGTGACCTTAAAAACATAGGTATAGACATCAAGATCATTGAAATCGGGGCACTTACAGAAACTTTATGGACGAGAATGTGTTTTATGGTGGCCATTTTTAATTTCTCAATTCTTGGCGGGGAACGGCTGGAGTGACGTCGTGGTCCCCCCCCCCATTTTTTAAATCAGCAAGATCATTGAAATCCGAGTACGTACAGAAATTTTATGGACGAGAACGTGATTTATGGTGGCCATTTTGAATTTCTCAATTTTTAGCGGGAACGGCTGGAGTGACGTCGTGGCTCCCGCCATTTATGAAATCAGCATACCCAAAACCCCCTTATGCCAAATTTTCATGCTTCTTTCCGGAAGTGCACAACTCAGCCAAACAATGTAACATATCAGCCCCACTAATATGTGATCAGTTACTTATAGATAACATTTAGTATTAAGTTAAGGCATATTTAATATGTTTAATTTAGTGATGTATTTTAGTGTGTAAATTATTGATATATTTCATCATCAAGTATACATGCCTTACTATTATTTTATATTTCATAACTGTGATATGTATATTCATTTTAATGTATATATTTTCAGGGGTTTTAATAAAGGTTAAAAACTAAACATCTTAGTTTTTATAAAGAATTTACACCCCCGGCTAATGAAGACGGGCATATGCTATACAGTGTGCTATGAGGGAAAGTTTGCTCGGCATCTTTTTTATCTCATCCGTCTTGCGTCTCTGACAAGGTGGAATCACGCCGGAAAATCTGGATGAAATTTCTCGGCCAATGCAGGGACCGAACACCTAACCTCTTACCCATTTAGTATCTGTGATCTAATATTTGTTTTGAAGGCTAAAAAACATTTTTGCCAAAATCACATTACTTTCGGTGATAATGAAAGTATTGAATTAATTCTGTGAAATCATAAATGGCAGAAGGCATCAACTGGTTAACATTTAATGAAAACCGAATAATAATTGACACTTTCTTAGACCAAAAACCTTGAAAAGTGACTTGTAGAAAATCGTCTATGTCTCTGAAACCGAAACCATTTTGTCGGATCTGTATGATCGTATGGGTTCATTCTATTTGTTGATTGGTTTCAAATATAATTTTGAAAACATTACAAATCAGAATCATTTGAATAAAATATCTGTTTTTGGACTAAAAATACAATATGTGAAATTAATAAATTGTTTTGACATGGTTAAATTTGGCATTAGGCATCAAATGGTAAAAACAAATAACGTGAAAAGGGATTCATGCAAAAAAATTGCATATTTCTCAGCAATAGACATTCTCTTCGCATGGATTATTGCTGCGAGTTTATGGAAGCTACGAAGAAATATTTTAAAAAATGAAGGCGCCGAAAATCGGAAATATCAAATTTAAATTAAATGTTCTAAGATACTCAAAGAAAATAGAATTAGTGAAATAGATCTAAAAGTCACAAAGTTACAGTTTTATGCAATGTAGTTCAATTTTTTCATCAGTAAATTTCGGATTCGTAAAACGTTTTGAAAATATTTTTAACAAAAGCAACCAGAAAATAGAATTAGTGAAATAGTTCATGAAACGTTTTGAAAATATTTTTAACAAAAGCAACCAGAAAATAGAATTAGTGAAATAGTTCAAAAAGTCACAAAGTTACAGCTATGTACAATGTAGCTCAACTTTTCATCAGTAAATTTCGGATTCGTGAAACGTTTTGAAAATATATTTTAACAAAAGCAACCATCCATTCTTGGGGGTGGGGGAAGGTCAAAGGATCCTCGGTTGTACGTGGCAAGGAGTAGGGTCGTCTGTCCAACCTTGTGGCTTTTCTCCGGGCCCCCCTTTTTCCCCCACTGCTAAAGACTCCTACGCGCAAGCGAAGTATTGAAATAGAATTAAAACATGTGTAAGGCCCTTGTTTGTGTCGATTGGACGTTAAACCCCATCTCTCTCTCTCTCTCTCTATCTCTCTCTCTCTCTCCGAAACAATAAGCTTTCATATGTAATACATAATCTCAACAATCTGAACAGAAACACTAAGCTTTCATATGATTGTATGAAAAATCACGTTGTTAGCTTGTGATGTCACAATTATTATCCGAGTAAAAAAATTCTTCGAATATATTAACTTTAAACTGTAGTTCGAATTTCGTGAAAATCGGTACAAAACTGCCGTACAATAGCCTCCCTCCCCCGGGTAAATAATGTCAAAGTATTGTATATCAAGGTTGTGGATCCTCTAGAGGTTATAGTGTTGATCCAATTTTGTTTGGTGAAACTTTAAATACACTTTTATAACCCAGAGATCTTGGTCCCTTTCGATTTTCGCGCATATCGGATGGTAACTTCCATAATTATGACGACCCCTGATTGAACGAAAAATAGTGTTTTAGCTCGTGGTTACTCTGGAGGTCACAGTTTTTATCCGATTTAAAAAAAAATAACCGTTACACAGTGGCGGCGCCAGCCATCGGTGGTTGGGGGTGGGGGCAAAGCTTGGTCACAGTCCACGTTTAAGGGGGGAAAGGCACGAGCTTCAATTAGGGGTAGGGGCGTCCCCCAGAAACTTTAGAAAAACAGGCTGTCGGAAATGTAGCCCGGTAGTATTTCAGGTAATGATCGTTGAGGTAAACGGTCAAATAAACCTCGACGAATCCCACTCTCGAGCGCCAAAGTAGGGAGTCCTTATATAGGGTATGGAGGACCTCCCCCAGAAAATTTTGAAAAATAAACTGGTGGAAATGCTGTCTAACCCCAACCCTACCCATCGTCGAGATAAATGAATCTGACCACATACCGTACGTCGCCTGATCACTAGTTTATCCAACCAGAGAACAAAATGTCAAACGAACGGACTTTGGAACCTCAACGTTCGAGGTAGCCTTATGTGTGCCAAAGTAGTGAGTCCTTGTGAAAAATAGACTGTTGGAAATGATTCCTGACAGTATTCAGGCACTGATCGTAGAGATAAATAGAGCTGATCGGATGCTGCCTGATCACCAGTCTTTCCGACCCTAGAGAGGAAAGTGTCAAATGAACGGACTTGCGAACCTCAACGATTGAACGAAGACCCTTTTAAAAGTAGACTGCCCGAAACGCAGTCTGACAGTAGTTCAGGCATTGATCGTCGAGATAAATAGAGCTTTTAAGCAGATACTGCCTGTCGCCAAATCACTAGTTTATCCGACTGTCAAACGGGCGGAGTGAGTTACGCAAAGTGAATGAATATTTTCGCCGCTATATTTTGTGAAATAGACTGCCGGAAATGCAGCCAGGCATCATTTCAGACACTGGTCGTCGAGATAAATAGAACTGGCCAGACACTGTTCGTCGCCAAACCACCAGCTTATCCGAACAAAGAAGGGGGTGTCAAACGAACTGAGTGAGTGTATCAATTGAATGCATATTTTCGTCGCGTTGAACCTATACCCCAAAACTTTGAGGGTCGTAATAAGCACTTCTCAAGTAGGTTTACGGCAGGATTGGCTTGCTAAGAAATCACTCAACATGCAAGTCTATGACTAAGTGGGGATGTGGGATTTAATCACCGTAGCAGGTATTGATTACCGAAACGTATCACAAAAACTTTTTTTTATTTTCTAAAATTATTGGGGGTGGGGGGGGGGGGGGAAACAGAGGACAGACCAAATTTATGGGGTCCTTGCCGTTACACCCTAATGGCGGCTGACTTTGAATTTCGTGTGAATCGGATCAAAACTGATGGAAAAATGGCAGACTATTAAAATTTCATCAAATCTATAATAAGTCACCAGTATTTCATCTTATCTAATTATATAATATTTAATAAGTCACAAGTATTTTCTAGCAAACCAAATAGAAGTATTCTATGCAAGTACAGAATTACAAGTTTTGATAGCCGTGTGTATAATATAGAGAGTTAGTAAAGAAATGGAGAAATATTGAAGAATTGTTGCACTCATTTTATATAGTCACAAATTTTGACTCAATGGCAGGCCGCCTGATACAGCGCGCGCATGCTAACCATTCGGCCATCCAACCTCCACAAATTTTACATCTGTTGGATTACTATGTTTCGATGGATGGCATTATGTCCTCACTTTTTCCAACAAAAACTTTGAAAATTTCTTTAATGTTTTTTTTTTTGTATTTAGATATAATCCTGACAGAGGGTATCGATGTTAATAAAATATGTTTGTATTTGACTGAAAGTATAAGAGTTGAATATAAAGGGGATGTTAAATTATTTTATTGTTTTCCCAATGTTCTACCCAAGGAAAAAACATTAAAGTGTACCTCGTAATCTCTCTCATTCAATTAATCTAAATTTTCTAGATTCTTCAAAAGTGGCATGTAAAAGTTATTCTTTCAACTCACTGCATTAAATGAAATTCTAATCATGATCTGATGATGAAAAGATTGATTTTTGTGAAAATTTAATCTTAGGTCTTCTAATAAACGGCCATATTTATTATCAAAGGAGTGTAATTTTATTAATTCAATACCCCGCCTAAAGACTCTGTTTGTTTCAATATAGCTGCCGGACATCTTTTCGTTAACGCAAAGTCTACAGACATGGTAATAATGAATATATTGATTTTCATGACTTTCATTATTTTTAATGGGAATTCTTCTATATACGACCCATGGCTATGTCAGTTTGACCTATTTAGTTTCAGGATTACCAAAAATAAAATGCTAAACATATCTGGCTTTTCTACTCCATGGAGAGGGTATTTAAGTACATTTTTGTAGCGCAGAATACAAATGGCTGCTCGTAACTGTGATGAAGGCAAATCAATAGATATTTTGGATTAATTGAATAAAATTTTAATTTAATTTTGGAATCATTACGTCTTAGATAAGAATAAACTTGTAATATTTGTAAAATATTATAGTTTCATAGAATTTACTGATTTTATTAGAATCAAAAGTCGGATGACATGCAAGTTGGTGTTAGTTGCCAATGTAATGGACAGTAATCATCATGTCTTCTTCATTGTTACAGTACAGCTCCTTCCGGACAATTTCCACATCTAGATATTTCAGTTGACCAAATCTTTAAATGCTTTCTGGCTTTTTAAAGATAATGTCGTCAAGGCCCCATTAAAGGATTGGGGAATTCAGAGGCAGGGGTCAGAATGTCTCACCGAAATACGGACCCTTTTCCATATTCTAACTCACAGACATTGCAGTCAGAGGCCTCAAATTTAGACTGCAGATCAGTTACATTTAAAGCAATTGAATTACGGCAATACTATACTATTCAAAAAAAGTAGGGGATATTTGATTTTTAAGTGTTATTAAAGTCACCTAATGAAACTGACGAAGGAACAATTGACAAAATGAAATGAAGTTCACATTCATCGATTTATTCCAAATGATCGTTAGACTAAGTAAGGCACAGACTGACCATTCTAAGGGTAAAATGATACCCGGGGTCAAACAGCAAAGTTACCACAGCATCACAACAAAGTCAGTAACGGGTAAATCCTCCTCTGTTTGCCAAACAAGCATTGATCCGACGTGGCATACTCCTAATGAGACGTCTAAGGTCATTTTGGTCCAGATTGTCCCATTCCTGTTGCAAGGCAGCAGCAAGTTCTTGGACATTGGCAGGACGTTGTTGACGTTGACGTAACCTCTGTCCAAGCATGTCCCAGACATGCTCGATGGGGGAGAGGTCGGGACTCAGTGCTGACCAAGGTAATGTGGTGATGTTCTGTTGTTGGAGGTAACCTGTAACGATCCTGGCCCTGTGACATCTTGCGTTGTCATCCTGGAAGATGAAACGGCGGCCATGACGTCGTGCGAACGGCACAACATGGACTGCCAAGATGTTGTCCCGGTAGTACTGGCCTGTAACACGCCCTGCAACAACATGTAAAGCCGTTCTTCCAGCAACAGTGATGCCTCCCCACACCATAACAGAACCACCCCCAAATCGATCATGTCTGATGACGTTAACGTCTTGGAAGCGCTCGTTTCGACGACGCCACACCCTCCTACGTCTGTCCAAAAAATCAACAGTGAACCTTGACTCATCTGAAAACATCACATTGCCCCAGCGTCGATTATCCCAGTGTTGACGATCCCTACACCAACGACGTCTTGCCTGAATGTGATGATCTCTCAAACAAGGGATCACGCGAGGACGTCGGGCGCGAAGGTGACCCCTATGCAGTCGATTCCGAATCGTCTGGCCACTCACTCTCACACCAGTGTCTGTTTGAAGACGAGCGCTGATCTGATTTGCTGTGATGACACGATTTCTCAAGGCCAAGGTACGGATAAATCGATCCTGGGCTTGAGTTGTCGCCCTTGGTCGACCTGAGCGTGGTCTGTCCTGTACAGATTGTGTATCACGGTATCTGGACCATAGCCTGCTTATGACAGACTGAGAAACATTCATCGTCCGCGCCACAACCGCCTGTGTTGTGCCGATCTGTAGCATGCCAAGGGCACGTAACCTTTCATTTTGGGTAAGCCGACGCATATCAAAATTTGTTTTCTGGTCACTAAAACAATTAAACTGATGTTTCCACCCTGGAATTCAATGCCACAATGACTGTAACATTCAAAGTCAGAGTCGTGCAAATCTTGGGTTGGACCCCCATGATGATCCCAAGCATCACCTGCATTCCATGCGGTAGCTATTGGTGCGTTTGGGCGTCACATGTAACTGGAAATGCTTCTTCTGTTAGGTTCTATAGTGACTTTTTTCGTAGTCATTTGCATATTTTAGTATTATGCCCCCAAAATCAAATATCCCCTACTTTTTTTGAATAGTATATACACCGGAAAACACCATATTATACCGAATACCGGAAAACACAGGAAAAACACTAAATACCGGCAAACACACTTAATATCGGAAAACACCATAAATAGGTAGCCCGGGTGGGGATCAAGGCAAGGTATCCCAATGTGCCAAAACAAAATGAGAGGGGCATATTTCCAGAATGACGAAAAAAGGAAAAAAAAAGAAAAAACAGAAGGGTGGAAGATTAAATAGATGTATTATCAGGAAATAAACCAGAAATAAATGAAGAATGGTAAAAGTATGTAACGAAAAGTAGGGGTTCTTATTGTCTGGTATCCCGATTTTTTAGGCTACACTTAACCTCGCCAGATTCCAAACCTTGGTACAAGGCAGACTTGTGAACCCTGGTAAGATACCAAACCCCGATAATAGCAACAGAGGTGATACCATGGTGAAATTGGGTCCCTCGGGTTATTGAACGGTTCAATCGAGTGTATCGCCATGCCATAATTCATGAGCGACATCGACTGAAATACTTGCGCAGGGATACCCTCCTGAATCGCATCTACTAGATCGGGACCCTGAGGGGAGTGTCTACGTTCGGGTTACAGACGAAACTGTGGTAATTGGGGTGGAGTGTTCTAAATCTCCCATGGTATTATCTATTAAGATTTATTGAGTGTCAGTTACCAAAGCGATTTTCCCACTTTCTTGACGTGTTTGATTCCTTTGCAGTTGTTTTTCTTGAGAAAGTCTTTTCTGCGGAACTATTTTGAGCATTCCCCACACTCGAAAAGGGTGGGTTGGTGTCTTTCTCTGATGTGTCGTAGTAGGTGGCACCGTTTGGACAGTTTTTCCACATTTACGACTGGCTTCCATTTTGGTTTAGAGCTGGTGATATGTATGTACAGAAGTATATTAAAGAGGAGGGGGGTGGTAACACCTGTGAGAGGTTTGGGAGTCTAAAAAATCCAAATTTGTTACACCCAGTGGAGAGGATTGTAAACAAAGAAAAAAGAGGGAGGGGGTCAAGTTTAGACTTTGTCATTGACAAAGTATAGTTGAAAGATTTTCACTCTACTGATCCAATGGAGTTCTATTGTGCATCTATTTGTGGTAGATTTTGGGAGTTCAGGGTTGGTACCCAATTCTTTAATTATTTGATACTTTAGATTTTAACTAGAGTGGCTCGGTAGGTGGAGGTTAAAGGCCGCTGGAGTGTCTCTCTTGTGAGTGATGTCAGCATAGTGTTCCTTTACAGGTGGATTCTAAATAAGTAATTGTATTTTTTACCACTTACTTGAGGTAAGGGTGTGGGGTCTTTGATAATGGCTGGATTAGAAGATATTTGAGGGACAGGCTTTGTCTATAAGCTTCAAGGCAGGGTTCGGAAAAAGTGATCCGGCAATCATTCAAGCTATGGAGGATGTGCCAGTTATTCCTTATGATGTTGCTGATGTGGATCGAGGTTGGATTATAGTCTGGTATGGCTTACATACAGTTTTAGGAAAGTTTAGAACTTTCTGGGGCATTCTCGGGGCCACAGTAGCTAAGTGAGTAATATTCTGGCTCGATAGCCTGGAGGTCGCAAGTTTGCTCCCGTCGTTGGCAAAGAAAGTTCGTCAGGATTTTCCGGCATGGATTCTCCTTCTTAGCTTAGCGATTCAGGCCGGAGACCCTAACAAGGACAGTTGTCTAGTCATGAGGATGGAACGAAAACCTAAAGTCCTGTGTACACGTTGGCATGCATGTCAAAGATCCCTTGGCTGTTGTCTTTCGCTATAAGAGTAGACTGTAGCGCACTGTATGGCGTATGCCTGTTTTCTTTAACCGAGTCGGAGCAGAACAGAATAATGTCAATATTTTAAAAGAACTGTTGTTTGACATTATTTCGATATAATGACATTTTATATGTTTTGTCTTGAACACAAATAAATCATTATTTATTTCAATTTTTATTGTGGAATTAGACCTTTGAAACCAGTCCGGAGGTAATTTTCATTAACTGTGCCATTTATTAACTTGAATTTAATGAAATGGAATAGTTGTGTTCTCATTTGTATGATGTAATAGTCATTAACTGATTATCCGGTTCAAGATTTTCCATGTTAATTCAAGTAATTACTTCTAGTAATGACCAACAAATGATAGGACTGTTATATAACATGGCTGACATTATATTAAAACTGACGATTTTCAACTAGCTTTGTACTGGGTGTATAAAACCTGACTCAATTAAACTAAGTTATGTAAATAATTTACCAATGAGGAATGTAAAATTATTATGTTGATTAGCCTTATTATAGCAATTTTCTCCTCTTGAGGTTCATATTACCTACTTTAATTTACTATATTTACTTACAAAAACATGATTTGACCCGTTTAACTCGAGTATGAATTTTATATTGATTACAACTAATATGAATAAATTCATCAACTGAAAATAGTGTAATAAAATGTAAACTACGTGCTATGTATGAATATAACCCACAAGATAATTTATGTAATAAATGATTTTCAACATGATAATGTCTGTGATGCTTTGTCAAAATATATTTAATTTAGAATTCTGTTAGTTCTGTATTCCACTGAATTTAGGGAGTGCAACTGATGTGAAAGAGCGATTGTACAAAAATGTAAAGTGAATTATGTGATTGTCATAATCTATTAAACGTAAGCCGCTTTCTTATGGTCATTTTTTGAGAAATACGTTTTCTGTATTTTGAATTATAACGTTGTGTAAATGTGACCAAATGTAGCATTTTCAGATATTTAAAGACCACATAAAATAAAAAATTTTAATTGCATATATTGATAGCCAAGGGTTACTACATCCATTTTACGGCAAGTTCACACGAATATGATTAAAATTAATTCAGATATAAACGTTTAAACATCCGACATCCAAAAACGGTTTTCAAATTTTCAATTACGACTTTAATCTGGTTGATTGGCTGGTGACGTCACAGGCACTACACATAGTATACACATTATCTATACAATATATCACTGCCTGTGCAATATATCACTGTATAGACACACCACCAGTTGACACGTGTGTATTTGTCGGTCCAATTAACATTTGACTGGCGTAATCATTAACTCCTAATTATTTACACGTAAGCTACATATCATTAGTCCTCGAAATTAAGAATTTTCTACCACGGCACAAAAAAAAATGAAAAAAGCCGTGGCAGAATGGTACTGCTACGGCACCACGGCATTTTTTTGTATTTCATGAACATGCGAACGATTTCCTGGTTACGCAAATTGAAATATCGGTTATGTTTACAAATTTCATTAACAAATTTATTAACATTTGATCGATATTTATACAGGATGACTTTGTGAACTGGTCTAAATTATTAATATTATAGCACAAACTCAATTCATTCATTCTTCATTCTTGCCATTTAATTTCTCCATCAGACTTACCGGTAACTTGAGTTTGACAGATGACGTATTTTTGACATCAGGTATTGACCAGTTGTAAGCAGGTTGATTTAAAAAATGCCCAAAGCCTTAATTCTTTAAATAATTAGTAGTGCCATAAATATTTAAACATGTCAGCTATATTTCCAAAGAATTTACTACACGTGTTCCTTTCAATTATATAGCCATGCTGTACGGTAGTACAATGACCCGTATGTAGGTCGTCTACTTTGACCCCCACATGGCATCGCTTGACTGCCAATGTAAACGATTTTACTGTCCTGTCTATTTTAATATTATTTCATCACATCAAATTATTCTGTTTCCTTTTGAAACTTGGTTTGTAGAGTGTCGAGGTTAATAAATACTATTTATTTTGTCAATCAGTCGCTACATATGATTGAGGCTATTAACTATTACGCTCCGTTAGTCGTTACATAGGGCGTAGTAGTAATTATAAACAAGGGGTGTAAATCGGTCCAGGTCCATCGTATGTGACAAACGGTATAGTTAAAAATACAAATGATCAGAATGGTAACATTGTTCATGCATTAGCCAGAGTAACTAGGCAACAGTCCGTGCACTCTATCATCTATGTCTATTTTAGTTTATAATCGTTGAAAAAAAACACCACTGTAACGGTAAAGCATGGATATGCCTACAGCACATGGGTTAAAAGTGTACCGGTATTCCGTAATTGCAATATATTTGTCAGACTTTCGTATACAAAATGATAAATATATGACGTTATTACACGGTCAGAAGACATCCTCCTGGTTTTATTTAATTATGGGGATTAAGGAATCAGTCAGGCGTTAATGAATACACACGCTGGGTGTAAATAGGTAATTAAGGAATAAACATTTCGAATATGCATTCGGTCACTGTGACGTCACTGGCGTCTGAGGGGATTAAGAGTGTTTTCGATAAGTGGCCAAGTCGTTTTTACGGGGGAACTATATTTGCGACTTTGAGTGACGATATCTGAATTAATTTTCATCAGATTGATGTTAAACTGCCGTAAAATGCATATAGTAACTAATGTCTATAAGTTCAATCAATTTAGTTTTCTCGTTTTATGCGCTCTTTAAGGGGAAAAAAGTTGGAATACCTGTTACTGTAGTTATTATATATAATATATATAGGCTACTCTAATATACTGTGGTCCTTTAACATGAAAATAAATTAGGTTAAATTGTGAATGCTAATATGAAAAAGAATCAACCACCTATAAAGTCTCTGTACAGAATTTGCATTTTTTGGAAGTGTCGATTATTCCGAGACATTTAACTATAAAAATTTCCTGTGAACACTCTACAGACTACATTTATAATATGATTATTTTGAAATTGATATATGCTGTTTACATGACTGAGATGGAGAAGGCTATTTAATTTCAATAACTTTTTCTGGAGTTGTGACCCTTGTTTCACTTAGGTATTCCTTGTGAATGCTCTAATGACAAAAGTGATCAGGCGATCTGTATGAAACCTATATGCATCATTTGGATTAGTGAAACGAAAAAGCCTATTGAATTTCAGCAATTTCCATTATATACATCTAGAGTTTGGACCGTGTGAAACACCAAAGTTATCATTCGATATGTATGAAATTTATATACCTAATGTAAATTAATGACACAAAGAATCCTATTGAATTTCAGCAATTTCCGTTAATTACTTATAGAGTTATGGCCCTAAAGTGATCATCCACTCTGTTTAAAATTCATACGTATCATTTTAATTTTTAAAACGAAGAATCCTATTGAATTTCGGCAATTTCCGTCAATTACTTCGCGAGTTATGACCCAATTTATAGAACTTTTTTCACATTTAAACCAAAATCGCCATATTCGTTTAAAGGTGAAAAAATATGTAAAAATTAGCTATTTACAATCTTTTCGGGCTTTTCATATTTTGAAATATTTCTCCGCAACTTTCATATTGAAGTATGAATCAATAAGAAGACGATGTACTTTTTGGTAATTTACGTTACTTCCGGTGCTGACTGAAAACTTTATCGGTAACAAAAAAACTTGACACTTAAGACAACAAAGTATACGAACTCTGTGTTTTACAAATCAAACAATGAATAATTAATCTAGGACCGGAAAACTGAATTGGCCAATGGCAGTTAATTTTTGCTCAAGATGACCCTTTTATCCTGTGTAAAATACCACAAATAAGTTTTTTATTTGTAAAATTTTGATTTTCTAAATTTGGCACCTTGTATCTACGAAGATTTGCCAAAAATCAACAACCAAAAGTAACGTAGCTGTGTGCCTTTGTCTCAGGCTATGCCAAAATGTATCGAAAGTTAAAATCCAACAATTATTGTTAAAATTACGGCAACATTTTTAACCAGCGGCCACCAGACAGGATACGCCCACATTTTCCAAGAGATGCATGGAGAACACATTAAATTAAATGCCCAACAATTTTGGTCTGACTTTCACCAAATTCAACTCAATCTTCATTATGGTGTGTAACAGTGATATAATCAAACGTTTTTTTGTTGTTTTTTTTTATATAAAAATCGGATAATAATTGTGACCTCCAAACCAGGGGCCATAATTCAGGAAGTTATTATCCTATATGCGAACCAAGATCTATAGGTTATAAACATGCATTTCAATTTTCATCAAAATCGGATTAAAATTGTACCTCTACACGGTTGACAACCTTAATAAACGTACATTCACGTACAAGCGGCGGCCAATTTGTCCGGCAGTTTTGGTCCGATTTTCACGAAATTCAAACTCAACCTTCATTAAGGTGTATCAGTGATATAATCAAACGGTTTTTAAAATCGGTTGATAATTGTGACCTCCAAGCTCACAAGCTTAAAAAAAACCTCTATAGGTGCGCGTATAAACTTCGGTGATTTCGGACATATCGCATTATCGCAAAAAATTCAAATTCAAAATAGCTTCATAGCTTATTTAAAGTCACACCCACTTTTCGAGTAAAACCGAAGAATTGTAACGATGTGACAAGCAGTTGATGAGATGTAATCAAAACAAACAAATTATAATAACTAGACCTGCATGGCAGTGCTGAACTGGCTTTCAGGAAACAGACCGGAAGGAATCATTCACCGGGCTTTCCTATGATACTTTAGTTGTTTTGATCTGTTGACATCTTACTTAGCAATCACGTTTTTGGAAATGTATTCATATATTGCTGTCGTCAGCTCAGTCCGTCCGTCCGTCTTCTACAATTTCTTGTGACCACTCTACAGACTACATTTATCATCTGATTGTTTCGAAAATGGTATATTTTGTTTACATTAGTGAGATGAAGATTCCTATTTCATCGATTTCCGATAACTACTGTCAGAGTTATACCCATTGATCTTCTTGAAATATATTGTGGACGCTCTAGAGGCTAAAGTTAATAGCCGATTGACTTTAGATTTATACACAGTTTTAAGGTCACGAGACAAAGAACGATTTCCAACAATTAACGCCTGGGTTATTGCCCTTGGTCGCTTTGAAAAATCGTGTGGACGCTCTAGAGACCAAAGTTATCATCCGATTGACTTTAAATTGAGTTGAGGGGTCTTGAGACGAACAAGTATATTGATTCTCAATGAAATTGGATATATTGAATAGCTAAATCCATGATATTAAATGTTTCGTATATTAAATGTTAGTTAGCATTGGACAGAAGTAAAAGCCAAATAAATCCTAATGATTTTCTGAGAATTACTTAATGAGTTGTTACTCTTAATAACATTTTAGTATATTTGGATCGAAACAATCATCTATAATGATAAATTTCACACAGGTAGTTTCTATAGACCACCTTATTCCACGAACGATACGAAAGACTCAATTTTTCAATCAATTTCACTCGCGGTTTCTGATGAAATTGAAAAGATGTTTATTTTTAGAGATTTCACTATAGATGTGCTAACAAAATCAAAATGTAATACTTTGATTCATACGTCGATTGTTCTTTTTAACTTTAAGCAAATAATAAATAATCCCATCCCCCGCGATATGATGTAAAAACAAATTCAGAATATGATTGGCAAAACTGTCGCTCAATTAGATAACTTCTGCAGCGACCATTATGACGGACTTAGACATGAAGTACTAAATTTTAGATGGGATTCCATTGTTCATAACAGTCCGATTGATAAGTCTTATGCCTCTTTTACATATTAACTGACATGGATAGTAAAAAATAATATTCCCAACAAGATAGTAACCATTCGGCCAAGGGATAAGTTATACAATAAGGAAATTAATCTCCCCGCCCCCCCCAAAAAAAAATAAAAAAATAATAATAATAATAATTAAGGTGAAGAAAAATCTGTAAAAACAAATTCAGAATATGATTGGCAAAACTTTCCATCAACTAGAATTTAATATAGTATATTAATCTTATAAGAAAATGCGAACAGGATATTTGTGAAAAAATAGACCAAAATATAATAATAATACAACATTTGCGGCGGGAAGATTTACCCAATACTACCCAATACCACCCAATACCACCTCAATACCACCCCAGTATCACCACATACTACCCAGTACTACAACATAATGATGCACAATGGACATATCATTGCTGATTAAACCGAGTAGCAATATAAAATTTATTTATCGGTTGTAAAGGGAGATAACTGGGTAAACATTGCAATTTTCTGCAAAATATCCAATATTTGTTGCAGTAATTATACTAATATGCTCTTATTTGACAATATTAGGTTGTTATTTAACCATATTGGGTAGTATTTGGTAGTATTTGATGAGTATTTGGTAGTATTGGGTTATTATTGGCTTGTTTTGGGTGGTATAGGGAGGTGAATGGAACAGCCAGACATTGGTATCGCACTTGAAGTACATTTCCCGCGATATAAACTCTCTATTTATGGAACAAAATCAAATGATATATCTACTTTGCATCATTATCTTGCAGTATTGGGTAGTATGTGGTAGTATTGGGTAAATCGTCCCACCCCAACATTTGGTAGTAAAAACTGGTGGCGTCTTGTCAATTCTTACGTACAACGTACAAAAATGTTGAACAACATCCCCTTATCAACAACAACAAACACACAACACACACCCACTCTGTTATTAACGCTAACACCCCAATCGTATGGTACAGAGGTATTTAAATCAAAATTGAAACTGGATACTCAACACCTGATCATATACTATTCAAAAAAGTAGGGGATATTTGATTTTTAAGTGTTATTAAAGTCACCTAATGAAACTGACGAAGAAACAAATGACAAAGTTCACATTCATCGATTTATTCCAAATGATCGTTAGACTAAGTAAGGCACAGACTGACCATTATAAGGGTAAAATGATACCCGGGGTCAAACAGCAAAGTTGCCACAGCATCACAACAAAGTCAGTAACGGGTAAATCCTCCTCTGTTTGCCAAACAAGCATTGATCCGACGTGGCATACTCCTAATGAGACGTCTAAGGTCATTTTGGTCCAAATTGTCCCATTCCTGTTGCAACGCAGCAGCAAGTTCTTGGACATTGGCAGGACGTTGTTGACGTTGACGTAACCTCTGTCCAAGCATTCCCAGACATGCTCGATGGGGGAGAGGTCGGGACTCAGTGCTGGTCAAGGTAATGTGGTGATGTTCTGTTGTTGGAGGTAACCTGTAACGATCCTGGCCCTGTGACATCTTGCGTTGTCATCCTGGAAGATGAAACGGCGGCCATGACGTCGTGCGAACGGCACAACATGGACTGCCAAGATGTTGTCCCGGTAGTACTGGCCTGTAACACGCCCTGCAACAACATGTAAAGCCGTTCTTCCAGCAACAGTGATGCCCCCCCCCCCACACCATAACAGAACCACCCCCAAATCGATCATGTCTGATGACGTTAACGTCTTGGAAGCGCTAGTTTCGACGACGCCACACCCTCCTACGTCTGTCCAAAAAATCAACAGTGAACCTTGACTCATCTGAAAACATCACATTGCTCCAGCGTCGATTATCCCAGTGTTGACGATCCCTACACCAACGACGTCTTGCCTGAATGTGATGATCTCTCAAACAAGGGATCACGCGAGGACGTCGGGCGCGAAGGTGACCCCTATGCAGTCGATTCCGAATCGTCTGGCCACTCACTCTCACACCAGTGTCTGTTTGAAGACGAGCGCTGATCTGATTTGCTGTGATGACACGATTTCTCAAGGCCAAGGTACGGATAAATCGATCCTGGGCTTGAGTTGTCGCCCTTGGTCGACCTGAGCGTGGTCTGTCCTGTACAGATTGTGTATCACGGTATCTGGACCATAGCCTGCTTATGACAGACTGAGAAACATTCATCGTCCGCGCCACAACCGCCTGTGTTGTGCCGATCTGTAGCATGCCAAGGGCACGTAACCTTTCATTTTGGGTAAGCCGACGCATATCAAAATTTGTTTTCTGGTCACTAAAACAATTAAACTGATGTTTCCACCCTGGAATTCAATGCCACAATGACTGTAACATTCAAAGTCAGAGTCGTGCAAATCTTGGGTTGGACCCCCATGATGATCCCAAGCATCACCTGCATTCCATGCGGTAGCTATTGGTGCGTTTGGGCGTCACATGTAACTGGAAATGTTTCTTCTGTTAGGTTCTATAGTGACTTTTTTCGTAGTCATTTGCATATTTTAGTATTATGCCCCCAAAATCAAATATCCCCTACTTTTTTTGAATAGTATATATTTTCACTTTATTCACCAATTGAATTATTGAAATACCCCCCCCCCCCCCAGAAAATTCCATTGTTGTTTTATTGATTTTGAAAAATGTTTTGACTCAATACAAAGAAATTATTTGTATTCAAAACTCTTACTAAATAATATAAATGGCAAGTTTTATAACATCATTCATAATATGTACTTGAATATATATATATTCTTGTATGGGGTGAGACGATTTACCCAATACTACCCAATACTACCCAATTCTACCCAATACTACCTCAAAATCACCACATACTACCAAATACTACAACATAATACTGCAAAATGTGCATATCAATTGAATTTTTTCAAATAATTAGTTATGCCGTGGGAATTGTACTTCAAATGCGATTACCGATGTCTGGCTGTTCCTTTTGCCTCCCTATATCACCTAAAACAAGCAAAAACTAACCAAATACTATCAAATACTTATCACATACAACCCACTATCATCAAATAATAACCTTATGTTGTCAAATAGCAAAACATTAGTTTAATTACGGCGACGAATATTCGATAATTCGCAGAGAATGGAAATGAATGTGCAGTTATCTCCCTTTACAACCGATAACTAGATTTTAGATTGATTTGCGGATTAATCATCTTATTTAGCGTTGCGGTTGGTTTCCAAATCGACGAAATTAAAATAAGAAAAGCAAGTATTTTCTGAGTATATTTTAATCATTGTGTGTAATTAACTACTGTATTATTATATAAGATGGCCGGTTTATTACAAATGTAGTATTGGGTAGTATTGGGTAAATCGTCCCGCCGTCTTGTATTATCCATAATAATGAGAAATCTAACTTTTCCCGTGTGAAATAGGCGTAAGACAACGAGAAAATTTATCCCCTATTCTTTTTTCATCATTTCTAAATGATCTACAAGAATATTTAGAAAATAAACATAAAACTGTCATACGTAGCGTAACAGATGACCTTGAATCCGACTTTGAAACTTATATTAAAATTTTCCTATTACTTTATGCAAGGGGGCGGGGAGCAGTAGATTGTGTATAACATAGCTGCATATTTTATTTCATAATGATTATTACTTTATTTTTGTTGTTTTTGCTTGGGGGGGGGGGGTCTCTATTTGTTTTGTATTTGCATGTTACTATATATCTATGTATATATAAATATATATATTTATTGTAGAGTAGGAGGAACCCCCTGAAAATTAGTACACTTGTGCTAAGGGGACTATCCTCATTAAATAAAGTTATTATTATTATTATTATTACTATTACTGTGATCGAATTGACTTGTCGCGTAAACAAAGTGTATTCAATTCATGTTTAAAAAGTTTCAGAAACAACAATTTGGCCACAAAAACGAAATGAAGCCTACAAAATGAACAGAAAATTTGAAGAAAATGGAAAAAAGGGTGATAACTCTAAATGTAACTTATATTACTGTGATCGATTGACTTGTGGCGTAAACAACGTGTTTTCGATTTTCCAACAACAAAAAATTTCGGAATTACAAAATATGATATTGCAACTGTTTAGGAAAAGGTTCAGGGGTTCCGAAAATGTCTTTTGTTTGAAAATAGGTAAAGCATTGACAAAGCTACAGCTGATTTTCAATTTGGGGGCACAAAACCGAATTCCGCCACTTCTGGCCTGCGCAAAAGTTTCAAATAGAAATTTAGGTCACAGATCTGTATCTGCTTTCAATTATGCAGAAGTAGGCTTGCGCGGTAAATAATGATAATAACTAGATCTGCCAGACAGATATGAAAGCTTTCATATTCACGTGTCATTGGTTATATAAATAATCTCTTCAAGAAAAAATAATTATTCAAATCGCCAAAACTTGCGAAGTTATAAGTCGAAATATAACGAGAAAAAAAACCCGGGAAACTAGAACTGCGATGAAGTATTGATGGGTTTCACTGATGCCCTGTTGCCTTTAAACATATGTCACCTCCGGTACCGATGAAACCATTAAACAGGTTTTCACATGAGCATTGCACATATCAAAAAATGAACACAGAATTAACAAAATTCAGCAATATCAATTCATTTTATACATTTGTTACATGTAAGTGTAGAGTACTTCCGGTGATAATAAACATGTTCAATTAGTTTTATGAAATCAGAAATAGCATAGGGCATCACATGGTGAAATTTTTTATGTAAAGCGAATAATAATATAGGACAAAACCCTTGAAAGGTGACTTGTAGAAAATCGTCATGGGTTCAATCTATCTGTTGATTGGAATCAAATATCATAATTTTAAAAACATTACAAATCAGACTTATTTGAATATGATATCTATTTTGAAGGCTTAAAATACACGTTTTGCCAAAATGACGTTACTTTCGGTGATAATGAAAATCTTAAATTACTTGTATGAAATCGTAAATGACATTAAGTATCATACAATGAACATTTTATGAAAATCGAATAATAATTGACACTTAAATGGACATATTGCGGCATATTAATTCTTTTTTCTTTGAGTACCTTGACAAAAATCATTTTCAACTGCAGTTTCAGATTTTCGAATTTCGAAAATTCGTCGCTGTGATTTCGAACCGGAAGTTGAGACCAACTTGACAACTTCTTTAATAGTCCTACGATTTTCATGAAATTTAGTATGTAAGTAGATCTTACCCATGTGACTTCAAAAATATAAATAGAAATTTTCTAAATTATCTCCCCTTGGTGAAATTAATGATCAAAGTTTTCAAAAAAATCGAAGAAATATAGGTCAGAATGACCTGATGTTTTTTTTGGATACTAGATAAGTAAATACTGATTCGTACACAAAATATTGAGTTTGTGGATTGAACCGGAAGTGCCGCCATCTTGAAACGTGAAAAATCACAAAGGCTTTTTTGCTATTTTACTTACAGACACGGGAGTTATATTTTCTGAATCCTTGAAGGATGGCCTAAAAAACGTTCGGAGTAGAATTTTGATTTAGGTCAATTGATGGTCGCCATTTTGAAGTGAAAGTGAAAAATAGAAGCAATTTGAAGGGCCGAGAAATTGGAACACAATAACTCTCCTTCTAATTGAGCTAGAATGTTCAATCTTGGTGTAGACGTTCACTAGGTCACTGTCTTGATTGAGTTCAAAGATGAGCATTTTCTGCCTAGGGTAAGCAGAGATAAGCAAGCTGATTTGTTGATTCTTTAGGGCACGATAACTTTGGTTATAATGAAGGGAGGGCGATGAAACTCTCGTCAATCGAGAGTCTAATAGCTAACCTGTTGTGTGAAATCATTGTATCATTCTTTCTTAAATGTCCGGGGTAGCCGAAAAAAAGAGATTGAAAATCCAAAGTGTCGTATTTTTACAATTTAAAGCATGTTTAAAGGTCTTTCTCGTAAAGTCAACATGTGTTTCCTGCAAATCGGATTTCTCAGAATCTAACCATAGGATGTTTCTGAAACTTTGACTTATCCCCCAAAAATGGGTGGTGAGTATTGATTAAATATATTTTCAAAACCTTTAAAGCATTCGAAATCACCGAATTTTACGAACGAGTGAATTTGACCTGCATTACTGTAACTCTGTGACTATTTGACCTATTTTACTAATTCTTTTTTCTGCGAGTACCCTGACAAAAATCATTTTCAACTGCAGTTTCAGATTTTCGAATTTCGAAAATTCGTCGCTGTGATTTCGAACCGGAAGTTGAGACCAACTTGACAACTTCTTTAATAGTTGTACGATTTTCATGAAATTTAGTATGTAAGTAGATCTTAAGGATGCAACTTTAAAGATCTCCTTAGAATTTTTCTAGATTATTTCCCCTTGGTGAAATTAGGGATCAAAGTTTTCAAAAAAATCGAAGAAATATAGGTCAGAATGACCTGATTTTTTTTTTGATACTAGATAAGTAAATACTGATTCGTACACAAAATATTGAGTTTGTAGATCGAACCGGAAGTGCCGCCATCTTGAAACGTGAAAAATCACAAAGGCTTTTGCGATATTTTACTTACAGACATGGGAGTTACATTTTCGGAATCCCTGAAGGAATGCCTAAAAATCTATCTGATCAGAATTTTGATTTCGGTCACGTGATGGTCACCATTTCGAACTGAATATGAGAAAAGGTGAAAAATCGACATTAACGAGCACGTGAATGAAAGCAATAGGCCGTAGTTTGGAGAATATGTCTCCTATTTCCAAAATGAATACATTTCTGGATAGCCGGCGGGATCAGGGTCGAAATATTGTTATTTGAAAATGTCACATTTTCGAATTTTGTCTTTGATGTTTTTCGTGCCGATAAAGTTGTTTACGATTGAAAAATCATAAAAACTTCTCTATATTTTGACCGATTTTAATGATTTTTTTTTGTTGATGAGATTATTTACATGACCCATGACATGTGACAGGAAGTGACTGTTAATATGAAAGCTTTAATATCTGCTTTGCAGATCTAGTTATTATTATTATTTTTTTTTTTGTGTCATTTCTGCAAATCGGATTTCTCAGAATCTAACCATAGGATCTTTCTGAAACTTTGACCTACCCCCCCAAAACTGGGTGGCAGTTTTTGATTAAATATATTTTCAGAACGTTTTACGAATTCGAAATCACAGAATTTTATGAACGAGTGAATTTGACCTGCATTACTGTAACTCTGTGACTATTTGACCTATTTTACTAATTCTTTTTTCTTTGAGTACCTTGACAAAAATCATTTTCAACTGCAGTTTCAGATTTTCGAATTTCGAAAATTCGTCGCTGTGATTTCGAACCGGAAGTTGAGACCAACTTGACAACTTCTTTAATAGTTCTACGATTTTCATGAAATTTCGTATGTAAGTAGATCTTAACCATGTGACTTCAAAAATATAAATAGAAATTTTCTAAATTATCTCCCCTTGGTGAAATTAAGGATCAAAGTTTTCAAAAAAATCGAAGAAATATAGGTCAGAATGACCTGATTTTTTTTTTGGGTACTAGATAAGTAAATACTGATTCGTACACAAAATATTGAGTTTGTGGATTGAACCGGAAGTGTCGCCATCTTGAAACGTGAAAAATCACAAAGGCTTTTTTGCTATTTTACTTACAGACACGGGAGTTATATTTTCTGAATCCTTGAAGGATGGCCTAAAAAACGTTCGGAGTAGAATTTTGATTTAGGTCAATCGATGGTCGCCATTTTGAAGTGAAAGTGAAAAATAGAAGCAATTTGAAGGGCCGAGAATTTGGAACACAATAACTCTCCTTCTAATTGAGCTAGAATGTTCAAACTTGTTGTAGACGTTCACTAGGTCACTGTCTTGATTCAGTTCAAAGATGAGTATTTTCTGCCTAGGGTAAGCAGAGATAAGCAAGCTGGTTTGTTGATTCTTTAGGGCACGATAACTTTGGTTATAATGAAGGGAGGGCGATGAAACTCTTGTCAATCGAGAGTCTAATAGCTAACCTGCTGTGTGAAATCATTGTATCATTTTTTCTTAAATGTCCGGGGTAGCCGAAAAAAAGAGATTGAAAATCCAAAGAGTCGTATTTTTACAATTTAGAGCATGTTTAAAGGTCTTTCTCGTAAAGTCAACATGTGTTTCCTGCAAATCGGATTTCTCAGAATCTAACCATAGGATGTTTCTGAAACTTTGACCAACCCCCCAAAATGGGTGGTGAGTATTGATTAAATATATTTTCAAAACGTTTAAAGCTTTCGAAATCACCGAATTTTACGAACGAGTGAATTTGACCTGCGTTACTGTAACTCTGTGACTGTTTGACCTATTTTACTAATTCTTTTTTCTTTGAGTACCATGACAAAAATCATTTTCAACTGCAGTTTCAGATTTTCGAATTTCGAAAATTCGTCGCTGTGATTTCGAACCGGAAGTTGAGACCAACTTGACAACTTCTTTAATAGTTGTACGATTTTCATGAAATTTAGTATGTAAGTAGATCTTACCGATGCAACTTTAAAGATGTCCTTAGAAATTTTCTAAATTATCTCCCCTTAGTGAAATTAGGGATCAAAGTTTTCAAAAAAATCGAAGAAATATAGGTCAGAATGACCTGATTTTTTGGGGGGATACTAGATAAGTAAATACTGATTAGTACACAAAATATTGAGTTTGTGGAACGAACCGGAAGTGCCGCCATCTTGAAACGTGAAAAATCACAACGGCTTTTGCGATATTTTACTTACAGACATGGGAGTTACATTTTCGGAATCCTTGAAGGAATGCCTAAAAATCTATCAGATCAGAATTTTGATTTCGGTCACGTGATGGTCACCATTTCGAACTGAATATGAGAAGAGGTGAAAAATCGACATTAACGAGCACGTGAATGAAAGCAATAGGCCGTAGTTTGGAGAATACGTCTCCTATTTTCAAAATGAATACATTTCTGGATAGCCGGGATGAGGGTCGAAATATTGTTATTTGAAAATGTCACATTTTCGAATTTTGTCTTTGATGTTTGCCGTGCCGATAAAGTTGTTTACGATTGAAAAATCATAAAAACTTCGCTATATTTTGACTGATTTTAATGATTTTTTTTTTGTTGATGAGATTATTTACATGTCCCATGACATGTGACAGGAAGTGACTGTTAATATGAAAGCTTTAATATCTGCTTTGCAGATCTAGTTGTTATTATTATTTTTTTTTTGTGTCATTACTGCAAATCGGATTTCTCAGAATCTAACCATGGGATCTTTCTGAAACTTTGACCTACCCCCCCAAAACTGGGTGGCAGTTTTTGATTAAATATATTTTCAAAACGTTTTACGAATTCGAAATCACAGAATTTTACGAACGAGTGAATTTGACCTGCATTACTGTAACTCTGTGACTATTTGACCTATTTTACTAATTCTTTTTTCTTTGAGTACCTTGACAAAAATCATTTTCAACTGCAGTTTCAGATTTTCGAATTTCGAAAATTCGTCGCTGTGATTTCGAACCGGAAGTTGAGACCAACTTGACAACTTCTTTAATAGTTGTACGATTTTCATGAAATTTAGTATGTAAGTAGATCTTACCGATGCAACTTTAAAGATGTCCTTAGAAATTTTCTAAATTATCTCCCCTTAGTGAAATTAGGGATCAAAGTTTTCAAAAAAATCGAAGAAATATAGGTCAGAATGACCTGATTTTTTGGGGGGATACTAGATGAGTAAATACTGATTAGTACACAAAATATTGAGTTTGTGGAACGAACCGGAAGTGCCGCCATCTTGAAACGTGAAAAATCACAACGGCTTTTGCGATATTTTACTTACAGACATGGGAGTTACATTTTCGGAATCCTTGAAGGAATGCCTAAAAATCTATCAGATCAGAATTTTGATTTCGGTCACGTGATGGTCACCATTTCGAACTGAATATGAGAAGAGGTGAAAAATCGACATTAACGAGCACGTGAATGAAAGCAATAGGCCGTAGTTTGGAGAATACGTCTCCTATTTTCAAAATGAATACATTTCTGGATAGCCGGGATGATGGTCGAAATATTGTTATTTGAAAATGTCACATTTTCGAATTTTGTCTTTGATGTTTGCCGTGCCGATAAAGTTGTTTACGATTGAAAAATCATAAAAACTTCGCTATATTTTGACTGATTTTAATGATTTTTTTTTTGTTGATGAGATTATTTACATGTCCCATGACATGTGACAGGAAGTGACTGTTAATATGAAAGCTTTAATATCTGCTTTGCAGATCTAGTTGTTATTATTATTTTTTTTTTTGTGTCATTTCTGCAAATCGGATTTCTCAGAATCTAACCATGGGATCTTTCTGAAACTTTGACCTACCCCCCCCCCCCCCCCCAAAACTGGGTGGCAGTTTTTGATTAAATATATTTTCAAAACGTTTTACGAATTCGAAATCACAGAATTTTACGAACGAGTGAATTTGACCTGCATTACTGTAACTCTGTGACTATTTGACCTATTTTACTAATTCTTTTTTCTTTGAGTACCTTGACAAAAATCATTTTCAACTGCAGTTTCAGATTTTCGAATTTCGAAAATTCGTCGCTGTGATTTCGAACCGGAAGTTGAGACCAACTTGACAACTTCTTTAATAGTTCTACGATTTTCATGAAATTTAGTATGTAAGTAGATCTTACCCACGTGACTTCAAAAATATAAATAGAAATTTTCTAAATTATCTCCCTTTGGTGAAATTAAGGATCAAAGTTTTCAAAAAAATCGAAGAAATATAGGTCAGAATGACCTGATGTTTTTTTTTTGGTACTAGATAAGTAAATACTGATTCGTACCCAAAATATTGAGTTTGTGGATTGAACCGGAAGTGCCGCCATCTTGAAACGTGAAAAATCACAAAGGCTTTTTTGCTATTTTACTTACAGACACGGGAGTTATATTTTCTGAATCCTTCAAGGATGGCCTAAAAAACGTTCGGAGTAGAATTTTGATTTAGGTCAATTGATAGTCGCCATTTTGAAGTGAAAGTGAAAAATAGAAGCAATTTGAAGGGCCGAGAATTTGGAACACAATAACTCTCCTTCTAATTGAGCTAGAATGTTCAAACTTGGTGTAGACGTTCACTAGGTCACTGTCTTGATTGAGTTCAAAGATAAGCATTTTCTGCCTAGGGTAAGCAGAGATAAGCAAGCTGATTTGTTGATTCTTTAGGGCACGATAACTTTGGTTATAATGAAGGGAGGGCGATGAAACTCTTTTCAATCGAGAGTCTAATAGCTATCCTGTTGTGTGAAATCATTGTATCATTTTTTCTTAAATGTCCGGGGTAGCCGAAAAAAAGAGATTGAAAATCCAAAGAGTCGTATTTTTACAATTTAAGCATGTTTAAAGGTCTTTCTCGTAAAGTCAACATGTGTTTCCTGCAAATCGGATTTCTCAGAATCTAACCATAGGATGTTTCTGAAACTTTGACCTACCCACCCAAAAATGGGTGGTGAGTATTGATTAAATATATTTTCAAAACGTTTAAAGCATTCGAAATCACCGAATTTTACGAACGAGTGAATTTTACCTGCATTACTGTAACTTTGTGACTATTTGACCTGTTTTACTAATTCTTTTTTCTTTGAGTACCCTGACAAAAATCATTTTCAACTGCAGTTTCAGATTTTCGAATTTCGAAAATTCGTCGTTGTGATTTCGAACCGGAAGTTGAGACCAACTTGACAACTTCTTTAATAGTTCTACGATTTTCATGAAATTTAGTATGTAAGTAGATCTTACCGATGCAACTTTAAAGATGTCCTTAGAAATTTTCTAAATTATCTCCCCTTGGTGAAATTAGGGATCAAAGTTTTCCAAAAAATCGAAGAAATATAGGTCAGAATGACCTGATTTTTTTTTTAGATTCTAGATAAGTAAATACTGATTCGTACACAAAATATTGAGTTTGTGGATCGAACCGGAAGTGCCGCCATCTTGAAACGTGAAAAATCACAAAGGCTTTTGCGATATTTTACTTACAGACATGGGAGTTACATTTTCGGAATCCTTGAAGGAATGCCTAAAAATCTATCAGATCAGAATTTTGATTTCGGTCACGTGATGGTCACCATTTCGAACTGAATATGAGAAAAGGTGAAAAATCGACATTAACGAGCACGTGAATGAAAGCAATAGGCCGTAGTTTGGAGAATATGTCTCCTATTTCCAAAATGAATACATTTATGGATAGCCGGGATCAGGGTCGAAATGTTGTTATTTGAAAATGTCACATTTTCGAATTTTGTCTTTGATGTTTTTCGTGCCGATAAAGTTGTTTACGATTGAAAAATCATAAAAACTTCGCTATATTTTGACCGATTTTAATGATTTTTTTTTTGTTGATGAGATTATTTACATGACCCATGACATGTGACAGAAAGTGACTGTTAATATGAAAGCTTTAATATCTGCTTTGCAGATCTAGTTATTATTATTATTATTTTTTTTGTGTCATTTCTGCAAATCGGATTTCTCAGAATCTAACCATGGGATCTTTCTGAAACTTTGACCTACCCCCCCAAAACTGGGTGGCAGTTTTTGATTAACTATATTTTCAAAACGTTTTACGAATTCGAAATCACAGAATTTTACGAACGAGTGAATTTGACCTGCATTACTGTAACTCTGTGACTATTTGACCTATTTTACTAATTCTTTTTTCTTTGAGTACCTTGACAAAAATCATTTTCATCTTCAGTTTCAGATTTTCGAATTTCGAAAATTCGTCGCTGTGATTTCGAACCGGAAGTTGAGACCAACTTGATAACTTCTTTAATAGTTCTACGATTTTCATGAAATTTAGTATGTAAGTAGATCTTACCCATGTGACTTCAAAAATAGAAATAGAAATTTTCTAAATGATCTCCCCTTGGTGAAATTAAGGATCAAAGTTTTAAAAAAAATCGAAGAAATATAGGTCAGAATGACCTGATGTTTTTTTTGGATACTAGATAAGTAAATACTGATTCGTACACAAAATATTGAGTTTGTGGATTGAACCGGAAGTGACGCCACCTTGAAACGCGAAAAATCACAAAGGCTTTTTTGCTATTTTACTTACAGACACGGGAGTTATATTTTCTGAATCCTTTAAGGATGGCCTAAAAAACGTTCGGAGTAGAATTTTGATTTAGGTCAATTGATAGTCGCCATTTTGAAGTGAAAGTGAAAAATAGAAGCAATTTGAAGGGCCGAGAATTTGGAACACAATAACTCTCCTTCTAATTGAGCTAGAATGTTCAAACTTGGTGTAGACGTTCACTAGGTCACTGTCTTGATTGAGTTCAAAGATAAGCATTTTCTGCCTAGGGTAAGCAGAGATAAGCAAGCTGATTTGTTGATTCTTTAGGGCACGATAACTTTGGTTATAATGAAGGGAGGGCGATGAAACTCTTTCAATCGAGAGTCTAATAGCTATCCTGTTGTGTGAAATCATTGTATCATTTTTTCTTAAATGTCCGGGGTAGCCGAAAAAAAGAGATTGAAAATCCAAAGAGTCGTATTTTTACAATTTAGAGCATGTTTAAAGGTCTTTCTCGTAAAGTCAACATGTGTTTCCTGCAAATCGGATTTCTCAGAATCTAACCATAGGATGTTTCTGAAACTTTGACCTAACCACCCAAAAATGGGTGGTGAGTATTGATTAAATATATTTTCAAAACGTTTAAAGCATTCGAAATCACCGAATTTTACGAACGAGTGAATTTGACCTGCATTACTGTAACTTTGTGACTATTTGACCTGTTTTACTAATTCTTTTTTCTTTGAGTACCCTGACAAAAATCATTTTCAACTGCAGTTTCAGATTTTCGAATTTCGAAAATTCGTCGTTGTGATTTCGAACCGGAAGTTGAGACCAACTTGACAACTTCTTTAATAGTTCTACGATTTTCATGAAATTTAGTATGTAAGTAGATCTTACCGATGCAACTTTAAAGATGTCCTTAGAAATTTTCTAAATTATCTCCCCTTGGTGAAATTAGGGATCAAAGTTTCCAAAAAATCGAAGAAATATAGGTCAGAATGACCTGATTTTTTTTTTAGATTCTAGATAAGTAAATACTGATTCGTACACAAAATATTGAGTTTGTGGATCGAACCGGAAGTGCCGCCATCTTGAAACGTGAAAAATCACAAAGGCTTTTGCGATATTTTACTTACAGACATGGGAGTTACATTTTCGGAATCCTTGAAGGAATGCCTAAAAATCTATCAGATCAGAATTTTGATTTCGGTCACGTGATGGTCACCATTTCGAACTGAATATGAGAAAAGGTGAAAAATCGACATTAACGAGCACGTGAATGAAAGCAATAGGCCGTAGTTTGGAGAATATGTCTCCTATTTCCAAAATGAATACATTTATGGATAGCCGGGATCAGGGTCGAAATGTTGTTATTTGAAAATGTCACATTTTCGAATTTTGTCTTTGATGTTTTTCGTGCCGATAAAGTTGTTTACGATTGAAAAATCATAAAAACTTCGCTATATTTTGACCGATTTTAATGATTTTTTTTTTGTTGATGAGATTATTTACATGACCCATGACATGTGACAGGAAGTGACTGTTAATATGAAAGCTTTAATATCTGCTTTGCAGATCTAGTTATTATTATTATTATTTTTTTTGTGTCATTTCTGCAAATCGGATTTCTCAGAATCTAACCATGGGATCTTTCTGAAACTTTGACCTACCCCCCCAAAACTGGGTGGCAGTTTTTGATTAACTATATTTTCAAAACGTTTTACGAATTCGAAATCACAGAATTTTACGAACGAGTGAATTTGACCTGCATTACTGTAACTCTGTGACTATTTGACCTATTTTACTAATTCTTTTTTCTTTGAGTACCTTGACAAAAATCATTTTCATCTTCAGTTTCAGATTTTCGAATTTCGAAAATTCGTCGCTGTGATTTCGAACCGGAAGTTGAGACCAACTTGACAACTTCTTTAATAGTTCTACGATTTTCATGAAATTTAGTATGTAAGTAGATCTTACCCATGTGACTTCAAAAATAGAAATAGAAATTTTCTAAATGATCTCCCCTTGGTGAAATTAAGGATCAAAGTTTTAAAAAAAATCGAAGAAATATAGGTCAGAATGACCTGATGTTTTTTTTGGATACTAGATAAGTAAATACTGATTCGTACACAAAATATTGAGTTTGTGGATTGAACCGGAAGTGACGCCACCTTGAAACGCGAAAAATCACAAAGGCTTTTTTGCTATTTTACTTACAGACACGGGAGTTATATTTTCTGAATCCTTTAAGGATGGCCTAAAAAACGTTCGGAGTAGAATTTTGATTTAGGTCAATTGATGGTCGCCATTTTGAAGTGAAAGTGAAAAATAGAAGCAATTTGAAGGACAGAGAATTTGGAACACAATAACTCTCCTTCTAATTGAGCTAGAATGTTCAAACTTGGTGTAGACGTTCACTAGGTCACTGTTTTGATTTAGTTCAAAGATGAGCATTTTCTGCCTAGGGTAAGCAGAGATAAGCAAGCTGATTTGTTGATTCTTTAGGGCACGATAACTTTAGATATAATGAAGGGAGGGCGATGAAACTCTTGTCAATCTAGAGTCTAATAGCTAACCTGTTGAGTGAAATCATTGTATCATTTTTTCTTAAATGTCCGGGGTAGCCGAAAAAAAGAGATTGAAAAGAGTCGTATTTTTACAATTTAGAGCATGTTTAAAGGTCTTTCTCGTAAAGTCAACATGTGTTTCCTGCAAATCGGATTTCTCAGAATCTAACCATAGGATGTTTCTGAAACGTTGACCTACCCCCAAAAATGGGTGGTGAGTATTGATTGAATATATTTTCAAAACGTTTAAAGCATTCGAAATCACCGAATTTTACGAACGAATGAATTTGACCTGCATTACTGTAACTCTGTGACTATTTGACCTATTTTACTAATTCTTTTTTCTTTGAGTACCCTGACAAAAATCATTTTCAACTGCAGTTTCAGATTTTCGAATTTCGAAAATTCGTCGCTGTGATTTCGAACCGGAAGTTGAGACCAACTTGACAACTTCTTTAATAGTTGTACGATTTTCATGAAATTTAGTATGTAAGTAGATCTTACGGATGCAATTTTAAAGATGTCCTTAGAATTTTCTAAATTATCTCCCCTTGGTGAAATTAGGGATCAAAGTTTTCAAAAAAATCGAAGAAATATAGGTCAGAATGACCTGATTTTTTTTGGATACTAGATAAGTAAATACTGATTCGTACACAAAATATTGAGTTTGTGGATCGAACCGGAAGTGCCGCCATCTTGAAACGTGAAAAATCACAAAGGCTTTAGCGATATTTTACTTACAGACATGGGAGTTACATTTTCGGAATTCTTGAAGGAATGCCTAAAAATCTATCGGATCAGAATTTTGATTTCGGTCACGTGATGGTCACCATTTCGAACTGAATATGAGAAAAGGTGAAAAATCGACATTAACGAGCACGTGAATGAAAGCAATAGGCCGTAGTTTAGAGAATATGTCTCCTATTTCCAAAATGAATACATTTCTGGATAGCCGGGATCAGGGTCGAAATATTGTTATTTGAAAATGTTACATTTTCGAATTTTGTCTTTGATGTTTTTCGTGCCGATAAAGTTGTTTACGATTGAAAAATCATAAAAACTTCGCTATATTTTGACCGATTTTAATGATTTTTGTGTTGTTGATGAGATTATTTACATGACCCATGACATGTGACAGGAAGTGACTGTTAATATGAAAGCTTTAATATCTGCTTTGCAGATCTAGTTGTTATTTTTTTTGTGTGTTTTATCCACAAATCGGATTTCTCAGAATCTAACCATAGGATCGTTCTGAAACTTTTACCTATCCCCCCAAAAATGGGTGGTGGCTGTTGATTAAATATATTTTTACGAATCCGAAATCACCGAATTTTACGAACGAAAAAACTGACAATGCATAGTCGTAACTTTGTTATTTTTTGACCGATTTTACTAATTCTTTTTTCTTTGAATACCTTGAAAAAAATCATTTTCATCTGCATTTTCGCATTTTCGAATTTCGAAAATTCGTCGCTGTGATTTCGAACCGGAAGTTTAGACCAATTTGAAAACTTCTTTAATAGTTGTACGATTTTCATGAAATTTAGTATATAAGTAGATGTTACCGATGTGACTTCAAAAATATAATTAGAAATTTTCTAAATTATCTCCCCTTGACGAAATTAAGGATCAAACTTTTCAAAAAAATCGTCGAAATATAGGTCAGAATGACCTAATTTTTTTTTCTATACTAGACAAGGAATTACTAATTCGTACACAAAATATGGAGTTTGTCGATCGAACCGGAAGTGCCACCATCTTTAAACGTGAAAAATCACTAAGGCATTTTTGCTATTTTACTTACAGACTCGGGATTCATATTTTCGGAATCCTTGAAGGAATGCCTAAAAATCTATCGGATCAGAATTTTGATTTCGGTCACGTGATGGTCACTATTTTGAATTGAAAATGAAAAATAGAAGCAATTTGAAGGGCCGGGACTTTGGAACACAATAACTCTCATTCTAATTAAGCTAGAATGTTCAAACTTGGTGTAGACGTTCACTAGGTCAATGTTATGATTTGGTTCAAAGATGAGCATTTTCTGCTTAGGGTAAGCAGAGATAAGCATGCTAATTTGTTGATTCTTTAGGGCACGATAACTTCGGTTATAATGAAGGGAGGGCGGTGAAACTTTTGTCAATAGAGAGTCTAATAGCTAGCCTGTTGTGTGAAATCATTGTATCATTTTTTTAAATTATCAGGGATAGCCGAAAAAAAGAGATTGAAAATCCAAAAAGTCGTATTTTTACAATTTGGAGCATGTTTAGAGGTCTTTCTCGTAAAGTCAACATAATATTTTTTGGGAACTTTTTCTACAAAGAGTCTTATTGGTAGTCTTTTATATGAAACCATCGATCAACAGTCCAACATATCAGGAGTAGAAGAACAAAAGGATCGAACATTGAAAACGGCACCCTTTCATTGTTAAGCGAAACATGCAGTGTGGGTGACTACAATCTACACATTTAGTCATCGTATAGAGCTTATTCAACAGTATCGAATTCCAACTGCTTAGGGATATTTTACGTGCACTCCAATGTGTACACGGGACCTTGGTTTTTCGTCCCATCCGAACGACTAGACAGATGTGCTTGTCAGGCCCTCCGTTCTGCCTCACTGACAAGGGGAACCACGCCGGGAAATCGAGATGAACTTTCTCCGTGCAGAACTTTCAATTCAGGCAAAACGTTTATTGCATACGATTAAGCTGGTCAGTTGGAGCTTATTTTCAAAAGTTTTGTAATAATCGGTTGGTAATTAAAGTACCGTGCACATTAAACTGTTAAAACAGAAAATTTCGCCCGGTTGAAATGTTTCTTGCTATAAGTCAGCAATTTTCCGAATTCAGGGAGGCTGAATGGCTGAATGGTTAGCATGTGCGCGATGTATCGTAACGTCTGTCATTGAGTCAACGGGCGTCGTTTCGATCTCCAGGTTGCACATGACATGGTGTATGATGTCCAACCTCGTGGGTTTTCTCCGTGTTCTTCGGTTTCCCCCCAACGGCTAAAGACCAGTACGCGCAAGGGGAGTTTTTAAATAAAATTAAAAAACATATGTTAGTCCCGAAATGACCTAGTTTGTGTCGAATGGACGTTAGGCCGCATTTCTCTCTTTCTCTTTTATTTTTAATGTTTTGTAATAATCGGTTGGTAATCAAAGATACTGTAAAAGTGATAAAACAGAAAATTTCGCCTGGTTGTAATGTTTCTCACGTTAAAGTCAGCAATTTGCCGATTTTAAGGCGCAAACGTTTATTGCGAACGATTAAGCTGGTCAGGGGGAGCTTATTTTTAAAAGTTTTGTAATATTCGGTTGATAACTAAAGGTACCGTGCAAATTAAACTGTTAAAATAGAAAATTTGGCCCGGTTGAAATGTTTCTCGCTGTAGGTCAGCAGTTTGCCGATTTTAGGGAGGTTGCGTGGCTGAATGGTTAGCACGTGCGCTCTGTATCATAACGTCTGTCATTGAGTCAACTGGCGTTGTTTCGATTTCTTGGTTGTACGTGACAAGGAGTATGGTCGCCTGTCCAACCTCGTAGACCGTAACGCCGCTGCCCGGGTAAAATTTCCCTCATTGCACACTTTATGGCGTATGCCCGTCTTCATTAGCCCATTTTAGGAGCAGAACAGTAGGACGTTAAACCACATTCAATTTCATTTCATTTTCTCTATGTTGCTTATTTATTATAGTGGATAAATATTTTTCTGGTTCTAGCAATTATTTAATTTCTGCATAGAAATCTTGCTTTGGCCAGTTTTTTTTATTGCAGAGTGCCATTCTTGTATATTGCAGTCTATGATCCTTTGTTTAAAACATGCTTAAGAAGTCGTCACGATTTCCTACTTATAACCAAACATATTGGAAACCATAATTATATAACATATCTCTAATTTTGGAAGCCCGATTACAGCTATACAAGTTTCAGTTATTTCCCTTTAGTTTAAAGATTATTTTTTTGCCCGGGTGCAATGTTTCTCACTACATTTAAATTTGTAACTTTGTGAGTTTTTGACCGATTTTGATAATTATGTCTTTATAATTTTCCAAATCTACATATTTAACGTACATATTCAAACAGTTGAGTTCAACCTGATTCAAAAAGTTTTAGTTTTGTTCAAAGTTATCTCATTTAATTTTTCGATGTTTTCTTACCATTTTCATTTCATTTTTCTGAACGTTTTGAAGTGGGAAGTCATCCCGATTACAGGAACACAAGTATCAGTTATTTCCCTTTAGTTTTCAGATTATGCAATGTTTCATACTATATTTAGACTTGTAACTTCGCGAGTTTTTGACCAATTTTGATAATTTTTTCTTCTTATCCTTTTATTTAGGATACTTGATACAATCAATGACACGTGACGATGAATATGAATGCATAGTCGTAACTTTGTTATTTTTTGACCGATTTTACTAATTCTTTTTTCTTTACTAATTTTTTGTTTCCTGCAAATTGGATTTCTCAGAATCTAACCATAGGATGTTTTTGAAACTTTGACCTACCCGCCCCCCCCCCTAAAAAAAAGTGGGTGATGAGTATTGTTTAAATATATTTTCAAAACGTTTTACGAATTCAAAATCACCGAATTTTACGAACGAAAAAATTAACAATGCATAGTCGTAACTTTGTTATTTATTGACCTATTCTTTTTTCTTTGAGTACCTTGGCGAAAGTCATTTTCACCTGCAATTTCAAATTTTCGACTGGCTCGCTAGTCTGGAGGTCGGGTGTTCAATCCCTGCATTGGCCGAGAAAGTTCATCTCGATTTTCCGGCGTGGTTTCCCCTTGTCGGTGATGCAGAACGGAGAGTCTGACAAGGACACAGTCGTTGTGATGGGACGAAAAACCGAGGTCCCGTGTACACATTGGCATGCACGTAAAAGATCATTGGCAGTTGGAATTCGGTATAAGAGTCGGTCGTAGCGCTGCTGCAAAATTTCCCTCATAGTACATTGTATGGCGTGTGTTCGTCTTCCATTAGCCCAGCTTAGGTGCAGAAGAGTAGGACGTTAACCCCCATTTCATTTCATTTCAAATTTTCGAATTCGTCGCTGTGATTTCGTCCCGGAAGTTAAGACCAATTTGACAACTTCTTTAACAGATGCACGATTTTCATGAAACTTGGAATTTAGTATATCATACCGATGCGACTTGAATGATGTCAAAAATTTATCTTCCCTTAGAGAAATTAAGTGTGGGGGCGTGGCCAAATGGTTAGCGTGCGCGCTGTATCATACGGCCTGCCATTGAGTCAACTGGCGTGGTTTCGAATCCCCGGTTGTACGTGGCAAGGAGTAGGGTCTCCTGTCCAACCTCGTGGGTTTTCTCCCGGTACTCCGGTTCCCTCCCGAAATACAGGTCAGATTACCTTGAATTATTTTTTCTGTACTGGTTACGACATAAGTGATTAGTACACTTAAAATTTAGATTTCAGGCAAAAGATGGATGCCATTTTGAATTGAAAATGAAAAATAGTAGCAATTTGATTGGCCGAGACTTTGGAACACAATAACTCTCCCTCTAATTGGGGCACAATGTTTAATCCTGGTGAAGGCGTCCCCTACGTCAATGTCTTGATGGAGTTCGAAGATGAGCATTTTCTGCCTAGGGTGAGCAGAGATAAGTAATCCGATTGGTTGATTCTTTGGGGAGAGGGAGAAAATGGGATTTGACGTCCATTGGACACAAACTAGGTCATTTCAGAACTTACATGGTTTCAATTTCATTTCAATAATGAGGAAACCGGACAACCCGGAGAAAACCCACGAAGTTGGCCAGGCGATCCTACTCCTTGTCACGTACAACCGGGGATTCAAAACCACGCTAGTTCACTCAATGACAGGCTTTATGATACAACACGCACGTGCTAACCAGTGGGCCATACCCCCCCATTCTTTAGAGAGCGATAACTTTTGTTATAATGAAGGTAGGGCGATGAAACTCTTGATGTGGATTCATTATATCATTTCCTTGACTAAGTTTGATGGTGAGAATTTTCTGCTAAGGCTAAGGAGCAACAAGCATGCATTTTGATTGGTCAAGACTTTGGAACAGTCTTGATGTAGATATTCCTTAATTTCAGCAGTTTCCTTAATTACTTCTAGAGTAAGTTCGATGGTGAGAATTTACTGCTTAGGCTAAGGAGCAACAAGCATTCTTACTGGTCAAGACTTTGGAACAGTCTTGATGTAGATATTCCTTAATTTCAGCAGTTTCCTTAATTACTTCTAGAGTTATGACCATTGTTTCACTTTGTTGAATCCTGTATAATCTCTAACACCCGATCTTTGTGAAATTTATATGCATTATTTAAATCAGAGAAACGAAGAATCCTATTAAATTTTAGCAATTTCCGTTTATGGCCCTTGTTTCACTTTGCACCTTATGAATGCTATAATATCTAAAGTTATCTGCCTATCGGTATGAAATTTATATGCATCAATTGAATTAGTAAAAAGAAGAATCATATTTCAGTCTATTACGTCTGGAATTATGGCCCCTAATTCACTGTGTTGAACAATGTAAACGCTCTAACTCTAAAGCCAAAAGTTATCATCAGATCTGTATAAAATTGATATGCATCATTTAGATTAGTAAAACCACGAATCTCGTTGTTTCAGTTTGTAGAACCTTGGGATTCCCCGGACGACAAAAGTTATATGATCTGTATGAAACTGTCTTACAAATGAAATGAAATGAAAATGAAACGAAATGGGGTTTAACGTCCTACTCTTCTACACCAAACCTGGACTAATGGAAGACGGGCATTCAGTGTGCTATGAGGGAAATGTTCCCCGGGCAGCTACGCTACGGTTTACTCTTATATCGAATTCCTACTGCCCAGGGATCTTTTACGTGCACGCCAATGTGTACACGGGACCTCGGTTTTTGTCCCATCCGAACAACTATACAGCTGTCCTTGCCAGGCCCTCCGTTCTGCATCACTGACAAGCGGAAACCACGCCGGAAAATCGAGATGAACTTTCTCGGCTAATGCTGGGATCGAACAACTGACCTCCAGACGAGCGAGACAACGCCTTGCCCACATAGCCACGTGATCACCGTCTTGCAAATGCATCCAATTACATACAAAAGAATAAATATGCAACAACCCTTGCCGACTTCTTGTACGATTAAGCTGCTGTGGGCGTATGTTTCGTTGTCTGGCGTCGTTTTCCCAGTCAGTGGTACAGAACAGAGGGTCTGACAAGAACAGCTGTCTAATCGTTCGGATGGGCCGATCAACTGAGGACCCGTCTCTAAATTGGAGTCCACGTTAAAGATCCCTTGGTGGTTGGAATTCAATATAAGAGTAGGGCATAGTACCGCTGCCCGGGCAAAATTTCCCCCATAATCGGTTGGTAACCAAAGATTCTATGCAATTTATAAAATGTTAAACGGAGAATTGTGCCCGGCTGAAATGGATCCTCACGTGACATTTCCAATGATGACGTAGTATGATGTAATCAAATCATTCTTCATTAAGACAGCGAGGTGGATAGACGGTAATAGATTTTATTTTTTACTTAAAAATACCTTGGTGGTATATAGATTTTGGCTTAGGTAGCCAATAGCCTAGGTGGCTTACTGATTTCGGCTTAGGTAGCCAATAGCCTTCGTAGCATATTGATTTTGGCTTAGGTAACCAATAGCCTTGGTGGCTTGGTATACATTGGTGGTATTCAACTTTTGCAAGTCCTGATTGAAATAGGAAAGCCTTGGTGGGGTGAAATTATTTGTGGCAAAATTAGTAATTTTCAGTCAAGAAATTTATCAAGAGAAACTGAATACACAACAGACTACTAAGCGTCTTATTTGTGTGTAAGTTATTTTCATGCGTGATTGTGGATAAGTAGGTTAGCGCACGTGTTTGTATTGAATTGTTGTGTCGTCAGCCATGATAATAATAATAATAATAATAATAATAAATTCTTTATTTTCAAAAGGGTGAAAAATTAGGCTTTGCAGCCTGTTTACAATTCTGCCCTTAAATGACAATAGACAAAACAAACATACACATATATTATACATACAACAAGGAAACTGAATAATGAAAATGTATTGTTTAAATTTAAATATACAGAATAGTTACATAACATTTTGGATATAATTATGCAGTGATTTTTTAAAAGTTGAGAGAACATGTAAGTGATTTGGAAGTGAATTCCATAAAACTGGTCCATTATAGCTAAGACTATGTTTAAATTTATTACAATTTGGATGTGGAATTTGTAATTTAAGATTTATAGAGTTATAAGGAGTATTTTTTAAATTGAAATAAGGAACATAAGTAATTTGGACTTTTATAGTTTAATATTTTGAACAGAAATATATATTTATTCATTAAATGACGTTGTTGAATGGTAGCAGTTTTAAAGATTTTGAAAAAATGGAATGTGAAGAATCAGAAGAATTATTTTTAATAATAGGTTTGTTGAATATAATTTTAAATGATAATTTTTGGATAATTTTATGAAGAGAAGAAATTTGACATGAGTCCCAAATGGTAGAGCAGTAGTCAAGATGTGATTGAAAGTGAGCGTTATAAAATAATTTTAATACATCAGTTGGAAGTAATGATTTGATTTTCCTAAGTTGAAAGTTTTTATGTTTTAAAATAGTACATAAATGGTTTACATGAGTGTCCCAAGAAATATTAGAGTCAAAATATACACCTAAGAGTTTAAAGTCGGAAACATGTTCAATGAAGGTAGAATTAATAGAAATGGAGAAATGTGTAGATAAGGAATTTATTTTAGGTTTTGAAGCAATAATCATACGTTTAGTTTTAGATTCATTGATTATCGTATCATTGGAGTTGCACCATTGTATAATTTTATCAGTTTCTGACTGAAGTGTAGAGATAAGAGAATCAAAATTGGTAGAAGAAGAATATACTGTAGTATCATCAGCAAAAAGATCACATTGAGCTGTCAAATTTAGAGAAAGGTTATTAATAAACAGGTTAAATAGTACGGGTCCAAGAATGGAGCCTTGAGGAACACCATGAGTTATGAGATCAAGAGAGGACTTGGTTTCACCAATTTCAGTGCATTGATAACGCTCAGATAAGTACGATTCTAATAATGTGCATAATTTTGTAGAAATTTGGTATAATTTTAGTTTCTCAAGTAACAGGGAGTGATTGACCATATCAAAGGCTTTACGGAAATCAAAGAAAATTAAACCAGTGTATTGACCTTTATTAATGGCAGAATAAACATTTTCTGCAATATTTGTAAGGGCAGTATGAGAAGAAAATTTGGACCTAAAACCAGACTGATGAGAATAAAGTAAATCGTGATCCAGGAGAAAGTTATTAATGTGTTTACAAATATGCTTTTCCAAGGGTTTAGAAATAGTTTGAAGTATAGATATGGGGCAATAATTATTGGGCTGGGATTTTGGACCTGATTTATATAATGGAAGAACTTTAGCCTGTTTAAGGGTGGACGGAAAAATATTCTTATCTATACAAAGATTATAAATAAATGTCAATGAAATTTACCCTCAGAATTTCGCAGTATTGATGGCTTTCCAAATTTGTTTACTGTTTTTGCGATCAGTGACTAATAATTCAAGACATTTCCTTTTATTACTACGAATAAGAGATTTAACTTTATTACGAAAATGTTTAAATTGCAGAGTATTGCCTTTTTCCTTATGAAAATCATGTTCATGAATATAATGAAACACTTCAGGGGTTATCCAATCAGGTTTATGAACATTTTTGACTCGTTTGGTTTTTAAAGGGGCATGTTTATTAATAATGGGCAGTGTAATATTATACCAGTTGTCCAGTGCAGTATTAGGAGCCCATTGTAAATCATAGAGGAATAAATCATTATTAAAATGTTTAAATGAGCGATAAGTAATATTAGTATGTGAAGATTTGGGGAATTTTACACCTTTCTTTTGCCAAGTAAAACAAATAGGGAAATGGTCTGATATTGAGTATGAAGGAACAGTAGATTCTTTGACATGTTTAGTTTCAGATACAAATATATGATCAATTAGTGATTTAGAGGAAGAAGTAATTCTAGTAGGTGACCTAATAATTTGATGTAGACCATATATTTCAAGAAGATCGGTCCAAGATTTATTATGATTATGTAATAAGTCAATATTTAAATCTCCTAATAATAATATCTCAAAGTGAGAATTCCATGCTTTTTCTATCATAAATGAGAAGTCAGTATTCCAGGAAGATAAAGAAGAGGGATTACGATAAATATTACAAAGTAATAATGGTTAAGAGTGTTTAAGAGTAATTTCTATCCATATAGCCTCAATATTATCATGTTCTAAATCTAACCTACGATTACATATGATATGATTTCTAACATACAGAAGTGTTCCAGAGGAACTCACATTACAAGAATCTTTCCTAAAAGGCTGTTGAAAGTTTGGGATTGAAATATCTTCATTAGTCACAGATATATCTAAATGTGACTCGGAAAGTCCAAATATATCAAAATTTTGAAGGAAAACACCTAGTTCAGGATTTTTGTTCTTAACATGACGTACATTTAGATGAGCAATATGTAGACCTTTCTTAACTAAAACAGTATTCATAATAATCATAAATAAACAAATTAATAAATGACTGGAAATAAGGACACACAATTACCTGAAAAACTTTTTAATGAGAAAATGGAAAAGTCATTGAATAATGAAAGTTTGATTTGGTTTACTGCCAAGGTACAGTACAGGCAATTATGAATAAACAAGCTTAGCTTAAGAATAATTATGATATGGGGATTTATATTGGGGGAAGTAATAAGGATTGTGCAATGGTCTATTGTTATATACATTACACCTGTACTCATATTGGCGAGATCTTTTATAGTCATAGTATTTATAGTAATTTGTTGATTTAACAGGTACATGTTCATGCGCATCAGTTGAATTAGCTGAAACAAGAGTATTACTTAAACAATTTATTAATAGATCATTTCCATTATAATTAGGATGAACTCCGTCACGTTTCATTACATCCTTTGGACATCTTTGGTAGAAGTGTGTAAATACATCAATAAACGTGCAGTTATTTTTATGACAGAACTCCTGGATATAAGTATTAAATTTTTTACATTCTCTAATATATATGGACGATGTATATTTCTTGGCAATACCGAACAAATATAAATATTTCCTTTAAAATAGTTTTTAGTGACTGAAATTAGTTTATTAAAGTCTGTGATGTTTTGAGTGGGATTGTTTAATGAAATATCATTCCCCCAGCACATATAATAATGTTTTTAAGTGAGTGCTTACAATTTAAAAGTTGCACAAGTCTATCATTTATATTAGTATAGTAGGCCCCACGATTGGTGTCAGCTACGCATTCGTGATCGAATAATTTTGTAATGTGAGGTGTTTTAATACCAGCTGTAACTGAACTTCCTATTAACATTGTTTTAGCTTTACTAAAGTTGAAAGGTATAGGTTTTTCTAGAAATCTCGTTGAACTGGTACTAGTAGTTGAGTTGGTCGAATTTATTGTTGATTTTGCACCGGCAGAAATACATACATCAGTAATAGGCCTATTGTTATTATTATCAACACTAGTTGATACACATTTAGCAGCGGTATAGATAGAAGATGTGTTGGTAGACTTATCTTGAATTGCTGAACTGCAGGTACTTGTTGATTTGTCATTAACTGTTTTTACTATATTTGATGTACTTGTTGATTTGTCATTAAATGTTTTAACTGCATTTGATGTAGGCCTACATGTAGATGAATTTCCAATAAGTTTATTTTGTGCCGATATAAGAGCATTGACTTTATCAGAAAGCTCTGTAATTCGGTTGATAATTTCAGAAAGTGCGTTCGAATAGCGCAGTTCGGGTATATTGTTTGATATAACACTTACAGTAGTAACAGGGCCCGGAATTAGTGGCTGAGTATCTTCTAGTAAATTGTTGTTTCCCTTTCCCTTTAATGGCGTGCTCGTAACGGGTTGTTGACATAAATTTACAAGAGACAGCACGGAAGGTAGGCTATCACTTAGAGCACTATTGTTAGTATTAATACTTTTAAGGTTCGGTTTAATTTGAAATATATTGGTGTCCACCCACGCAGAACTGTCCCTTCCTTGAATATGAAGCTTATTGTATTTATTGTAGAAGGTAACTGTCGCTTTTTTCAAATTCTTGGAAAGAGTTGACGTCGGAGATGATTTATAAATAATTACTTTCCCACTGTTTTCATTGTTTTTATACAGCGCATGAGAATTTGCACATGATGACAGTAAGTTAGTATATGAATCCACACAGTGGTATTGAACAACAATGGATGTGGAATATTCAGTATAGTCATAAATAGTATAAATAGAATTAACCAGAGTTGTTGATAACGGTAGTTCTACATCATCCGATTTAATTATGTTAAATGTCGAGGTGTTAAAAGATATTTCTGAGTCTTTTAAGGAATCGTAGTCAACAGTTTTAATATAGGAAGAAGAACTACTCATGTTGAAATCTAGTAGCCTGAGTCCATGTAATGTTTCCAGTTATCTTTCCTTGGCGGCCATTGATAATGCCGATGCCGATGTGTTGTTAGGCCTAGCCAAACTAATCTTCAATTATCGGTACGGTAAGTAAAATAAACCATCGCATATTGAAATGGAAACAAACAAGGTTTATATAACCCGTGCATAATTTTTATGAGTCACGTTATAATAAATCGCGAATTTCTAAATAGTTGATAGTATCGGCATTATATAGTTTTAAAGTTAAATACGGTAATTTAAGATATATTCTAATGATAATTAATACTCACCATTAAGCTAACTGGGCACTATCTCATAGGAGAAATGAATAAGATATTTGGTACAAATATTTCAGATGAAATGATAACATCAGATCCATCGAAGGCGGCCATGTTGGAAAGTTACTACAGTAGGCCTACAGCCGACCGGTCAAATGTAAACATACTCTTAGTCATAATAACTCAGAGGAGTAAAACTTCAATAAACCTCACACCAGAACGTTCGCCACGTTATAATAAATCGTTAATATCATCAAATTTCTAGAGTTAATTACAGGTGACAAATAAAGTAGATATCCGCAGATCATCGGAGACGGCCATTTTAAATATTTTGACAGTTAACAGGCAGCTGATCAAAAAGTTCTTGTTTATAATTACGACAAACAGCAAAACAGTATACATCTACTTCACATAAAAATGTTCCTGGCGATCACGCACACATAATAGAGTAAAAATGAATCATTTCCAATGTCGATGAATGTATAATTAATCGAAAATCAAACTCAGTGCCGTTTGAAGGTAACGGCTAACTCGCGCATGCGCAATGACCTGACTGTTGATCGGGGGCTTAGACAAGTTTAGTGAGTTGTGACAATGTGGCGTGATCACTTTGTCCGATTTTTCGCATTTGTTTTGTTCTTTAGATGATGGGTGTAACGATTTATATATTTCTAGATGGGATCTTTCTTACCACTGACCCGTGGGACACTGATGCCTTTAGTGGATTTCTTATTCACGTGGGTCAGGGAGTCCTGTCTCCTTGTGTGATTGATCTGGTTTAGTTCTAGTATTTTTATATGTTTGATAGAATGAAATTTATTATCACTTCAGAGAAAGTATTTACAGCATCCGTGTTCATTTGTACCCAATGGGAGAGAAGGCGTGCTTACGATCTTACTTTGATTTCAGTCCGAACTAAGCCAGAGTGGATTACACTGAGGACAGTACTCCCTCGTCACCTGACTTATACCTGACAGCTGAACAAGTGTTACTTAACAAATTTGATTCAGTTATATTTAATTATTTAATTATTCTTGATTTATTTGAGATAGAATAAAGAAACTTTTGTGATGTTTTGATGTTTGTTTTTTTGAGTATTGGGAATAGAGGGTGATGATATGCTGGCCTAATGTGTTTGAAGGGGGGGGGGGCGTGAGATTGAATAATTTATCGCATTATTGTTCCCCAATACTTAATACTTCTGGAAGCTGGAGGAACTGACATGCTGAGGATTGGTGTAGATCCTCACATGACATTTGCGATGATGACGTAGTATGCACATTATGTCCCTCTTTTTAGTCTATTTTTCCCCACCCAATCCCACCCTCGGTCAACCACTTGTGTGAACCTCTTGCTTTCAGATTTATCACATTATTGCTCCCCAATACTTAATACTTCTGGAAGCTGGAGGAACTGACATGCTGAGGATTGGTGTGTTTTCTCATTGATATTCAGCGATTTTTTGGCCTATTTTAATAATTCTTTTTTTTTCTTTTTAAGACTTTTGACAATATCGCGAACATCTGACGTGAAGTGATGCCTGGTTGAAATGTCTGGTTACAATCTAGTCAATTGTTGGCTAATTTTTTTTTTAAAGTGGTGTCATCAAATTTATTTTTTTAGAAAATCGCAGAGCTATGAAATCTGGTCAAATTTGGATCTCAAACGATTTTGTAAAAATCGATTGCTAACCAAAGATACTGACCAACTTAAACTGTTAAAACGGAAATGTTTGCCCGGTTGAAAGGTTTACCCTGATAACCTAGTTAATAATTCTGTTTTCTTTAAGATTGTTTACAAAATCAATAACATCTGTTGGAAAATGAGGCCTGTTTGTTATGACAGTTTTTGACTGATTTAATTGGAAACAACTAGCGGCAAATTTTTCCCGGTTGAAATGTTTCTCGTTATACCTCGGCGAGTTATTGGCCGATTTTAATAATTTTTCTTTTTTGAGATTCTTTATATAACCATGACATGTGACAGAAATTGACCGTGAATATGAAAGATTTAAAATCTGCCTGGCAGATCTAGTATTATTTTTTTTTATTGGGGAAAGCTAGATCTCAGCAACTATAAGAGATAGAGGTTCGAATTTGGTTTTCTCTAAGGAAAATGGGTGGTGGTTAGTGCTTAAATGTAAAACCAAATTTGTGCACATAGCGGAAATGTGTCAAATCTTTCACGTGCACGAAAATTGAAAATCGGTCATAGTTCTGCTAATTCTCGAACGTCGAATTCTCAGAAACTTTGTCGCTTTCAAGTTTTTGTAAAAGTTTTACTTTTTGGAATTTTTAAATTCTGATTACATTTTGGATATCCGATTCCAACGATATAATTAAAACTTTTTTTTTGGTATTTTAGTCAAAACGTAGAGATCGTATCCATTTTAAACGGCTCCGACGCTTTTTCTGAAATTTCAGGATTATGAAGTCGAAAGATCAAACTCGTGCTTAAAAGTAAATGAAAATTCTCTAATCACCGAAAGTGGCCAGGGAAAGGACCCAATCTTTGACAAAATTCTGAAAAAATGGTGCCTTTGCTGAAAATGCATTGTATCAATTGTTTTTTTTGCCGATTAGTTAAAGTTTTACATCGTTTAATTGCCAATTGAATTGTCTATCAGATGGTACTAATGCGACAAGTTGCTATTAAAAATTCAAAAAGTTGTATGACTTTGAAAAGACTGGTCAAAATTGTAAATTATGGCAAAATTACGCCACTTCCGGTGCCCAAAGAAATTTTTATAGGTAAAAATAACGGTGAAAAATAAGTCGAAAATCTGAACATCAAAAGTACAAATTTTGTTTTATACATATCGGGAAATAAATAATTAACCTATAACCCTTGATCTCAAATTAAGAAGGTGAAAAACTTAAAAAGTGACCTTGGTAAAATAGGCTATTTCTCGACAAGGGAATATGCCAGAAGCCTTTTCTTGACATCAATATGATTTTATTGATTCAATCTAACTGTCCATTAGAATAAAACATTTTAAAGTTTAACGAATAATAAATATAAATCACTTCAAAAAAATGTTTGTTTTGAAAGCTAAAAATACGTTTTTTGCAAAAATGACATTACTTCCGGTGATATTGAAAATGTTAAATTAGTTCATAGGATTCATAAATGGCATAAGGCATCAAATGGTAAAAAAATTATAAAAATCGAATAATAATTGACACTTTTATAAACCAAAAACATTGAAAAGTGACTTATAGAAGATCGCCTATTTCTCTGTAACCGTGCAAGTTAGAAACCATTTTGTGGTATCTGTATGGTCGTATGGCTACATGCTATTCGTTGATGGGAATTAAATATCATAATTCTAAAAGTATTATAAGGCAGACTCATTTGAATAAAATATTGGTTTTTTATGTTAAAAATACAGTTTTTGCTCAAATGACGTCATTTCCGGTCACAGTGAAAATGTAAAATTGGCTTGACCTAGTCCAAATTGGCATTAGGCATCAAATGGAAAAATAATATTGCAAATCGAATAATAATTGACCCTTTTATAGGCAAAATAACGTGAAAAGTGATGCATGCAAAATTGCATATTTCTCGGCAACTGCTCATATTACAAACTAATTTTCCCACACATTCTCTTCGTCTGGATTATTACTACGAGTTTATGAAAATTACAAACAAATATTTCAAAATATAAAGACGCTGATGAATTTTAAATAACTGAATTTTACACTTTATTTTACATTTTATTCGAAATTGCCCGAAAATGAAATTGAAATTAAAAAATCTGAGCTAAGATTTTGTGCGCCTTTGCAGGGCGCATCCTTTTAGTTATATCAGTTTTGAAAAAAAAATAATATTTGCTTTCAAAAAGTGGTACCGAACTGTGAAAATGGTAGTTTTTGTTAAAATTACGTCACTTCCGTTGCCGACAGAAAAAATTCACGGTAACAAAATAAATTACAATTGGGACCACGGAGCATATGAACTTATACAAATCGAACAATAAATAATTTTTCTGGGTACGAAAAACTAAATTAGCCGTTGGCAGCTAACGCAAATTACCGAGACAAATTTTTTTCTCATTTCTGCTCAAGAAGGGTGATACTTTAACCCTGTGTAAAATACCATCAAAAAATATTCATAAATAAAAAAGGTTTTCGTAAAAAAAATATTTTTTTCGACTACTTCCGGTTTTACGATCATTGTCGTGGTAGCTTTAAGAAGTTCTTTGGATACTTAACTTTTTATAACAGAAATGTCAGAAACGTTTATTTTCAAAACGTTTTAGGAATCCGAAATCACCAAATTTTACGAACGACAAAGCTAACAATGCATAGTCGTAAAATTGTGCGTTTTGGCCGATTTTATTTTTTTTTCTTTGAGTACCTTGAAAAAAAAAATCATTTTCATCTGCAGTTTCAGATTTTCGAATAATAAATGATGAAAGAAGAATGTATTTCGACAATCACCTCGCCACAGAGCCAAGTGTAGTGTATGTCATCGGTGGAAGAAATGTGAGAAGTGCTAGAAGGAGTGGGACATATTCCTCATGGACACCGGAATCGATCCCTTTGAGAAGAGCCTGACCCTGGCCTCTGCCTGCAGTCGCATGTTACGCATGTACTATCTGAAGAAAGACACCCTCGTCGTCATTCCTCGAGCCCTGATGCAAGAGCCGAAACCGGGTAAAGATGGCATCGCTTCCAGCCTCAACAACAGTCCAACAAAGCCCTTCGTTGGTTGGAATGGGAACAAGATCGACAGACCATGGCAGCTTTCCAAAACCAGACCCCTTTACCAAACATTCGACACACCCGCAACGGTAGTGAATGCCGAGTTGGCCCTTTCTGTTTAGATGGCATGAACACAACCACAGGTACGATGTACGAATTTCACGGGTGTGCCTTTCAAGGTTGTCCCAAATGTTTTCGGGGCCCCATGCAAGACGTTTAACATAAACATCCCTGTGATCCATCTCGCAGTATGAGAGACTTGTACCAGAAGACCAAGGAACACCGCCGCCGACTACGGTATGCAGACCATCCGCGTCATGTGGTAATGTGTGATGGAGGAAGAACGACACCATGATCCCGAGATGGTTATCGCCGCTTTTGTCACTGCCCAGGCCCTTTTGAAACTCTATTCCGTCTTGAAAAGGTTGGGAGAGCGCGTATGCTATTTTGACACCGATAGCGTCATCTACCAATACCACTCCACGTCATGGAATCCCCGGAAGGTTCCAGTTTGGACCAGTGGATGAACGAGTTGCCCGAAGATGTTACCATTCGGAATTTGTTAGTGGAGGACCGAAGAATTATGCATACCGCCAAAGCGAGGGAAAAACCGTATGCAAAGTCCGGGGATTCACCCTGGATTATCGTGCCCCCCAACAGTTGAATTACAACACCATGAAGGAGAATGTACGACACGTCAATCAAAACGAACATCTTGTCATCGCCAATCCGTACAAGTTTTCCAGATCACGTGACCGGCGTCTCTGGACACGCCCCGAGAACAAAAAGTATAAAATCGTGTATTGCAAGCGTTTTGTTCAATTCAATGACGATGGCCAGCCGAGCAACACTTACACCTATGGATAGGGTCTCAGGACGATGGCGAACGAACATAGAAGATGACGAGCCGGTAGAAAATACGGATATCATCGAGAAACCTAGACGACGACGATGACTCAACTTTCGAGTGTTAAAATGTTTCCTACCCATCAATAGAGGACAGGCAACGCGAAGAGTGTATTGGCTGCAAGTACGAGCACCCCAGTCAGAAATACCACTCGTGTCTGGGACTAGGCGTGTCTTCCATAACGGGTCAACCCTCACATCCCGTGGACGATTACAATCACTACCTCTGGGTAGACGAGCCGAAACTGCAGACATCGATAGCGTGCTAGGCAGTGTGATGGAAGATCCACCGGACCAAGTCAAGACGTGGGAGGACTGTGGTACCGGGCTTTAAGACGAGTTCATCATTGAACACAAAAAGGACCCCATACGCCGATGGATGGACGAATTACCGAAGAAAAAGAAACGATGGTCCCTGGATCAAATGGATATCAACGTCATGTCCGGTAAGCTCGGGGAAGGATGGGAATGTATTGGCAGACATCTGGGGATCAGAGAAGCGCGAATCAGTCAAGCCAAGATGAGTCATCCTAGCAACGCACGCATGCAAATTTTCACTGCGTTCAACCAGTGGCGACAAAACACGGTAATCGAGATGACCTGATGACGTTGTTGGAAGCCTGTCACGTGAGTGAACCGTGATCGATTTGGAAGAAGTGCAAAAGTACGGCTAGACACGAACCAATCGAAACGAAGGAAAAGAAAGAACCAATCAAAAGAGAATGACGTCACGACCAAGACTATATGTGTCTGACTAAAATTTCGTTCTGCTCTCTGCCAAGCTTGTTTCTCCTGTAACAATGTCGGATACTGGTATAGAGTCTGTCCTGCATGGAAAATCACAGCCAAGACAAGAGAGACCAGCCTATGGGTCCTATGGAAGTTGTTACCTCTGTGGAGAACCAGGGCACTGGGCGCCCCAGTGTGGAAAACGAGCCGAAACCCAAAAAGCGAAGAGTGATGAAGAAAGAAAAGAAACTGTCAAAAGAAAGTGTTACGGAATCAAGAGACCCACCGACGGAAATCACAAGTATCTCAACTGTGAACAGCTCAGACACGGCCTGCTCGAGTGCCAAGAAGAAACCAAACAGAAAGCAACTTTGAAGCCGTTGCCAATCGCATGTTTGACAACAACATCGACATGCCCAGAGACAACACTCGCAGTCAGCGATACTGGTACTGGTTTAGAGAAGCGTTCGAACTCTACAGACGATACAAAGAGAAAAAGAAAACAGCCGACGAAGCTTTCCATCCCACCCACTATTCTCCCGACTACCAGTGAAACCCCGAAAGCTGAAACCTCAAAGCCGCCGGCTGTCCTCTTGTTGGCAGAGAAGGAAGCAGAAAGTTTTTCCCGGGCACTCATCCAATATGCGGGTCCGAGAGATATGACCGAAGTCTTGTCGTATCCCCCCTGTTTCGATATGAGTGAGTGGATACCCGTCGTCGTCACGTTTACTGAGGTGCTCTTTTTGTATTTTTTGTAAAATAAATTATGTTCTTATTTCACTCAATGTCTGTTGTTCTGTGGTGGGCGCGAAGGTATAAAGGGCAGGGGAAAAGAGAGTTGGGGAAAACACTGCAAGAATGATGTGACGTTCAAACACTCCTTTACCATGTTAGTCAGTGGTCCAACGGGTGTTGGAAAGACGGTCTTTTTACAGAAATTTCTTCAAGCGTCCCTGTTTGAGACCCCTCCCCAACGCATCGTATGGGCCTACGGGGAATGGCAAGAGAGTTACGATCGCTTTCCATACACTTACGTCAAAGGCTTGACGGATATTGACGACGTGATGGGTCAAGTCAAGGGTTCACAAGTCTTAGTCGTGGACGATTTGATGGGAGAAGACACGGAGATATTGCAAAAGTGGTTCACGAAAGAGCGTCATCACCACGACACGAGTGTTATTTACATTGTGCAAAACTTGTTTGACAAGCAACAGCGTACCAACAGCTTGAATTCCCATTACCTGGTCTTGTTCAAAAATCCCCGTGACGCCTCGCAAATTGGTGTGTTGGCCCGTCAGATGTACCCCTCCCGCTCCAAGTATATGCAAGAAGCCTATGAAGATGCGACGAGTACCCCTCTCAGCTACTTACTCGTTAATTTGAAGCCCGATACGCTCGAAAATTTGCAACTGAGATCCAACATTTCCCCCAAGAGGAACCGCCTATCGTCTACGTCCAAAAGTATAAAAGGGGGACCAGTACCTCGAAATGACTCTTGTTTGTCGCACAAAGAATACGCAGAGGAAACACTCACCTCCGACCCTTCCCAGGGCGACGTTACCGACCCTGGCACCGGACCTTCGCGATCCCACGGTACGAGGTCCGACTCGCCCGAGAATGAGGGCCCCCAGAACACAATGGTTACCCTCGTTGACACTACCCACGAGTCCCATGTCTCCCTCACCGGCCACACCACCACGTCTCACGTTACCGGTCACACCTCCACGCCCCACATCACCACCCTACCCTTCTCGGTCTCTCTCTCCGATCATTCGCAAGTTACAACATCTGACTCCCAATATGGCTTATGGACAGTTGGCCAAGAATACGGGCCGGGCACGTATTTGATTGTTGCAGTGGTTCAAGTTGGCGGCCCAAAATTTGCTGAAGGGTAACACCCAACCACTGCACGCCCAGCACAAGAAATGGGTGGAACGAAATCGAGCTCGCCTTTTGTTGAAACACATGAAAGAGAAGACACCTTAGTCGTGGAACGAGAACTTGGAATTGGTTTGGAATGGGATACCCGTACCCGACACCAATGCAATTGACATCGTGAACGATTTGGTTCGTCGGCGAAAGAATACCCACGGCACCGTGGAATGGTTTGGCGTTAGCCAAGTTTGAAAGCTACGAACGTACCGCGTGAAGCCATTGGTAATCAAGAACGATGGAACGTGTTGTCCATGCCACCGGCACGGACTCCGCCGGAGAAAGGAGAAAATCTCCAGTGCGGATACCTCTAGTACACCTACCAGAAGCGCCAGATGGCTCTCCTTGCAAAAACTATAAATAGCCTGTTCATAGGGACACCTGCTGAAACATGGAACGAAAACTGAAGAAAGAGTATTACGACACGAACCACTCTGCCGCTTTCGGTGGCGCTCTGGGTCTCCACAAAGCTACCGGCGTGTCCTTGGACAAAGTCAAGGCCTGGTTGAAATGACAAAGGGCGTACATCTTGCACAAACCATTGAAAAAGAAATTCTCGCGGTCTCCCACGGTGGTGGCCGGCATAGATCATCAGTGTCAAGCCGACTTGAGCGATATGTCGGCCTTGGCCAAACAGAATAAGGGATACAGGTATTTGCTGTGCGTCATCTACGTGTTTTCCAGGTACGCTTGGGTGTTGCCCCTCAACAAACAAGACGGGGGACAGTTTGGTAGATGTCTTTCGTCGAACCTTGTCTTTCGTCGACAACCCTTGCGACTTCAAACGGACAAAGGTACCAAATTCCTCAATCGAAAAATGCATACCTGAAGACGACAAAAATTCGTTTTTTCGTGACACACAACGTCGAAACCAAAGCCAGTGTGGTGGAACGATTTCAACGGACACTGATAGAGCACATGTGGCGATACTTTACTCATCGACAAACACAACGACCTGGTTCGGGCTTACAATGCTAGACGACATCGGACCATCGGTATGGCGACCAAAGACGTTCGCCCCGAACACGGGTGGATGTTGACACTGATAGAGCGCACGTGGCGATACTTTACTCATCGACAAACACAACGATACATCGACGTGCTAGACGACCTGGTTCGGGTTTACAATGCTAGACGACATCGGACTATCAGTATGGCGCCCAAAGACGTTCGCCCCGAACACGAGTGGATGTTGACAAGACCTCCTCCATGTTCCCTGAAAAAGGCAAAATCAATGGACCGTACGTTTGGCTTTACCGAAACATGGTGCCTTCCACAAAGGTTACTGGCCGAACTGGACTCTGGGAACGTTCAACGTCGCACCCAACGTCGGTCCCGGTTACAAACTTTTGGACGAAAGAGGCGAACCCATACAGGGCACCTTCTATCCCGAAGAATTTCAAGCAGTCCAAGTCAACGACGATGAGATCTTTCCCATCGAAAGAATGTATAAATAGGAGCTAGAGACGCCGACATCAGTCAACATGCAAGACGAAACCACGTCCACGTCCGCGAGTGCCCATAATTGGTCGCTCTTGGGAAAACGTGTGCCACAAGCGGAAATCGTCGTTTTCTGTCAAGTGATTTTAGTGTACGTCGTGACGAGAGTTTCTTTGTCCCAACTGGCTTTCAAACCCGACGGATCGCAGACCACGTTGTGGACGGCCTTGCTCTCCAGTGCCTTGGGTTACCTATTACCTTCTCCAACCTTGAAAACCGAACATAATGAACAACGACCGGCCCTTTTACCTCACGCTCCCTAGTGACAGTCCCATGTGTTGGTATTCCGACAACAAAGTCTCCACGTATCAAACACATCTGGACACGCCACTTCTCGTCGATCATCGGGAATGGGAAGTGGGTCTGTCCATGATCACGTTACCTGACCAATGGCAAAACATCGATCACCGAGACAACACGCTCAGCTTACGCATTCATCCTTGGTCGCCCTCGAGCGAAGAACCCGAAGTAAAGATATGCCGGGACCTCCACAGGATCGACCCGTCACATTGTTTCAAGGTTGTAAAGGGTGATGAAATCAAGGGATCGATCGAAATGGAAGCGCACATCAAGAGTGACGACTACGAGTCGCTGAGACTGGATGATTTGTGGAATATGACTCCCATCTACAATCATTTGGCCTATCAACCCGTCCGCTTGGATCCCAATAAAAAGGAAATGACCGACCCCGAGAAGCAACAGCAGAGCGATTACGACACTCGAGAGGTGATGCGCCAAGGGGCCGTACAAAGAGGTTCCGTCGTGTCTTTCAAGAAAGACAACATCAACGATAGAGTGTATCTGAAGATCAATAACGTGCAGGCGCTTTTCTATATTGACGTGTTGCCAAAAATCGAACCCCGTCTGTATGGACCCATCGTGTCCATGTTGGGATGGACTAGTAACGAACTGTTGGTTTCCCTGCAGTCAATAGATATGAACGGCGACGATGGCCAAAGCCTACGGTATTTCTACGCCCACCACACCCAAATGATGATGATTCGATTGTAAAAAAGCGGAGTACTCAGACAGCGAGGGGCCGGCAGTGGTCGGGTGGTGTACAAGGGGAGACAACAGGGTGCCGGTCGATGGTCGGGGTTATTGAATGCCGTCAAATCGGTCGGGAAGACGTTGTGATCGGCCGGCAAAGCTGCCGTGAAAAAGAATGTGGCCCAAGTGTTACTCAAAGTGGGCCAGAGCGTTCTCGACGCCGTCAGTGGTCGTGAAAAATGTAATTGGAAGAAAGTCGCCCAGGACACACTTCGACCCGCGTTGTCAAACACGATGTCCGACACACTCAAGAACGTGGTCGCCCACCTGGAACCTATAAAAGACCCCTCACGACCCCCGTCCACTTCACATCGTCCGAAGAGGAAGAAGAAGACACAGGTCACCTCTCACAAACGACGTAAACTAGATACATTCGTAAACTAGATACATGGGTACGCAGGTAATGATTCCTGTCCCTGCGGGCGAGACGAATTACGGGATTTGTTCAGCGTACCCGACACGCAGACGCCCATAAACAAGGTGACCAAAATCAGAAAGTATCCACTGACGCCCGACTTGAACCGCGACGGACCCATCGAATTTTATATTTCCAATACCACCACCGATTTCATCGATCTGGCCAACATGACACTGAACGTGACCCTGAAGGTGTCCAAGGACGACGGGGGTGACCTGGATGCGGATAGTCAAGTCGCACCCATTAACAACCTGTTTCATTCGTTGTTCAAAGACGTCAAATTACGCCTGGGAAAAGATGCCGAAACCTTGGTAACCACCTACCGGGCTTACTTGGAGAATTTGTTGAGTTTCGGTAGGGGAGCCAAGAACGATCACCTGTTGAAACAAGTCCTATGGGAAAAAGACACCGCCGTGCAATTCAATTCCACGAAATCCGTCGCCACCACTGGGGACGGTGGACGACAGGCTCCAAATAACAAAGGATTGGAACGACGCCAGAAAACCATCGCTGCCAGTCGCACCTTTGAATTGCAGTCGCGTCTACACTTAGACATGTGTTTACAAGATCGGTATCTGCTGGACGGTGTGGACGTGTTTGGATATACTGCGCCCGACCAAAGCCTACGTTATCAACACGGACGACAATATGACTGTCAGTGAGAACTTGGCTATTGCCTTCATAGTATAATACCAGCTGTATAACTGATTTATTTTAATTGCAAGAATCTTGGTACCGTTATCAGGCGGGGTCAGAATGTGGCCCGCTATGATAAAATCTGAACAAAGTACAATAAACTCTTAGACACACAGGCTATAAGGCCATAAACAAAGAAACCGAGAGACTGAGGACGAATTGTTTAAAATCACTGTTTTATATATTCAAGTATACTGAAAATAAATGTTTTTAGTGAAGAAATCATTTTGGATTTAATTCTTTAATTCAGTGGGTCATTCTCAGTTTTAAACAGTTCCTTGCAGTCTCTAACAGACACAGACAGGACATAATTAGAAGACACGTTACAGTTTATTTACAACATGGAATTTACGACACCGATATATTCTGATTTTTCTATTCAAATAACAGGATAGGAAACAGAAGACAATACTTTCTAATTATGGCACCAAAGGGAGAAACCTGCGACACAACAGAAACAGCGATGAAGAGAACAGATCCATCGGAAATGACAGAGAGAGGCAGGAAATCACAACTTGGAAAAGCCAGAGTTGTGTTTACTTCAGCCATCGATAATATTACCAAATTTATGACAGACGGAGAGGAAAACATAGAGAAACTTTCTGGTGCCGATCTGGCGAAGACCTTAGTGGAACTTAATGAATACATGACTAAAGTTTCAGATACATTTTCCAGAATTGAATCATTAATTCTTGCTGACGAAATAGTGCCAGAGACAGGCCAAATGTTATACGACCAAACTGTGCAACATATCCTGTCCTATAAGAGAAAGCTTAAAGCTAGAGAAAACATCAAATATTCAGAAAGGTCAGAAACACTTTCCCATACTACAAAACAATCAGGTAGATCAGACACGTCAAGCAAAAGATCTGAAAGACGCCGTGTGGCTATACTTGAGGCCACATTGGCAGAAATGAAATTGAAAGCCGAACAAATCAAACAAAATGCAGAACTTGCAAGACTAAAGAGAGATGAGAGCCGGAGACAAATGTATTTACAACATCAACAATACATCAAGAATCAGAGCTTGCTTCGGCTAGGATTAAAGTCATAGTTGAAAATACAGAAGATGATCAACTGGGCACGCTGGAGCAAGGAGCATCTGCTTTAATCCAGTCTGTGGAATTTGGCCCAACAACCTACCCACCTACGCTAAACAACGTTTCAGACACAACGACTGAACAGCCCACGCCATCGATTCCGTTTGATCGAGTTACTACACAACAGCCACAGCTTTCAAATAACTCTGATGGTAACCCTCAACAGGAACTTCTGACAAATTGACACCATTTAAATACATACAACAAATTAAATTCCTACCACGAAGTTGAGGCCTTGGGAAAAATTATGGCCAGGACTACACTGCCACCATTAAAATCAGTTGTTTTTAATGGAAACAAAATGATGTATCCGAAGTGGAGAAGTAGTTTCCGAGTGTGTTTCGAAAAAAGAAGAACGAACGACCCAAAAGAACTTTTTGGCTATTTGGGAGACTATACATCAGGTGAGGCATTTTATTTGATTAAAAGCACACTACACATGCAGACCATGCCGAATTTCGAAAAGGCAATGAAGAAGCTCGATGATGAATATGGGAATCCTGTTGCTATCTGCGAAGTATATGTTAAGAAGCCCGAAGCCTGGCCTAAGATAAAAACAGCCGATGCCAAAGCGCTTAGTAGTTTCGCTAACTTTCTGGGAAATTGCTCCGAGTCTTTGAAGTGGCTTGGACATACCAGAAAACTGAATAATGTTACGGTCATTAAGAATGCCATTTCGACAATCTCATGGGAGAGTCAAAATGACCATAAATCCTGATGACATACCATACGAAGAGCTCAATACGTAATAAATGAATTTTGGACGAGATGGAAAACTGAGGTTTTACAACTTCTACAACAACGACAAAAATGGCAGTATCCGAAGAGGAATTTCCAGGAAGGGGATATTGTCTTAATGATCGAAAAGGACACGCCCAGAAACTGTTGGCCATTAATGATTATTGAAAAAACTTACAAGAGTAAAGACAATAAAATTCGTAAAGTTGATGTCGCGACAACCCGACACCAACATGGATGTTGGAGATGTATTAAATACACGCGCGCCATACAGCAATTGATTATGTTAATACCAGTTGAAGATTATTATATGTGAATCAGAAGACCGAAATTATATCCCCGTCAAGGAGCCTTTATATATCTTTTAGTTTTATTAGGCAGTATATATATCTATCTGGACAATAATAGTGTTTTGCGCTTAATTGTGTTGTTTATAGGACATTATGTAGAGACAATATTAGTGTTATATGGTTTAATTCTACCAATTCAGTTTAGCTTAATCATTTTATATTTCTTTTATCATTATAATCTTAATTTTGTGTGCCTTTTTAAAAATCATTCAAATTAACTTTTGTCTGAATTTTTGAGGAGCCATGTGACTGTCAGTGAGTACTTGGCTATTTCCGTCACAGTATATTTACTATTCAAAAAAAGTAGGGGATATTTGATTTTTAAGTGTTATTAAAGTCACCTAATGAAACTGACGAAGAAACAAATGACAAAATGAAATAAAGTTCACATTCATCGATTTATTCCAAATGATCGTTAGACTAAGTAAGGCACAGACTGACCATTATAAGGGTAAAATGATACCCGGGGTCAAACAGCAAAGTTACCACAGCATCACAACAAAGTCAGTAACGGGTAAATCCTCCTCTGTTTGCCAAACAAGCATTGATCCGACGTGGCATACTCCTAATGAGACGTCTAAGGTTATTTTGGTCCAGATTGTCCCATTCCTGTTGTAACGCAGCAGCAAGTTCTTGGACATTGGCAGGACGTCGTTGACGTTGACGTAACCTCTGTCCAAGCATTTCCCAGACATGCTCGATGGGGGAGAGGTTGGGACTCAGTGCTGGCCAAGGTAATGTGGTGATGTTCTGTTGTTGGAGGTAACCTGTAACGATCCTGGCCCTGTGACAGCTTGCGTTGTCATCCTGGAAGATGAAGCGGCGGCCATGACGTCGTGTGAGCGGCACAACATGGACTGCCAAGATGTTGTCCCGGTAGTACTGGCCTGTAACACGCCCTGCAACAACATGTAAAGCCGTCCTTCCAGCAACAGTGATGCCTCCCCACACCATAACAGAACCACCCCCTAATCGACCATGTCTGATGACGTTAACTTCTTGGAAGCGCTCGTTTCGACGACGCCACACCCTCCTACGTCTGTCCAAAAAATCAACAGTGAACCTTGACTCATCTGAAAACATCACATTGCTCCAGCGTCGATTATCCCAGTGTTGACGATCCCTACACCAACGACGTCTTGCCTGAATGTGATGATCTCTCAAACAAGGGATCACGCGAGGACGTCGGGCGCGAAGGTGACCCCTATGCAGTCGATTCCGAATCGTCTGGCCACTCACTCTCACACCAGTGTCTGTTTGAAGACGAGCGCTGATCTGATTTGCTGTGATGACACGATTTCTCAAGGCCAAGGTACGGATAAATCGATCCTGGGCTTGAGTTGTCGCCCTTGGTCGACCTGAGTGTGGTCTGTCCTGTACAGATTGTGTATCACAGTATCTGGACCATAGCCTGCTTATGACAGACTGAGAAACATTCATCGTTCGCGCCACAACCGCCTGTGTTGTGCCGATCTGTAGCATGCCAAGGGCACGTAACCTTTCATTTTGGGTAAGCCGAATCATATCAGAATTTGTTTTCTGGTCGCTAAAACAATTAAACTGATGTTTCCACCCTGGAATTCAATGCCACAATGACTGTAACAGTCACCTGCATTCCATGCGGTAGCTATTGGTGCGTTTGGGCGTCACATGTAACTGGAAATATTTCTTCTGTTAGGTTCTATAGTGACTTTTTTCGTAGTCATTTGCATATTTTAGTATTATGCCCCCAAAATCAAATATCCCCTACTTTTTTTTAATAGTATATATATACCAGCTGTATAACTGATTTATTTTAATTGTAAGAATCTTGGTACCGTTATCAGGCGGGGTCAGAATGTGACCCGCTATGATAAAATCTGAACAAAGGACAATAAACTCTTAGACACATAGGCTATAATGCCGTAGACAAAGAAACCGAGAGACTGTGAGGACGAATTGTTTAAAATCACTGTTTTATGAATTCAAGTATACTGAAAATAAATGATTTTGGATTTAATTCAGTGCGTCAATCACAGACGAAGACTACGGAGCCCCTTAAGTGCACGATTCCACTCTTATATAATTTTTTCATACATGATTCCACTCTTATATAATTATTTCGTTATAACGAAATATTAATTCGTTATAACGAAATATTAATTCGTTTAAACGAAATATTAATTCGTTTAAACGAAATATTAATTCGTTTAAACGAAATATTAATTCGTTTAAACGAAATATTAATTCGTTTAAACGAAATATTAATTCGTTTAAACGAAATATTAATTCGTTATAACGAAATAATTAATTCGTTATAACGAAATAATTATTTCGTTTTAACGAATTAATTATTTCGTTTTAACGAATTAATTATTTCGTTATAACGAATTAATTATTTCGTTTAAACGAATTAATTATTTCGTTATAACGAATTAATTATTTCGTTATAACGAATTAATTATTTCGTTATAACGAATTAATATTTCGTTATAACGAATTAATATTTATTTATAACGAATTAATATTTCGTTATAACGAATTAATATTTCGTTTAAACGAATTAATATTTCGTTATAACGAATTAATAATTTCGTTTAAACGAATTAATTATTTCGTTTAAACGAATTAATTATTTCGTTATAACGAATTAATATTTCGTTATAACGAATTAATATTTCGTTATAACGAATTAATATTTCGTTATAACGAATTAATATTTCGTTATAACGAATTAATATTTCGTTATAACGAATTAATATTTCGTTTAAACGAATTATTATTTCGTTATAACGAATTAATTATTTCGTTTAAACGAATTAATTATTTCGTTTTAACGAATTAATTATTTCGTTTTAACGAATTAATTATTTCGTTATAACGAATTAATATTTCGTTTTAACGAATTAATTATTTCGTTTTAACGAATTAATATTTCGTTATAACGAATTAATATTTCGTTATAACGAATTAATATTTCGTTATAACGAATTAATATTTCGTTTAAACGAATTAATTATTTCGTTTAAACGAATTAATATTTCGTTTAAACGAATTAATTATTTCGTTTAAACGAATTAATCAATGTCGATTTAACACGTCGACTAACCCCAATGCTCCAAACATCGAAGTTGAAAAAAAAATTTAACAATCGTGATCTCTATCGTTATCGATATACGGGATATACACGTGGTTTATTTTTATCTTAATAATTCGTTTGCGCGTAAGGATATGTAGTAGTGAGCGCGGGGAGAACCCACGAGACTGGACAAGCGATCCCGCTGCTTGTCGCGTAGAGGCGGTTAATTGAAATAACGGCACTTGACCCAATAACAGACCTCATGTTTACGCTGTTTTCGTACTGGGGATCATGTGATTGGTATGGACTCTATGAAGCATTGGTGACATAAAGAGATGGCCCGGGTTCCTCCTCCCCCTATTCTGAGGATACACTTTAAATCAGTTTTTTCTCTTCATAGGTTTTCGTAATGGGGATCATGTGATGGATATTGAGTCTATGAAGCATTGGTGACATAAAGAGATGGCCCGGGTTCCTCCTCCCCCTATTGTGAGGATACACTTCAAATCAGTTTTGTTTTCTTCATATATTGGTGTGAAGCATTGGGGTTAATGAGAAAACGGATCCTATCGTTTCCGCTACCTACTTCTCCAGAGACCCAGTTCCCAAACATTATCCCCCTTACGAAAACCCTGTGAACCCTATAGTTTTTAACATATATTTTAGGGAATTAACCATTGGGTTCACAAGCTTTAGAGGTCGCTGGTACGTTCTTGGTGTTGGCGGAAAAAGTTCAATTGATTTTTATCAGTGATGCAGGACGGAGGGCTTGACAAGGAGAGCTGTCAAGATAGTTCATCTGGTTTTTGTCTGTGGTGCAGGACGGAGGGCCTGACAAGGAGAGCTGTCAAGTTCGGACTGGACGAACAAACGAAGTCCAGTGTACACCCAAATGCTCAAAACACCAAATTTGAAAATAAAAGATGTTACAAAAACCCCAAAAAACAAAAACTTTATCAATTTGCGGTGGGTTTGAGTCGGTAATTTTGGAACAGAAACACAAACTAGGTCATTTCGGGACTAACACATGTAATCCGCTTTCGCGTAGGGGTATTTAGCAATGGGATGAAACTGAAGACCCACAAGGATGTACAAGCAATCATACTTCTTGTCACGTACATGCAGTCAACCGAAACAACGCCGCTTGACCCAATGACAGACCTCATAGTTTCACACGCACCACTAGACCATCCAACTTCCATTTCGCTGGAACGGCAAGTCACGTAACACTAACAAATCGATAGGGTGTATACCCTTATGAAATGGACTTAAACGTCCTACTGTTCTGCTTTGAAATTGACGGGGCTATTGAAGATGGGCATACGCCAAATATTGTGCTTTGGGGGATATTTTACCCAAACAAAATCACCACAGCCTACTCTTATATGAAATTGCAACTGCCAAGGGATCTTTGTTGCGCACGCCAATCTGTATACGGGACCTCGAATTTTTTGTACCATCCAAAACACTAGACAGTTGCCCTTGCCAGACCCTCCTTCCTGTATCACTCACAACTGGAAACCACGAAGAACACTGCAGATCAACTTTCTCCGCCAACACTGGGGCGAATCAGCGACCTCCTGGCTAGCGCGCTAGCGTCTTATCCACTTAGCCACCATGGCTCCTGCATACGGTTATAAACCAAACGGTTGATACCCTAAAACATATGTTAAAACATTTGCTGCTATCGGGTTAACAAGGTTTTCGTAATGGAGATCATGTTGGGGGACACGAGGCCTGACATTGAAAATAGTGGCATTGTTTCAATTGGCCGCTTCTACGTGACATAGAGCTGGGTCACTTGTCTAACCTCAAGGGTTCTTTCCGGGTCTACCTGCGAAATAGCATTACGCACAAGCGAATTAATGATATGAAAATGAGCCATGTGTATATCCCGTATAGATAACGATAGAGATCACGATTGGTTTTTTTTAACATTTCTTTTTTCAAATTCGGTGTTTGGAGCATTGGGGTTAGTCGATGTGTTAAATCGACATTGATTAATTCGATTAATCGAAATGATTAATTCGTTATAATGAAATAATTAATTCGTTATAACGAAATAATTAATTCGTTATAACGAAATAATTAATTCGTTTAAACGAAATAATTAATTCGTTTAAACGAAATATTAATTCGTTTAAACGAAATATTAATTCGTTTAAACGAAATATTAATTCGTTTAAACGAAATATTAATTCGTTATTACGAAATAATTAATTCGTTAAAACGAAATAATTTATTCGTTATAACGAAATATTAATTCGTTATAAGGAAATAATTAATTCGTTATAACGAAATATTAATTCGTTATAACGAAATATTAATTCGTTATAACGAAATAATTAATTCGTTAAAACGAAATAATTAATTCGTTAAAACGAAATAATTAATTCGTTAAAACGAAATAATTAATTCGTTAAAACGAAATAACTAATTCGTTAAAACGAAATAATTAATTCGTTATAACGAAATAATTAATTCGTTATAACGAAATATTAATTCGTTATAATTAATTCGTTAAAACGAAATAATTAATTCGTTAAAACGAAATAATTAATTCGTTAAAACGAAATAACTAATTCGTTAAAACGAAATAATTAATTCGTTATAACGAAATAATTAATTCGTTATAACGAAATATTAATTCGTTTAAACGAAATAATATTTCGTTATAACGATATAATATTTCGTTATAACGAAATAATATTTCGTTTAAACGAATTAATATTTCGTTATAACGAATTAATTACTTCGTTTTAACGAATTAATTATTTCGTTTAAACGAATTAATTATTTCGTTATAACGAATTAATTATTTCGTTATAACGAATTAAATTTCGTTATAACAAATTAATATTTCGTTTAAACGAATTAATATTTCGTTTAAAAGAATTAATATTTCGTTTAAAAGAATTAATATTTCGTTATAACGAATTAGTATTTCGTTTAAACGAAATAATTATATAAGAGTGGAATCATGTACGAAAAAATTATATAAGAGTGGAATCGTGCACTTAAGGGGCTCCGTAGAAGACCAACCCGGTAGAGATTGTTGTTTGCGGACATTATTGTTTGTATTACCTGTGTCATCGATTTCACGTTCCTTCACCGCACGCCCTTTCCGTTCTCGGGCATGTGTATCGTGTGAACGATATACTCGTTGAACAATGGGTTAGGGATCATTTTCCCGACTTGCAAAAATTACAGAAGAATGGACAACAGTGTCGATGCTATTTTACTCTGTAAATATGTTTGTTTTATTTTTGCTTTATGTTCAAGTTCAATAAAATTTGTAAATGTTCAAGTTCAATAAAATGCTTTGTCAGCAACATATCACGTGTCTGTTCTTTTGTGACTATTCTGATTGGTGGAAAATGGTATCGTCCCAACACATTAGACTTGTCCAGTCTCGAGACATAAATAGGAGTGTCGGAGCCAAAACAAGTCACAAACACAGTGGATCGAAAAGATCATCGATATTGTCGGGGGTATTACCCTATGTTTAAGGGTAATCGTCCGGATGCCGATTACTTGGTCTGCTTCTGTTGTGGGATCGGAATTGGAAACACCTGTCATAGACGGAGCAAACACTTGCTCGAATGCTCGAAAAAACCCAATCGGTGGGAGCAGCCGAAATGTTGCTGTTAGATCGCTCATTGAGAGACGAACGGCCCTTCTTCTTCTTCTTCTTCTTCTTCTTCTTCTTCTTCTTCTTCTTCTTCTTCTTCTTCTTCTTCTTCTTCTCCTTCCCTTCTTTCCGTGCACGCCCCTCTCTATCTCTCTCTCTCGCGCGCTTTTCCCGTGCGCGCGCCCCTCTTTCTCGGTCGTGCAAGGTCATGACCAAATAGGTCACGTACCTTCAACGATGAACTAGGTCATAGGGCCATTACCAGGTCACGGCGAACTAGGTCAAGAGTCACGCACGTGCAAAAGGTCATCCAGTGCAAGGTCACGTGCACGCCCATGCACGCCCATGCACGCGCGCACGTGCGTCCCTTTACAGGTTACTCTACTACTATATCATTCCATAGAGATCGATTACGGTAGGGAATTTACATAGCCCTTAAACTTTAACAATCACTGATTTATTTAGGCGACGTTTCGAAGAGTGTTCTCTCAACGTTTTCAAACAAGTACAGTAACAAATGTGTATGGCAATTATATATAGAGTTATCGACAAGCAATAACACTAATTCTGAAACCATGCATGACAACAACAAGATCAAAACATGATAACAACATGATCAAAGACAGGGTGCATAATATGACGGATTAGTGAGACCACTGTTAATTGGCATTAATTAACATTGGAGATATTAATAAGTAATTATACAGGTAAATTATTTAAATTAGACAACCAAGTTTGAGCTCAGTTTTTATAATTTAGATTTCATTTTCGGGCCATTTCGATTAAAAGGTAAAAAAGGTGTGTTTTAAAATACGACTTCGTAACTTTGATTAACTCACAGTAAAAATCTTAGCGAAGAGAATGTATGTGAAAATAAGTTTTGCCTGTAAAAGTGTCAATTATTATTCGATTTTCAATTTTCTTTCATCATTTGATGCCTAATGGCAATTTGAACAAGGTCAGTTGAATTTAACATTTTCACTGTCTCCGGAAATGACTTCATTTGAGCAAAAACTGTATTTTCTTTAGCTATAAAACAGATATTTTAATCAAATAAGTCTTATTCGTAATGTTTTTAAAATTATGAAATTCGATTTCATAAAACTCTCATTTTGTTATGCCTTAGGCCATATATGATTTCAAAGAACTAATTCAACAATTTCATTATCACTGGAAGTAAAGTCATTTTGGCAAAACAGTATTTCTAGACTCTAAAGAAATATTTTCTTGTAATGAGTTATATTCATGACTTTTTTAAAATTAAGATGTAGATTGGATTAATACGATCACATACATGAGTTGTTTAAAATTAAGGCCATATAGATTGGATTAATACGATCATAAACCTATTTTGCAAGAATTTACAACATTGTCCGTTTTTTCGCAAGTAACTACTAATTTTTACAAATCTGATAGATCAAGCAGAATGCTTTTATGACAGGTGCCAAAAAGTTTGAAGTCATTTTTTTTTTAAATTGGGCTTTGTGTGTGAACCATTTCGAATTAAGCAGAGTGTGGTAGCAAATTTAAATAAATTACAACCCATTCCTGCTTTTCATATTTGTTATGTGTTTAAAAGTACATGTATGATATTTAATTCCATTCTACAACCATAACTGCGATGCAGTAGTAACGGATTTCACCGGTGCCACTTTGCCCCTGAAATTATCTCACTTCCGTTGCCACGTTAGCCTTGAACTTGACTAAATGCCGTCAAGTGATATTTTATTCAAGTGAGTCTGATTTGTTATGTTTTTAAAGTTATGATATTTGATTCCAATTAACAAAAAGAATTGACCTATTTTATTCAAGTGAGTCTGATTTGTAATGTTTTTAAAATTATGATATGTGGGCAAACAGTATTTTTATCATTCAAAAAAGATATTTTATTCAAGTGACTCTGATTTGTTATGTTTTTAAAGTTATGATATTTGATCCCAATTAACAAATAGAATGGACCTATTTTATTCAAGTGAGTCTGATTCGTAATGTTTTTAAAATTATGATATGTGATTCCAGTTAACAAATAGAATGGACCTATACGATTATATAGATACCATATAATGGTTTCTAACTTGCACGATTGCAGAGAAATAGACGATTTTCCATAAGTCACTTTTCAAGGTTTTTGGTCTATAAAAGTGGCAATTATTATTCGATTTTTATACAATTTCCTCAATGTGATGCTTTATGCCATTTAAGATTTAAGAGAACAAATTTAACATTTTCATTATTGCTAGAAGAAATGTTATTTTGGCAAAAACTGTATTATTAGGCTTCCAAACAAACAAGTATCCGTATTGTCACGTGGTACGTTGCGCTCAGGAGATTCAGAGTTATATAATACTAGAACACTTTTTATGGATACAATCACTTGGTTTATTGTACTGCAACGTTTCAACAAGATTTTACAAGTCGTTTTCAAGCAAATACCCAATGTACAAATGAGACATATTACAGTTGAAATATATATATGTACAATCAACAATATTATTAATTAATGAGCTGTATAGACAGGTGACACAGATTACTTAATGTTTTAACTTAATGTTTTAATAAGTATATAAGTCAACTTAGAGTAAGTTATAGTTATTGTAATGCTTAACAACCGTCACCACAAAGTGAATTGGTCGCAGGTAAAAACGTACAGGATACACCAGCATGACAAAAGAACGAGGAAAATTCATGAGGCCATCCAGATACGTCGACATACTCCGACTCTTAATCGTGACCAAGGCGTTTATCTTCCCAGAGCCTACGACCAGATCATTTAAGTTACGGCCACCAACACCAACAATAATGTATTTGGTACGATTGTCAACTTTTGTATTAAATTTAATAAAACATAAATATTATCAAATAATAAATGTTCCAAAAAATAAGATACCGCATACCTACGGAGCCCCTTAAGTGCACGATTCCACTCTTATATAATTTTTTCGTACATGATTCCACTCTTATATAATTATTTCGTTTAAACGAAATATTAATTCGTTTAAACGAAATATTAATTCGTTTAAACGAAATATTAATTCGTTTAAACGAAATATTAATTCGTTTAAACGAAATATTAATTCGTTATAACGAAATAATTAATTCGTTATAACGAAATAATTAATTCGTTTAAACGAAATAATTAATTCGTTATAACGAAATAATTAATTCGTTATAACGAAATAATAATTCGTTTAAACGAAATATTATTTCGTTATAACGAAATATTATATCGTTATAACGAAATATTATTTCGTTTAAACGAATTAATATTTCGTTATAACGAATAAATTATTTCGTTATAACGAATTAATTATTTCGTTATAACGAATTAATTATTTCGTTTAAACGAAATAATTATTTCGTTTTAACGAATTAGTTATTTCGTTTTAACGAATTAATTATTTCGTTTTAACGAATTAATTATTTCGTTATAACGAATTAACATTTCGTTATAACGAATTAATATTTCGTTATAACGAATTAATTATTTCGTTATAACGAATTAATTATTTCGTTATAACGAATTAATTATTTCGTTATAACGAATTAATATTTCGTTATAACGAATTAATTATTTCGTTTTTACGAATTAATATTTCGTTATAACGAATTAATATTTCGTTATAACGAATTAATATTTCGTTATAACGAATTAATATTTCGTTTAAACGAATTAATTATTTCGTTTAAACGAATTAATTATTTCGTTTAAACGAATTAATCGTTTCGATTAATCGAATTAATCAATGTCGATTTAACACGTCGACTAACCCCAATGCTCCAAACAACGAAGTTGAAAAACAAATTTAAAAAAAAACAATCGTGATCTCTATCGTTATCGATATACGGGATATACACGTGGTTCATATTTATCTCAATAATTCGTTTGCGCGTAAGGATATGTAGCAGTGGACCCGGGGAGAATCCACGAGGTTGGACAAGCGATCCTGCTGCTTGTCGCGTAGAGGCGGTTAATTGAAATAACGGCACTTGACCCAATAACAGACCTCATGTTTACACTGTTTTCGTACTGGGGATTATGTGATTGGTATGAACTCTATGAAGCATTGGTGACATAAAGATATGGCCCGGGTTCCTCCTCCCCCTATTCTGAGGATACACTTTAAATCAGTTTTTTTCTCTTCATAGGTTTTCGTAATGGGGATCATGTGATGGATATTGAGTCTATGAAGCATTGGTGGCATAAAGAGATGGCCCGGGTTCCTCCTCCCCCTATTGTGAGGATACACTTCAAATCAGTTTTTTTTTCTTCATATATTGGTGTGAAGCATAGGGGTTAATGAGAGAACGGATCCTATCGTTTCCGCTACCTACTTCTCCAGAGACCCAGTTCCCAAACATTATCCCCCTTACGAAAACCCTGTGAACCCTATAGTTTTTAACATATATTTTAGGGAATTAACCATTGGGTTCACAAGCTTTAGAGGTCGCTGGTACGTTCCCGGTGTTGGCGGAAAAAGCTCATCTGGTTTTTATCAGTGATGCAGGACGGAGGGCTTGACAAGGAGAACTGTCAAGAAAGTTCATCTGGCTTTTGTCAGTGGTGCAGGACGGAGGGCCTGAAAAGGAGAGCTGTCAAGTTCGGACTGGACGAACGAACGAAGTCCAGTGTACACCCAAATGCTCAAAACACCAAATTTGAAAATAAAAGATGTTAAAAAAAACAAAAAACCAAAAACTTTATCAATTTGCGGTGGGTTTGAGTCGGTAATCTTGGAACAGAGACACAAACTAGGTCATTTCGGGACTAACACGTGTAATCCGCTTTCGCGTAGGGGTATTTAGCAATGGGATGAAACTGAAGACCCACGAGGATGTACAAGCAGTCATACTTCTTGTCACGTACATGCAGTCAACCGATACAACGCCCCTTGACCCAATGGCGCACCACTAGACCACCCAACATTCATTTCGCTGGAACGGCAAGTCACGTAACACTAACAAATCGATAGGGTGTATACCCTTATGAAATGGGCTTAAACGTCCTACTGTTCTGCTTTGAGTTTCACTGGGCTACTGAAGATGGGCATACGCCAAATATTGTGCTTTGGGGGATGTTTTGCCCAAACAAAATCGCTACAGCCTACACTTATATGAAATTGCAGCTGCCAAGGGATCTTTGTTGCGCACGCCAATCTGTACACGGGACCTCGAATTTTTCGTACCATCCAAAAGACTAGACAGTTGCCCTTGTCAGACCCTCCTTCCTGCATCACTCACAACTGGAAACCACGAAGAACACCCCAGATGAACTTTCTCCGCCAACACTGGGGCGAATAAGCGACCTCCTGGCTAGCGCGCTAGCGTCTTATCCACTTAGCCACCGTGGCTCCTACATACGCTTATAAACCAAACGGTTGATACCCCAAAACATATGCTAAAACATTTGCTGCTATCTGTTTAATAAGGTTTTCGTAATGGGGATCATGTTGGGGGACACGAGGCCTGACAGGGTCACTTGTCTAACCTCAAGGGTTCTTTCTGGGTCTACCTGCTAAATAGCATTACGCACAAGCGAATTAATGATATAAAAATGAACCATGTGTATATCCCGTATATCAATAACGATAGAGATCACGATTGGTTTTTATTAAGTTTTTTTTTCAACTTCGTTGTTTGGAGCATTGGGATTAATCGAAAAGATTAATTCGTTTAAACGAAATAATTAATTCGTTTAAACGAAATAATTAATTCGTTATAACGAAATATTAATTCGTTATAACGAAATATTAATTCGTTATAACGAAATATTAATTCGTTATAACGAAATAATTAATTCGTTAAAACGAAATAATTAATTCGTTATAACGAAATATTAATTCGTTATATCGAAATAATTAATTCGTTATAACGAAATAATTAATTCGTTATAACGAAATAATTAATTCGTTAAAACGAAATAATTAATTCGTTATAACGAAATATTAATTCGTTATAACGAAATATTAATTCGTTATAACGAAATGTTAATTCGTTATAACGAAATAATTAATTCGTTAAAACGAAATAATTAATTCGTTAAAACGAAATAACTAATTCGTTAAAACGAAATAATTATTTCGTTTAAACGAAATAATTAATTCGTTTAAACGAAATAATTAATTCGTTTAAACGAAATAATTAATTCGTTATAACGAAATGATTTATTCGTTATAACGAAATATTAATTCGTTATAACGATATAATATTTCGTTATAACGATATAATATTTCGTTTAAACGAATTATTATTTCGTTATAACGAAATAATATTTCGTTTAAACGAATTATTATTTCGTTATAACGAATTAATTATTTCGTTATAACGAATTAATTATTTCGTTTAAACGAATTAATTATTTCGTTATAACGAATTAATTATTTCGTTATAACGAATTAATATTTCGTTTAAACGAATTAATATTTCGTTTAAACGAATTAATATTTCGTTTAAACGAATTAATATTTCGTTTAAACGAATTAATATTTCGTTTAAACGAATTAATATTTCGTTTAAACGAAATAATTATATAAGAGTGGAATCATGTACGAAAAAATTATATAAGAGTGGAATCGTGCACTTAAGGGGCTCCGTACATACCCAAATTATTGGACGTTCACAAATATTAAAATGTTTCAAATACTGTAACCATTGTTTAAAACTTCATTACTAAATCCATAACGATGTGATTATAAAATGCTACTCTGAGTTAACCCAACGTTCTTATATCATTACAATAACTATAACTTACTCTAAGTTGACTTATATAATTATTAAAACATTAAGTAATCTGTGTCACCTGTCTATACAGCTCATTAATTAATAATATTGTTGATTGTACATATATATATTTCAACTGTAATATGTCTCATTTGTACATTGGGTATTTGCTTGAAAACGACTTGTAAAATCTTGTTGAAACGTTGCAGTACAATAAACCAAGTGATTGTATCCATAAAAAAGTGTTCTAGCATTATATCACAATTCAATTGCTAAATGCCTCTCAAAGAATAGATTTAGAGTTTTGGCAGATTTAGCGACGCGTACGTATGGGTAGCCGAGACGAGCTGAAGTTCTATTGCAGCATTTCTGACAGTTATATACCAGGATCAACATCAGTAATAGTCAAGTGCTTAGCCTACAAATTACTGGAGGGGGTAAATCGAACGTCAGTCGCTGAGCTATTCAATTTCTTTTTTAAAAAAAAGATTTTCGACTTCGACTCGACAGCAATTTTTGGTATCACTAATGTTGTATCATTTCTGAAAGTATATACCCTCCTACAGGTTTGCAAGGTCCCACCTACCTAAAATTATCACGTAGATCAACCAGCATGTAGACAGACAGACAGGAAAAATATGAAAACTCCTCGAAAAGCTCATCAAAAGTGATGATTAAATTCCAGTCTTTTTCATGATTAAAATCACATGATATACATACATTTTCTATGATACACATAGATTCATAAAAACGCGATGGCACAACATTTCAGGGTCTAAAAGTAGCAAAAATACGGTAAAAAGACAACGATATAATACGGACCTTTTCCGTATGAAAGCTGTTCGATACGTGCTGCCGTATCCCTGTGCCGTATCAGGTATGAGAAGTACACACGAATGAAGTTCGCCGACGAAGAGCTCACCAGGTGGCGCGCGTGAATTATGGGTTATAGTTCACGGCCTTATGTCAACATACGATCTATGATGTAAACATCGTCTGCTACTTCCTGTCGTCTCTAACGACGCACAATGCCGCAGTATTGATGTGTACCAAACTGCAAAAACTCAAAAGGTGGGCACACTTTTCCAAAAGGTCTAATTCTGCGGAAGAGATGGATTGTTGCCATAAAGCGGAATGATCAACAGACTGGAAAATTATGGCAACCCGGGGAGCACGATCGTGTTTGTAAAGATCATTTTACCAATGACGACTACACAAGTACACTTCTCGGTAAGAAAAAAAAATAAAAACATAGGCCCCTAGGCCCTACGGTACATGTTCATCATCTTTGCACTAAGATGCAGAGTTTGATATTGTTCAAATCCCCATACGAGAATATATTCTTAGGTCTGTTGAAAAAATAAAATAAAATAACACTCGCCATTTGATATAAAGGGCAAAATTGTAAACAGGCTTTAAGCCTAATTTTTCACCTTTGAAAATAGATATTATTATTAGGGTTTCACACTGCGTAGCTTGTGTGAAACACTATTGTTTTTGTTAAAATTATTATTCTTATTATTATTATTAAGCTTTCATATGTATTACATATGAAAGCTTATTGTTTCTGTTAAAGTTATTAAGCTTTCATATGTATTACATATGAAAGCTTATTGTTTCTGTTAAGATTATTAAGCTTTCATATTACATATGAAAGCTTATTGTTTCTGTTAAGATTATTAAGCTTTCATATTACATATGAAAGCTTATTGTTTCTGTTAAAGTTATTATTATTAAGCTTTCATATTACATATGAATGCTTATTGTTTCTGTTAAAGTTATTATTAAGCTTTCATATGTATTACATATGAAAGCTTATCGTTTCTGTTAAAGTTATTATTAAGCTTTCATATTTCATATGAAAGCTTATTGTTTCTGTTAAGATTATTAAGCATTCATATTACATATGAAAGCTTATTGTTTTTGTTAAGATTATTAAGCTTTCATATTACATATGAAAGCTTATTGTTTCTGTTAAGATTATTATTGTTATTCTTTTTTTGTGTTTTGTCCACAAATCGGATTTCTCAGAATCTAACCATAGGATCGTTCTGAAACTTTTACCTATCCCCCCAAAAATGGGTGGTGGCTGTTGATTAAATATATTTTCAAAACGTTTTACGAATTCGAAATCACAGAATTTTACGAACGAATGAATTTGACCTACAATACTGTAACTCTGTGACTATTTGACCTATTTTACTAATTCTTTTTTCTTTGATTACCTTGACAAAAATCATTTTCAACTGCAGTTTCAGATTTTCGAATTTCGAAAATTCGTCGCTGTGATTTCGAACCGGAAGTTGAGACCAACTTGATAACTTCTTTAATAGTTGTACGATTTTCATGAAATTTAGTATGTAAGTAGATCTTACAGATGCAACTTTAAAGATGTCCTTAGAAATTTTCTAAATTATCTCCCCTTGGCGAAATTAAGGATCAAAGTTTTCAAAAAAATCGAAGAAATATACGTCAAAATGACCTGATTTTTGGGGGGGATACTAGATTAGTAAATACTGATTCGTACACAAAATATTGAGTTTGTAGATCGAACCGGAAGTGCCGCCATCTTGAAACGTGAAAAATCAGAAAGGCTTTTTTGCTATTTTACTTACAGACACAGGAGTTATATTTTCTGAATCCTCGAAGAATGGTCTAAAAAACGTTCGGAGTAGAATTTTGATTTAGGTCAATTGATGGTCGCCATTTTGAAGTGAAAGTGAAAAATAGAAGCAATTTGAAGGGCCGAGAATTTGGAACACAATAACTCTCCTTCAAATTGAGCTAGAATGTTCAAACTTGGTGTAGACGTTCACTAGGTCACTGTCTTGATTGAGTTCAAAGATGAGCATTTTCTGCCTAGGGTAAGCAGAGATAAGCAAGCTGATTTGTTGATTCTTTAGGGCACGATAACTTTGGTTATAATGAAGGGAGGGCGATGAAACTCTTGTCAATCGAGAGTCTATGTGAAATGTGAAATCATTGTATCATTTTTTCTTAAATGTCCGGGGTAGCCGAAAAAAAGAGATTGGAAATCCAAAAAGTCGTATTTTTACAATTTGGAGCATGTTTAGAGGTCTTTCTCCTATAGTCAACATGTGTTTCCTGCAAATCGGATTTCTCAGAATCTAACCATAGGATGTTTCTGAAACTTTGACCTACCCCACCAAAAATGGGTGGTGAGTATTGATTAAATATATTTTCAAAACGTTTTAAACATTCGAAATCACCGAATTTTACGAACGAATGAATTTGACCTGCATTACTGTAACTCTGTGATTATTTGACCTATTTTACTAATTCTTTTTTCTTTGAGTACCTTGACAAAAATCATTTTCAACTGCAGTTTCAGATTTTCGAATTTCGAAAATTCGTTGCTGTGACTTCGAACCGGAAGTTGAGACCAACTTGACAACTTCTTTAATAGTTGTACGATTTTCATGAAATTTAGTATGTAAGTAGATCTTACCGATGCAACTTTAAAGATGTCCTTAGAAATTTTCTAAATTATCTCCCCTTAGCGAAATTAAGGATCAAAGTTTTCAAAAAATCGAAGAAATATAGGTCAAAATGACCTGATTTTTTGGGGTGATACTACATAAGTAAATACTGATTCGTACACAAAATATTGAGTTTGTAGATCGAACCGGAAGTGCCGCCATGCTTTTTTGCTATTTTACTTACAGACACGGGAGTTATATTTTCTGAATCCTTGAAGGATGGCCTAAAAAACGTTCGGAGTAGAATTTTGATTTAGGTCAATTGATGGTCGCCATTTTGAAGTGAAAGTGAAAAATAGAAGCAATTTGAAGGGCCGAGAATTTGGAACACAATAACTCTCCTTCAAATTGAGCTAGAATGTTCAAACTTGGTGTAGACGTTCACTAGGTCACTGTCTTGATTGAGTTCAAAGATGAGCATTTTCTGTTTAGAGTGAGCAGAGATAAGCAAGCTGATTTGTTGATTCTTTAGGACACGATAACTCTGGTTATAATGAAGGGAGGGCGATGAAACTCTTGACAATCGAGAGTCTAATAGCTAGCCTGTTGTGTGAAATCATTGTATCATTTTTTCTTAAATGTCCGGGGTAGCCGAAAAAAAGAGATTGAAAATCCAAAAAGTCGTATTTTTACAATTTGGAGCATGTTTAGAGGTCTTTCTCCTATAGTCAACATGTGTTTCCTGCAAATCGGATTTCTCAGAATCTAACCATAGGATGTTTCTGAAACTTTGACCTACCCCCCCCCCCCTCAAAAAAAATGGGTGGTGAGTATTGATTAAATATATTTTCAAAACGTTTTAAACATTCGAAATCACCGAATTTTACGAACGAATGAATTTGACCTGCATTACTGTAACTCTGTGATTATTTGACCTATTTTACTAATTCTTTTTTCTTTGAGTACCATTACAAAAATCATTTTCAACTGCAGTTTCAGATTTTCGAATTTCGAAAATTCGTCGCTGTGACTTCGAACCGGAAGTTGAGACCAACTTGACAACTTCTTTAATAGTTGTACGATTTTCATGAAATTTAGTATGTAAGTAGATCTTACCGATGCAACTTTAAAGATGTTCTTAGAAATTTTCTAAATTATCTCCCCTTGGTGAAATTAAGGATCAAAGTTTTAAAAAAAACCCGAAGAAATATACGTCAAAATGACCTGATTTTTGGGGGGGATACTAGATTAGTAAATACTGATTCGTACACAAAATATTGAGTTTGTAGATCGAACCGGAAGTGCCGCCATCTTGAAACGTGAAAAATCAGAAAGGCTTTTTTGCTATTTTACTTACAGACACAGGAGTTATATTTTCTGAATCCTCGAAGGATGGTCTAAAAAACGTTCGGAGTAGAATTTTGATTTAGGTCGAAATATACGTCAGAATGACCTGATTTTTTTTTTGATACTAGATAAGTAAATACTGATTCGTACACAAAATATTGAGTTTGTGACTTGAACCGGAAGTGTCGCCATCTTGAAACGTAAAAAATCACTAAGGCTTTTGCGATATTTTACTTACAGACATGGGAGTTACATTTTCGGAATCCTTGAAGGAATGCCTAAAAATCTATCGGATCAGAATTTTGATTTCGGTCACCTGATGGTCAGCATTTCGAACTGAATATTAGAAAAGGTGAAAAATCGATATTAATGAGCACGTAAATGAAAGCAATAGGCCGTAGTTTGGAGAATATGTCTCCTATTTCTAAAATGAATACATTTCTGGATAGCCGGGGTCAGGGTCGAAATATTGTTATTTGAAAATGTCACATTTTCGAATTTTGTCTTTGATGTTTTTCGTCCCGATAAAGTTGTTTACGATTGAAAAATCATAAAAACTTCGCCATATTCTGATTGATTTTAATGATTTTTTTTTCTTGATGAGTTTATTTACATGACCCATGACATCTGACAGGAAGTGACTGTGAATATGAAAGCTTTAATATCTGCTTTGCAGATCTAGTTAAGCTTTCATATTTCATATGAAAGCTTATTGTTTCTGTTAAGATTATTATTAAGCTTTCATATTACATATGAAAGCTTATTGTTTCTGTTAAGATTATTATTGTTATTTTTTTTTTTGTGTTTTATCCACAAATCGGATTTCTCAGAATCTAACCACAGTATCTTTATGAAACTTTTACCTACCCCCCCAAAAATGGGTGGTAGCTGTTGATTAAATATATTTTCAAAACGTTTTACGAATCCGAAATCACCGAAATTTACGAACGACAAAATGGACAATGCATAGTCGTAACTTTATTGTTTTTTGACCGATTTTACTAAATCTTTTTTCTTTGAATACCTTGAAAAAAATCATTTTCATCAGCAGTTTCACATTTTCGAATTTCGAAAATTCGTCGCTGTGATTTCGAACCGGAAGTTTAGACCAATTTGACAACTTCTTTAATAGTTGTGCGATTTTCATTCAATTTAGTATATAAGTAGATCCTACCGATGTGACTTCAAAAATATAATTATAAATTTTCTAAATTATCTCCCCTTGGTGAAATTAAGGATCAAAGTTTTCAAAAAAATCGTCGAAATATAGGTCAGAATGACCTATTTTTTTTTTTCGATACTAGACAAGGAATTACTGATTCGTACACAAAATATGGAGTTTGTCGATCGAAGCGGAAGTGCCACCATCTTGAAACGTGAAAAATCAATAAGGCTTTTTTGCTATTTTACTTACAGACTCGGGGGTTATATTTTCTGAATCCTTGTAGGAAGGCCTAAAAAATGTCGCGAACAGAATTTTGATTTAGGTCAACCGGGAGTCACCATTTTGAATTGAAAATCAAAAATAGAAGCAATTTGAAGGGCCGAGACTTTTGAGCACAATAACTCTCATTCTAATTAAGCTAGAATGTTCTAACTTGGTGTAGACGTTCACTAAGTCAATGTTATGATGAAGTTCAAAGATGAGCATTTTCTGCTTAGGGTAAGCAGAGATAAGCATATTGATTTGTTGATTCTTTAGGGCACGATAACTTCGGTTATAATGAAGGGAGGGCGGTGAAACTTTTGTCAATAGAGAGTCTAATAGCTAGCCTGTTGTGTGAAATCATTGTATCATTTTTTTTTAAATATCAGGGATAGCCGAAAAAAGGAGATTGAAAATCCAAAAAGTCGTATTTTTACAACTTGGAGTATGTTTAGAGGTCTTTCTCGTAAAGTCAACATAATATTTGTTGGGAACTTCTTCTACAAAGAGTCTTATTGGTAGTCTTTTATATGAAACCATCGATCAACAGTCCAACATATCAGGAGTAGAAGAACAAAAGGATCGAACATTGAAAACGGCACCCTTTCATTGTTAAGCGAAACATGCAGTGTGGGTGACTACAATCTACACATTTAGTCATCGTATAGAGCTTATTCAACAGTATCGAATTCCAACTGCTTAGGGATATTTTACGTGCACTCCAATGTGTACACGGGACCGTGGTTTTCGTCCCATCCGAACTAGACAGCCGTTCTGCCTCACTGACAAGGGGGAACCACGCCGGGAAATCGAGATGAACTTTCTCCGTGCAGAACTTTCAATTCAAGCCAAACTTTTATTGCATACGATTACGCTGGTCAGTTGGAGCTTATTTTCAAAAGTTTTGTAATAATCGGTTGGTAATTAAAGTACCATGCACATTAAACTGTTAAAACAGAAAATTTCGCCCGGTTCAAATGTTTCTTGCTATAAGTCAGCAATTTTCCGAATTCAGGAAGGCTGAATGGCTGAATGGTTAGCATGTGCGCGCTGTATCGTAACGTCTGTCATTGAGTAACGGGCGTCGTTTCGATCGCCAGGTTGCACGTGACATGGAATATGATGTCCAACCCCGTTTATTGCGAACGATTAAGCTGTTCAGGGGGAGCTTATTTTTAAAAGTTTTGTAATATTCGGTTGATAACTAAAGGTACCGTGCAAATTAAACTGTTAAAATAGAAAATTTGGCCCGGTTGAAATGTTTCTCGCTGTAGGTCAGCTAGAATGTTCAAACTTGATCGAGTTCACAGCAGAAATAACAGTGAAACGATCAACGAACTCATAGCAGAAATAACAGTGCAAAACTTAACGAATTCATAGCAGAAATGAAATGGGGTTTTACGTCCTACTCTTCTGCACCTGACCTGGGCTAATGGAAGACGGCCATACGCCACACAGTGTGCTATGAGGGAATTTTTGCCCGGGCAAGGGATCTTTTACGTGCACTCCAATGTGTACACGGGACCTCGGTTTTTCGTCCCATCCGAACGACTAGGCAGCTGTCCTTATCAGACCCTCCTTCTGCATCACTGACAAGAGGAAAACACGCCGGAAAATCGAGATGAGCTTTCTCGGCCAATGCAAGGATCGAACACCCGACCTCCATTCTAACGAGCCAGCGCCTTGCCCACTTAGCCACCGTGATTCCCATAAATAGCAATGAAACGATCAACGAATTTATAGCAGTAATAACACTTCAACAATTAACGAATTCGTAGCAGAAATAACGATGAAAGAATTAACGAATTCGTAGCAGAAATAACAATGAAACGTTCAACGAAATAATAGCCGAAATAAGAGTGGAACAATGAACGAATTAATAGTAGACGAGTTCATAGTAGAAAAAACAGCGAAACAATGAACGAATCATAGCAGAAAGCAGAAGGCTATCAATACACTGTGAAATTTGAAACCTAAATGGCCCGGCTAGGAACAATATCTACATGCCCGTAAAAGACTACTTAACAGTTGGAATTCGAAAGAAAAGACCGTAACGACGCTGTCCGATCAAACTTTAGTTAATTCAGTCGGCGCAAAAAGATAATGGCCCGGCTAGGAACAATATCTACATGCCCGTAAAAGACTACTTAACAGTTGGAATTCGAAAGAAAAGACCGTAACGACGCTGTCCGATCAAACTTTAGTTAATTCAGTCGGCGCAAAAAGATAGGTCGTTAAAACCATTTCTGTTCAGTTCATTCCATTTCCTTAAATCTATGAAAGTTGTGTGAATTGGGAATCGCGTATTACTCAACAGTTTCAGGGGAGATAAGCCGTCTTTGAGATTGGAAATCAATTTTTGATATCGACTGTGTATGATTGCTACTAGATCGATTGTGATTCAGGTTCTAATCAGTTTGGATTGAAGAATCGGGGTGGTATATGTGTGTGTGATGGGGTGGGGGTGGTGTCACAAGACGCTATATCCCATTCGCAACCACACACCTAACAAATGCAGGGTATAGGTTGCGATCAGTTCTTTCAAGATTTTCATATATTTAAGCCACTTTATTACACGCCTCATCTGAAAATGTCTGTGTTAGTGTAGATAAATGTTGACAAAATAACATCTTTCACCATTTTGACTTTCAGTTACAGAACTAGCATATGAGCGTTTTAAGGTTTATCATGGCGGAGGCTGTACTATTTTGAGGGCCCTCTGTCGCGAGGGGAGGTTCTTGATTGATGATTGTCACCCCAATGCAATGGCTGCATTCTCATTCAGTAGTGGATTCGACAGTAACAGTGTATAGAAAACGATTGAGTTGGACTCGGGGGCCCTTTCCCTTGGCACTAGGGACCCTTTTGTCATTCGTCGGACCCTTTTGTCTGTCTTTAGAGCCCTCCCTAACTAGGGCACATTTTCATTTTTCGCATCGGTTTTAGCATTTTTCTCCCGTTTTATTTTTTCAACTGCTTTGATTTTTTTCGCGGGGAGGCTGGCGCCTCCAGCGCCTCAGCTATAAAACGCTTTTGAACTAACAGTACTATTGACATAATACGGTTTTTTCCAGTAATGGTAACTCACTCGTTTCTTCAAGAATCATTCGGCATTCCAGGTATGCTACATTCTATTCGCTGTCTTCCATAGGAGCGGTAAGATGAGACCTGTTTGTGGGAAAATCCCTAAACAATATGCGAGGGTGGAATAATCGTACATTACTTTAAGGTTTGCGTGAAGTAACTGACATATCGAAATTACAGTTATATGCACTGAATAACCATGACACGGGGAGAGAGAGAGAGAGAGAGAGAGAGAGAGAGAGAGAGAGAGAGAGAGAGAGAGAGAGAGAGAGAAATGGGGTTTAACGTCCACTCGACGCAAACTAGGTCATTTTGGGACTAACATATGGTTTAATTTTATTTCAATAATCTGCTTGCGCATATTAACAGTGGGAGGAAACCGCAGGTCCCGGGATAAACCCATGAGATTGGACAGGCGAGATTGTAGGTTAGGGTTAGGGTAAGCGCTAAGGTTAGGTCTTGGGTTAGGATTAGGATTAGCGATATCCCTATTTACATCTCGTGACCTTTGACCAAACGTAATGAAGACAGGATGTGACGTATATATGCACATTGAGGTTATCAAGCTATAGACCGGACTAGTAGTAAGCTATAAACGGATAAATACCAAGAGTTTATATGTATACTATTTTATTAAATTTATATATATCTTAACTCCCTGATTTACGTATATACATTATGCATGAACAATAGAAACTATATACTAGTATTTATAAGTATTAAAGCTATGGTAATATTATGCTATCAAATAGCCGTATTGTCTTAATATTTGTTGTAACCGCAACCTTGATAGTTATTGTAAGAAGGATAACGGTTGTAGTTGTTGTATCCGTTACCGTATCCGTTGTTATTGTAGTTGTTATATCCCTCCCCATATTCGTTGTTATTGTGGCCATTGTTGTAACCGTTGTTGTAATTGTAGGGGCCGTTGTAACTATTGTATCCTTTATTATTGTATTGGTTGTACTTGTATAGTCCGTTGTTGTATCGTTACCAACGATACCATGACCAATTCCGTGTCCAACAATACCGTGTCCGATACCGTTACCAACGATGTCATGCCCAATGCCGTTACCAATCTTTCCATGTCCAATAAGTCCGTGTCCGATTCCGTTTCCAATGATACCATGTCCGATACCGTTACCAACGATACCATGACCAATTCCGTTTCCAACAATACCGTGTCCGATACCGTTACCAACGATGCCATGCCCAATGCCGTTACCAATCTCTCCATGTCCAATAAGTCCGTGTCCGATTCCGTTTCCAATGATACCATGTCCGATACCGTTACCAACGATACCATGACCAATTCCGTTTCTAACAATACCGTGTCCAATACCGTTACCGATACCGTTACCAACAATACCATGACCAATTCCGTTACCAATAACACCGACTTTGCCAACAGCTACTATTCCGTGTCTGAGTCGGTTTCCTTGGATACCATGTCCAATACCATGGTTGAGTCCGTTGCCAATAGCTCCTACACCAACAAGACCATGTCCAACACCGGCATGTCCTCTTCCATATCCTTTACCAATTCCGTTTGCAAAGACACCAACACCATGTCCGAAACCGTGTTTTACAGAAATAGCCGTAGATTTGATTCCATACTAAAAAAAAAATCGCGAGGGTTTATTTATAACCAAAAACTTGACAATCAAGAAATTTTACTGTGCCGCCATTATTTAGTACATGATCGAGTTTTGGCGTTACCAGGCAAAATCACAAGTAATGTTCAACTCTGGGTAATAATTTACACTTTTTATAATTTACCGTTCTGGCCCTATGAATATAAAACTGCCTTTAATACAATGTCAAGGGCGATAAGCAATAATACAACAGTGACGATGCAATACCATGTTCAACCCTCGGTAATTTCTACCAGTTTTAAATTTAAAGATGGACCTATGGGTATGCATGCCAAGTGCGATAAGCAATCATATAAAAATTTAGTATGTAATGAAACTTATTAGTGCTATACCAAATTAGATATCAGGTTTCTTGTCTAGAAAGTTCAAGTATATCCCATCTGGGTCACGATCCTTGTCACTACATACCGCTAATTAGAAGTATTGAAGATTATTTAGTCAACAAGTTAAATTTACTCTCTGTAGATTGTTACAATGTTTTACTGTATTATTCCAGTCTGTACAGAACAGAGGGCGAAAAAGCAAGTCCCGTTTAGGATTTCAGGGACCGGGTATGCTTATCTTAAAACTTCAAAGATTTGAAATCTTATACGGAGTAGGGCAAAAGTCCTACTTTATACACCGACTGGACCATTGAAGACAAACAGGTAGATTTTGCCCGGACATCTGTATCACGATATACTCTATCAAAGAATCTTTTACGTGCACGCCAATGTGCACACTGAACATTGCTTTTCGTCCCATCCTGACAATTAGACACTATTCCCTGTCAGACCGGGCAGACCTACTGTCCTGTACAGCTAACAAGGGCAGTCAAGCCTGTACAATTGACTTTCTGGTCAAACCCCGGGAGAGAGCCCAAGACCTACTGGTTAGTTAATCAGTGTCTCTCATCACTGAGCCACCATGATCCCCATACATTAAAAACGCGGAGTTCGTAGATGAACATATTATGCTTAGGGTAAGCAGAGATAAGCAATTAGATTGGTTGATGATTTTGGACACTTTCACTTCAGTCAGAGTGATGAAACTTGGTGTATAGTTTCATTACATCAATATCTTGAATACGTTCGACAATGAGCATTGTCTGCCCTGGATAAGCAGAGCGATGAGCAATTTGATTGGTCGAGAATTTGAAACAAAATAACTCTCCTTCTAATTGGGGCAGAATGTTCAATCTTGGTGAAGGCGTTCATTAGGTCAGTGCCATAAAGGAGTGCGAAGATGAGCATTGTCTGCTTACAGTAAGCAGAGATAAGCAATCTGATTGGTTGATTCTTTGGGGCACGATAACTTTGGTTATAATGAAGTGAGAGTGACAAAATTCCAAATATAGATTCATTATGTCATTACCTTGACTAAGTTTGATGTTGAGAATTTCTGCGTAGATTTAGGAGCAATAAGCAATTTGACAGATCACATTGGAACATAACACCTCTGTTTCTAATTAAGGTAGAATTTGAACCGGTTGAATTGTTTCTCGTTATAACTCGGTGAGTTTTTGGCGGATTTCATTAATTCTTTTTCCTTTTTAAGATTCTTTATATAACTCTTGAGATGCGACAGAAACTGACCGTGAATATGAAAGCTTTAATATCTGCTTAGCAGATCTAGTTATTTTTAAGCTTTCATATTTCATATGAAAGCTTATTGTTTCTGTTAAGATTATTAAGCTTTCATATGTATTACATATGAAAGCTTATTGTTTCTGTTAAAGTTATTATTATTATTTTTTTTTTTTGTGTGTTTTCTGCAAATCGGATTTCTCAGAATCTATCCATAGGATCTTTCCGAAATTTTGACCTACCCCCCCAAAAATGGGGTGCGAACCTTGATTAAATATATTTTCAAAACGTTTTACGAATCCGAAATCACCGAATTTTACGAACGAAAAAACTGACAATGCATAGTCGTAACTTTGTTATTTTTTGACCGATTTTACTAATTCTTTTTTCCTTGAGTATCTTGAAACATTTACTTCAAATCTGCAATTTCGGATTTTCGAATTTCGAAAATTCGTCGCTGTCATTTCGAACCGGAAGTTATTACCAATTTGACAACTTCTTTAATAGTTGTGCGATTTTCGTGAAATTTAGAATGTTAGTAGATCTTGCCAATGCGACTTCAGTGATGTCCTTGGAAATTTTCTAAATTATCTCCCCTTTGTGAAATTAAGGATCAAAGTTTTCAAAAAAATCGTCGAAATATAGGTCAGAATGACCTAATTTTTTTTTTGAATACTAGAGAAGTAATTACTAATTCGTACACAAAATATGGAGTTTGTCGATCGAACCGGAAGTGCCACCATCTTTAAACGTGAATAATCAAAAAGGCTTTTTTGCTATTTTACTTACAGACTCGGGGGTTATATTTTCAGAATCCTTGAAGGAATGCCTAAAAATCTGTCGCATCCGAATTTTGATTTCGGTCACGTGATGGTCACCATTTTGAATTGAAAATGAAAAATAGAAGGAATTTGAAGGACCGGGACTTTGGAATACAATAACTCTCCTTCTAATTAAGCTAGAATGTTCAAACTTGGTGTAGACGTTCACTAGGTCAATGTCACGATTGAGTTCAAAGATGAGCATTTTCTGTCAAGGGTAAGCAGAGATAAGCATGCTGATTTGTTGATTCTTTAGGGCACGATAACTTCGGTTATAATGAAGGGAGAGCGGTGAAACTTTTGTCAATAGAGAGTGTAATAGCTAGCCTGTTGTTTGAAATCATTGTATCATTTTTTTTAAATATCAGGGATAGCCGAAAAAAAGAGATTGAAAATCCAAAAAGTCGTACTTTTACAATTTGGAGCATGTTTAGAGGTCTTTCTCGTAAAGTCAACATACTATTTTTGGGGAACTTCTTCTACAAAGAGTCTTATTGGTAGTCTTTTATATGAAACCATCGATCAACAGTCCAACATATCAGGAGTAGAAGAATAAAAGGATCGAACATTGAATACGGCACCCTTTCATTGTTAAGCGAAACATGCAGTGTGGGTGACTACAATCTACGCATTTAGTCATCGTATAGAGCTTATTCAACAGTATCGAATTCCAACTGCTTAGGGATATTTTACGTGCACTCCAATGTGTACACGGGACCTTGGTTTTTCGTCCCATCCGAACGACTAGACAGCTGTGCTTGTCAGGCCCTCCGTTCTGCCTCACTGACAAGGGGAACCACGCCGGGAAATCGAGATGAACTTTCTCCGTGCAGAACTTTCAATTCAGGCAAAACGTTTATTGCACACGATTAAGCTGGTCAGTTGGAGCTTATTTTCAAAAGTTTTGTAATAATCGGTTGGTAATTAAAATACCGTGCACATTAAACTGTTAAAACAGAAAATTTCGCCCGGTTGAAATGTTTCTTGCTATAAGTCAGCAATTTTCCAAATTCAGGGAGGCTGAATGGTTAGCATGTGCGCGCTGTATCGTAACGTCTGTCATTGAGTCAACGGGCGTCGTTTCGATCTCCAGGTTGCCTGTGACATGGTGTATGATGTCCAACCTCGTGGGTTTTCTCCGTGTTCTTCGGTTTCCTCCCAACGGCTAAAGACCAGTACGTGCAAGGGGAGTTTTTAAATAAAATTAAAAAACATATGTTAGTCCCGAAATGACCTAGTTTGTGTCGAATGGACGTTAGGCCGCATTTCTCTCTTTCTCTTTTTAAAGTTTTGTAATAATCGGTTGGTAATCAAAGGTACTGTTAAAGTGATAAAACAGAAAATTTGGCCCGGTTGTAATGTTTCTCACTTTAAAGTCAGCAATTTGTCGATTTTAAAGGGCAAACGTTTATTGCGAACGATTAAGCTGGTCAGGGGGAGCTTATTTTTAAAAGTTTTGTAATATTCGGTTGATAACTAAAGGTACCGTGCAAATTAAACTGTTAAAATAGAAAATTTGGCCCGGTTGAAATGTTTCTCGCTGTAGGTCAGCAATTTGCCGATTTTAGGGAGGTTGCGTGGCTGAATGGTTAGCACGTGCGCTCTGTATCATAACGTCTGTCATTGAGTCAACTGGCCTTGTTTCGATTTCTTGGTTGTACGTGACAAGGAGTATGGTCGCCTTACCAACCTCGTAGGCCGTAACGCCGCTGCCCGGGTAAAATTTCCCTCATTGCACACTTTATGGCGTATGCCCGTCTTCATTAGCCCATTGTAGGAGCAGAACAGTAGGACGTTAAACCCCATTCAATTTCATTTTATTTTCTCTATGTTGCTTATTTATTATAGTGGATAAATATTTTTCTGGTTCTAGCAATTATTTAATTTCTGCATAGAAATCTCTGGCCAGTTTTTTTTATTGCAGAGTGCCATTCTTGTATATTGCAGTCTATGACCCTTTGTTTAAAACATGCTTAAGAAGTCGTCACGATTTCCTACTTATAACCAAACATATTGGAAACCATAATTATAAAACATATCTTGGAAGCCCGATTACAGCTATACAAGTTTCAGTTATTTCCCTTTAGTTTAAAGATTATTTTTTTGCCCTGGTGCAATGTTTCTCACTACATTTAAATTTGTAACTTTGTGAGTTTTTGACCGATTTTGACATTATGTCTTTATAATTTTCAAAATCTACATATTTAACGTACATATTCAAACAGTTGAGTTCAACCTGATTCAAAAAGTTTTAGTTTTGTTCAAAGTTATCTCATTCATCCCGATTACAGCAACACAAGTATCAGTTATTTCCCTTTAGTTTTCTGATTACTTAATGTTTCATACTATATTTAGACTTGTAACTTCGCGAGTTTTTGACCAATTTTGATAGTTTGTTATTCTTATCCTTTTATTTGAGATACTTGATATAATCGATGACACGTGACGATGAATATGAAAGCTTTCATATCTGCATGGGACAGTAGCAGATCTAGTTATTTTTTTTTTTTGTGTGTTTTCTGCAAATCGGATTTCTCAGAATCTATCCATAGGATCTTTCTAAAATTTTGACCTACCCCCCCAAAAATGGGGTGCGAACCTTGATTAAATGTATTTTCAAAACGTTTTACGAATCCGAAATCACCGAATTTTACGAACGAATGCATTTGACCTACAATGCTGTAACTTTGTGACTATTTGATCTATTTTACTAATTCTTTTTTCTTTGAGTATCCTAAGACATTTACTTCAAATCTGCAATTTCGGATTTTCGAAATTCGAAAATTCGTCGCTGTGATTTCGAACCGGAAGTTTACACCAACTCGACAACTTCTTTAGTCGTTGTACGATTTTCATGAAATTTAATATGTAAGTAGACCTTAATGATGCGACTTGAAAAATGACTTTAGAAATTTTCTAACTTATCTCCCCTTGGTGAAATTAAGGATCAAAATTTTCAAAAAAATCGTCGAAATATAGGTCAGAATGACCTAGTTTTTTTTTTCGATACTAGACAAGGAATTACTGATTCGTACACAAAATATGGAGTTTGTCGATCGAACCGGAAGTGCCACCATCTTTAAACGTGAAAAATCAATAAGGCTTTTTTGCTATTTTACTTACAGACTCGGGAGTTATATTTTCTGAATCCTTGTAGGAAGGCCTAAAAAATGTCGCGAATGGAATTTTGATTTAGGTCATCCCGGAGTCACCATTTTGAATTGAAAATGAAAAATAGAAGCAATTTGAAGGGCCGAGACTTTGGAGCACAATAACTCTCATTCTAATTAAGCTAGAATGTTCAAACTTGTTGTAGACGTTCACTAGGTCAATGTTATGATTGAGTTCAAAGATGAGCATTTTCTGCTTAGGGTAAGCAGAGATAAGCATGCTGATTTGTTGATTCTTTAGGGCACGATAACTTTGGTTATAATGAAGGGAGGGCGGTGAAACTTTTGTCAATAGAGAGTCTAATAGCTAGCCTGTTGTGTGAAATCATTGTATCATTTTTTTTAAATATCAGGGATAGCCGAAAAAAAGAGATTGAAAATCCAAAAAGTCGTATTTTTACAATTTGGAGCATGTTTAGAGGTCTTTCTCGTAAAGTCAACATACTATTTTTTGGGAACTTCTTCTACAAAGAGTCTTATTGGTAGTCTTTTATATGAAACCATCGATCAACAGTCCAACATATCAGGAGTAGAAGAACAAAAGGATCGAACATTGACAACGGCACCCTTTCATTGTTAAGCGAAACATGCAGTGTGGGTGACTACAATCTACGCATTTAGTCATCGTATAGAGTTTATTCAACAGTATCGAATTCCAGCTGCTTAGGGATATTTTACGTGCACTCCAATATGTACACGGGACCTTGGTTTTTCGTCCCATCCGAAGGACTAGACAGCTGTGCTTGTCAGGCCCTCCGTTCTGCCTCACTGACAAGGGGAACCACGCCGGGAAATCGAGATGAACTTTTTTCGTGCAGAACTTTCAATTCAGGCAAAACGTTTATTGCATACGATTAAGCTGGTCAGTTGGAGCTTATTTTCAAAAGTTTTGTAATAATCGGTTGGTAATTAAAGTACCGTGCGCATTAAACTGTTAAAACAGAAAATTTCGCCCGGTTGAAATGTTTCTTGCTATAAGTCAGCAATTTTCCGAATTCAGGGAGGCTGGATGGCTGAATGGTTAGCATGTGCTCGCTGTATCGTAACGTTTGTCATTGAGTCAACGGGCGTCGTTTCGATCTCCAGGTTGCACGTGACATGGTGTATGATGTCCAACCTCGTGGGTTTTCTCCGTGTTCTTTGGTTTCCTCCCAACGGCTTAAGACCAGTACGTGCAAGGGGAGTTTTTAAATAAAATTAAAAAACATATGTTAGTCCCAAAATGACCTAGTTTGTGTCGAATGGACGTTAGGCCGCATTTCTCTCTTTCTCTTTTTAAAGTTTTGTAATAATCGGTTGGTAATCAAAGGTACTGTTAAAGTGATAAAACAGAAAATTTGGCCCGGTTGTAATGTTTCTCACTATAAAGTCAGCAATTTGTCGATTTTAAAGGGCAAACGTTGATTGCGAACGATTAAGCTGGTCAGGGGGAGCTTATTTTTAAAAGTTTTGTAATATTCGGTTGATAAATAAAGGTACCGTGCAAATTAAACTGTTAAAATAGAAAATTTGGCCCGGTTGAAATGTTTCTAGCTGTAGGTCAGCAATTTGCCGATTTTAGGGAGGTTGCGTGGCTGAATGGTTAGCACGTGCGCTCTGTATCATAACGTCTGTCATTGAGTCAACTGGCCTTGTTTCGATTTCTTGGTTGTACGTGACAAGGAGTATGGTCGCCTTACCAACCTCGTAGGCCGTAACGCCGCTGCCCGGGTAAAATTTCCCTCATTGCACACTTTATGGCGTATGCCCGTCTTCATTAGCCCATTGTAGGAGCAGAACAGTAGGACGTTAAACCCCATTCAATTTCATTTCATTTTCTCTATGTTGCTTATTTATTATAGTGGATAAATATTTTTCTGGTTCTAGCAATTATTTAATTTCTGCATAGAAATCTCTGGCCAGTTTTTTTTATTGCAGAGTGCCATTCTTGTATATTGCAGTCTATGACCCTTTGTTTAAAACATGCTTAAGAAGTCGTCACGATTTCCTACTTATAACCAAACATATTGGAAACCATAATTATATAACATATCTTGGAAGCCCGATTACAGCTATACAAGTTTCAGTTATTTCCCTTTAGTTTAAAGATTATTTTTTTGCCCGGGTGCAATGTTTCTCACTACATTTAAATTTGTAACTTTGTGAGTTTTTGACCGATTTTGATATTATGTCTTTATAATTTTCCAAATCTACATATTTAACGTACATATTCAAACAGTTGAGTTCAACCTGATTCAAAAAGTTTTAGTTTTGTTCAAAGTTATTTCATTTAATTTTTCAATGTTTTCTTACCATTTTCATTTCATTATTCTGAAATTTTTGAAATCGGAAGTCATCCCGATTACAGCAACACAAGTATCAGTTATTTCCCTTTAGTTTTCAGATTACTCAATGTTTCATACTATATTTAGACTTGTAACTTCGCGAGTTTTTGACCAATTTTGATAGTTTGTTATTCTTATCCTTTTATTTGAGATACTTGATATAATCGATGACACGTGACGATGAATATGAAAGCTTTCATATCTGCATGGGACAGTAGCAGATCTAGTTATTATTTTTTTTTTTTGTGTTTCTCCTGCAAATCGGATTTCACAGAATCTATCCATAGGATGTTTCTGAAACTTTGACCTACCCCCCCAAAAATGGGTGGTGGCTGTTGATTAAATATATTTTCAAAACGTTTTGCGAATTCGAAATCACCGAATTTTACGAACGAAAAAACTGACAATGCATAGTCGTAACTTTGCTATTTTTTGACCGATTTTACTAATTCTTTTTTCTTTGAATACCTTGAAAAAAATCATTTTCATCTGCAGTTTCACATTTTCGAATTTCGAAAATTCGTCGCTGTGATTTCGAACCGGAAGTTTAGACCAATTTGACAACTTCTTTAATAGTTGTACGATTTTCATGAAATTTAGTATTTAAGTAGATCTTACCAATGTGACTTCAAAATTATAATGAGAAATTTTCTAAATTATCTCCCCTTGGTGAAATTAAGGATCAAATTTTAAAAAAAAATCGTCGAAATATAGGTCAGAATGACCTGAAATTTTTTTTAGATACTCGACAGGTAATTACTGATTCCTACACAAAATATGGAGTTTGTCGATCAAACCGGAAATGCCACCATCTTGAAACATGAAAAATCCCTAAGGCTTTTTTGCTATCTTACTTACAGACACGGGAGTTATATTTTCTGAATCCTTGAAGGATGGCCCAAAAATCGTAGGGAGCAGAATTTTGATTTAGGTCAACTGATGGTTGCCATTTTGAAGTGAATATGAAAAGTAGTAGCAATTTGAAGGGCCGAGACTTTGAAACACAATAACTCTCCTTCTAATTGAGCTAGAATGTTAAATCTTGGTGTAGACGTTCACTAGGTCAATGTCATGATTGAGTGCAAAGATGAACATTTTCTGCTTAGGGTAAGCAGAGATAAGCATGCTGATTTGTTGATTCTTTAGGGCACAATAACTTCGGTTATAATGAAGGGAGGGTGATGAAACTCTTGTCAATCGAGAGCCTAATAGCTAGCCCGTTGTGTGAAATCATTGTATCATTTTTTTTTAAATATCAGGGGTAGCGCAAAAAAGAGATCGAAAATCCAAAAAGTCGTATTTTTACGATTTGGAGCATTTTTAAAGGTCCTTTTCTCTAAAGTCGACATAATATTTCGGGGGAACTTCTTCTACAAAGAGTCTTATCGGTAGTCTTTTATATGAAACCATAGATCAACAGTCCAAAATATCAGGAGTAGTAGAATAAAAGGATCGAAAATTGAAAACCGCACCCTTTCATTGTTAAGCAAAACATGCAGTGTCGGTGGCTACAATCTGCACATTTAGTCATCGTATAGAGCTTATTCAACAATATAGAATTCCAACTGCTAAGGGATCTTTTACGTGCACTCCAATGTGTACACGGCGGATGGGGGGACACGCCAGAATATCGAGATGAACTTTCTCGGCCAATGCAGGGATCGAACACCCGACCTCCTGGCTAGCAGGCCAACGCCTTAGCCACATAGTGTGGACACCCATCGTACATTTCATCCGTCAAATCAAAGCATTTCATTGCATTAGAACAATAATTAATTATTCTTAATTTAAAACTTTATTTAATATTAGTCTGGCATTATTAAATCCTAATTTTATTGGTCTTATTTAAAATTAAACTTTAATTTAACTATGAACAACCCTTAACGTGTCTCTTTAAAACAATTAAATACTCTAAAACAAAAAACAAAACAAAAAATCAATAAGCGGGTCAATTCAGGTAAGTATAACTACGGATTCTGTCTATGGCCATACCACGTTGAAAACACCAGTTCTCGTCCGATCACTGAAGTTAAGCAACGTCGGGCCCGGTAAGTACTTGGATGGGTGATCGCCTGGGAACACCGGGTGCTGTAGACGTCTTTTTGCCCTGATTCTTCGTGAAAAAATCAATTTTCCGCCAATCAGACCACAGCGCGCACTCTTTTGCACCACTCCAGCTCTGCGCTCGGCCCGTCTCCCCAGGGAAAAAGACACAAAAAGAATTTGAGTAAGCACAAGTATGGGTTCTGTCCACCTTCTCTCGTCTACGGCCACACCACGTTGAAAACACCAGTTCTCGTCCGATCACTGAAGTTAAGCAACGTCGGGCCCGGTAGACGCCTTCTTAAAACCGACCCCCCCCCCCCCCCAAAAAAAAAATCTATAAGCGGGTCAATTCAGGTAAGTATAACTACGGGTTCTGTCCACGTTCTCTCGTCTACGGCCACACCACGTTGAAAACACCAGTTCTCGTCAGATCACTGAAGTTAAGCAACGTCGGGCCCGGTTAGTACTTGGATGGGTGACCGCCTGGGAACACCGGGTGCTATAGACGCCTTTTTAAAACCGACAAAAACCGCCCCAAAAATCAATAAGCGGGTCAATTCCGGTAAGTATAACTACGGGTTCTGTCCACCCCCTCTCGTCTACGGCCATACCACGTTGAAAACACCAGTTCTCGTCCGATCACTGAAGTTAAGCAACGTCGAGCCCGGTTAGTACTTGGATGGGTGACCGCCTGGCCACACCACGTTGAAAACACCAGTTCTCGTCAGATCACTGAAGTTAAGCAACGTCGGGCCCGGTTAGTACTTGGATGGGTGACCGCCTGGGAACACCGGGTGCTATAGACGCCTTTTTAAAACCGACAAAAACCGCCCCAAAAATCAATAAGCGGGTCAATTCCGGTAAGTATAACTACGGGTTCTGTCCACCCCCTCTCGTCTACGGCCATACCACGTTGAAAACACCAGTTCTCGTCCGATCACTGAAGTTAAGCAACGTCGAGCCCGGTTAGTACTTGGATGGGTGACCGCCTGGCCACACCACGTTGAAAACACCAGTTCTCGTCCGATCACTGAAGTTAAGCAACGTCAGGCCCGGTCAGTACTTGGATGGGTGACCGCCTGGGAACACCGGGTGCTGTAGACGCCTTTTTAAAACCGACAAAACCCCCCAAAAAAATCAATAAGCGGGTCAATTCAAGTATGTATAACTACGGGTTCTGTCCACCTTCTCTCGTCTACGGTCATACCATGTTGAAAACACCAGTTCTCGTCCGATCACTGAAGTTAAGCAACGTCGGGCCCGGTTAGTACTAGGATGGGTGACCGCCTGGGAACACCGGGTGCTGTAGACGCCTTTTTGCCCTAAACTCATTAATTTACCATTTTGTTGTGAGCGGCTTGTTATTCTTCCTATATGACATATTGCACGTGTCTGATTTCAAATAGGGGTTGGGCGGCTGAATGGTTAGTACGCGCGCCTGTCATTGAGTTAACTAGCGTGTTTTCGAATGCCCGGTTGTATGTGACAAGCAGTAAGGTCGCCTGTCCAACCTGCCATTTTAAATTTTTTTTCCGGCAATTTTCATTTCATTTTCTCATCCGTCTCATTACAGTAATACAAGTTTCGGTTATTTCCCTTTAGTGTTCAGATTATTGTTATGGTTGGGTGCAATGTTTCATACTATATTTAGACTTGTAATTTTGCGAGTTTTTGACCAATTTTGATAATTTTTTCTTCTTATCCTTTTATTTAGGATACTTGATACAATCAATGACACGTGACGATGAATATGAAAGCTTTCATATCTGCATGGGACAGTAGCAGATCTAGTTATTATTTTTTTTTTTTGTGTTTCTCCTGCAAATCGGATTTCACAGAATCTATCCATAGGATGTTTCTGAAACTTTGACCTACCCCCCCAAAAATGGGTGGTGGCTGTTGATTAAATATATTTTCAAAACGTTTTGCGAATTCGAAATCACCGAATTTTACGAACGAAAAAACTGACAATGCATAGTCGTAACTTTGCTATTTTTTGACCGATTTTACTAATTCTTTTTTCTTTGAATACCTTGAAAAAAATCATTTTCATCTGCAGTTTCACATTTTCGAATTTCGAAAATTCGTCGCTGTGATTTCGAACCGGAAGTTTAGACCAATTTGACAACTTCTTTAATAGTTGTACGATTTTCATGAAATTTAGTATTTAAGTAGATCTTACCAATGTGACTTCAAAATTATAATGAGAAATTTTCTAAATTATCTCCCCTTGGTGAAATTAAGGATCAAAGTTTTAAAAAAAATCGTCGAAATATAGGTCAGAATGACCTGAAAATTTTTTTCGATACTCGACAGGTAATTACTGATTCCTACACAAAATATGAAGTTTGTCGATCAAACCGGAAATGCCACCATCTTGAAACATGAAAAATCCCTAAGGCTTTTTTGCTATCTTACTTACAGACACGGGAGTTATATTTTCTGAATCCTTGAAGGATGGCCCGAAAATCGTAGGGAGCAGAATTTTGATTTAGGTCAACTGATGGTTGCCATTTTGAAGTGAATATGAAAAGTAGTAGCAATTTGAAGGGCCGAGATTTTGAAACACAATAACTCTCCTTCTAATTGAGCTAGAATGTTCAATCTTGGTGTAGACGTTCACTAGGTCAATGTCATGATTGAGTGCAAAGATGAACATTTTCTGCCTAGGGTAAGCAGAGATAAGCATGCTCATTTGTTGATTCTTTAGGGCACAATAACTTCGGTTATAATGAAGGGAGGGTGATGAAACTCTTGTCAATCGAGAGTCTAATAGCTAGCCCGTTGTGTGAAATCATTGTATCATTTTTTTTTTAAATATCAGGGGTAGCAGAAAATGGAGATCGAAAATCCAAAAAGTCGTATTTTTACGATTTGGAGCATTTTTAAAGGTCCTTTTCTCTTAAAGTCAACATAATATTTTGGGGGAACTTCTTCTACCAAGAGTCTTATCGGTAGTCTTTTATATGAAACCATAGATCAACAGTCCAAAATATCAGGAGTAGTAGAATAAAAGGATCGAAAATTGAAAACCGCACCCTTTCATTGTTAAGCAAAACATGCAGTGTGGGTGGCTACAATCTGCACATTTAGTCATCGTATAGAGCTTATTCAACAATATAGAATTCCAACTGCTAAGGGATCTTTTACGTGCACTCCAATGTGTACGGCCACACCACGTTGAAAACACCAGTTCTCGTCCGATCACTGAAGTTAAGCAACGTCGGGCCCAGTCAGTACTTGGATGGGTGACCGCCTGGGAACACCGGGTGCTGTGCTGTGCTTTTTAAAACCGACAAAACCCCCCAAAAAAATCTATAAGCGGGTCAATTCAAGTATGTATAACTACGGGTTCTGTCCACCTTCTCTCGTCTACGGTCATATCATGTTGAAAACACCAGTTCTCGTCCGATCACTCAAGTTAAGCAACGTCGGGCCCGGTTAGTACTAGGATGGGTGACCGCCTGGGAACACCGGGTGCTGTAGACGCCTTTTTGCCCTAAACTCATTAATTTACCATTTTGTTGTGAGTGGCTTGTACGTGTCTGTTATCAAAGGGGGGTTGGGCGGCTGAATGGTTAGCACGCGCGCCTGTCATTGAGTTAACTAGCGTGTTTTCGAATGCTCGGTTGTACGTGACAAGGAGTAAGGTCGCCTGTCCAACCTGTCATTTTTAATTTTTTTCCGGCAATTTTCATTTCATTTTCTCATCCGTCTCATTACAGTAATACAAGTTTCGGTTATTTCCCTTTAGTTTTCAGATTATTGTTATGCCTGGGTGCAATGTTTCTTACTATATTTAGACTTGTAATTTTGCGAGTTTTTGACGAATTTTGATAATTTTTTCTTCTTATCCTTTTATTTAGGATACTTGATACAATCAATGACACGTGGCGATGAATATGAAAGCTTTCATATCTGCATGGGACAGTAGCAGATCTAGTTTTTTTTGTGTTTTTCCTGCAAATCGGATTTCACAGAATCTATCCATAGGATGTTTCTGAAACTTTGACCTACCCCCCCAAAAATGGGTGGTGGCTGTTGATTAAATATATTTTCAAAACGTTTTGCGAATTCGAAATCACCGAATTTTACGAACGAAAAAACTGACAATGCATAGTCGTAACTTTGCTATTTTTTGACCGATTTTACTAATTCTTTTTTCTTTGAATACCTTGAAAAAAATCATTTTCATCTGCAGTTTCACATTTTCGAATTTCGAAAATTCGTCGCTGTGATTTCGAACCGGAAGTTTAGACCAATTTGACAACTTCTTTAATAGTTGTACGATTTTCATGAAATTTAGTATATAAGTAGATCTTACCAATGTGACTTCAAAAATATAATGAGAAATTTTCTAAATTATCCCCCCCTTGGTGAAATTAAGGATCAAAGTTTTTAAAAAAATCGTCGAAATATAGGTCAGAATGACCTGAAATTTTTTTTCGATACTCGACAAGTAATTACTGATTCCTACACAAAATATGGAGTTTGTCGATCGAACCGGAAATACCACCATCTTGAAACATGAAAAATCCCTAAGGCTTTTTTGCTATCTTACTTACAGACACGGGAGTTATATTTTCTGAATCCTTGAAGGATGGCCCAAAAATTGTAGGGAGCAGAATTTTGATTTAGGTCAACTGATGGTTGCCATTTTGAAGTGAATATGAAAAGTAGTAGCAATTTGAAGGGCCGAGATTTTGAAACACAATAACTCTCCTTCTAATTGAGCTAGAATGTTCAATCTTGGTGTAGACGTTCACTAGGTCAATGTCATGATTGTGTGCAAAGATGAGCTTTTTCTGCCTAGGGTAAGCAGAGATAAGCATGCTGATTTGTTGATTCTTTAGGGCACAATAACTTCGGTTATAATGAAGGGAGGGTGATGAAACTCTTGTCAATCGAGAGTCTAATAGGTAGCCTGTTGTGTGAAATCATTGTATCATTTTTTTAAATATCAGGGGTAGCAGAAAAAAGAGATCGAAAATCCAAAAAGTCGTATTTTTACGATTTGGAGCATATTAAAAGGTCCCTTTCTCTAAAGTCAACATAATATTTTTGGGGAACTTCTTCTACAAAGAGTCTTATCGGTAGTCTTTTATATGAAACCATCGATCAACAGTCCAAAATATCAGGAGTAGTAGAATAAAAGGATCGAAAATTGAAAACCGCACCCTTTCATTGTTAAGCAAAACATGCAGTCTCGGTGGCTACAATCTGCACATTTAGTCATCGTATAGAGCTTATTCAACAATATCGAATTCCAACTGCGAAGGGATTTTTTACGTGCACTCCAATGTGTACACGGCGGATGGGGGGACGCGCCAGAATATCGAGATGAACTTTCTCGGCCAATGCAGGGATCGAACACCCGACCTCCTGGCTAGCAGGCCAACGCCTTAGCCACATAGTGTGGACACCCATCGTACATTTCATCCGTCAAATCAAAGCATTTCATTGCATTAGACCTATAATTAATTATTCTTAATTTAAAACTTTATTTAATATTAGTCTGGCATTATTAAATCCTAATTTTATTGGTCTTATTTAAAATTAAACTTTCATTTAACTATGAACAACCCTTAACGTGTCTCTTTAAAACAATTAAATACTCTAAAACAAAAAACAAAAAAAAAATCAATAAGCGGGTCAATTCAGGTAAGTATAACTACGGGTTCTGTCCACCTTCTCTCGTCTACGGCCATATCACGTTGAAAACACCAGTTCTCGTCCGATCACTGAAGTTAAGCAACGTCGGGCCCGGTTAATACTTGGATGGGTGACCGCCTGGGAACACCGGGTGCTGTAGACGCCTTTTTGCCCTGATTCTTCGTGAAAAAATCAATTTTCCGCCAATCAGACCACAGCGCGCACTCTTTTGCACCACTCCAGCTCTCCGCTCGGCCCGTCTCCCCAGGGAAAAGGACACAAAAAGAATTTGAGTAAGCACAAGTATGGGTTCTGTCCACCTTCTCTCGTCTACGACCACACCACGTTAAAAAAAAACAGTTCTCGTCCGATCACTGAAGTTAAGCAACGTCAGTACTTGGATGGGTGACCTCCTGGGAACACCGGGTGCTGTAGACGCCTTATTAAAACCGACCCCCCCCCCCCAAAAAAAAAAATTATCAATAAGCGGGTCAATTCAGGTAAGTATAACTACGGGTTTTGTCCACCTTCTCTCGTCTACGGCCACACCACGTTGAAAACACCAGTTCTCGTCCGATCACTGAAGTTAAGCAACGATGGGCCCGGTTAGTACTTGGATGGGTGACCGCCTGGGAACACCGGGTGCTGTAGACGCCTTTTTAAAACCGACAAAAACCGCCCCAAAAATCAATAAGCGGGTCAATTCAGGTAAGTATAACTACGGGTTCTGTCCACCCTCTCTCGCCTAGGGCCATACCACGTTGAAAACACCAGTTCTCGTCCGATCACTGAAGTTAAGCAACGTCGGACCCGGTCAGTACTTGGATGGGTGACCGCCTGGGAACACCGGGTGCTGTAGACGCCTTTTCTAAAACCGACAAAAAACAAAAAAAATCAATGAGCGAGTCAATTCAGGTAAGTATAACTACGGGTTCTGTTCACCTTCTCTCGTCTACGGCCACACCACGTTGAAAACACCAGTTCTCGTCCGATCACTGAAGTTAAGCAACGTCGGGCCCGGTCAGTACTTGGATGGGTGACCGCCTGGGAACACTGGGTGCTGTAGACGCCTTTTTAAAACCGACAAAACCCCCCCAAAAAATCAATAAGCGGGTCAATTCAAGTAAGTATAACTACGGGTTCTGTCCACCTTCTCTCGTCCACGGCCATACCATGTTGAAAACACCAGTTCCCGTCCGATCACTGAAGTTAAGCAACGTCGGGCCCGGTTAGTACCTGGATGGGTGACCGCCTGGGAACACCGGGTGCTGTAGACGCCTTTTTGCCCTAAACTCATTAATTTACCATTTTGTTGTGAGCGGCTTGTTATTTTTCCTATATGACATATTGCACGTGTCTGATTTCAAAGGGGGGGTGGGCGGCTGAATGGTTTGCACGCGCGCCTGTCATTGAGTTAACTAGCGTGTTTTCGAATGCCCGGTTGTGCGTGACAAGGAGTAAGGTCGCCTGTCCAACCTGCCATTTTTAATTTTTTTCCGGCAATTTTCATTTCATTTTCTCATCCGTCTCATTACAGTAATACAAGTTTCGGTTATTTCCCTTTAGTTTTCAGATTATGGTTATGCCTGGGTGCAATGTTTCATACTATATTTAGACTTGTAATTTTGCGAGTTTTTGACCAATTTTGATAATTTTTTCTTCTTATCCTTTTATTTAGGATACTTGATACAATCAATGACACGTGACGATGAATATGAAAGCTTTCATATCTGCATGGGACAGTAGCAGATCTAGTTAAGCTTTCATATGTATTACATATGAAAGCTTATTGTTTCTGTTAAAGTTATTAAGCTTTCATATGTATTACATATGAAAGCTTATTGTTTCTGTTAAAGTTATTATTATTTTTTTTTTGTGTGTGTTTTCTGCAAATCGGATTTCTCAGAATCTATCCATAGGATCTTTCTGAAATTTTGACCTACCCCCCCTTGATTAAATGTATTTTCAAAACGTTTTACGAATCCGAAATCACCGAATTTTACGAACGAATGCATTTGACCTACAATGCTGTAACTTTGTGACTATTTGATCTATTTTACTAATTCTTTTTTCTTTGAGTATCCTAAGACATTTACTTCAAATCTGCAATTTCGGATTTTCGAATTTCGTCGCTGTGATTTCGAACCGGAAGTTTACACTAACTCGACAACTTCTTTAGTAGTTGTACGATTTTCATGAAATTTAATATGTAAGTAGACCTTAATAATGCGACTTGAAAAATGACTTTAGAAATTTTCTAACTTATCTCCCCTTGGTGAAATTAAGGATCAAAATTTTCAAAAAAATCGTCGAAATATAGGTCAGAATGACCTAATTTTTTTCTTCGATACTAGACAAGGAATTACTGATTCGTACACAAAATATGGAGTTTGTCGATCGAACCGGAAGTGCCACCATCTTTAAACGTGAAAAATCAATAAGGCTTTTTTGCTATTTTACTTACAGACTCGGGAGTTATATTTTCTGAATCCTTGTAGGAAGGCCAAAAAAATGTCGCGAATAGAATTCTGATTTAGGTCAACCGGGAGTCACCATTTTGAATTGAAAATGAAAAATAGAAGCAATTTGAAGGGCCGAGACTTTGGAGCACAATAACTCTCGTTGTCGGGTTTTGCTCCTGTTTGCTCACTACACTTATTATTTTAGCGTTTTCCGAGATTCTATCCGGATTATCGCCCTTATTGTTGAAATTGTTTGACGTTCTAACATCTGACGTCAACTGGCAGACTATCGCCATTGAAGAGACGACCATTGTCAAGATCGGTCGCATTATTTCTGTTACCTCTTTTTTTCAAATCATTTTTAGTGAAGCCTGTTCCATAATAGGCCCGGGACTGTACAGCGCAGTGGACGCTTACGGCTGGCCCCCGGATCCATTCACTTGATTTGATATTTTCCGCAGGTTAATCTTATAGGTTTTTGTTTTTCGTGTAGTGCGGTCCTCCTGCACTTACTATTAGTAGAGTTTTAGCCCTTCGTACTGCAGAATGTTCTCGTTGTCGGGTTTTGCTCCTGTTTGCTCACTACACTTATTATTTTAGCGTTTTCCGAGATTCTATCCGGATTATCGCCCTTATTGTTGAAATTGTTTGACGTTCTAACATCTGACGTCAACTGGCAGACTATCGCCATTGAAGAGACGACCATTGTCAAGATCGGTCGCATTATTTCTGTTACCTCTTTTTTTCAAATCATTTTTAGTGAAGCCTGTTCCATAATAGGCCCGGGACTGTACAGCGCAGTGGACGCTTACGGCTGGCCCCCGGATCCATTCACTTGATTTGATATTTTCCGCAGGTTAATCTTATAGGTTTTTGTTTTTCGTGTAGTGCGGTCCTCCTGCACTTACTATTAGAGTAGAGTTTTAGCCCTTCGTACTGCAGAATGTTCTCGTTGTCGGGTTTTGCTCCTGTTTGCTCACTACACTTATTATTTTAGCGTTTTCCGAGATTCTATCCGGATTATCGCCCTTATTGTTGAAATTGTTTGACGTTCTAACATCTGACGTCAACTGGCAGACTATCGCCATTGAAGAGACGACCATTGTCAAGATCGGTCGCATTATTTCTGTTACCTCTTTTTTTCAAATCATTTTTAGTGAAGCCTGTTCCATAATAGGCCCGGGACTGTACAGCGCAGTGGACGCTTACGGCTGGCCCCCGGATCCATTCACTTGATTTGATATTTTCCGCAGGTTAATCTTATAGGTTTTTGTTTTTCGTGTAGTGCGGTCCTCCTGCACTTACTATTGTTGTAGACGTTCACTAGGTCAATGTTATGATTGAGTTCAAAGATGAGCATTTTCTGCTTAGGGTAAGCAGAGATAAGCATGCTGATTTGTTGATTCTTTAGGGCACGATAACTTCGGTTATAATGAAGGGAGGGCGGTGAAACTTTTGTCAATAGAGAGTCTAATAGCTAGCCTGTTGTATGAAATCATTGTATCATTTTTTTTAAATATCAGGGATAGCCGAAAAAAAGAGATTGAAAATCCAAAAAGTCGTATTTTTACAATTTGGAGCATGTTTAGAGGTCTTTCTCGTAAAGTCAACATACTATTTTTTGGGAACTTCTTCTACAAAGAGTCTTATTGGTAGTCTTTTATATGAAACCATCGATCAACAGTCCAACATATCAGGAGTAGAAGAACAAAAGGATCGAACATTGAAAACGGCACCCTTTCATTGTTAAGCGAAACATGCAGTGTGGGTGACTACAATCTACGCATTTAGTCATCGTATAGAGTTTATTCAACAGTATCGAATTCCAACTGCTTAGGGATATTTTACGTGCACTCCAATGTGTACACGGGACCTTGGTTTTTCGTCCCATCCGAAGGACTAGACAGCTGTGCTTGTCAGGCCCTCCGTTCTGCCTCACGCCGGGGAACCACGCCGGGAAATCGAGATGAACTTTTTCCGTGCAGAACTTTCAATTCAGACAAAACGTTTATTGCATACGATTAAGCTGGTCAGTTGGAGCTTATTTTCAAAAGTTTTGTAATAATCGGTTGGTAATTAAAGTACCGTGCACATTAAACTGTTAAAACAGAAAATTTCGCCCGGTTGAAATGTTTCTTGCTATAAGTCAGCAATTTTCCGAATTCAGGGAGGCTGGATGGCTGAATGGTTAGCATGTGCTCGCTGTATCGTAACGTTTGTCATTGAGTCAACGGGCGTCGTTTCGATCTCCAGGTTGCACGTGACATGGTGTATGATGTCCAACCTCGTGGGTTTTCTCCGTGTTCTTCGGTTTCCTCCCAACAGCTAAAGACCAGTACGTGCAAGGGGAGTTTTTAAATAAAATTAAAAAACATATGTTAGTCCCGAAATGACCTAGTTTGTGTCGAATGGACGTTAGGCCGCATTTCTCTCTTTCTCTTTTTTTAAAGTTTTGTAATAATCGGTTGGTAATCAAAGGTACTGTTAAAGTGATAAAACAGAAAATTTGGCCCGGTTGTAATGTTTCTCACTTTAAAGTCAGCAATTTGTCGATTTTAAGGGGCAAACGTTTATTGCGAACGATTAAGCTGGTCAGGGGGAGCTTATTTTTAAAAGTTTTGTAATATTCGGTTGATAACTAAAGGTACCGTGCAAATTAAACTGTTAAAATAGAAAATTTGGCCCGGTTGAAATGTTTCTCGCTGTAGGTCAGCAATTTGCCGATTTTAGGGATGTCGCGTGGCTGAATGGTTAGCACGTGCGCTCTGTATCATAACGTCTGTCATTGAGTCAACTGGCCTTGTTTCGATTTCTTGGTTGTACGTGACAAGGAGTATGGTCGCCTCACCAACCTCGTAGGCCGTAACGGGTAAAATTTCCCTCATTGCACACTTTATGGCGTATGCCCGTCTTCATTAGCCTATTGTAGGAGCAGAACAGTAGGACGTTAAACCCCATTCAATTTCATTTCATTTTCTCTATGTTGCTTATTTATTATAGTGGATAAATATTTTTCTGGTTCTAGCAATTATTTAATTTCTGCATAGAAATCTCTGGCCAGTTTTTTTTTATTGCAGAGTGCCATTCTTGTATATTGCAGTCTATGACCCTTTGTTTAAACATGCTTAAGAAGTCGTCACGATTTCCTACTTATAACCAAACATATTGGAAACCATAATTATATAACATATCTTGGAAGCCCGATTACAGCTATACAAGTTTCAGTTATTTCCCTTTAGTTTAAAGATTATTTTTTTGCCCGGGTGCAATGTTTCTCACTACATTTAAATTTGTAACTTTGTGAGTTTTTGACCGATTTTGATAATTATGTCTTTATAATTTTCCAAATCTACATATTCAACGTACATATTCAAACAGTTGAGTTCAACCTGATTCAAAAAGTTTTAGTTTTGTTCAAAGTTATCTCATTTATTTTTCGATGTTTTCTTACCATTTTCATTTCATTTTTCTGAAAGTTTTGAAGTCGGAAGTCATCCCGATTACAGCAACACAAGTATCAGTTATTTTCCTTTATTTTTCAGATTATGCAATGTTTCATACTATATTTAGACTTGTAACTTCGCGAGTTTTTGACCAATTTTGATAGTTTGTTATTCTTATCCTTTTATTTGAGATACTTGATATAATTGATGACACGTGACGATGAATATGAAAGCTTTCATATCTGCATGGGACAGTAGCAGATCTAGTTATTATTTTTTTGTGTGTGTTTTTCCTGCAAATCGGATTTCACAGAATCTAACCATAGGATGTTTCTGAAACTTTGACCTACCCCCCCAAAAATGGGTGGTGGCTGTTGATTAAATATATTTTCAAAACGTTTTGCGAATTCGAAATCACCGAATTTTACGAACGAAAAAACTGAAAATGCATAGTCGTAACTTTGCTATTTTTTGACCGATTTTACTAATTCTTTTTTCTTTGAATACCCTGAAAAAAATCATTTTCATCTGCGGTTTCACATTTTCGAATTTCGAAAATTCGTCGCTGTGATTTCGAACCGGAAGTTTAGACCAATTTGTCAACTTCTTTAATAGTTGTACGATTTTCATGAAATTTAGTATATACGTAGATCTTACCGATGTGACTTCAAAAATATAATGAGAAATTTTCTAAATTATCTCCCCTTGGTGAAATTAAGGATCAAAATTTTAAAAAAAATCGTCGAAATATAGGTCAGAATGACCTAAAAATTTTTTTCGATGCTCGACAAGTAATTACTGATTCCTACACAAAATATGGAGTTTGTCGATCGAACCGGAAGTGCCACCATCTTGAAACATGAAAAATCCCTAAGGCTTTTTTGCTATTTTACTTACAGACACGGGAGTTATATTTTCTGAATCCTTGAAGGATGGCCCAAAAATCGCAGGGAGCAGAATTTTGATTTAGGTCAACTGATGGTTGCCATTTTGAAGTGAATATGAAAAGTATTTGCAATTTGAAGGGCCGAGACTTTGAAACACAATAACTCTCCTTGTAATTGAGCTAGAATGTTCAATCTTGGTGTAGACGTTCACTATGTCAACGTCATGATTGAGTGCAAAGATGAGCATTTTCTGCTTAGGGTAAGCAGAGATAAGCATGCTGGTTTGTTGATTCTTTAGGGCACAATAACTTCGGTTATAATGAAGGGAGGGTGGTGAAACTCTTGTCAATCGAGAGTCTAATACCTAGCCTGTTGTGTAAAATCATTGTATCATTTTTTTTAAATATCAGGGGTAGCAGAAAAAAGAGATCGAAAATCCAAAAAGTCGCATTTTTACGATTTGGGGCATTTTTAAAGGTCCTTTTCTCTTAATGTCAACGTAATGTTTTGGGGGAACTTCTCCTACAAAGAGTCTTATCGGTAGTCTTTTATATGAAACCATCGATCAACAGTCCAAAATATCAGGAGTAGAAGAATAAAAGGATCGAAAATTGAAAACGGCACCCTTTCATTGTTAAGCAAAACATGCAGTGAGGGTGGCTACAATCTGCACATTTAGTCATCGTATAGAGCTTATTCAACAGTATCGAATTCCAACTGCTAAGGGGTCTTTTACGTGCACTCCAATGTGTACACGGGGGTGGGGGGGGCACGCCAGAAAATAGAAATGAACTTTCTTGGCCAATGCAGGGATCGAACACCCGACCTCTTGTTTGGCTAGCAGGCCAACGCCTTAGCCACTTAGTGTGGACACCCATCGTACATTTCATCCGTCAAATCAAAACATTGCATTGCCATCAGACCAATAATTAATTATTCTTAATTTAAAACTTTATTTTAATATTATTAAATCCTAATTTTATTGGTAGACGCTCGTCTTATTTAAAATTAAACTTTCATTTAACTATGAACAACCCTTAACGTCTCTCTTTAAAACAATTAAATACTCTAAAACAGTAGCTCAACCTTTTGACCTAAGCTCAATAATTTACCATTTTGTATGTGAGCGACTTGTTATTCTTCTTATATGACATATTGCACGTGTCTGATTTGAAAGGGGAGTTGGGTGGCTGAATGGTTAGCACGCGCGCCTGTCATTGAGTTAACTAGCATGTTTTCGAATGCCCGGTTGTACGTGACAAGGAGTAAGGTCGCCTGTCCAACCTGCCATTTTTAATTTTTTTCCCGCCATTTTCATTTCATTTTCTCATCCGTCTCATTACAGTAATTCAAGTTTCAGTTATTTCCCTTTAGTTTTCAGATTATTGTTATGCCTGGGTGCAATGTTTCATACTATATTTAGACTTGTAACTTCGCGAGTTTTTGACCAATTTTGATAATTTTTTCTTCTTATCCTTTTATTTAGGATACTTGATACAATCAATGACACGTGACGATGAATATGAATGCATAGTCGTAACTTTGTTATTTTTTGACCGATTTTACTAATTCTTTTTTCTTTGAATACCTTGAAAAACATCATTTTCATCTGCAGTTTCACATTTTCGAATTTCGAAAATTCGTCGCTGTGATTTCGAACCGGAAGTTTAGACCAATTTGACAACTTCTTTAATAGTTGTACGATTTTTATGAAATTTATTTTATAAGTAGATCTTACCGATGTGACTTCAAAAATATAATTAGAAATTTTCTAAATTATCTTCCCTTGACGAAATTAAGGATCAAAATTTTCAAAAAAATCATCGAAATATAGGTCAGAATGACCTGATTTTTTGTGGGGATACTAGATAAGTAATTACTGATTTGTACACAAAATGTGAAGTTTGTCGATCGAACCGGAAGTGCCACCATCTTGAAACGTGAAAAATCCCTAAGGCTTTTTTGCTATTTTACTTACAGACACGGGAGTTATATTTTTGGAATCCTTGAAAGATGGCCTAAAAATTGTTCAGAGCAGAATTTTGATTTAGGTCAATTAATGGGTGCCATTTTGGAGTGAATATGAAAAGTAGTAGCAATTTGAAGGGCCGAGACTTTGAAACACAATAACTCTCCGTCTAATTAAGCTAGAATGTTCAATCTTGGTGTAGACGTTCACTAGGTCAATGTCATGATTGAGTTCAAAGATGAGCATTTTATGCCTAGGGTAAGCAGAGATAAGCATGCTGATTTGTTGATTCTTTAGGGCAAGATAACTTCGGTTATAATGAAGGGAGGGCTGTGAAACTCTTGTTAATCGAGAGTCTAATAGCTATCCTGTTGTGTGAAATCGTTGTATCATTTTTTTTAAATATCAGGGATAGCAGAAAAAAAGAGATCCAAAATCCAAAAAGTCGTATTTTTACGATTTGGAGCATCTTTAAAGGTTCTTTTCTCTTAAAGTCAACATAATATTTTTTGGGAACTTCTTCTACAAAGAGTCTTATCGGTAGTCTTTTATATGAAAACTTCGATCAACAGTCCAAAATATCAGGAGTGGAAGCAGAAATTGATCGAACATTGAAAACGGCACCCTTTCATTGTTAAGCGAAACATGCAGTGTGAGTGACTACAATCTGCACATTAAGTCATCGTATAGAGCTTATTCAAAAGTATCGAATTCCAACTGCTTAGGGATATTTTACGTGCACTCCAAAGTGTACACGCGACCTTGGTTTTTCGTCCCATCCGAACGACTAGACAGCTGTCCTTGTCAGGGCCTCCGTTCTGTAAATTGTAAAACCTCCAATATTATCTACGGTATAGAATGTACACTCTGCGGACTTATTTATGTTGGCGAAACTAAAGGACCTTTACACTTACGCATTAATGGTCATCGTCACAATGTTAATAAGGGAAGTAACCAGATTCTCTATAGACATTTTAACCAACCGGACCACTCTATACTATCAATGAGAGTGTCCATATTAGAGAAAATTTACCACCATACCAACAGCCCTACTTTGAGTACTCCCTTTCGCAGAAACCGAGAAGAATATTGGATACGGACATTAGGTACTGCCACCCCTTATGGATGCAATGACAATGTAGCTAGTATAGGATATTTATCAAGCCCGGCGTGTAGCGATGTTAATGTTATGACGTTATTCCCAAAGTTTCGTCGTCGAAAACGCAGTCATGGACATCGTCGCTACACACCGCCTAAACTCAGCATTATATCACTAGATGCCCTTTTGGATATTATTCAAGAACCTCTAGGGCCACACCATATCCGTACTAAATTATATTCTATTCCACTTACTATTTTGAAATTACTTAAATCTGAATGTTTGGATTCAAATTGTACTGACCCTGCATCCACTGAATACAGGGTTGTGTCAATTGTTCTTGACATTGCCCATCGTCGTCTTGACATTGCAGCTGAGCCCGATGCATCTAACACCACTAACAGTTCATTTCTAAAATTGAAATTTGCTAATAAAGGCATTGATGCTATCGGGTTAAGCCAAATATTACACCATAAGCAAGTCACAGCACATATCCCGCCGTATTTCACAAATGTTACTCTTCCTAGGATTTCTTATACTTATACGAAACCCATTGCATCCAAAATATTTAATTACAGAAACGCATTATCTGACATCAATGCGAAGGACTTATATGATAACCCTCTACCATGTTCTTGCTCTACTTCGTCCTTCCTTTATCAACCAGCTGGACATGTGGTCACTGGTGATTTGAACATAGTCCAGAATAATAAGCTACGTGAAATTTTGTCTAAAGGACCCAAATACCGGGAACCGCAACCATTTTCATGGGATCAAAATTTCAAACTTATTATGGATGCTGTAGAGGACTACGCTAGATCATGGGCCAAGAAGGACGATGTTATATCTGATACTCTCTCAGATTGGACTAAATCTATCAGTCGTTTACTTAAACGAAGAATATATATGCAGCGTTTGTCAGTTGACACTAGGCCTAAGTCTTTTTTCAATGATGTCAACATTGTTGAAAACCTCACTGCCTTGCATGACAAATATGTCATTGTTCCGGCTGACAAAGCGTCCAATAACATAGTGTTTATATGTAAACGATATTATTATGACTGTCTGTTGAAAGAACTTAATTTCGGGAAGTCAATCGATAGTGCTACATATAAACGATCTACTCTTAGTAAGGATGAAATAATATCCAATCACAGATCTGTAATCACTTCATTTGGTACTCCATGTGGAGATACCTATACAGATTTGCCCTTGTTATATTGGATACCTAAACTACATAAAAATCCCTACAAGCAACGTTTTATAGCAGGTTCTTCACGTTGTTCAACGAAACCACTTTCAAAAATATTGACATCTATACTAACGGCAGTTAAAGAGGGTATTCAAAAATACTGTGACAAAATATACTCTCGTAGTGGTATAAATCAAATGTGGATATTAAAAAATTCCAAGGAATTACTTGATGGTTTGCAATCTAGATCGCTTGCTTCAGTCTCATCTATTCAAACGTTTGACTTTTCTACTTTGTATACTAAAATTCCCCATAGTAAATTAAAAGCCAGGTTGAAAGACATTATTCACAGTGTCTTTTCGTCTAAATCGGGAACTGCTAGATATCAATATTTAGTTGTTAATTACAAATCCGCATATTTCGTTAAGAATCACAGTGATTCCAAAAACAAATTCAGCGCCATCAAGATAATTCAGATGTTGGATTTTTTAATTGATAACATCTTTGTTGAATTTGGAGAGGAAATATATCAGCAAGTGGTAGGTATTCCCATGGGCACCAACTGTGCACCTTTGCTTGCTGATTTATTTCTCTATTCGTACGAAGCCGATTACATCCAAGCGCTCGTTAAAACAAATAAACGATTAGTCAGAAATTTTAATTTCACTTATCGATATATCGATGACGTTTTATCACTTAATAATCCAAAATTTAGTGATTATGTCGAATTCATATATCCTGATGAGCTGGAAATTAAAAACACCACTGACAATGACAATTACGCTTCCTACTTGGATGTGCGTCTCGATTTTGACAAGTGCCATAAACTGAGTGTTAAATTGTACGATAAACGTGATGACTTTGACTTTCCGATTGTTAACTTTCCATTTATTAGTAGTAACATTCCAATATCACAGCTTATGGAGTGTTCGTGTCTCAGCTAATTCGTTACGCGAGAGCTTGTTCCTTTTATTCTGATTTTTTAAGTAGATCGAGGCATTTGTCATCTAAGCTTCAACTACAAGGATACGTGCGCACTAAACTTATAAAAACCTTTAAAAAGTTTTATGGCCGTCGGCTCGGCTATTATTCTAGATATATTTAATTGACACGTATACTAATACTATCTCCCTGATTATGTCTACTATACGTTAACACAGTTCATCACGTGCATTTTGCATACCGATAGTTCATTGGCCAATCACGCTATTCTATCGACATTTTGCCTAATAGTTTGGATGCAGCTATGGCGGGTGTGGCGCGCCAGGCAGGGTAAGCTTACTCTTCCGGACACCTGTTACCACTGTTTGCCGTGTATTTTGTACACGGGGAGCAGTCCATTTGCTGATTACACTATTTTGCCTATACCGTTTTTTTAGGACTTCACTATTTTGCCTGTAACGATTTTGTAGGACTTCGAATTCTGTCTAATGGTTTGGATTGTTCGTACTTGGTTTTATTTTATTCGAACCGGAAGTTGAGACCAACATGACAACTTCTTTAATAGTTGTACGATTTTCATGAAATTTAGTATGTAAGTAGACATTACTGATGCGATTTGAAAAATGACTTTTAAAATTTTCTAAATTATCTTCCCTTGGTGAAATTGAGAATCAAATTTTTCGAAAAAATCGTCGAAATAAAGATCAGAATGACCTAATTTTTATATTCGATACTAGACAAGTAATTACTGATTCGTACACAAAACATGGAGTTTGTCGATCGAACAGGAAGTGCCACCATCTTGAAACGTGAAAAAACAATAGAACTTTTGCGATATTGCACTTACAGACATTGGAGTTATATTTTCTGAATCCTTGAAGGAAAACCTAAAAAAAGTTCAGAGCAGAATTTTGATTTAGGTCAGCTGATGGGCGCCATTTTGAAGTGAATATGAAACATAGTAAAAAATCGACATTTACGGACTTGTAAACCAACACAATAGGGCATAGTATGTTCAATGCGTCTCCTATGTCTAAAATTTAATACATTTCAGGATAGCCGGGATGCGGGTCGAATTTTCGGTATTTGAATATTTCAAAAATTCGAATTTCGCCTTTGATGTTTTTCGTGCCGACAAAGTTGTTTACGAGTGAAAAATCACATTAATTTCGCTAGATTGTGACCTATTTTAATGATTTATTTTTTCTTGTTCGGATTATTTATATGACCCATGACATGTGACATGAAGTGACTGTGAATATGAAAGCTTTCATATCTGCATGGGACAGTAGCAGATCTAGTTATTATTTTTTTTGTGTGTGTGTTTTCTGCAAATCGGATTTCTCAGAATCTATCCATAGGATCTTTCTGAAATTTTGACCTACCCCCCCCCCCCCCAAAATGGGGTGCCAACCTTGATTAAAAATATTTTGAAAACGTTTTACGAATCCGAAATCACCGAATTTTACGAACGAATGCATTTGACCTACAATGCTGTAACTTTGTAACTATTTGACCTATTTTACTAATTCTTTATTCTTTGAGTATCTTGAAACATTTACTTCAAATCTGCAATTTCGGATTTTGGAATTTCAAAAATTCGTCGCTGTCATTTCGAACCGGAAGTTCTTACCAATTTGACAACTTCTTTAATAGTTGTGCGATTTTCGTGAAATTTAGAACGTTAGTAGATCTTGCCAATGCGACTTCAATGATGTCCTTGGAAATTTTCTAAATTATCTCCCCTTGGTGAAATTAAGGATCAAAGTTTTCAAAAAAATAGTCGAAATATAGGTAAGAATGGCCTAAAAAAATTTTTTGATACTAGACAAGTAATTACTGATTCGTACACAAAATATGGAGTTTGTCGATCGAACCGGAAGTGCCACCATCTTTAAACCTGAAAAATCAATAAGGCTTTTTTGCTATTTTACTTACAAACTCGGGAGTTATATTTTCAGAATCCTTGAAGGAATTCCTAAAATTCTATCGGATCAGAATTTTGATTTCGGTCACGTGATGGTCACCATTTTGAATTGAAAATGAAAAATAGAAGCAATTTGAAGGGCCGGGACTTTGGAACACAATAACTCTCCTTCTAATTAAGCTAGAATGTTCAAACTTGGTGTAGACGTTCACTAGGTCAGTGTCATGATTGAGGTCACAAATGAGCATTTTCTGCCTAGGGTAAGCAGAGATAAGCATGCTGATTTGTTGATTATTTAAGGCACGATAACTTCGGTTGTAATGAAGGGAGGGCGGTGAAACTCTTGTCAATCGAGAGTCTAATAGGTAGTCTGTTGTGTGAAATCATTGTATCATTTTTTTAAATATCAGGGATAGCAGAAAAAAAGAGATCGAAAATCCAAAAAGTCGTATTTTTACGATTTGGAGCATTTTTAAAGGTCCTTTTCTCTTAAAGTCAACGTAATATTTTTGGGGAACTTCTTCTACAAAGAGTCTTATCGGTAGTCTTTTATATGAAACCATCGACCAACAGTCCAAAATATCAGGAGTAGAAGAATAAAAGGATCGAAAATTGAAAACGGCACCCTTTCATTGTTAAGCAAAACGTGCAGTGTGGGTGGCTACAATCTGCACATTTAGTCGTCGTATAGAGCTTATTCAACAGTATCGAATACCAACTGCTAAGGGATCTTTTACGTGCACTCCAATGTGTACACGGCGGGGGGGGGACACGCCAGAAAATCGAGATGAACTTTCTCGGCCAATGCAGGGATCGAACACCCGACCTCCTGGCTAGCAGGCCAACGCCTTAGCCACATAGTGTGGACACCCATCGTACATTTCATCCGTCAAATCAAAGCATTTCATTGCATTAGACCAATAATTAATTATTCTTAATTTAAAACTTTATTTTAATATTAGTCTGGCATTATTACGCCTTCTTAACCTCGTGGGTTTCCTCCGGGCACTCCGGTTTCCTCCCACTGCTAAAGACCCCTACGCGCAAGCGAATTATTGAAATAGAATTAAAACCATTTGTTAGTCCCGAAATGACCTAGTTTGTGTTGAGTGGACGTTAAACCCTATTTCTCTCTCTCTCTCTCTCTCTCTCTTGTCTGACATTATTAAATCCTAATTTTATTGGTCTTATTTAAAATTAAACTTTCATTTAACTATGAACAACCCTTAACGTGTCTCTTTAAAACAATTAAATACTCTAAAACAGTAGCTCAACCTTTTGACATAAACTCATTAATTTACGATTTTGTTCTGAGCGACTTGTTATTCTTCCTATATGACATATTGCACGTGTCTGATTTCAAAGAGGGGGGGTGGTGGCTGATTGGTTTGCACGCGCGCCTGTCATTGAGTTAACTAGCGTGTTTTCGAATGCCCGGTTGTACGTGACAAGGAGTAAGGTCGCCTGTCCAACCTGCCATTTTTAGTTCTTTCCCGCCATTTTCATTTCATTTTCTCATCCGTCTCATTACAGTAATACAAGTTTCAGTTATTTCCCTTTAGTTTTCAGATTATTGTTATGCCTTGGTGCAATGTTTCATACTATATTTAGACTTGTAACTTCGCGAGTTTTTGACCAATTTCACCCGGTTGTAATGTTTCTCACTTTAAAGTCAGCAATTTGCCGATTTTAAGGGGCAAACGTTTATTGCGAACGATTAAGCTGGTCAGGGCGAGCTTATTTTTAAAAGTTTTGTAATATTAGGTTGATAACTAAAGGTACCGTGCAAATTAAACTGTTAAAATAGAAGATTTCGCCCGGTTGAAATGTTTTGTAATATTCGGTTGATAACTAAAGGTACCGTGCAAATTAAACTGTTAAAATAGAAGATTTCGCCCGGTTGAAATGTTTCTCGTTGTAGGTCAGCAATTGGCCGATTTTAGGGAGGTTGCGTGGCTGAATGGTTAGCACGTGCGCTCTGTATCATAACGTCTGTCATTGAGTCAACGGGCGTTGTTTCGATTTCTTGGTTGCACGTGACAAGGAGTATGGTCGCCTGTCCAGCCTCGTAGGCCGTAACGTCGCTGCCCGGGTTAAATTTCCCTCATTGCACACTTTATGGCGTATGCCCGTCTTCATTAGCCCATTTTAGGAGCAGAACGGTAGGACGTTAAACCCCATTCAACTTAATTTCATTTTCTCTATGTTGCTTATTTATTATAGTGAATAAATGTTTTTCTGGTTCTATTAATTATTTCATTTCTGCATAGAAATCTTGCTTTGACCAGTTTTTTTTATTGCAGAGTACCATTCTTGTATATTGCAGTCTATGACCCTATGTTTAAAACATGCTTAAGAAGTTGTCGCGATTTCCTACTTATAACCAAACATATCGGAAACCATAATTATATAAAATATCTCTAATTTTGGAAGCCCGATTACACCTATACAAGTTTCAGTTATTTCCCTTTAGTTTAAGGATTATTTTTTTGCCCGGGTGCAATGTTTCTTACTACATTTAAATTTGTAAGTTTGTGAGTTTTTGACCGATTTTGATAATTATGTCTTTATAATTTTCCAAATTTACATATTTAACGTAAATATTCAAACAGTAGAGTTCAACCTGATTCAAAAAGTTTTAGTTTTGTTCAAAGTTATCTCATTTTAATTTTTCGATGTTTTCTTACCATTTTCATTTCATTTTTCTGAAAGTTTTGAAGTGGGAAGTCATCCCGATTACAGCAACACAAGTATCAGTTATTTCCCTTTAGTTTTCAGATTATGCAATGTTTCATACTATATTTAGACTTGTAACTTCGCGAGTTTTTGACCAATTTTGATAGTTTGTTATTCTTATCCTTTTATTTGAGATACTTGATATAATCGATGACACGTGGCGATGAATATGAAAGCTTTCATATCTGCATGGGACAGTAGCAGATCTAGTTATTATTATTATTTTTTTTGTGTATTTTCTGCAAATCTAACCATAGGATCTTTCTGAAACTTTGACCTACCTCCCCATAAATGGGATGCGAACCTGATTAAATATATTTTCAAAACGTTTTACGAATCCGAAATCACCGAATTTTACGAACGAATGCATTTGACCTACAATGCTGTAACTTTGTGACTATTTGACCTATTTAAATAATTATTTTTTCTATGAGTACCTTGAGACATTTACTTCAAATCTGCAATTTCGGATTTTCGAATTTCGAAAATTCGTCGCTGTGATTTCGAACCGGAAGTTTAGACCAACTCAACAACTTCTTTAGTAGTTGTACGATTTTCATAAAATTTAATATGTAAGTAAACCTAAATGATGCGACTTGAAAAATGACTTTAGAAATTTTCTAAATTATCTCCCCTTGGAGAAATTGAGGATCAAAATTTTCAAAAAAATCGACGAAATATAGGTCAAATCATCTTGAATTTTTGTTTAGGTACTAGCTACGAGACCACTGATTCGTACACAAAAAATCGAGTTTGTAGTTCAACCCGGAAGTGCCATCATCTTGAAATGTAAAATCCTCAAACGCCATTTTGCTATTTTACATACAGACACGGGGGTTATATTTTCTGAACCCTTGAAGGGATGGCTATAAAATGTTGGCAGTAGAATTTTGATTTAAGTCAATGGATAGTCACCATATTGAATTGAATATCAGAAATAGTGAAAAATGGACATTAACGGGCATGTAAATTATCAGAATAGACCGTAGTTTGTTGAATTCGTTTCCTATCTTTGAAATTAATACATTTGGAGATAGCCCGGCTCATTGTCGAATTTTTGGTATTTGCAAATTTCAAAATTTCGCCTTTGATGTTTTCCGTGCCGACAAAGTTGTTTTCGCGTGAATAACTCCGATTAACAGCTTGAAAATAATCAAATAGATCGCAGATTTGCGATTTCGTCTGAAATCTGGGAAATCAATACATTTCTGGTTAGCCTCCTTTCAAAAATGGGTGGTGGCCTTGGAATCAATATATTTTCAAAACGTTTTGCGAATCCAAAATCACGGAAAACAACTGATGAATTGACCTTGACAGCTGTATTACTTCGTGATTTTGTGATCTATTTTACTTTTCTGGTTAGCCTCCTTTCAAAAATGGGTGGTGGCCTTGGTATCAATATATTTTCAAAACGTTTTGCGAATCCAAAATCACCGAAAATAACTGATGAAAAAATTGAGATTGGATGGAAACTGTATAGAAATATAAAAGGAAACGTCAACATTATATAGGTCTTGCACACATAGGCTTAGACCTTTGCAGTCAGTCCCCATATTAATTGAAATTGAATAGGTTTGATTTGATATAATTATTTGTTTTCTATTTTAAAACTATCTAAAAAAAAATTTGTAATCATTTATGTTATTGATTTAGATTAATACTGTTTATTTTTTGTGCATTTTAACACATTCATCGATTAATAATGGTTTGCATAGTCATCGTATAGAGCTTATTCAACAGTATCGAATTCCAACTGCTTGGGGATATTTTACGTGCACTCCAATGTGAACATGGGACCTTGGTTGTTCGTCCCATCCATATGTTAGTCCCGAAATGACCTAGTTTGTGTCGAATGGACGTTAAGCCGCATTTCTCTCTTTCTCTTTTATTTTTAAAGTTTTGTAGTAATCGGTTGTACTGTACTATATTGTAAAAGTGATAAAACAGAAAATTTCGCCTGGTTGTAATGTTTCTCACTTTAAGGTCAGCAATTTCCCATTTTAGGGGGCAAACGTTTATTGCGAACGATTAAGCTGGTCAGGGGGAGCTTATTTTTAAAAGTTTTGTAATATTCGGTTGATAATTAAAGGTACCGTGTAAATTAAACAGTTAAAATAGAAAATTTCGCCCGGTTGAAATATTTCTCGCTGTAGGTCAGCAATTTGCCAAATTTAGGGAGGTTGCGTGGCTGAATGAGATCTGTATCGTAACGTCTGTCATTGAGTCAACTGGCGTTGTTTCGATTGAAATGCCCGGTTGAAATGTTTCTTGCATAAGTCAGCAATTTCCCGATTTTAGGGAGCCTGAATGGCTGAATGGTTAGCATGTGCGCGCTGTATCGTAACGTCTGTCATTGTGTCAACAGGCGTCATTTCGATTTCCAGGTTGCACGTGACATGGAGTATGGTGTCCAACCTCGTGGGTTTTCTCCGTGTCCTTCAGTTTCCTCCCACGGCTAAAGACCCATATGCGCAAGGGAAGTTTTTCAATAAAATTAAAAGACATATGTTAGTCCCGAAATGACCTCGTTTGTATCGAATGGACGTTAAGCCGCATTTCTCTCTTTCTTTTTTATTTTTAAAGATTTGTAATAATCGGTTCCTAATCAATGGTACTGTAAAAGTGATAAAACAGAAAATTTCGCCCGGTTGTAATGTTTCTCACTTTAAAGTCAGCAATTTGCCGATTTTAAGGGGCAAACGTTTATTGCGAACGATTAAGCTGGTCAGGGGGAGTTTATTTTTAAAAGTTTTGTAATATTCGAAAATTCGTCGATGTGATTTCGAACCGGAAGTTGAGACCAATTTGACAACTTCTTTAATAGTTGTACGATTTTCATGAAATTTAGTATGTAACTAGACATAAATCGTCGAAATAAACGTCAGAATGACCTATTTTTTTTTTGATACTAGACAAGTAATTACTGATTCGTACACAAAACATGGAGTTTGTCGATCGAACCGGAAGTGCCACCATCTTGAAACGTGAAAAAAACAATAGAACTTTTGCGATATTGCACTTACAGACATGGGAGTTAGATTTTCTGAATCCTTGAAGGAAAATCTAAAAAACGTTCAGAGCAGAATTTTGATTTAGGTCAGCTGATGGTCGCCATTTTGAAGTGAATAAGAAACATAGTGAAAAATCGACATTTACGGAGAGAGAGAGAGAGAGAGAGAGAGAGAGAGAGAGAGAGAGAGAGAGAGAGAGAGAGAGAGAGAGAAATGGGGTTTAACGTCCACTCGACACAACTAGGTCATTTCGGGACTAACATATGGTTTTTAATTTTATTTCAATAATTCGCTTGCGCGTAGGGGTCTTTAGCAGTGGGAGGAAAGCGGAATGCCCGGAGGAAACCCACGAGGTTGAGAAGGCGCCCCTATCTCCATGCCACATACGCTCACACCAGGGCTCGAAACCACAGCCGCAAGCCAGAGGTGACCGGCCAGCTAGAGGTCGAAGCGCGGCACTCTAGACCACTAGGCCATCCCCCCCCCCCGACATTTACGGACTTGTAAACAAACACAATAGGGCATAGTATGTTCAATGCGTCTCCTATGTCTAAAATTTAATACATTTCAATTTCAGGATAGACGGGATACGGGTCGAATTTTCGGTATTTGAATATTTCAAAAATTCGAATTTCGCCTTTGATATTTTTAGTGCCGACAAAGTTGTTTACGAGTGAAAAATCACATTAATTTCGCTAGATTGTGACCGATTTTAATGATTCATTTTTTCTTGTTCGGATTATTTATATCACCCATGACATGTGACAGGAAGTGATAGTGAATATGAAAGCTTTCATATCTGCATGGGACAGTAGCAGATCTAGTTATTAAGCTTTCATATTACAAATGAAAGCTTATTGTTTCTGTTAAAGTTATTATTAAGCTTTCATATTACAAATGAAGGCTTATTGTTTCTGTTAAAGTTATTATTAAGCTTTCATATTTCATATGAAAGCTTATTGTTTCTGTTAAGATTATTATTATTTTTTTTGTGTGTTTTTCCTGCAAATCGGATTTCTCAGAATCTAACCATAGGATGTTTTTGAAACTTTGACCTACCCCCCCCCCCCCCCCCAAAAAAAAAAAATTGGTGGTGGCTGTTGATTAAATATATTTTCAAAACGTTTTGCGAATTCGAAATCACCGAATTTTACGAACAAAAAACCTGACAATGCATAGTCGTAACTTTGCTATTTTTTGACCAATTTTACTAATTCTTTTTTCTTTGAATACCTTGAAAAAAATCATTTTCATCTGCAGTTTCACATTTTCGAATTTCGAAAATTCGTCGCTGTGATTTCGAACCGGAAGTTTAGACCAATTTGACAACTTCTTTAATAGTTGTACGATTTTCATGAAATTTAGTATATAAGTAGATCTTACCGATGTGACTTCAAAAATATAATGAGAAATTTTCTAAATTATCTCCCCTTGATGAAATTATGGATTAAATTAAAAAAAAAATCGTCGAAATATAGGTCAGAATGACCTAAAATGTTTTTCGATACTCGACAAATAATTACTGATTCCTACACAAAATATGGAGTTTGTCGATCGAACCGGAAGTGCCACCATCTTGAAACATGAAAAATCCCTAAGGCTTTTTTGCAATTTTACTTACAGACACGAATTTTACTTACAGACACGGGAGTTATATTTTCTGAATCCTTGAAGGATGGCCCAAAAATCGCAGGGAACAGAATTTTGATTTAGGTCAACTGATGGTTTCCATTTTGAAGTGAATATGAAAAGTAGTAGCAATTTGAAGGGTCGAGATTTTGGAACACAATAACTCTCCTTCTAATTGAGCTAGAATGTTCAATCTTGGTGTAGACGTTCACTATGCCAATGTCATGATTGAGTGCAAAGATGAGCATTTTCTGCTTAGGGTAAGCAGAGATAAGCATGCTGATTTGTTGATTCTTTAGGGCACAATAACTTCGGTTATATTGAAGGGAAGGTGGTGAAACTCTTGTCAATCGAGAATCTAATACCTAGCCTGTTGTGTGAAATCATTGTATCATTTCTTTTAAATATCAGGGGTAGCAGAAAAAAGAGATCGAAAATCCAAAAACTCGTATTTTTACGATTTGGAACATTTTTAAAGGTCCTTTTCTCTTAAAGTCAACATAATATTTTTGGGGAACTTCTTCTACAAAGATTCTTATCGGTAGTCTTTTATATGAAACCATCGATCAACAGTCCAAAATATCAGGAGCAGAAGAATAAAAGGATCGAAAATTGAAAACGGCACCCTTTAATTGTTAAGCAAAACATGCAGTGTGGGTGGCTACAATCTGCACATTTAGTCATCGTATAGAGCTTATTCAAAAGTATCGAATTCCAACTGCTAAGGGATCTTTTACGTGCAATCCAATGTGTACACGGCGGGTGTGGGGACACGCCAGAAAATCGAGATGAACTTTCTCGGCCAATGCAGGGATCGAACACCCGACCTCCTGGCTAGTAGGCCAACGCCTTAGCCACATAGTGTGGACACCCATCGTACATTTCATCCGTCAAATCAAAGCATTTCATTGCATTAGACCAATAATTAATTATTCTTAATTTAAAACTTTATTTTAATATTAGTCTGGCATTATTAAATCCTAATTTTATTGGTCTTATTTAAAATTAAACTTCCATTTAACTATGAACAACCCTTTACATGTCTCTTTAAAACAATTAAATACTCTAAAACAGTAGCTCAACCTTTTGACCTAAACTCATTAATTTACCATTTTGTTGTGAGCGACTTCTTATTCTTCCTATATGACATATTGCACGTGTCTGATTTCAAAGGGGGGTTGGGTGGCTGAATGGTTAGCACACGCGCCTGTCATTGAGTTAACTAGCGTGTTTTCGAATGCCCGGTTGTACGTGACAAGGAGTAAGGTCGCCTGTCCAACCTGCCATTTTTTTTCCCCCGCCATTTTCATTTCATTTTCTCATCCGTCTCATTACAGTAATACAAGTTTCAGTTATTTCCCTTTAGTTTTCAGATTATTGTTATGCCTGGGTGAAATGTTTCATACTATATTTAGACTTGTAACTTCGCGAGTTTTTGACCAATTTTGATAATTTTTTCTTGTTATCACTTTATTTAGGATACTTGATACAATCAATGACACGTGACGATGAATATGAAAGCTTTCATATCTGCATGGGACAGTAGCAGATCTAGTTATTATTATTTTTTTTTTTGTGTATTTTCTGCAATTCGGATTTCTCAGAATCTAACGATAGGATCATTCTGAAACTTTGACCTACCCCCCCCCCCCCATAAATGGGGTGCGAACCTTGATTAAATATATTTTCAAAACGTTTTACGAATCCGAAATCACCGAATTTTACGAACGTATGCATTTGACCTATAATGCTGTAACTTTGTGACTATTTGACCTATTTAATTAATTCTTTTTTCTATGAGTACCTTGAGACATTTACTTCAAATCTGCTGTGATATCGAACCGGAAGTTTAGACCAACTCGACAACTTCTTTAGCAGTTGTACGATTTTCATGAAATTTAATATGTAAGTAAACCTTAACGATGCGACTTGAAAAATGACTTTAGAAATTTTCTAAATTATCTCCCCTTGGAGAAATTGAGGATCGAAATTTTCAAAAAAATCGACGAAATATAGGTCAAATCATCTTGAATTTTTTTTTTGGTTACTAGCTACGAGACCACTGATTCGTACACAAAAAATGGAGTTTGTAGCTCAACCCGGAAGTGCCACCATCTTGAAATGTAAAAACCTCAAACGCCATTTTGCTATTTTACCTACAGACACGTGAATTATATTTTCTGAATCCTTGGAATAAGGCCTAAAAAACGTCGGGAGTAGAATTTTCATTTAGGTCAACTGGGAGTCACCATTTTGAATTGAAAATGAAAAATAGAAGCAATTTGAAGGGCCGAGAATTTGGAACACAATAACTCTCCTTCTAATTAAGCTAGAATGTTAAAACTTGGTGTAGATGTTCACTAGGTCAATGTCATGATTGAGTGTAAAGATGGGCATTTTCTGTCTGGGGTAAGCAGAGATAAGCATGCTGATTTGTTGATTCTGTAGGGCACAATAACTTCGGTTATAATGAAGGGATGGTGGTGAAACTCCTGTCAATCGAGAGTCTAATAGCTAGCCTGTTGTGTGAAATCATTGTATCATTTTCTTTAAATATCAGGGATAGCAGAAAAAAGAGATCGAAAATCCAAAAAGTCGTATTTTTACGATTTGGAGCATTTTTAAAGGTCCTTTTCTCTTAAAGTCAACTTAATATTTTTGGGGAACTTCTTCTACAAAGAGTCTTATCGGTAGTCTTTTATATGAAACCATCATCAACAGTCCAAAATATCAGGAGTAGAAGAATAAAAGGATCGAAAAATGAAAACGGCACCCTTTCATTGTTAAGCAAAACATGCAGTGTGGGTGGCTACAATCTGCACATTTAGTCATCGTATAGAGCTTATTCAACATTATCGAATTCCAACTGCTAAGGGATCTTTTACGTACACTCCAATGTGTACACGCCGGTGGGAGGACACGCCAGAAAATCGAGATGAACTTTCTCGGCCAATGCAGGGATCGAACACCCGACCTCCTGGCTAGCAGGTCAACGCCTTCGCCACATAGTGTGGACACCCATCGTACATTTCATCCGTCAAATCAAAGCATTTCATTGCATTAGACCAATAATTAATTATTCTTAATTTAAAACTTTATTTTAATATTATTAAATCCTAATTTTATTGGTAGACGTTCGTCTTATTTAAAATTAAACTTTCATTTAACTATGAACAACCCTTAACGTGTCTCTTTAAAACAATTAAATACTCTAAAACAGTAGCTCAACTTTTTGACCTAAGCTCATTAATTTACCATTTTGTATGTGAGCGACTTGTTATTCTTCTTATATGACATATTGCACGTGTCTGATTTCAAAGGGGAGTTTGGTGGCGGAATGGTTAGCACGCGCGCGCTGTATCATAAAGCCTGTCATTGAGTCAACTAGCGTGTTTTCGAAACTCCGGTTGTACCTGACAAGGAGTAAGGTCGCCTGTCCAACTTGGTGGGTTTTCTTCATTTCCTCCGGTTTCCTTCCACTGCTAAAGACCTCTACGCGCAAGCGAAATATTGAAATAAAATCGAACTATATGTTAGTCCCGAAATGATCTAGTTTGGGACACAATAACTCTCTTTTTAATTCAGCTAGACTTGGTGTGGGTGTTTATTAGGCCAATACCTTGATGACTCTGGAACACAATAACTCTTCTTCTAATTGGGGTACAATGTTCAAACTTGGTATAGGCATTCACTAGGTCAATGTCTTGATGAAGTTCGAAGTAGAATTTTGATTTAGGTCAACTGGTAGTCACCATTTTGAAGTGAATATGAAACATAGTGAAAAATCGACATTTACGGACTTGTAAGCAAACACAATAGAGCATAGTATGTTCAATGCGTCTCCTATGTCTGAAATTAATACATATCAGGATAGCCAGGATACGGTATTTGAATATTTCAAAAATTCGATTTTTGCCTTTGATATTTTTCGAGCTGACAAAATTCTTTACGAGTGAAAAATCACATTAACTTCACTAGATTGTGACCGATTTTAATGATTTTTTTTCCTTGTTCGGATTATTCATATGACCCATGACATGTGACAGGAAGTGACTGTGAATATGAAAGCTTTCATATCTGCATGGGACAGTAGCAGATCTAGTTATTATTTTTTTTTTGTGTTTCTCCTGCAAATCGGATTTCACAGAATCTAACCATAGGATGTTTCTGAAACTTTGACCTACCCCCCCAAAAATGGTTGGTGGCTGTTGATTAAATATATTTTCAAAACGTTTTGCGAATTCGAAATCACCGAATATTACGAACGAAAAAATTAACAATGCATAGTCGTAACTTTGTTATTGTTAGACCTATTTTATTAAAAAAAAATTCTCTGAAAACCTTGACAAAAACCAATTTCACCTGCAATTTCAAATTTTCGAATTTCGAAAATTCGTCGCTGTGATTTCGTTCCGGAAGTCATGACCAATTTGACAACTTCTTTAATAGATACACGATTGTTATGAAATTTGGAATGTAAGCAGATCTTCCCTACGCGACTTTAAAACTGACTTTAAAAATTTTCTAAATTATCTCCACTTCGAGAAATTGAGGATCGAAATTTTCAAAAAAATCGACGAAATATAGGTCAGATCATCTTGAATTTTTTTTAGGTACTAGCTACACAAAAACTGGAGTTTCTAGCTCAATCCGGAAGTGCCACCATCTTGAAATGCAAAAACCTCAAACGACATTTTGCTATTTTACATACAGACATGGAGGTTATATTTTCTGAATCCTTGAAGGCATGGCTATAAAATGTTGGCAGTGGAATTTTGATTTAAGTCAATGTATAGTCACCATATTGAATTGAATATCAGAAATAGTGAAAAATGGACATTAACGGGCATGTAAATTACCAGAATAGACCGTAGTTTGTTGAATTCCTTTCCTATCTTTGAAATTAATACATTTGGGGATAGCCTGGCTCATTGTCAAATTTTTGGTATTTGAAAATTGAAAAATTTCAAATTTCGCCTTTGATGTTTTCCGTGCCGACAAAGTTGTTTTCGCGTGAATAACTCCGATTAACAGCTTGAAAATAATCAAATAGATCGTAGCTTCGCTATTTCGTCTCAATTCTGGGAAATCAATACATTTCTGGTTAGCCTCCTTTCCAAAATGGGTGGTGGCCTTGGAATCAATATATTTTCAAAACGTTTTGCGAATCCAAAATCACCGAAAACAACTGATGAAAAAATTGACCTTGACAGCTGTGTTACTTCGTGATTTTGTGATCTATTTTACTTTTCTGGTTAGCCTTCTTTCAAAAATGGGTGGTGGCCTTGGAATCAATATATTTTCAAAACGTTTTGCGAATCCAAAATCACCGAAAATAACTGATGAAAATATTGAGCTTGGATGGAAACTATATAGAAAAATAAAAGGAAACATCAACATTATATAGGTCTTGCACACATAGGCTTAGAACTTTGCAGTCAGTCCTCATATTAATTGAAATTGAATAGGTTTGATTTGATATAATTATTTGTTTTCTATTTTAAAACTATCTAAAAATAAATTTGTAATCATATATGTTATTGATTTAGATTAATACTGTGTATATTTTGTACATTTTAACACATTCATCAATTAATAATGGTTTGCATAGTCATCGTATAGAGCTTATTCAACAGTATCGAATTCCAACTGCTTAGGGATATTTTACGTGCACTCCAATGTGTACACGGGACCTTGGTTTTTCGTCCCATCCAAACGACTAGGCATCTGTCCTTGCCAGGCCGTCCGTTCTGCCTCACTGACAAGGGGGAACCACGCCGGAAAATCGAGATGAACTTTCTCGGTGAAGAAATTTCAATTCAGGCCAAACGTTTATTGCATACGATTAAGCTGGTCAGCTTATTTTCAAAAGTTTTGTAATAATCGGTTGGTAATTAAAGTACCGTGCAAATTAAACTGTTAAAACAGAAAATTTCGCCCGGTTGAAATGTTTCTTGCTATAAGTCAGCAATTTCCCGATTTTAGGGAGGCAGAATGGTTAGCATACGCGCGCTGTATCGTAACGTCTGTCATTGAGTCAACCGGCGTCGTTTCGATTTCCAGGTTGCACGTGACATGGAGTATGGTGTCCAACCTCGTGGGTTTTCTCCGTGTCCTTCGGTTTCCTCCCACTCCCGAAGACCCGTACGCGCAAGGGAAGTTTTTAAATAAAATTAACAAACATATGTTAGCCCCAAAATGACCTAGTTTGTGTGGAATAGACGTTAAGCCGCATTTCTCACTTTATCTTTTATTTTTAAAGTTTTGTTATAATCGGTTGGTAATCAGAGGTACTGTAAAAGTGATAAAACAGGAAATTTCGCCTGTTTGTAATGTTTCTCACTTTAAAGTCAGCAATTTGCCGATTTCAGGGGCCAAACGTTTATTGCGAACGATTAAGCTGGGAAGGGGGAGCTTATTTTTAAAAGTTTTGTAATATTCGGTTGATAATTAAAGGTACTGTGCAAATTAAACTGTTAAAATAGAAAATTTGGCCCGGTTGAAATGTTTCTCGCTGTAGGTCAGCAATTTGCCGATTTTAGGGAGGTTGCGTGGCTGAATGGTTCGCACGTGCGCTCTGTATCATAACGTCTGTCATTGAGTCAACTGGTGTTGTTTCGATTTCTTGGTTGTACTTGACAAGGAGTATGGTCGCCTGTCCAACCTCGTAGGCCGTAACGCCGCTGCCCGGGTAAAATTTCCCTCATTGCACACTTTATGGCGTATGCCCGTCTTCATTAGCCCGTCTTAGGAGCAGAACAGTAGGACGTTAAACCCCATTCAATTTCATTTCATTTTCTCTATGTTGCTTATTTATTATAGTGGATAAATATTTTTCTGGTTCTAGCAATTATTTAATTTCTACATAGAAATCTTGCTTTGACCAGTTTTTTTTTATTGCAGAGTGCCATTCTTGTATATTGCAGTCTATGACCCTTTCTTTAAAACATGCTTAAGAAGTTGTCACGATTTCCTACTTATAACCAAACATATTGGAAACCATAACTATATAACATATCTATAATTTTGCCCGGGTGCAATGTTTCTCACTACATTTAAATTTGTAACTTTGTGAGTTTTTGACCGATTTTGATAATTATATTTAACGTAAATATTCAAACAGCTGAGTTCAACCTATGATCTAGTCTGGGACACAATAACTCTCTTTGTAATTCAGCTAGACTTGGTGTAGGTGTTTATTAGGCCAATACCTTGATGACTCTGGAACACAATAACGCTTCTTCTAATTGGGGTACAATGTTCAAACTTGGTATAGGCATTCACAAGGGCAATGTCTTGATGAAGTTCGAATATCAGCATTTTCGGCGTTGGGTAAGCAGAGATGAGCAATTTGATTGGTTGATGATTCGACACACAATAACATTAGTTTTGATTAAGTGACAGTGATGAAACTTGGTGTATAGTTTCATTAAATCACTACCTTGACTAAGTTCGACAATGAGCATTTTCTGCTCAGGATAAGCAGAGCGATACGCAAATTGATTGGTCGAGACATTGAAACACAATAACTCTCAGTGTTATTCGGCTAGAATGTTCAAACTTGGCGTAGGTGTTTATTAGGTCAATGCTTTGATGGAGTTCGAAGATGAGCATTTTATGCTTAGGGTAAGCAGAGATAAGCAATTCGATTGGTTGATGATTTCGGACACTTTCACTTCAGTTCTAATTAAGTCAGAGGGATGAAACTTAGTGTATAGTTTCATTACATCAATACTTTGAATACGCGCGACAATGAGCATTGTCTGCCATGGATAAGCAGAGCGATGAGCAATTTGATTGGTCGAGAATTTGAAACAAAATAACTCTCCTTCTAATTGGGGCAGAATGTTCAATCTTAGTGAAGGCGTTCATTAGGTCAATGCCATGATGGAGTGCGAAGATGAGCATTGTCTGCTTACTGAGCATTGTCTGCTTACTGTAAGCAGAGATAAGCAATCTGATTGGATGATACTTTGGGGCACGATAACTTTGGTTATAATGACGTGAGAGTGACGAAATCCCAAATATAGATTCATTATGTCATAACCTTGACTAAGTTTGTTGTTAAGAATTTCTGCGTAGACTTGGGAGCAATAAGCAATTTAACTGATCACATCGGAACATAACAACTCTGTTTTTAATTAAGGTAGAATTGTTTCTCGTTATAACTCGGTGAGTTTTTGGCCGATTTCATTAATTCTTTTTCCTTTTTAAGATTCTTTATATATAACTCATGAGATGCGACAGAAACTGACCGTGAATATGAAAGTTTTAATATATGCTTAGCAGATCTAGTTATTATTATTTTCTTTTTGTGTGTTTTCTGCAAATCGGATTTCTTAGAATCTATCCATAGGATCTTTCTATGGGGTGCGAACCTTGATTAAATATATTTTCAAAACGTTTTACGAATCCGAAATCACCGAATTTTACGAACGAATGCATTTGACATACAATGCTGTAACTTTGTGACTATTTGACCTATTTTACTAATTCTTTTTTCTTTGGGTATCTTGAAACATTTACTTCAAATCTGCAATTTCGGATTTTGGCATTTCGAAAATTCGTCGCTGTCATTTCGAACCGGAAGTTATTACCAATTTGACAACTTCTTTAATAGTTGTTCGATTTTCGTGAAATTTAGAATGTTATTAGATCTTGCCAATGCGACTTCAATGATGTCCTTGGAAATTTTCTAAATTATCTCCCCTTGGTGAAATTAGGGATCAAAGTTTTCACAAAAATCGTCGAAATATAGGTCAGAATGACCTAAAAAAAAAATTTCGATACTAGACAAGTAATTACTGATTCGTACTCAAAATATGGCACCCTTTCATTGTTAAGCAAAACATGCAGTGTGGGTGGCTACAATCTGCACATTTAGTCATCGTACAGAGCTTATTCAACAGTATCGAAAACCAACTGCTAAGGGATCTTTTACGTGCACTCCAATGTGTACACGGTTGTGGGGGGGGGGGACGCCAGAAAATCGAGATGAACTTTCTTGGCCAATGCAGGGATCGAACACCCGACCTCTTGGGTAGCAGGCCAACGCCTTAGCCACTTAGTGTGGACAACCATCGTACATTTCATCCGTCAAATCAAAACATTGCATTGCCATCAGACCAATAATTAATTATTCTTAATTTAAAACTTTATTTTAATATTATTAAATCCTAATTTTATTGGTAGACGTTCGTCTTATTTAAAATAAACTTCATTTAACTATGAACAACCCTTAACGTCTCTCTTTAAAACAATTAAATACTCTAAAACAGTAACTCAACCACTCAACCTTTTGACCTAAGCTCATTAATTTACCATTTTGTATGTGAGCGACTTGTTATTCTTCTTATATGACATATTGCACGTGTCTGATTTCAAAGGGGAGTTTGGTGGCTGAATGGTTAGCACGCGCGCGCTGTATCATAAAGCCTGTCATTGAGTCAACTAGCGTGTTTTCGAATCTCCGGTTGTACCTGACAGGGAGTAAGGTCGCCTGTCGAACTTGGTGGGTTTTCTTCATTTCCTCCGGTTTCCTTCCACTGCTAAAGACCTCTACGCGCAAGCGAAATATTGAAATAAAATCGAACTATAACTCTCTTTCTAATTCAGCTAGACTTGGTGTAGGTGTTTATTGTGGAACACAATAACTCTTCTTCTAATTGGGGTACAATGCTCAAACTTGGTATAGGCATTCACTTGATGAAGTTCGAATATCAGCATTTTCGGCGTTGGGTAAGCAGAGATGAGCAATTTGATTGGTTGATGATTCAACACACAATAACATTAGTTTTGATTAAGTGATAGTGATGAAACTTGGTGTATAGTTTCATTAAATCACTATCTTGACTAACTTCGACAATGAGCATTTTCTGCCCAGGATAAGCAGAGCGATACGCAAATTGATTGGTCGAGACATTGAAACACAATAACTCTCAGTGTTATTCGGCTAGAATGTTCAAACTTGTCGTAGGTCTTTATTAGGTCAATGCTTTGATGGAGTTCGAAGATGAGCATTTTATGCTTAGGGTAAGCAGAGATAAGCAATTTGATTGGTTGATGATTTCGGACACTTTCACTTCAGTTCTAATTAAGTGATGA